>JAWWLV010000183.1:13705902-13755329 GCA_035041135.1 Platyrinchus mystaceus | reverse complement strand
TTGTGGCAACTAGCTTTGTTTGGGGTCTAAGGATCAGAGAGCAGCCAGTTTGCGTAGCACAAAAATATCATGAGGACTTTCTTTGAAATGGTGATTTATTATATTGAATTGCAATATAAGGTTAGGACTTCTACCAATGGCACCTTATTTGCATGGTATAAAACCAATCTTCTGCCCCAAACAGCTGGAACAAGATGGGACAGCCAGCAAATGCTTTACAAAGGCCAGACCAAATGCCAGAAAATCTAATCTCTCTGCAGAAAGATGCCACACCTCTGATAATCCTGGGCCATGACCCAGCCTAACTTGAGTCCTAAACTAGACAGTTTGTCAGCTGCAGGCCAACCCTCTGTCTACAGAGCTCATTGTATATGGGAGGATTAGCACTAATTTCAAGAGGCAGAAGCTAAAGGCCACATGACTAGATTATGGGGGTTTTTTTGGTTTTGTTTGGGTTTTTGTTTGTTTTTGTTTGTTTTTTTAAATATATTTTTTTTATTTTGTCCTCCTAATAGCTGGATTTCTCACAAGTCACAAAGCACATGGAAGCTTTGCTTTGGGCAGGGCACAGTAGAGGTCTGCTGCTGAACCATTGGTGGTGACTGTTCCCTTGAAGGGGAGATTCATTCCTGAGTCTGTTATTTGAGGCACTTTTTCCTGATTTGTGATTTATTCTTTTCCTTCATGGGAAATTGCATCAATTTGTTACAGATCAGGACCATTACTACTGCAAAAATACTCTTCTGAGACTGTTTTGCAGATATTTGACTTCTTGAGTGGGGGAAGGTTTCTTCATAGAAAACTCACCAAAACTGGGGAGTTTGTAACAAAAAAGGTAGTGGCACTCACTACCAAGGTTTATTTCAAGTTCCAATTTCTTTAACATATTTGAAAAACACCCCATCCTTTTGGTAAGGGTCTGGTTTGTTGTGTGCGAATATACAAAGGCATGTTCAAACCACATTCTGCAGACTAGGCAGAGGGTTATGTCTTTGTATTTAAACTACTTCCTAGTCTATTATTACTGAGGGTACATGAAACTGTGTTATATTTTTGGTCCTCTGAAGAAACCATTCTCCTTATCAGCGTGTGGGAGCTGTGGGTGTATGAAACATACAGAATGTTGTCTACCTACTAAGGACCATTATGGATTGGTAGTGGTGGTCAACATCACTAACATGTTCTGTATGGGTCAGTAATATCATGTAAAGGTTTCTGACAGGAAGCAGTTAGTCTTCAGGAATTAGGAATGCATTACCATAATGACTTCTAAGACATCTGCCACTGAAGCTTTGAATACTTCAGTAGACGCTCTGAGCTACTTCAGGGTATGAAAGCCTCTAGGTGAGAGAGCTGGGATGATATCTTCAAAGAACTTTTTCAGAACTGAGAATATTCAAAGGTACCTTGAAGATATCTCTAAGTCCACACTTTTCTTAGTAAGGAGTTATCCTTTGCTTAGATATCAAAAATTTTAGCAAATGTGCTTGAAACTTGACAAAGTCTTGAAAAAAAAAAATAAAAGACTCTTTTCTAAAACTAACTATAAAAAGATAATTAGGAAAGAAAAAATGCAAAAGAAACAGTGCTTAGCAAAACTGAATAATGTATATTCTTTTAATTAGTTTTGCAAATGAAAATGATAGAGAGTAACAGAGCCAACTAATAAAGGCGTTTTGCTTCACTGTGTTCAGAGAAATACAATGTTTAGAGAGTTTTTGTAGAAAACCATCTTGAAAGCTCTGGGGATTTAGTCATCTGATCATGGAGGTCTGGGTTTACTGAATATGTTCTTTCAGGACTTCTTACATGTGTGAAGAAATCAAAGCAAGCAGTTTCACAAAAGGAAGAACAAATGAAATTCAGTTTTCTATGGCTTTAGATGTTCTGATTATCTGCTCTCATCTGATGAAATCCTGACTGAAGCTTTTTCTGGAGATGGTTCTATCAGCTGCCTTTCCCCAGACGGCAGCAAATTAGCTCTCTTTTCCTGCTTTACACATCTCTGTGCTTCCTCGAAACTCGTAGGAACACAAATTTGTTGAATCCATGCCCTGCCAAAAGCCAGCACAAAGGATACTTGCGTGCCTGGAAGCGGCTCCCAGGTGGAACACCAGTAGATGGCGCTTGGGAATGTGCAATGCTGCACACTCCGCTCGAGGGAAAGGTGATATATTTCTGACGCCAGTCGATAAAGGATAACAGTTGAGACATGACTATCCTACAGTAAAATCATAGTAACATGATGACCTGTAATTTATTACAACAGAGAGAAAGGCACACTTTTTTTTGTTTTGTTTTTCCTATACACCCTGGAAATATTTGACCCTTTGTATTTCCCTCCCAATACATAGATCTTCCTATGACTCTTGAAAGACTGGCAGTGGTTGCCTTTGGGGCTCAGAAATCTTAGAGGAAGATTCACCTGGATAATGGATCCTCTCCTGAAGCTCCCCCTTCTCCCAGTGGTGTTTTCTCTCCTTCTGGTCAAGGCATCCCCACTGGCTTATGCAAGAAAACGCTGCACAGGAGAGGCAGCAAGGGCAGGTGATCTTTAGAGAGTGGCAACAGCATTAAATTAGGACTACTAGTGGTGGTGGTAAGCAAAGCTGAAGCAGCTGTACCTCCTCCATGCGCTGTGATCACAGCTATCCTGCAGCAAGACACATGGGGTGATGCTTTGGTGATCGCCAGGGAAGTTCCTGCCACAGTAAGAAGCAAAGTTTTTACTTCTCTGTGCCTCTTGTTTTAAGGGAAAGGTAGTAAAAGTCTTCTGCCCTTGTTGACCTAGTACCCACACTTTCTCCAAAGCTCTGCCACAAGTGCTGTAATGCTGAAAGACTTTTAAGTTAGCTTAGGCTTTTTTTTGTGCTATTTCTGCACTACAGAAGTCTAGAAAGTTAAATGTCCCATTGCCAGTTATTCCATTATACAACAAAGGCTAGGCAGGAGATATTTATTATGACTGAAACAAATAACAAAAAAGGAGAAAAATTTCAGGTGTGGGCGTGTGTGTGGATTTTGTGTAATTTTTCATAGATATGACTTACCATTTTCCCAGCAACTCTACCACAAGGGACCTCAGAGTGGTAGATGGAGGCAAACAGCATACTTTATTGTGAGAGAGAAATTCCACTAGCACTTTGCCAGAGTAATAGGAAAAATTATGCATTTGGGTCCCCTGGAAAGACTCGCATTGCAAAGGGCCTTTTAATCCAAAATGAGCAGCTGAATAATATTTTTGACAAGTTATTGTGAAGAAAATGCAGTGTTTTTGAGAGAGGGTTTGTTTTTCTTTCAAATAGTTGAAAACAATTTCACCTTTACTCCATTGCTGCATGATAAACATCTGAGCACACCTTTCTAGCCTTATTAATATGGCATATTTCATATTCTTTAGAAGATTTTGAATAACTTACTCATGTAAATGTTTACAAAATCTTTACATTTCTGCAAATTGTTTATATGCAAATAAATCACTGTTTTTCCATTAAAACTGCCTTCAGAATTCTTATTACTACTCAGATTTCCATTTGTTTTCTATAAATGTTTCCCTTTTAGATGGCTTCAGAAACCCTAACCCATAAAATCTTGCAGCCAATCTTGGTGACCCAAATCTGAATTTCCATTTTATAATGGCTTACAGTATTGGTTCAAACACAATTGTATCATGAGAATCTTTCCATGAATCAAGATCACACAGATACACTTAGGGGTGAACAAGCTTCTTTTCTACTCCTTGAAACAGGCAATATTCCTACTCGCTTCAGCTTGTGTTGGAGCAGAAACATTTTGGCCAAGTTGCACAGCGAGTAAGTTTTAATGGAACAAATTTCAAAGGGTTTTACTACACTATCACCTCTTCCTGCATTCATATAATTTAAATCCTGAATAGAGATCAAAACATCCATTAACCTCCCACAATTAGCCCTAAAATATTTTATGAGATTTAGAGCCTTCTGCTTGCAGAGAGGTGAAAAGGTAGATAGAGAGAGAAGGGTGTGGGAGAGAAAGAGAGTGAGATCTCATTTAGGTCTATAGTTGACCCTTGAGGACAGATTTAGTTGATGAAGAAGAAAAATTAATAACTGCAAAAGTAAGCAAACAGAGAGAATTGGACATCTCTCTGGAGGATGAGGGTGAGAATACATGTGTTATGATGCATGACAATTCTCAGCATTCGGAGGACACCAGGCTACTGTTCAGCAAAACCAGAGGATTATACAAAGCTGAAAAAGTGATAATATTTCAAAAAACAAATCTGCAGGTAAAGTAAGAAATTATCTTGGGAAATTCCTGCTGAGATATTGTGGTAATGGTTTAGAAGGTAATACAGTAACTGTAATCCCATGGAAGCTGTGTATTAATAACAAGGGATGCTAGTTCTGGGATAAATGTCCTAGTTGGGTTAACAAACTGCGTCACTATCTATTACTTGGTGGAGAAAAATATAAGCAGCTAATTAATGCTTTAGGGACTTAGGGGAAGAAAAAACAACAATGGAAAAACCAAGCCAGAGTTCTCCCACTTCTCTAGGGATAAGAAAATGCAGGAGAGAGAAAATGATTTATTATTTTATGTTATTTTATTTCAGCCAGAACTTTGTCAGAGGGCTACAAAGCGTAACTCAGCTTTAATCAGCAGAAATTTTGAGCTTGATTCATTTCTAAGTAGCATTAAGTTTCACCGGGTTTTAATGATATAAATGTAGAGCTCTCAAGGTGATCTAGTCCTTAATAGTTACTAGTGAATTTGGCCTACACATTGCATTAGTTAACTGTACTATAAAGATGCTAATGAGGTGAAGGGTAAGTCAGTAATTCTTTGGTAGCATAATTCCAATGAACTATGAAGGATTTTATTATGGTATAATTTGTTTGTTCTGAATAGCATAGTCTGTAGTGCAAACTAGTGGAAAGAACTTTTGGTTGGGTGGAGAAGGTTAAGACACCTATCTAGCAGTAGAGGTAATTTATACATAAAAAATTAAAAAAAAAAACCACCACAAAGAAAAAACAACAAAAAACCCCAAAACACACACAAAAAACAAACAAACAAACAAAAAAAGACCACATACAAACAAACCTAAACATAAGAAATATAAAAATAAAATTTCAAATCTAGTGTCTCTAGAAAAGCAATTTTTGAGTCCTTTGAGTAGGGTTAAGCTGTAACAATATGAGGATACTGAAAGAGAGGACACAGACTGTTTGACAATTCTGGACAATGATAGGAAAGCTGCTGGAACAATAGAAGTGGGAAAAGTAAATGTCCCTTCTGACTCACTCAGAAGATAGCTTTGACTTATTGACATAATTGGAAAAATTTCTGCTGATTTTCTAGGGAACTAGGGATCATGACTCAGGTACTGGTGAACTGCTTAAAGGCTTTTGAGCAGTGATGGGGTGGAGTGGGAAGGCAGGGGACAGTTTTGAGTTGAAATGTCAGTGTGTCCCGACATCCCAGATGCAAGACTTGTGAAAAGCAGTCAGCTCCACTGTTTCACCTGAATGTCAAAAGCTCCAGCCTGCATATGGTGAACATTAGCTGCAGAAAACAGCTGCTCAATATTTTTTTAACTCTGCTGATTATTTTTAGTTCAATGCCTCTTTAAATCCAAACTTCTCCCTTATCACCATACCCCTGAGAAATCTTCCTTCTGGCAGATCCCCTTTGAAATTTGTTTTTTTGCCTATAAGGTGCAGATGCTTAGCAGTAAGCCTGTTTTCCTTCCTTTGCAACCTTTTCTCCTGAGAATACAATAGGAAACCTCATCCAGATTTCATGCTGTTCTTGAAGACAGAGGGTTATCTTTCAGATTTGTGACTTCACTGGATTTTGTACCAGTGTGTGTAAAAATATAGATTTGATTAAAATGCGCACTTGTACTACAAAACTCTGCACACTGATCATGTTTTGAAACTGTGTAAAGGTGTGCTTTATTTAAGTTTGCAATCTGCACGCGCTCTGTGTGTGTATGTGTGTGTGTGTGTGTGCATATGCACACGTGGATGCAGTTGTTGAAGCTTCACATTTTGTGTGAGGGATTCATCTTGCAAAGTAAGCCTACATCCATGTATTGACAAGTGAGTTAAGGGTGAAATCTGGTTGCCTAAATACCAGCATCTGGTGCTATTATTAACATTTTTGGGTTCACTACTTCTTCTTTATCTCCTGTTCTGGTCTTTCATATGAAGTCCTCTATAATGTCTGCCAACCATACAATTTTGTTGGATAGTGCAAATTTTATTACAACTGTATTTTAATGAAGTAAATTGAACCTCTAAATTATGTTAACATGAAGCTGAATCCCACCCTTGTCAATCAATCAGGATAGATTTCAGCATCACATTTGTATAATTTCAAGTAGAGGACAACATCTCACTTTAGAAAGGTATCAGTTTCCATTTAATCATTAGAAGAATTCTGTTCCTGGATGTTTTATTTATACTCAGTAAGCATCAGCATCTGTCTGTTACCTTCTCAATAGATGTAAATTCTTTCTAGTCCTGTCCATGTTGCCCACCCTTATGGGCCTACAAATGCTGTAGGTTTGTGTTTGGACTCTTGGTGAGGTATTCTGTGAGAGAGAGAAAGTAACAGACAAAGTGCATAAGTATGAGAGCTAGACACAAAATATGTCCAATATGATTTTCTGGCTGTGAATGCCAATTTTTTTCCAATTATGCATAATGGTAAACCTGAAAAGGAACACTGATAATGACACTATTGTTTTTGCATATTCAGGATCAGGCTGTTTTGTGGTGCTGAACATTCAAAAGCCCATGGAAGTGAACTATATGTTTATGTGGTTCCTGCCCACTAATCCTGCCAAAATGGATCAAATTAGTGCAATACTGGAACTGTAAATTTAAACTCTTCTGAATGGAGCTGGAAGTTGCTCTGATTCAAATCCTTGTGGCTGAATAATTTTTTTAGTCCCAGTTCTGGATCTCTTTCCACAGCATATATGACATACTTTACGTTTGGAGGCAAGGAAAAGCTTGTTGTATCTTTGTGTTTCAGAGACCCAAAGTTACCTCTTCATAGTATTTCTTTAGAGACTTTTACTAAACTAAGAAAAAACAAGGAGACATTCGATAATGGAAGCTCTATTTTGAAACTAGCAGATATTGACAGTTTTTTGGCATAAGGTGGCAAATGTCAATAGATGAGAAAATATCATGGAAATTTAGACCACAAAAGCTTAAAGTCTCAAAAATATTCACAAGTCTCTTACCAAGATTTGAACATATTATGAGAGCAGTCAAATCTAATGCAAATTTAAGTCTAATTAATTCCCTACCAGGGCAGCAAACACCTCTTCTGTTTAGTTTACATGAATATGTTGCTAGACTGAGCCTGACACATAATCCTTAGCCAGAAGGATTTTTGAATACACTGTACTTTGAATATGGGTCCAGATCCAAAAAGCACTTCTTTGGTGCATACATGCAGTACTGCTGTGAATGTTTCCATCCTGGGAAATAGTTTCTGTAGGCACTTCCCCAGACCCAAGCCTGCCATTGCTGTGGTGGAACAGCAGCGGCCACAGAGCTGGGAAGATGCATTACCTGTCAAAAATCACAAAAATACCTGAGCTCAGGAGCCCCCTGAGCTCCCTGAGCTCTTCTCCAGTTAGGCTCCCTTTCAGACACAGTTCTCTTATCTACAAAAAGCTGTCTTGCCGCTGGACCTGGAAGCTCCAATGGCAACAGGAACCTGTTTTCCAGATCTTATTATGTTTTAGAGAGCTACTGCTGCTCTTCTTTGAAGAGCATTTCCATAGTCTTTCTCATGGAGCTCCTACTTAATGAAAAATCTTCACAAAGCACTAAGAAGTATTCTTCAGAGACAGTTTTGTAATGAAGTTGCAATTTGATTCTTCTTTGCCTTGAGATGTTCGATCTTTCCCTCTAAGATGATCAGTTTGTTTGATTTTTTTAATAGCAATTTCTCATAATGGAAATATTAACTATTTTCTTCTATAATTTATTTAATGGCATCAACATGTAACTTTAGCAGTGAGCAGCAGTCATGCTAGAGTCACAACAGGAAAGATAGCAGCTGAAGCAAATATAAGGGAGCCGTTTTAGAAAATGATATTTATATGATATTTATATATTGGTTAATTCATGGGTTATTATCTCCTGTCTCTTTTAGTGAATCATAATACATTCACTAATTGTCCTCATTATCACCATCAAAAGAATGAGTTTCCATTTCTTCAGGCATCCACTATATTAACTGTATGTGTCACTTAGATTCAAAGCAGCCTCCAAAGTCAGTATTTCCCTTTACATGGAAGCAGCTCAGCACTTGAACTGTGGTCCCAAGTGCACAAACCTTGTGGGTATTTTGTGTCAGTCAACAAGTGGGTTTTAGGCAGTTAAATACCACATGAGATAAGAGGCAAGAAGCAGTGCATAACTTCTCTTGCATCAGCAAACTCAGGTCCTCCTGCTGTGAAGGAAGGAATGTATTCCATGGAGATAGTGATCAAGGGTTTTTTTCAATAGCTGAGAAGTGAAAATCTATGCCAGAGAGGGCTTATATATGTAAACATATATATATACACACCCCATATATACACACACATATGTAATGTGTATGTATTTTATGCGTGTTTAGTAGTGTGTTTATATATTGGGTGGGTGAGTATATATATATCTGTATATGTTTATATAAACCAATATTGGTCTTGAGAAGTTACTGATTGTCTGTCTTTCTCACAGTAGTTTCTTAAAGTGATATGCTGGGTTTCACATCCCAGGACCATCATCTGCCCTAGCAGATAGATGAAATCCCTTTGGACTCAGTCTACAGAACTGTTTTAACTTCATAATGCGGAGAAGCCTCTGGGTCAGATTGTAAAGATCCTGCACAACAGTCTGCTTCAGAAAAAAAAAATCTTTTCCTTCTTCAGTCACTATCTTGTTACAATATTTATTAAAGTCTTGGCAGTGTTGGTGGGGGAAACAGAGCGACATCATCTTTTCCCTCTTACTTTTTAAATTATCTCCTCCCAGTTGAAAGTAGATATATTATTTCTTCACAACAGCTTGCAGCCTTTTAGGAGGACAGGGTGAACTAATGAAGGGAGATTTTTGCTTAACATACGGGATTGAGGTGTTCCTCCATCCTTGGGCACCAGCAGTAATAGGAAACAGAGCTGATATCTAGTCAAGGAAGCTCCTCTCTGAGGCGTGGCCTGAAAGGCATAGACCTTGAGAATACTTGGTGAGAACAAGGAACTCAGGGTGTGCGTGTCTGTATATCAAGAAAAATAGGCCTTAACTGTGAGTCTTAGTCTTTTGCATAAAACTCAGGCATACAGTGCTTGTGGAAGACTTTACAAATATATGGGTTTGGAGAGGCAGAGAAGTCCTACAGTCACAGTCCTGCCATATGTCTACTTACCATGCCAAACTATGACTGAGATAAATCAGTAGAGAAAGTGTTTCTGGTTTTCTTACTCCCCAACCAAATTCAGGTGATGGATTACTTTAAGAATAGAAGATCCTATGCAAGACTTAGGATGGGATCCAAAATTTAAAAGAAATATAAAATTTCCTGCCATTAAAAAAAAAATAAAATCTTTCTGTCACTCCATCCCCCGCAGTTGTCTCATCAGGGGAACTGTTATATTTTAGGCATCAGCTCCTAGGACCACTGCCTAGCTCTGCCATATATATGGAAATAGGAAACTCCATTGTACCTTTCACTTGTTAACACATATTCCTACCTCACGGCCAGTTGTCTGCACAATCCTTCATTCAGGAAAAAAATGCTTCATTTTAACCATATAAACTATCTAGCAGACTGTTAACTTAGATTATTGTACCTGAACTGTTTCATGTTGAATTCCTCATTTGTTATGTAGCATCTCGTTGCCTTTCACACATTCAGTATCCACACATTCTCTCCATCAAATCCTGTTCATTTCCTGCTCTGTCCTGTTTATTACAAATTCTTTTACACTAAAGCCTGTAACACACAAAATATCCTCATCCCTTCCACATTAAATATTTTTTTCTCTGTAGCAGTATCTTTGAAATGGCAGAGATCCAGCATCCTCTTTGTGCTTGGATATCGTCTCCTTGTTAAGTGAAGGATAAAGCAGAGATCTAACACACCTGAAAGCTTCTAATTTCCTATGGCCCAACACTTTGCAAAGTGGGAATGAACTGATCATTTGGACAACTGACCACCCCTCTGTACCTCCTAATCAGGCAGAAGCACTGTGATCCATCACACAGTGGATTTCTTTCCACAGTAATACTTGTTGTGTGTGAGTGGTTTGTAGCAGACTCTAAATTATATTATTGTGTAGTCAAGTTTCAGTGTTTTGGCTTTGCAGTGTGGTTTAGCCCCCATCAGCATAGAAGTCTGATGACATTTTGTTAGAAAAGGGTGCAGGGAGTAGAGCTGAGGAAAATAATTTGGGGTAGAAAAAAAATATCTTCTGTAGATTAGTTGTACTACAGTGAATTGTGACACCTCAGCTGGTAAAATTAAACATTAAGTCCTTACCAGACTGTTTTCTGTGATTATATAGGTTTAAAAAAAATGCAAGGAAAGGCATAAGGGAAGTGGGGTTGGTTTGTCTGAAATCAAGGGAGCTGAAGAGTATGGGGAGCTCGGCAGATAAGATAACTAAGCAGATGATGAAGGGAGTCAAACAGAGAAAAAGGGCTGCTGCATGACAGGAAGGGATAGAGCTGTTCTTTCAATTCTTTTGTCAGTAGGACAAGCTGTAATGGGCTTAAACTGAGGCAAAGGCTATTTAGCTCAGGCTTTGATAACAGAAATGATCTCAATCTAAGAAAAGTTAAATACAGACACCAACGGTATGGAGGTTTGGAAGAACAATATGGCTCTGTATGGCAGCTTTTTCTGATTACTTGCTAGGCTAACAGGTTTAGCAAAATAAGCACTGACTGCAGCTGCCTAATACTCATGCTGTGGGGAAAAAAGCAAAAAAAATCACAGCTGACTGTAGCAGGGCTCTCCTACCTTTCTTTCACAGCAGTGTTCACTTAATGGTATTTGCCTGTATACATTTGCCAATGGGCCGTTAGTTGAAGGAATAAAGCTTTAACATAAAACACCTGCTACTCATGTGGAAGTTGCAAAAGAGGTGATTTCTTTTTTTTTAGTTCTGCCTGATAGAAAAGGACAGCAGGTGCTGAGAAAGATTTGACCGCAACTCACGATGATATCTTGTCCCTTCTTCCAGACATTGCTAACTAGCCATAAACTGCAATAAATGATGTTTTGTCAGGCTGCCAAATAGATATATGCATTTTCATTACGCTAGTGCAATTATTTAATGTAACCTTCTGAATAATGTCTTTAACTCATTGCATTCCTGTTCAAGAAGAAAGAAGCATAATGCTTTGGAAAAAACCTACCAAAAAACTCCAAACACCCCCAAAATCATGGGGGAGACTAAAGCCCCCACCTAAGATGTTGAAGAAGAAGAAAATAGTTTCTCACTCTCCACTCAGAAAAATGGAAAATAATTCACATTGACATTTCTGGACTGTAAACCGTGCAAACTTTATTTTCAAGGTCTGGATTAAAAATTGTAGGAGTCTGTACTGTCCTTACAAGCCTTCATAAGGTTACTGCTCCCACTATATTAGCTATGAAGAAAAAAGGCTGAAAGATTTATATAACTCTTCCTTGCTTTTCTTTTTGCTTTTTTTTTTTTTCCCTGGATAAAGTAACTCAGGGTGGGATTAATTGTAACTTGAAGTTTTGTCTAAGTCAAATAATAAGGGGATAAGGGGACACCAGCAGTTTTCTGTTGGGGTAGGATGGCTTTGGTGCCTGCATGATGCGTGGCTGGTTGTGGACTGGGATGCCTGTGGAAGGCAGGATCAGCCCCATGAGATGGGCATTGTACTTGTAAAAACCCAAAGCAGGTACTGCAAAGTTGTCCTATCAGCACATCTCCACCCAGGACTACAAACCCTTGTTAATTCTGCCTTCTGGGGATCCATGAGTGAAGCAGGACACACACAACATTTATGCATGGCAGGCTGGGGACAGAGCACATGTGTGTGCACACATGTGCATGGGTGCCTGGAAAGCTACAGAGCTATGACGAGGCACGTTTTTTAACCAGAACCAAGGCATCTCTCTAGACATGACTTTTAACCAGCATGGGAATCTGTTCCCTTATGCACCCCACTCTGGGTGCTGCAAACCAGCAGTTATGAGTTGTGTCAGGGATTTGGGTGATGACCAGATGTCCTCTGACACTAACTTTTAGCCATAGCTGAAATCAATAGATCCTGGTTGTGGGCACTTCAGCTTTTATTAATATCCAGTGAGATGTGTTGGCTTAGAGTTAACATATAAACAGCTGAAAATTAGTTTTCCTGTAATCAACACTTTTTAATGTTCATTCAGCTAAAAGATAAAATAAAAACACAGGAGGAGGCATTTGTCTTCCACACAAAATCATACAAAAAGTCTTTTTTTATTAAATATACATTACTTACAGTTTAAGTCTTTCTTCTGTACAACAGTAACCATAGAAAACAAAAGAAGCTAAGGCTAAATTTTTTCAACCCCCAAACAGGGTGTTAAGACATGTTACATTGTCTACAAAACTGACTTAGACTGAGGCAACGTCCTGTGGAATTTTCTTTAGAAAACCAAATAGTGAAAGGGGAATAATCTAAATCTCCATTTTGCTTTTTACTGTAACTGAGAGACTCTTGAATTAACCTTGGATGAACCATTAAAAAAAAAAAAATCTTTTTTTTTCCCTTTTCTACTGAAATGAACAGAGTTCTGAGAGATTTAGTTAATACAATTTGAGTAAAATAAAGTAGAATGGATCATGAAGGGCTCATCTGTAGAAAGATTCAATTTTTTTTTATTACAAATATTTAATCTCAGATGTCTTTTTGGCTTTTTTTTCTTTGCTTTTTAGGATGCCTTTATTTTTCAAGTACTGTACACTTCACCACAGTTCACCCAGGAGTGGACTCCAGAAAAATCCCATAAAATCCTTTAAAAGGCAGTGGGTGGGCTCCCAAGTAGGTTGGCAAAACACCACCCAAAGACCACCCTTCCCCATATACACATTTCCAGAAACTCCTGACAGTGACTTAAGCCATGTCATTGGCTTATGTGGAACTAAAGTTCATTGCCTTTATCCCAAGTTTTATCCACAGTTCTGCTACAAGACAACACAATTTCAGTAAATGCAACTCTTGTTGACAGCAGTAAAGGATGACGAATATAAGGTCCTGACTTGAATTCATGTGTGTCAACCCCAGTTTACAGGAGATCATCAATGCCCTTGCCTAGGGCAATATGAGGCTAAATTTATCTGTGATGTATCTACATTGACCTAAACAGGATTACAACCAAGTCTGAAGCTGGCTCTGTTTCTTTCATGAAGTTGGTTTCAGAGCAGGTCAGGTACTACAATTTCTCTATCATATAGATACAGTGGTCTATGTTGCATATTCCATTTGCAAAACTCACAGAGATTATTATGACTAGATGTCTGAAAAAAAAAATGTACCTGTTTGCTCCTCTAAGCTCCTGAAACTTCATAGTGTGGGTTTGGATGTTGGAGTACTACACTGAGTTGTGAATGGGAAGTGAGGCTGTGACTGGTTGTATCTAAGCTTTAAATCAGAAACAATCCTTCTTTTGTAACATTGTCCGTGCTGCATTGGCAGCAATGACAAAACACACCAGAAAGTGCTATGCCTAAATGATGGAAGAAGGAACTCTGAAGGGCAAGCTAAAGTGAGTAAATAATTTCCCATGCAGAAATCATATCAAATGGACTCTCTTCAGGGTTGCAGGATTCAAATTTGTGAAGAGAATAATGATTAGCATACCAAGAGAAAAGCTGCCACAAGCATCCTAAATGAGGAAGGGATGGGGAAGGGTAAAGTCTCTAAGCAAACTCCATTCTTTGGATCACCTGTTGTACCCAATGTTTCATTAAATTTGTTGAGGGAAACCATCCCCAATTCTCCTTTGGGTTTTCTGGGAGAGTTCCAGTGATCTAAGGGGAGAGCTTCAGAGCAGTATCAGCCAGAGCTTTTAAATCCTCTCCCATGTTTGAAGCACATCTCTGATACTTTACAAATCATCAGGACAATTAAGGCTGTTTTGGCAGGCTAAGTAGTAATTCATTCCATGGCAAAACCCACCCAAAAATACGTGAAACACTCATATCCACGTGATGGTTACCATGTGTGTCTTCAAAATGTGTAATTTTTCTGAGAGCTTTTGCCTCCTTCACTGCCTCATCACAATTTTAGTTTGGACTGTTAATGTCCCCATTTCCCCTTAGAGGTCACCATCTCTAGGTGACTACATCTCCATGATGGGGTGCAGTCTCCCTTCTGGTTAAACACACAGCTGACATTTTGGTTTCTGTGACTGCCAGAAGAAAAATCATAATTTTAGTTAGAACTGTAAAACAAGTTCCTCTGCCTCCTACCACCAATCTGATAGCTCCATATGTTAAAGCAAAAAGGAGAGAAAAAGAAAACAGGTGAACTAGATATGGAGTGACACAGTCAACACAAACTGTTGCCTTAATCCTTCCTTAGCTCGGCTTGTAGACTCAGTACATTACAAACAACAAACAACGAGCTTACAAATTACAATAGTTCACCAGAAAGTGTGCTTTTTTTTTTTTTGTCCAGTTTTTGTTTTTTGTCAGAGTAACTTAGTGCAAAAGATCACAAAAATAAGTACCAATACATTGATATATCCAAGCTCCTATATGAATGAATCAAAATAAACAATAAAAGAAAAAAGCTACTCCAGACCCAAAAGAACAGTGTGGTTAGAAGTTTCATGTACAAAAGGAGCACAGGGGAGGGGCCGCCCACATCGAAAGAGGACATGAAGAACTTTTCATTAAGAAAGGAAGTGCAGTAAAGTGCAGGGAACAAATCATGCTTTCAAGCTGTGATAGTAACTTGTGATGAAAACCCTCAAAATCTTCAAGGGCATGGTGCAATCTAACTGTAGTCACCAAGAGGTCTCCCACCAACCTCTGGATAAGGCCCTTGGTTTGGGAGGGATGTAACTATATCACTTGGCTTGTTGGTAAGTAGGCATTAAAATATTGCATGAAAGCTTTGAAATAGCACTTGTCTTAGAGAGCCTCACAAGGTCTCACACTTTGCTTGAATCTTTTACAAAATGTTGCTTTCTGAAAAATAAATTAAAAAAACTCTTTTTGAAAAACTGGCAGTGCAGAACAATACTTGAATCTGGTCTCGATTAGGGTAAGCTTTGTGTGGGTGACATCGACAGACAGCAATGACATGAGACAGTGGAGCACAAAGGGATCAAGTTCTGACTCCTCTACACTCTTGTTGACATGGAGGATACACGTCAACTGCTTGGCTTACACTGATGAAAAGGAAGTTGATTTTATTCTGAAGATGAGATTTTTATTTTTTTTTTTCAGGGATTCAGCTCATCGAGAACTTAAGAGTTCTGGATGGGCACTTACTATAATTTGAAAAGCCAGCAGGTATCAGACATATCTGCTTGGGGCTAACAGATGCAAGATATGACAGACAGGAGACTTGCATCCTTACTGGAGCTGCAGAGATACCCTAGCTCCTGTCAATGGCACCAGACATTCAGGACTAGAAAGTCATCTGAGGGGGCTGAGTTAGCTTTAGATTAGGAAGTGTTTGGATCTGTCTACATGTATTCTATCCGCCAAAGCTTCCATATGAGGCAAAAAATGGATATTGGATTTAGAGTACACTGGAAGGAGAATTAACTTCTTCCAAGCCCCACATATTACGGATGGGATTGTCACTGGCTCAAATAGGTATTTTGACACTTGATTTTCATGTATTTGGCTACAGGTAGATGGATGCATTTACTAGGCAGAGATGTCTAGTGTAATTTTAGATGCAAGGAGGGGTCCTTCCTTGACCCCAGCTGTCATCTCAGTAAAAAAACCCTGTCACTTATAAGATCTGTGCAGATGTGTTTACTGGATCTGCAAAGCTAGTGTAAAATTCTGACATGTAAGCAAATTCTGCTAGAAGTACCTAACCTATTGCCAGGAGACTACCCTGTCTCTATAATCAATGGAGAGAAAGATGCATCTCTAGTGATTCATTTAATCTTAAAGGATTTTTGAGGCATTTGCCCTGTCCTCATTGACCACAGGGCTGCACTGGACTAGATGACAAGTGTAAAACAGGTAGCAGGTAAAACCAAATGCAAAATGAAACAAAACCAAAAGACTCAGATAAAAGCAATATCCAAGTGCTTTCATAGGTCTAGGACTCAATCTTAGGTTCAGCAAAATCGATAGCTGACTTCATTAGGAGAAGATTCATAACCCCTCACCACAGTGAAACAATATGATGTATTGATTGCTCCTCACCCAATATGTGAAACATGTGATCAGCTAAATGTTAATATAGTCAAAGATCTCATTAAAATAAGGATTTGGCTCACACTGTAAAAATTGGGCAATTGATAAATAAGATGAATTAAGTTTAACTATATCAGGTTAAAATAAAGCAGAGAGAAAACATCCTATGTTTGTAATTTGGCTATCAGTTTTAACTTAAGTATCAGGGGCATCTCATGACTGAACACAATTTGATAACAGTGCAACTCCATATGTCTGGGTTTCACTGTTATATTCACCCAGATAAGAATTCTGGTTTAGACAATGTGAGTTAAAACTGTGTCTTTTGTTTGGCTTTGTGCTGAGCCATGGCGAAACCAAGAAAAAAGAAAACAAGTGTACATGTTAAAAATTTACCCAAAACACTCACACTGTCTTGTCTCTAGCAAGTGAATAAGGACAGATGAAATACTGCCAATTACATAGGTGGCTTACTGAGGGCCAACATTTTATTTCCAAAAGAGAAATGAGACTGAATTTTCAAAGGTTTTAAAATGTCTTGTTGTGTATTAAAAAACTTCACAGCAAGGCAGAAGCAGAAATTCAATTGGACTTAATTTGAGTTAAATGTTCATCTTCTACAGTAACTTAAACATTGATCCACCCACATTCACCTCACATCAAATTCCTCTGAAAGCCCACCCTTCACCCAGGTGGCAGCCTAAGTCACACTGAAAGTTAGTTGGATTTAGCTTTCTGACAGACAGCCTTCCTTTGTGTTCTATAGCCAGACACTGGGATTCTCAGACAGTCCTTCCAGGCATCCAGCTCAGACTGCATGACTAAATATCTTTATAAGCATGGATGTTATTGGCCAAGTCTTTTCTGGAAAACAAGAACTTGTAGAGCCTAAATCCATATATAAGATACTTAGTAATTTCACAGTCTAAAAATCCCTGCCTAGCACGAATAATTTTCAGAGGTTACATATCATATCACCAAAAGAAAAAAAAAAAGAGACTTAGTATCCTTCTACCAGTCCCTTACTTTTATTATGAAACTCATCTTGGGAGAAGGAAGAAAGCTCAAACAATGCCTCCAACAGTTCTTTGATAGTCTCAGGTTTTCCACTGAAATGAAACACAACATTTTATGTGTAAAATTTATTATTTTATGTTTACTGAAAAATGTTATCTAGAATAATAGCTAAAAGAAAAACTACCACATCTAAAGAGAAATTTTAACCAAAATAAGAGAAATGGTTTGTAATAAATGGGAAAAAGGTCTAATTTGAACTGTGGAAAATGAAAGAAATTATATTTTTTCTTTTTTATAAAAAAGTATTATTAATTGCCTTTAACTGGTACTGAAGGAAATCCGTTTATGCCCTCACTAAAGAAAGCATTAGAACAAAAAAAAAAACAAACAACCCCAAAAAAAGGAGTTAGTATTAGGGTACCTCATACAGTATCTTTTAGCTACCATTTAATAAGAAGAATTTTGGCATTCTGATTTAGAAGTCCATACAAATGTGTTCATTGATTCAGTCCTGCAGCACAAGAATATTCCCATCTCAGTACATCCATAGGTATAGATGCACATGTCTCTGTATACTCATGCAAGCATTTATGTATGTGCAGTTCTTTCTTTTTACAGATGGACACCAATGTAGGTAAATTTTCAAAGAGTTTTACCAGCCTGGATTGTATTAAAGGAGGATAAGGAAAAATGAACAAATCAACCACTTGACAGTGTTTTGCCATTTGTGGGCTGGTGCAGAGCATTGCCACTACACCTGTCCTCTGGCCTGGGACTGAGCCACTGAGCTGTATCCAAAACGTTTGCAGCAACACTGATATCTACCTTTGGTAATGAGAACTTGATCCTCCTTGAGAAAGCTTAGCATCTTGAAGAATCAGGTCCTATGATGGCTGAAAACAACTTATATGAAATGAGAGGACTCTGCTTCATTGCTCAGTCTCCCTTTTCCAGCTACTCCACTGCTGTAGCTGCTTTTCGCTTTATTGTTGCACTGGGTAGTAATTTTATTCCTGAAAACTAACATGTAGGAAAGCAGAAGGATGTTTTGTATCTGCCAATTCATCTAGAGAAAAATACACAACTGGGGGCATTCCCCTCCTTCCTATTCCATTCTTCATAAAGCCAATTAAGCACATTGGGAATTCAGAGATGTCCCATACACAGGCCATTTCAGAGAAGATGACTCAAATACGGACCCAAACAGGAGCCCATGAACTCTCTTATTCCTCTTCTCTTGCCATGCCAAACAAAGCAGCTTCATCTGGGGAAAGGAAGGAATAAAATAATTGCTTTGCCAGGATTTTACTGCAAAAGATAAAGCAACGCAAAGGGAACTCAGCTAATCACAGATCACAGATTATTCTGAGTTGGAAGTGACCCACAAGGATCACTGAGTCCAATTCTCAAGTGAATGGCCCATATAGAGATACAAACCCAAGACCTTGCCATTATTAGCACCATTCTCTAACCAGCTGAGATAATCTCAGGGTCATGAATCCATTATTACTCTTCTCATCACACAGAAACACTCTCAGTAATTACGTGAAACAGCTAGAATGTGGCAAAAGTGCTATTGTTGACCATGGTTGAGGACGAAAAGCACTAATACTATTTTCAATATAAATGACCTCATAAAATTCCTCAGTTGAGAGGTGGTCTCACATATTCTTCTTCACATGAGAATGATATAATTCTAAGATTGCTTTCTCTTCACTGGACGGTCCAAAGAAGTGGCGAAGAATCACCATATCCAAACCATCTTTTATTTATGCTTCCTTGCCTGCTCTCTCCTCTCATAAAAATCCCCCAAATAAACAGCTACATACCTTTGCAAAGCACTGCCTAGAAAAATAGCACCTGTTGCATCGGTAAGCTCATCTCTAGCTTGCTGTGGCTTATTACTTTATACTGTGATTCTTTGATTTTATGTAAAAAGGACCCTCATGTGGAAACCCCAGGATGACTGCACAATGGTGTAGGGCAAAGAAAGAGATTCAGCTGTACAATTGATTGTCTTGAATTAATTCTTATCAAGAGTACTGCAATGAATACGATTTTTTTTCCCCTTAACTGTAGGCTGCATTCAACTCCTGTCAGGAACTTTCAAGTCTGACAGCAAATTCTACATGTTCTTTAGAAACCCTGAGAAGACAGATGTCACATGGAAACAACACGGTGTGCAAACCTCCCTTTCTGGGACTCCTCCATTTCTGACCCTTGGGATGTCTGTGACTGAAAAGATGGTCTTTCAGCCTCACATTGTAACCATGCAGCACAAGTAATATGGGTAGAATTCGAGTCTTCAGTATTCCCAATCAGGAAAGGACAGAAGACTTTAGAAAAAAAAAAAAGAAGATTAATTTGAAGTAAGAGTATTTGGGATCTTTTTTGTTTCCCTAATGTTGTTCCTTGTAAACAGGGTTGTTCAAATATTAATCTTTTTAGATGTGACATCAGACCTCTTTCTGTTTAGCTTTGGAGAAGGTATTCCAACTTCTACAAACAGGAAATACCAATCAATCTTACAGGCAGTTTTGGGAGAGTTTTTTTGAGTATTTGGATTTATTTTTTCTTTTTTTTAAAAAAACTTGCTGAAGGTGTGTGTCATGTATAAGAGTAAACTATTTTTGTTTTTCTCTCATCTATGTATTTCTTTTTTTCCACAGCAGCAAGAGTGTTTAACCTCAGTGAGTGATAATCCTCCATATGGCATGAACAGGCATATGCTGCATTTCTAAAATTTCAGACAAATATAGAGCACCTAAGTCCTAGCAGCTTCCTAAAACCCTTGGAGATTCAAGCTACTATTTTCCATGCTTCAGCTAGTTATGCTAGAGTATGTTGGGTCTACATAGCCAGCCTTACAAGATGGAGGTGGAAGAAGTGAATGGGAATGACATTTATTGTTGATACATATATTGTTGGAAAAGTACTGAGAAGCCTAAAAGTTACAGTAAAAGGACAGGAGGTTGGGGGAAGGAGCTTAATGAGGACAGTTTTATTTTCATTTATGTCATACCAGCTTACCAGCTTCTCAACTGGTATAAATTAATGTAACACCATTTAAATCAATAGACAATATATCAACTAATAACATTGGAGAATTTGGCCAGCTTTTTTATGATTGTTGTAAATGAGCCCATGAAAGAAATCAGGTGTTTTAGTCTCATTCTTTCCCTCTATCCTGTCCCAGTACCTCTAGAGCTATGTGTTCAACTACTTTACCTGTACTTTACATAGTCCAGCTCTACTGTAAAAGTGATGACTTAAATAGCTCCAGAGAAAAAAAAAGACAAATAAATGTTGGGACTTTGAAACATCCAAGAACTGACAGCAGACACGAGGTGTGCATGTGGATCTTATTTTGTGTAGGGTGGGATAACAGGTCTCTTGAGCTGAAGAAGTAAACTGTGATTGCCAGGTTCTTGTGCAGAGAATGAGGCACTGTGATTGTTCTCAGTGTTTCCTGTGCAGGGCGGTCTTTTCCAAATGGAATAGCAAAAAATGAATGTTTTAAAAAAAATTTCAAAAAAGAAAATAAGGAAGGAAGAAAGGAATAAAGAAAGGAAGATTAGGGGAGTAAGAGTAAGAATAAATTGCATTGTCCATCAGATAAAATATTCCCGTTTACACTCGCTCACTGTGTTCTGCAAGTCAATGTCAGCTTTAAAGTTGCTCTCTAGGTTTTCTGGGTATTCCTTCTCCTTTTTCTGGCTACTTCGATGTGCTTGTTTGTGCTGATAGAGGAATCTGCTCATGATGGCAATGATGCAAAAAATGATGAATATCACAACTGCTATTACACCTGTAAAGAGGTAAAAAAAAAAAAAAAGGATAGAAAGAGTAAAAACCAAAACAGAAAGTCCAATTACCTCAAAAATGCATTACCAATGCACAGCAGCTAGTAGATACGATAGATCAGTTCATCTCAGTCTGTACACAACCATATGCCTCTATCACACCCTCCCTGGTAGTTTTTATTTCTATTTTTTCATCTTAAGAACACTTAAAGCAGCAAGTATTGATGTAATTGACCTAATTTCCATCAAATTTTGCTTTCACTGGAAGTAAAGTTGGTTCAGTGCATTTGCTTTTGAAAAGCCAGATCTGTATGTTCATACAAATTCTTGCTCTGTCATATTTTCTCCTGTGTTATCTCTGGAAACCTTGCATGAGCCTAGTACACTTCGGTTTATAGCTTTTAGATATTATCAAAGGCAGCTTGCTACAGGGCACCCTATAAAATAAACAGAGATAAATTTTCTTCTAGGCTGTTAAAGGAAAATTTAAGCCATACATGAAATTAGGAGGACAATTTTTCCTAGTATATAAATACTTTCATATGACCTGGTGAGTTCTACTACACCACCAGATTGCAAAGAAGGAGCTCAAGAAGTATGGGATATGTGAATACTGTGTAGAGGGTCTCAGCAGGGCTGTGTGTAAAACACTAGTTCGCTGGGTCTTAGAACACAGAATCACATGGAATCAGAGAACGGCTGGAACCTCGGGAGATCATCTTGTCCAAATCTCCTGCTCAAGCAGGCAGACAGACAGAGTTTGTTTATATTTTAGAAGACTCAGATTCTTGATGATCCATGTATGGCCACAGTAATCCATATGCAGTTGCCTACACGGGGAGCTTGATACAGGTATGTGCTAATAAATAGAGCAAATACTAGACCTGCATCATATTACAAAAAAACTTCAGCTAGATTTCATGGAGCCCAGATTTAAAGTCTCCTAGATGTTTTCTTTGACAGAATTATTTTTCTACTGTAATCTTTAAAAACAAAGTTACCTCCAATCACAGCTGAATCACTTCTGACTGCATTGGTGAGAGGTTCTCTTTCATCTGTCTTCCCGAAAGGATCTGCAGTTGGTTAAACAAAACAGAACTTATTTTCTGTATCACCTGTGTTCATTTTCTCTGTGGCATAGACAGAAATGTCATCTTACTCTCATGAATTCTAATTTCAATAGAAATTCTAATTCTAATTTTCAATAGATGGGATTTGGGGATTAGAGAACTGAACCAGAAGGCTTTGAAAAACAAAGTGAGTTTGCAGAACAATTTTATTCTACATCTTCAGGAACAAAGTCTGTTAAGGGTATATTTAGAAGGAAACAGACTCACACTAACATCTGAAAGTGATGTTTCAGTTCGTCAGAAGAGTCAGAGAGACATTCGAATTAAATAGCCCATTAGGAGCTTTTCTCAGTCAGAGCTGTATTATTTTTTTTTGTTGTTACCTAAGAAACAATATCAGAAAGAAGCCAAAGGAAAGGGACACTACACAGATTAATACATGACGTACATTTGTAGGTACATATATTCAAGTTGAATTCAATCCCATGAAGAGAAGCAGTCTCTGCCTGGGACAGCTTCTTGGAAGGAGTGCTTTTATCTCCATTGCAGAAATGCAGTGGTCAGATTGGATCCAAAACAGAAGGGGATCAGTAATTGATTCCTATATTAAAGGCTCCTAGATGTTCTAGCTCTCTTGTACTCTGTCTATAAGTGACTATCATTGAAACACTGAGTCAAATAGTCCACAAGCTGTTTCAAATTCAGCTCCAAATCCAAGAGGTCAAGTCCTCCTTGAAGTCAGTGGAGTTAGAGCAGTTTATTTTTTAGTACTGCATGTTTCAGAAAGTGCCATGTTTTTTTTACTGCTAACTGAATCTAGCTTTTCTGCACCTTCCCATTTTTCTGTTCTCTTCAGTTTACTTGCTCCTTTGACAGGATTCATATTTGTGTTTCTCTCCTTTACAAACCTCCAGAGAATGTATGTAGGGAGGGAGTTAGGGATCACTGTCTCTGCTATGTACTATATACTGATTTGCCGAAGTGATCTTTCTGATGCAAGAGGTGGAAGCCCAATTGAGAAATTTGGTGTTGTGACGTTTACTGTAATTCTTGCCTTAGTGACTAATTCAGCACCATTTTGGTCTGCCATTGCAGAAGAAGAGTTTTATTGAAACAAGCAACAATATAATATTTGTGCATCAGATGGTCCTGAATTTGTGATGATGATGGCTTTGGGCTATTTAGGTTCTTAAAGGGCACATTTTTTTCTTATTCTCTACATCAGTGATACCAGACCTAAAGAGATTCAGGAGGCATAAGACTCAAAGAGGCTTTGATGTTCTAAAAGATGCAACTCCACTTGCTAGTTTTAGGGGTGGAAGGATTTCTAGTCAAACACACAGATACTGAAAGTCAGGGTTTCCTATACATGCAGTCCATGACTCATGATTGAGCTACAGACACAAAAGGGACTTCTGGGGACAACTGAATACCTCCAATATACCCATTGTCAACACTGAATGTTAAATGGCAATGACAGATTTGAACACTCAGGTTGAGACCTATTTACAAGAGCCTCCTTGCTTGGATACTGTGTGTCTGGAGTGACATTCCCAAGATGGCAATGCTTCATCTCATCTATTACATTTGTGGAAGTGGAATGGGAATAAAAAACACACATATATATGGATAGCATCATAGAAAAAGTTATGTTGGAAAAGAAATCTGAGGGTTATTTAGCCTAATCTCAGGCCTTTGAGCCCAAGGACAAAATGGCCAAATTCAAAATTAGACCAAGGTTGGTTGTACGTGATAGATAGATTCATCTTGCTTTATTTTTCAGTATCTCAGAATTAGTTATATAAATCAAAATTAGTAATTTAGGCACTTTTTATTTAGTAAAAGAGGAAAAGAATCTAAGAATACTTATACCCTAAGACGGCTGTCAAAGATTGAGAGTGTGACTCACCTATTTCTTTCCACAAACTAGGGGAAGACAACAATCTTTATTTCAGACTCAAAATGACTTAACTTTCAGAGGCTGGAAGTTTGGTGAGGTATTTTTTACCCCAGCCCTCAGCTGACACCAGTGAAATCAGTTACAATTAAAAATTCACATCTCTTCTACGACAGTCCTCCTATACTAGAGAAAAATCTCCAGCTGGTATCCAGTGCATGGTAGTAGTCAAAAAGAGTAATGAAAAACTATTAAATATGTATGAAAAAGCTTTAAATTAAATTTCTACCTTAAAAATTATATAAGACATTATTTGTGCCTAAAAGATTATGTAAGATTTGACACTACATGTGACTAGCACTCCACTATTTTTTGTCTACTGTTACCAGAATTTAAACACTGAGAGGAAACCAGAACAAATGTTGAAGATCAGTTTCAGAATGGAGGCCAACAGACACAGGCCTTAAGAATTATATTTGCCTGAGAAATAAAATCAGTATACAGGGGGAGGAGGGTTTGTTATGGTGCAGCAGATGGCATGCAACAGCAGAACCATTTCCAGTGGGAATACAATAAACTCTGAAGCCAAGGGAAAGCAATACTGGGTTTTATTTGAGACTTGAACAGGACATCCTTCTCCTTTTAGATAAAACTGAGGCACTACTGAGGTTGGAAGGCACCTCTAGAAATCCTCTAATCCAAACCCCTACTCAAATCAGAGACTACTACAGCAAGTTTTTCAGGGCTGTATCCATTTGGGTTTTGAATATATCCAAGGATAAACACTTCACAATCTCTTTGGACCTCATGCCACCTTTGCTGGATATCCTGCTTACTGGTATGGACCGTTCTTGATCCTGGAGGAGATCATCCTTGAAATAGATCTCCCGGGTCCATTTTCTCACCAGGGCAGTGTCCTGTGGGATTCTTCCAAGCAGGTCCATGAGCAGGTCAAAGGTTCTTCTGCTGAAGTCTGGGTTTGCAGTCATGCTTTCTGCTTTTTTTCCTTCTGCTGAGGGTCCTGAACTTCACATTCTCATAGGTGCTACAGCCAAGGCTGTCCTGGCACATTCCTAGGCAGTTACAACTTGTTTGGAAATACTGGCTCCAGCAAAACTAGCACAGTGAGAAAGGGACTTCACTGTTTAAGGTGCCTTTTTGAAGCAAAATCTTTCTGTGTAGTTTCTGACTTACAAAAGTATTTGACATTTTTTACTTTAAACTCATGAAGACCTGCTCTTCAGCTGAAGTACACAGACAGCTCAAGACTCAACCATTCACACAGTTGAATCTGCTCTGTCATTTTTAAAGTATTTTAATATTAAGAAAAAATAGCATAGTAAAAGTCCATTATCTCTCTGCCATTAGTATATAGTTCAGAATACCAAAACCTCTACACATGCCTCAGCAAGGAAGAAGGTGATCTGCAGATCTTTGCTAAATATAAAAACCACAGTAAGTCACCTTTCATTCTGTGTTTCTTAATCAGAAAGAGTGTATTCGGATAACTGAACCATGAGTGAATGGATTTTATTCCATATCTGTCTGAGAGGAAACTTTCTTGAACACAAGTATTCCTTTCTGAAGGAAATAGCTTCAACTGTTTTCAAGTTTTAAATATAGAAAGCTTTTTTCACACATTTAAAAAGTTTTCCTAGAGGGCTTTTTGTTGTATCTGTACATTAGAAAATAGACACAAGACATGTACAGTCTCCTTTGAAGTTCTATTTTTCTTCTCAGACACTCAATAATGAGAAATTGGGAAGCGATGAATTGAGATATGAGCAGTAAATTTGAAAGTTAATCCTTAACTCTGTTTTCTTTTTATTTCTTAAAATGTGTCCTTTCCATGTATAAATGTAATTCTCAAGTACATCTATACAAAGAATAATTTGCTACAAATTGGAATTTTTTTTTAATAAGAATCTACTGCCTTGTGCTCTTACTATAGCATTTAAATACATGAAGTCTTCAGAACTCACTCGTTCTAAAGATCTTATTCAGGCTTTAATCAAATCCAGTGTGAATAGTGAGACAGTAATGTCAGTTAATTCATCATATTGAGAGGAAATCATATTTTAGAGCACAGAGTGGCAAAGACAGGGATGAGCTTTTATAACAATTCTGCATTTCTGATGTAACACTGCTTAACCTTGACAATAGAGTGCAACTGATTGTATGCTTTAAACATTTAAGTCTGAATGCTACACTCTGTGTTCTGTCCTGCAGTTCTGAGCCTCAGGTTTTACTGCTTTCTAAACTCCTTAGAAAAATGAGATCATCGAGGTGACAGATCACAGGGCAAGGAGTTCATATTTTCAGTATCACTGCCCATTCAGTACTCACAAGACACATTCCTTCCGTGCATCAGAGTAGATACCTTAGACAGCTCCAGGCAGCGAGAGGAAAGTGGGGGGCTGGGGAGAAGCACACACACACTGCCAGCCGCTCTCAAGAGTAATCAGCAGCCTTTTTCCCTATGCAGAATGCTAATAGCATCATTTGTTTTCTGCTGAATATCTTAGGCAGAAGCTGCAGGAAATGGGGATTTGATGCAAGTACAAATGTCAAAGGAATTTATTATGATCTAAACCAGAGTTTTATTAGTTATCAAAAAAAGAGGAAGTGGCTTTAGAGGTCAAGGTGCAAAAAACAGCCCTTAATTTGTATCCCTTTCTGGTCATTAAGAATTCTGCCACATCCACTGGTGACTAAAGCAGTAACTTGATTGTTCCTGTTCATGGTGACAACACTTCCAGCTGCTCTCAGTTTCCTTCTCTGCATACAAATTCACATATGCAAAATACTTAAGATTCCCAGAGGACAGTTTCAAGATTGCAAAAGATATACAAACTATTTGGATTATCTTACTGGTACTGCTCAAATAGTGCTCTTTCTCTTTAGCCTGAGAGAATGAAGTACAAGCATTCAGTGGAAGTCACACACGTGTCAAGGGATTTTTACAAGAGTTTTTGTTCATTTCTGATAGGGTGGGAACAAATCTGACTTGTTTGTTGTATGACTTCTATTGCTTCATCACCACTGGGATATGGAATGTGTGTAACATTTATGTTCTCCTTTGAGATCTGCAGCACTGGAGTTGTCTGGAGTGGACAGGAGTGGCAAATCAGGTGCATAATGATACTTCCAATGCTGTTTCCACTAGGGCTTTGGGACTTTTTTGTTTGTTCTAAGCATGTTTTAGGCAATCCAGGAACTTAGTCCGAGAACAATGACTTTTAAAGGAGCCTTGACTTATCCTGATGCCCATTCTCAACACCCCTAATTCTGAGAGAAAATGTAACTTTCCAGTACCGATATTTATACTGTCACAATTGCATTACAGCAAAAAGGAAGGAAACCTGACTCTACAGCATCATTTAAACTCCCCAATCCCCTCTCGGTAGGACATACCTGATGAAGAATATATTGTTGTTGCTGTGTTCACATCAGCATCCATTATGGATGCACAGTTGGATTCAGTCAAGGAACCTTTGACAGTCACAGGAGCAATGCTGGGATGGCGTAAGGCAGCTTTCAGGGGAGCAATGTGGTTGTACTGAACAGAGGACAAGCAGCCAGTGAAACCATAGGCATTTGCCTTTGAGACTTCAGGGTCCAGTGACAAACTATCTGCAGTACAACAGAAAAACACACTGGGAATTAACTGCCTTGGGAAGGCACTAAGAAAATAAATCCTTTTTTGCCTTATCACCCATTTTACTTCTGTTACCCCGTTTCAACTGTTCAGGTTCTCCTTCAGCAGCCTAACCCATGAAGTTCCCAACCCCAGTCCTTCCTTTACGATGTTACTTACACTGAATCAAGTTGGCTTGGACATAAAAGCCTGCATTACACTTTTTTCCTCATCCATTTTCTCTACTGTCTGGACAATATCTAGCACATCATAGCTACTAACCATGACAATAACAGTAATAATACAGTGAAAAAAAAATAGTAAAATAGCAACACCAAATATCACAGTATATTGGGGATGATGCTCTTTAACTTTTTTTGCATCTGTTAATAACATCAGTTTCACAGCTATTGACTGTATCTTCAAGGCATTCTGCCTCTTCCACTCTTCAAAGGAAGGACTCTGCTCTCTGTAGTCTGTCATACAATGCTTCATGTGACCTAATACTGAATGGCTAGCTAAAACAGGTTCCCACCCTTTTACAAGAGTTTATTATTGAAATTTTCTTATGCCCCTATCATGTTACTATTGTTTTACAATCAGAATTCCCAGGAATCCTCCTAGCTATGAGCCAGGCTCTCACTCTGTTAGTTCCATTTCACTAATAAAATAAAGAGCAAAGCTATACATGTTCTTATCTAAATCAAAACCAAAACAAATGTCTCTGTGTTATTTTCCAGCATGAAGATGAGATAGCACTATTAGCTTCTCTGTTGGTATGTATCCATTTATATTTCACAAAGAGAAAGCCAATCAAAGGCCAGGAGTTTTAATTTAATTCTAGAATCATAGAATGGTTTTGTTTGGAAGGAACCTGTCATAGGCAGGGACATCTCTCACTAGACCTGGTTGCTCAGAGACCCATGCAACCTGGACTTGAACACTTCCAAGGATGGGAAATCCACAACTTCTCTGGGCAACCTGTTCCACTGCCTCACCACTTTCACAGTTAAGAATTTAGTTCCAAAAGTTTTAATATCAAAGATTGTTTGGGAAAGTCAGGGAAGAACAGGGAAGCCATCTTCTATTTTCTCCAAGCTCTCATTTATTTACTTTCCAGAAGTCAAAATTCATACTGCTCAGAGGTCTCAAACATGATGTGCTTTATATTTAAGTCAATCAAACAAGAGAAAAACCTACAAATGCACACATGCACAGTATCAAAACTTCTAGCATTGAAAACTTTGGAAATACTTCCAAGGACATTGGAAAATAAGGATTCCTAGCTTTTCAACTTTGTATTGACAATGGAGAAATTGGACCTTATTTAAAAATTTAGCATCTTGTTCTTTCAAAATTTAAAACCAATGATTTTACAAGCTCTCTGGATTTAGGTAAAAAAAGTAGACCTTCTCTTAAAGCTGACATTCCTACCTTAATTACATAAATTTCTTTTATATATAAAAAAATACAGAGAAATCTCAAAGCTAGCCCAAATCACACATATTTTTGTGCTCAAGATCTGTGACTGTTATGCCAAGTAGTTAGAGGCAATAATCGAATAAAGTTTTATAATTTTGTTTGAATGCCTTCATGGGAGTGTAGCATGAAAGAGTCTGGCTGTTTCTCTGCAAAGCAAGGTTCAGTATGAGTTTGCTCTCCCAGGGCTCTTACAGGAGAGATTCTCAGTCTGCAGAGCTGTCACGGGGACAGCCTCTGGGCTGTGAGAGAAATGGAAAGAGAAACAGTGAGGCTTTGCCACTGGAAAAACTGTAGTCTTACAGAAGTTCACATTTGCTCTACTTAAAAGTGTGTACGAATTGATTGCATTCAGGTTTTTAATGAGATTTTGGCTGAGATATTATAAAACAGACAAAGAATTTTTTCCAAGTCCCTGTAAGAAGGTTTATATATACTAAAAGACTGATTTACAGTATTTGCCATCTTTGTTGAATTCATAAAACCCTTTGTAAACATTCCTACTCTCAGCCTTTATTGTTTTCTTAGCTCTGACACAAAAGGTGAATTTGTTGGTATCTTTTATACACCAGGCAACCTTAGCTGCTCTGTTCTGCCCCAATGTGTTCTGCCCCAAAAAGTAAAGCCTAAGAAATAATGATTTCTTTTTCATGCTACAGTAGTTTGAAAAGTCTAAGATTCAACATTTTTAAAGGCATTTTTAAAAGTTATTTTAGAACCAATTCTGGGAGTCTTTTGTCAAAGTAGGCTTTGCATGAATGAGAACTAGGAGATTTGTTGTTGAAAGACTTTGAAATTTGAAAAAAAAAAATCAAAGAACAAACTAAAAACAAACGCAGAGTCCTCTGGTAAAAATCCCACATGCACAGAATTGGTTTGCTTTATTATACAGCTTAAGGTGTGTGTGTAATGTCTGTAAGAAAGGGAGGCTCTCACTGTTCTCAACAAGAAAGCTGCACAACTTAGATGTGAATGACTTGTGCTGCCCTCTGTATTCTTGAGAGGATAATGTAAATCTGTAATTATGACATGGTTCCCTCTATGAAAGGCCACTTTGTCCCTTGGAGTCTTTACATCACAATAGAATGTTTTTCCAAAAGGTATTTTCAGTACATGACACAGCACTCCGTAAGAGAAGCAACTCAGTGAAGTTCCAAGGTCTGTGTAGCAGCAAGGTCATATCAAACTTCTGTGGCCTTCCTCTGACCTGGTAATGCTGTGAATCTTTCCATGAATTTCACTGGCTTGGAAAATCACACTGAATTGCTGCTGATGGCTTGGTTTGATCTTCTGACATTTTAGCATTGCATTGCTGTTCTCGGTATTGGTGAATGAGTTACTTCGGTTAATTTCTCCATGAAGGGTAAGAAGGTAATCTTTTTTGGCTTCTAGTAATTTAACTGCTCATTCTCCACAAATTAAGCTTACCCATATTTTTAGGAAGTAATTTTTTAGCTTTGTCTGTGGAGTTGTGCATAAGTTGTCCTGGCTTCTTGTTGGGTCCTCTAGCTGATCCCTGGAAGCTGTCTGCACTGTCACAGCTCAGCAAGTTTTGTGTTGGTTTTTCATGTATTTGCAAGGGCTTTCGATTATAATGAGGACTAATTCTAACATGTAGTTATATTTTTTTAAACTTTATGAATTGTATCAATGTCATTTATGTGTTGATTTACTCCTATTCACAAAAACAGATGTCCTGTTCCATTGCTGCTTCATTGTGCACCTCTGCCATATACGTAACACTTGTTTTAAGATCTTTAATAAAACAATCTTAAGTCTTCATATCTTGGTAAAAGGGAATTACTTTTCATCATGAATAGAATTCCACCAGAATTCTCTAGGAGCAAGCATTAATCTGCTCACCAATGTATCAGCAAATTGACATAGTAAATGATAACCAGTATGACAGGTAACTGGAATCAAAGAGAAATATTATTTGTGTGCAAGGAGAATGTCTAGAAGACCTTCTTTCTAAAGGTATAATTGTGTAAAACAGGACCATAAACATTACAAAATATATTTTGTTCTTTATAAACATTATTTCATGTCACTCAGAAACTTAAATCTGAGCCCAAAGTTTACTTGTGTGCTCACTTACAGCCAGGAAGGACCATAATGGATTTTCTTAATTGAAATTTATTTTTAACATCAGTGAAAGCAGACATAGTCTGGTTTAAAAGTCTGTGCCCTAATTAATTAATTAATCTATGTGAATTGCAGGTAGAAGCACAAAGGGGAATTTACTCTGTATGCTGAAGCACTGGTTGTCCTTTATTTTGAGTCTGAGAAATAGAACTATGATTTTTGGGGGAGTTATCGATCACCTCATTTTGCCAAGGTGCTGAACAGCACTGGCAAGAGTCCTTCTTGGACATTAGTACCAGATTTGAACTCATGACCTTGCAGTAAAAGACACTTGTCTCCACACACTGCACCTGTCTCAGAAGAGTTCTAGCAGGTACTTTGTAGTTACCTCACAAAATGTGCTTCTATGTCCTTCAACAATCTCAGTAAACATTGCTAATATTAATCATCAATTTAGAAAGGGCAGAAAACATATCTTGGGTTAGACTGAAATCCAAAAATCATAACTTTGGAATAATCTTATTTCCTGGTGTAAATCTGCCACAAAGGCAGCAGAGTGAAAAGCAGAAAAAGTTTTCCTGGTTAGAACCACAGTTTGATTCCTGCTTAGTTAAAGGATGAATTTGAACAGGGAGCAGGCTCCAGACATTCAATGCAACTCCAAAGCACTTCTGAAAAAGCAAGGGAAAGTAAGAGCAAAGTAAAGGCATTTCTCCTCACAAGTTTTCCCAGGAATGAATAGAATGCCAAACCCAGCACAATGCACCAGGATTTGCTTGCCAGTAGTTTAAAATTTTGTGCCAAGTGGAACATTTAGGAATTTTTGTTTCATTAGGCTTTGCAGAGATCATTTCAGACATGCATTTAGTATGTTTTCTGAAAAACAGTTTGTCATAAAAAATGAAGCACTGCTTGGAGTTGCAATGTGAAACCTGCTACATCACAGTTTTTGACATTCGAATCCTAATCTGTTGCAACACAACTAGTCCAGTGTGATTCTGCATGGGCCAAAAATATAATTTATAAAAAGAAGAAAAGATGAAAGAAGATGGAGAGAGGATGTGTAAAAGAATACAGTCTTTTCCCAGGATTAGACAGCTAAAATCAACTAAAGTAGCAAGAATTCAGACTAAAAATACAATTTCTGGATAGAAGTAGATGGCCTTGGACACTTATTTAGATGGCATTAGCATCGAGAAAACAGGTGTTTAAGCACGGTGTAATCATATGGTAAATTATATTGCCGGGGGAAAAGTTGGAATAGATTTGGTCTCTTTTTGATAGAGACATGATGGCATTATTGTCTTAGACCTGGGATTGCTTGAAGTGCCTGGGTTAGCTAAACTTTGGTTATTTTAACTGTTGCTATCTTGGTAACAAATGCTTCTCTTCTTTTGTCCTATGTAGTAATTTCCAAAACCAATAACGTTTAAAGGCACTTAAACTGCACCCGAGAGATCTTTTTTTCACAATATGGTCTGTCTAAGAAATAGGTATTTAGGGCAAGAAGACCCTGAATTAAAGAAACGAGTCTTGCAGGGACCATAGGAATCCAGACAATATCTCTTGCAGGCATTGCTGTATCCTTTAAACTGCTACAGCACAATATTCTGAGACTGTGACTTTAAAATTATCAAGCAAATTATGATTTTGTAAGCTTAAAAAAGGGAATGTCTTTCCATCAAAAAAATGGACTTAAGCATTTTTCATAGAAACTCTCTAAAAGGAGGTACTTCTTTAAGGCAGCTTTTGTATTTCAGATTTAATGACAACTTACCCCTTGTGATTTAATGATCCCATTATCATCTCCCCCCTATAATATCACTCTTGGACGAATTGTTCTGTGATCTCTTCAGTGTATAGATTCCATTTTCTCCTTGTGAACTTTTAATAAGAAAAGCTATTGTAGAAATCATAAGAATTGTACTGCACCTACATAATGATTTTAATAAAATTACTTTCCAGATAAACTTTCTTCTACATACACTTTATATCATAGCTGAATGACTCAGTGGAAAGAATTTTATAACTTTAGTGTGGTTTAGCAGAGGCTTTTAGAGATAAAAGACATTATGTTCCTGTCCTAAAATACACAATCCTTAATGCTAATTGTTCACTTTGAAGACACACATAAATTAGGTCAACATTAAAAGGTGCTAAAGAAATACTTGCAACCTTTTTCTTCAGAATCCTCTTGAATGTTTTCAGTGCTACCCTTTTACTCCGGTATCCCTACACAGCTACAATATTAAATTGCTCAGAAGTAAATACACAATGTATTAGGGATTATTTTTTTTTTACAATTTCACTATAATAGCAAAAAATCTAGACATGTTGGGGCACAGTACAAAGTTTTCAAGGATTCATTAAGGTAAACTCCCCAAACAAATAAATTCTATTTTCCACTGGGATATCAGCTTTTTGTAGAGAAGACCTAAACTTATGCAAATGTGACTCTGAGATCAGAGAATTACAGAATAATTTAAGTTGAAAGACACCTCTGAAGGTCATGCAGTTCAACCCTCTGTTCAAAGCAGAGCCAGCGTCACAGTCGGGTCAGATTGTTCATGTGGTTAAATACAGCAGTATGATCTCTGCAAGGAGTACTTAAACTAAATGAACTGGGACTCTGGTTAAGATTTCACTGAGGCTTTGCCATAAACTCTATGACCCGCTTGGGGTTGAATTCAGTACTCACTAAAGCACACAGAAAAACTCCCATTGATACTGATGAGCTTTGGATAGGTCCTTTTGTACACTGACTCTATATTTGTGGAGTAAAAATGACAACAAACTACAGGATAATAATATTTTTCTATTGCTGTTGGATACTGTGAGGATGAATTCAACAAACATCTGTTAGCTACTTGAATGATGCTTCTGTTTACTCCCTTGTCTTCAAAGCCACATTTATATTTAGATTGATCTTTCTAAGGCAGCTATATGGTCCCATTACTGTGGATCTGAAGAGCTCACAGCCTTTAATGCTTTTATCCTCCCAGCACCCCTCTGATGCAGGGCTGTTCTATTATCTATGCTTTTACCGATAGAGAAGGGAGATAGTAAAGCTCAGACTGGTTCCAGTGGGAATAAAATGCCTGCTTACCTTTACATCTGCACATAAATGGCTTGCCCAAGGTCATTCAAGTAGTCTGTGGCAGAGTGAGTGTCCCTATGTTTTTAATTTCAGGTGAGACTCCTCTACCTTTAGCAGAGGCTTTTTGCCCAGAATTCAGAATTAGGTGTAGGGTAACCATTGGAAAAAAATACAGAAGGCTTGAAAAGAAGAAAAAATTATTAGACTGCAAGTACTTTTTTACTAAAGAAAATTTAATGGGGGGTGTGGGGGGACTAGAAGCAGGAGAAACACCATTATTTAAAAAAAACCCTGATCATTGTATAAAAGTACCCTTTTCAAAGGTTCTAGCTGTGCTAAAATGGTTATACTGAGAGAATCTGGTGAGGAAGAAGTTTCAAGCTTTTATGATGTCCTGCTGGAAGACCTCTTTGAGATTTCTCAGTCAGTGGGAAACAAATGGTGGAGTCAAGATAGAAGGTGGTATAATCATCTGGTTAAGCAGCCAGGATCAGGCTGTTAGAGCAGACAAATGAGCAGTGGTATGACAGGAAAGAAAAGAGACAAATTGTCAGAAGATTATAGCATGGATATGTAGGACACACAGAACAGAGGGTTTTTTATATGGTTCTATTTCAGTGGACACTTAAATGTTCCCAATTAATGTCTTTAGGTGCATAATCCCAGTGGCATCCAAAATAAACACCACAAGGAAGTCTAGGTCTAGGTCAAAGCATCATATGCCTCTGGAAGTTTATGCTTTGCTGAGGGCATGAATAATGACAAGGAAGAACATGAAATACATTGGTTTAAGTCACTAGTATTCACCTGGTGAGCCATCTTAAAAGAAGTTATAATAGACATTTTACCCATATAATAGTGTAAATGATGATTTAATATATTTATGTAAGTTCTACATTGTCAAAGTGACGATGTCCAGATCTCCTCTAGATTCAATAAGGCAATACACTTGACACTGTAGTAGTAGGAATTTCTGTTTTGTGTTAGGGTTTTTTTGGATAAAACCTGAAAAACTAAATCCTAATCTAGAAGAAAAATTTGCAGAAATTCACTTAATATATGAAGAAAAAATTGCAATGAGGATTAGGCTGGAATTTAAGTGATTTGCTGGGATGCATTATGTGACTCCTGGTACAGTAATAAGATCTGTAACCATCTGGATGGCCAAGTTTGTAGCTTTAGTGTCATTACAGAATATGAACTATTGCTATCACTAAAATAAAATCCCAATAAACTTTGGGGCAAGAGAGAAATCAAAGAAGTTGGTGGCGTTCAGTGAAAATGAATGCCAGACCTCTGAGATACATCTGGGCTTTTTGGCTTGACAACAACTTGTATTTGTGAAGTTAATCATATTTTTGTGACTAAAACTAGTTTCTCTCCATAATTCTGAGCTGCACCATGCCAGCTTCCTGGCTACATTTCTGAAGGTCTTTGTGCTATATTCCATCTTGCTGGTTAGAAAAGCCTTGGTTTATTGATTTGGTGTCTATAGCTGGAGCTTTAGATAGAGGTCGCAATGAGCAATGTTCTTGCAGATTTTCAGCACTACAGCTGACTGTTGACAAAATGGGGATTTTAGCTTGTCTCTGACTTTGGCTGAAAAGTGTCAGGTCCCCAGATCTGTCCACAAAGGTTTGGAAGATGGCTGCATTCTGAACAAACATTAAATATAAAAGGGGAAAATCAGTTCATGTTCTTAACCTACTTAATAAAACATAATGCAGAATACACTATTGTCATTACATATAATTGCATTGCACAAGTAGACACTAGAGGATGTCTGTACTTTCTGTCTAGCTGCCAATCCCACAGGCTTTGCGTGCTAATAATGAAACATATAAAATTGCAATAGTGAGACAGATGTCAGGCTTGATATGGAGGTCCAATTCGAACACAGGACTGAAATGTTGATAACCAAGGAAGAATTTAGAATCTCACCAGGAAAGAATAAGACTCATACAAAGTAATATGACATACTTGACAACAAAACTGAAGAGTTCTGTTTTCCAAATTTTAGGCAGAATTTTCCTGGTCTTGTAATGACTTTGTAGTGTGGAGGAGTAAAGATCAAGTAACTCCACGCATAGAACATGCAGAGCTGTGGCCTCAGTGCTACAAGTAATATTCCTTGCAGAATTCAAATGGGAGTGAAAAAAGGGTAGAGAGGATGAAGGCTTACTGTGCTGTTCTTATCATTAGGAAACAGAAATAGCTGGAGAAGAGCAAGCTGCAGTCAGCAAAATGATATTAGTTTAAGATGCCACCCTATGCAGCCACACAGGCACTATGAATCACTTTACTGGAGGGAGCAATAGGAGAAGTTAATATTGCCATCAGTGCAAACAAGTAAAGCTGCCAAATTTTTGCATTGATGAGATATATAAATAGGAGTACTGGAATGTTCAGGCCAACTCTTACAGCAAAACCATCCAAACAAAACCTTGATCCTATCAAAAACCCAACATGCAGCACTATAACAACTGATGAATCAGAAATATTTTTAGTAGAACCTACCTGTGACCTTGCCCAAGGTGAGTGATTTAATGGCCTTAAAATCAATCTCAGAAAAGTTGTGTTTGAGTTTGAGAACTTGATCAACCTGGAAGAGGTCAATAAAATTACTTTATTACAACACCATGTAGACACTCCTAGATCTCACTGTACTGTAAACTTCTGGGAACACTCTCAGTTGCAAATCAGTTAATTCTGCCCCCAGGTGTGATTCACTTTCTAGAGACAGAAAAGTGAATGTGCTTTGATTGTAGCATGAGAAGCTGAAAGGTACATGAGAATAGTCATATAAAGGGCTTTGAAGAAACTTCCCCTGCTGAAAAGCTTAAAATATTTGACACTGAAATCCCCTTGCTTCCTAAAATCCATGTCTAGTCACTAGTCACTTCAGAATACACTTAAAGGAGACCTCTCTAGAAATGTATTGTGAAGAATTAGTTCTGTACAGAAGAAAACCACAGATCAGAACACAATAGAAGACTGGAACTTGAGGAAAACCCTGGCTTTTAGTATAACCCTCCTTCTTAGATAATCAGGCCTACTCACAGCCCATAGTTGAGCTTTGTGTGGTCATTTTACCACCCAGACACGGCAAGTGGAGAGAAAAGAAAAATTGTGGCACTGTGTGTTTCTGTCTTCTTCTCATTTTATTCCTTAAGACACAGCTTCTCTATAGACTCTGCCACCCTTCCCTGTTAAAGGACTGCCACCCAGATCTAGCCATCTTGCTTTGTAATATGAACTGTTATAATTAGCCTTAGAAAGAAAGCAGAAAGAGCAGTAAGATGATCTTCTCCTCCCTGCTTTGGAAAAACAGGTGATGCGGGGAAACAAAGCAGAGGAGGGTTCTTGTCTCTCATGTGGTTGTCACATTCAGCATGGCTTGCTTCTAGCTCTAGGATGGGGCATTGTCATGCACATGGTGAGTGCACTCTGCATTCCCTGAGCTTTTCCTTTTCTTTGAGAGGATGAGGCTGCTGGGGATACACTCTCCTTTGGGACACATACCCTAAATGAAATTACATTCCCAGGTACCCATCCCTCTGTTGTTTTTCTCCCTTTCACAACTTATTAATGACCCATACTGTGTGTTTCCTCAAAGACTACAGGTCATACAGACATCACAAGGCCCCAGAACCAGTCCAATGGTCCAGATGAATTTCTAGGCAAATGTGTTTCCTAATTCACAGATTGTCATAAAAAAGGGAAGGATCCCTCAACAGAAAACACCACCATTGGGCACTCTTGGAAGCAGGGCCTGGATGGAGCTTTGCTCTAAGCTACAGGGCTGCTCTGCTGATGGATCAGCTTTGGTTGCACCAGATCGGCGAGAAACCTTTGCCTCCTGCTGGCAATCAGGCATTGAAATCAGTGGGTCTGACTCACAGAATCGTAAAATGGCTTGGGTTGGAAGGGACCTTAAAGATTATCTTGCTGTGGACAGGGACAAATCCCACTAGACCAGGTTGCTCAGACCCCCATCCAACCTGGCCTCAAACATTTTCAGGGTTGGGGCAACCTTTTCAGGGATGCCACAATTTCTCTGGGCAACCTCTTCCCATGTTTGTGGCACTAAGTATTATTTAACACTCAACATAAGCCGTGGCATACCTGAATGATGAGCTCTCTGCCTTCTCTGTTAATCTTCACATGGTGCAGCTCTCGATTGGCAAAATTTCCAGAGTCAATGGTGAAAATGAGGAGCCCATCTTTACTCAGCTTGTATCGAACCTGTAAACTTCCTAAAAAGCAGAGTAAAATTGCATGAATAAAATCTGTGCCAATAATGAGATATCATTCAATAACTTTGCTCAACATGTAACTCATTTTCTTTTTATTGCAATGGAGTAACAAGGTTAATAAGTCAAGAAAGATGTTGAAGAGAACTGAGAGTTCAAACTGTAATGAAAATTGTGAAGAAAATAATGCACTGGAGGAGTTTTCCTTCCTACTAGGAAAGGCTAGAAGGCTAACAAACTCTGCTATGGAGAAACATAATTTAATGAATATCTAACTGTATCAAAGGTAAATGTGTCTGTCTGCAGATCAGATATTGAGCACTGCCACAGAAGCTGATCCACATTAAGGGATCACTTCCAGCAGAGGGCATGCAGGGCTTGCACTGCTCTATTAAACTAATATTGCTGGATTTTACCATTTCTTTTCATCCAGACAATGCAGAAGACTGTGACAACTGTGAGAATTATAACTAATTTCGGACATTTGAAGGCCCAGTAATTTTACTTTTGCTTAAATATTTGAAGGAATTAATGTAATTCATAAACAAGTTAATGTCAAACATTTTATTCAATCTTTATATCAAAAAAAAGCATTGTGACTTCTGATAAATAACAGTACCGTAACAAATTGAAACTCACAAGAAAACAAGGAATCAAGTATGAATTTTAGTCCTTTAACAAATGACTACAGGGAATATAAATGTATATATATACGCACATACATGGAGATATATATAGTATGTGTGTGTGTATATATATGTAATCTAAAAGGAAAAGAATCTATTCTGATAGAATCTTTTCAAGCATACTTTTCCGGGAATTAAGTAGCAGGATGAAAAATAAAATTCTGAAATTTTTGAACTCTTTTTATGCATCAACAACCAAAGTACATGGAACAACAGTGGTACCATAGAGTTTAAAATCCCTTCTGGGGTTACTTTATTACTGTCTCTAAAGATAAAATGAATGCTGACAGTACCACAGCCCTGGGGAAAGGGTCCTGCATTTATTTCCCGTTCTGAAACTCATCATAAAACCTTCTATTTCAGTGTTTCTGTTAACACAAGTTCAAACTATTCCAAGTATGGAATTTGCAAAAAGCTACAAACTATAGCTGTTACCTGTGCTGGATGGCAGGCACTGAGTGCCTGTTTTCCCTGAAGGATGTGCCTGCACTGTTTTAGCCCCAGGACAAGGTTCAGTATTCACAGGGGAAACACTTGTGTGCCCATGGTAATGCAGGGCCATGTCAGAGAAGCCCATGGTACACCTGCACAAGCTGCTGAAGTTGTATTGTGCACTGGAATGTCATTCAGAGGAACCTCTGACCCCAGAAGCAGTCTGGCTGTTAAATGAGGGGAATGAACATCCCTGTTGGTTCCTGTGTTCAGCCATATCAATGCTGTGAGATGGCTTGCAGATGTAATGAGAGAAGACATGGGGCAGTTCTTCAGTACATAGCGTGGATCTACTCACTCCCTTTAGCTTTCCAAATCCTCCCTCAGTAAAGTCATCCCTGTTGTTCTACAAGCTACTGTAAAATCGCTTTATAAAGAGCTTAAAACAAGGTGTAAATTTCCTGTAGGGAAGGAATTTTTCCACCTTTACACACCTCGCAGTGAAGTTGGTAATCCTTCCAGATTGGAAGGATTCAGCTGCCTCAAATCATATTGCAAAGCTACCAACCCTCATTGCATAGTGAGGGCAAGGAGCTACAGTCTATCACCATGAACTTAAAGGTCCAAACTTAAACCACAGTCACATTAACTGGTACTGAATGAAAGATGCATCAACTGCGGTTAAGAGCAAAAACATCTTAGAATCACTTTACGCTAGAAATACCTGAGAAAAGAAGCCCAAGTGCAGGGAAGTTTAGGGACCTTTTTCAGATTTGCTCACTGGACAGTGGGAGAGCTGATAAAAAATGGAAAGGTTGCCTGACCTGCACAGCACAGTTGAGATGACCACACAGAATGAGCTGAAACTAAAATGTTATAGTGTAACAGATTAATCCAAAGTAAAAAATCATGTCCCAGCAGAAGTGCTTTATAGGCTGTCTCTTACCCAGACCCCTTGAAAGGGTTGTAAGGTGAGAAATGGAATGGGGACTAGAGGTTTGGTCTGTGACCTTATTTTGCAAATGTGAAAAAAAACTTTGGTTTTTTTGAATGCTATGAATACATACATATATAAAATAGAATTGGTATTACACATTCAGGTGATCAACAATAGCATCCAGTCCATCTGTGTTCAAAGAGAGACAGCATGACACAGACATGCAATCTATCCAGGCTCTCAAACTGGGATTTACCCATTGACTTTGTCAGAGAAGCACTGATTTTAAACCAGAAACCATCTGTTACATTTGCCAGGAGACAATGGACAAGGTTCTTGACATCCATTAAGAACAGATCTTACTATCTGTAGTGGTGCAATTTCACCTTAAATCATGTAAAGAGATCAGTGAATGGCATCTTATTTTGTCAAATTGCTTTGAATTTCAATGGCAACTTTTTTTATGGTCAGCTGCTCTTCAAAACTATTGAATTCAAACTGGCATTTTGCTTGGGGTCAAATTTGCATTAATTTAAACCAGAAGTACATGGGTTCATCCCTGCAGAGGTGCTTTGGAATTTACACCATTGTAACTGAGACCTGATTTTGCCTTGCATTCAGTACAAAAACTTTGGTTTTCAGATTACAGAATAATTTGTCAAGCAGATCAATTTGCCAGTTTAGTACTTGACAAGCAAAATAAGAGGATTTTTAATTAGGATTATTATTAAGGATTTCTTTTTGTCCTCTGAATTCTGATTATCTGGTCCACTGACTTTCTCCATCACATCAGCCCAGTGTCAGCAATGGCAAATAAAACCCTGTGTATACACCAGCTCTCCTTGTTCTCTATTGTCTCTCTATTTTGCATCATTTTTGCCTCACAATAGGGGTTCTCACTAATCATGAGCAGTGTAATTTATGGCAGTCTTGTTGTAGTCATGCCTGTCATCCTCTTTTCAGCTCCCCATGTCTGATCATGCACACCTGGAGTGCCATAATGCTCAAGCAATGCACGGCCTGTTGTGTTCCTTCTTTAATGTATGGGGAATCGCTGGAGGAAATTTCTATCAAGTCAATAAAGGAGGGAGGGAAAGGAAAAGAGACAAATAATTTTTTGGCCTTCGGCTGGAAAATTTTACTGGGCCTATTACCCCAGCAGGGTTAGGTAAGAATAGATTCACACTTGATTATTGCAGTCATCCATCCCCTTCAGCTTCGAATTCTGCAAACTGCAGATCAGCATGGAGATATGCTGTGTTAGCTCCAGAACAGCCTAGAGGGGAGTGGGCTCATCTTAGGCACAGTGTTACCAAACACAGTGTGGCCTCTTTTCACCACTTCTGGAGGAAATGATTTCATGTGGGCTGCCATGCTACTGTGATAAGACCACTGCCAGTATCAAAGCTGGCTTGCTACAAATCACTGTGGTCTTCAATCTGTAACCTGAAGCATTATAATCCATGACTATAGGGCTGAATGATACATCATCTGCCTGAAGATATCAAACAGCTACAGAGGCATTTTAACATAATTCCCGGGGGTCCCCTTGTACAGAGGGAAGTCCTGGAAAACAGAGACCAAAGGGCAGTATTTATGCCATCCCATGCTGGTGACTAGGTTGGGGGTGTCTTTTCTGAAACAAAACACTCCCAGGACACTTCTTTCAGTGATGATGGAGGCCAGCACTAGTACTTGACAGAAGAACACTAATGATCCAGTTCAGCATAACCAACCTCCAGGCAGCTACAGGACTAGCATGGTGCCTTCAAACTGCTTATTTTTGCTGAGGACAAGCTGCTGTAGCAGCTCTTAAGTCTAGCGGTAAAAAGAACATGAAACTGGTTAGAGATTTCAAAGTGTTCAGCCTGAAGAACAAAAAAAATGTTCCCATACTACACATTGTGAAGAAATACCTTGCCTACAGTGTTACATATTCTATGCCCCAAAACTCTGCTGATTGAACACATCAAAAGGAGAGCAGTCTTTCTTTTGCCTGTGTCTACAACAGGGCTGAGTAGAACATCAGAAACATATGGTAGTTTTGTGGCCTATGTCCATCAACTTTACATTCATTCTGGACCACATCATCTAGAAAATGGAGCTTGGGAAAATGGTACAGAGAGTGCTCTAGCTCAGGAAAAGGCTCCCTGGTTTGAAAGATCTCACCCAGACATAGCTATTCTGCAAAAAGATAAGCTTTGCAGAAAAGAGAAATGAGATACCAGGAATTTAGTCTGTAAATCCATCATTCTTAAGTAAAGTTCTTGTCACACATGTCACCAGGACCACAGGTCTTGTGTTATTTAGTCTTGAAGAACCAAACAGCAAGGAAGGGACTGGCATGCCCTTGGAGTCTGAGACTTCTCTGCAGGACCTTCATTTATGGAAACCGGTTTTAAATGAGCCCAGATTGAACCCAACAACTCTCGCCAACTTCAATAACACTTTTTAATGACTTAAACTGGCTGGACCAGCTGGCAAGGCATCTTGAGACACTGAGAGAAGCTGAGGTTAATTCAGGGAGCACACGTGGGTGGCACACGTAAAACGTACAAATTTATCACCATCATGTAACATCAGGAAAAATCATTTAAATTAGGGCAGTTGAAAACTCTGATTTGGGGGAAATGTGTATGTATGAAATAGTGAAGCACTGTGTTAGGAAAAGGGCCTTGGACTACTCCTGCATGTCTTGTTGCCTCAGAGGCACCCAGAAAAAAACAGAACTCTGTCTCCAGCCAGCAGTGACCTTTGTCAAACTGCAAGATGATTATACTACCACATGCACCCTCCACATGCACCCGAGCTTCAGATGAAAGGGAGAACAATTAAGGAAAGCACAAATTAAACAAAGGGAAGAATATTAGTGAGGCTATGGATGCTGCTATTATGAAAAAATAAAATAAAATAAGTATTTAGCCCAGAAAGCCATTTGCAGCTCATAAGGTATAAATGTCTGTTCACTCCTGATTGCAGAACAGCACATGACAGTTTTCAGACATCTCAAACACCTCAAAATATCTGTCTGGCAACTTGTGCAGCTTCGGTGTGGCAATGTTGCTCTTCATAGCCTAGATATTTAAAAATGAACCACCGTTTTCTCTGTTAGTAGCAGCTGGCTAAGAAACATGCTCCTTAATTAACAGCTTCTCCCCAGGGATATTTACTCAGTAAATTTACTCTTCAGTGGAAGTGCTGCTGGTGATTCTAAGAACAAAGCCCATCTCTCCAGCGTCCAGTGGTGTTTAACTAAGAAAGTACTTATACTTTTTTAGGAGGTGACTCTTGTTATTTGTTTTGCATGGAATAAACAAGAAAGCAAAACTGTTGAACATGTTTGCTGATATCATTACTCAGCTATTGCACTTGCTTAGACAACACTGTTTCATAGGGTTTAAAAGAAAAATTCACCCCTCAATTTTTTTCAGTCTCTTATGGTAAAAAAAAAAAAAAATAGATGGTTGTTTGAATGCCCCCCACTCAATGTTTGAGACATTCAGGACTTAATGATCATATTCAAGCCATCCTATATTAAAAACAAACAAACATCTAACATAAAAAAACCAAACCAAACCAAACCAAACCAAAAAAGCCCCCAACACTTTCCCTTTATGTTGCATTTCTTCAATTTAGATAAACCACACCCCCAAAAGGACTCTATCTGGAGGCCCATGACCTCAGTTCACTTTTCAATCATGCTAGGCAGCTGGACCCAGATTGAGAATGTCACTTAAACATCAATAAATGTAGCTAGTTCCCCTACGTGACTGACAAATGTGTTTGACCTTTACAGCCATCTCATTCCCACCAGCTGCCAGTTGGCTTTCCACAGACTGACCAGCAATTAACAAGGAACAGGCAGATGATTTTTGCTTCAAAGGTAGAAAACACTAAACACTGTCTCTCCAGTTTAGCTCATGGGCAAGCATAGACAGTGGTGCAGTTATGTACCCTGGAGATGGTGGACAGAGCACTGCCACAAATTTGGAATCTATCAGCCTGATGAATGCTGACAAATTGTCTTCCTTCTTTGTGTCACAGTTTATCCATCGGTAAAATAGATGAGTGTTCATATCCTTTGGAAAATGACATAAAACCTCCAGGTGAGGAGAAATTTAAAAACAATACTATTAGTCATTATCATTATCCCTCCTTTTGTAGGTATTTATTTTGCTGCAGGAAGTGGTTACTGTTTCTTTTACAAAGTGATGCTACATTTACTATTTTTTTTTCTCTGAAGGGCATTGAATGTAAAGGTGAAGGAAAGAGCTGAGGGTGTCAGATGCAGTTACATCTCCCTGAAAGTACTTGCTTTCTGATGGTGAGATTTATTCTGGTAAATTTTAACCTGTATCTTTTCTACAGATTCTTTGGAGTTTTAAAAGACTTTCACTTTAAGACCCTTCATTAACAAAGGCTATCTTAGAGTCATAGAATGGTTTGGGTTGGAAGGGACTCTAAAGATTATCTCCTATTTCATTAGACCAGGTTGCTCAAAGCCCCATCCAACCTGGTCTTGAACACTTCCAAGGGTGGGTATCAAAAACTTCTCTGGGGAACCCATTTCACTGCCTCAGCACACTCACAGTGAATTTCTTCCTAACATCTATTCTAAACATACTCTCTTTCAGTTTGAAGCCATTACCCCTTGTCCTATCACTATATACCCTTCTAAAAAGTTCCTCTCCAGCTTTCTCGTACTAGAAGGAGCTCTAAGGTCTCCCCAGAGCCTTCTCTTCTTTAGGCTGAACCCCAGTTCTCTCAGTCTGTCTTCACAGGAGACAGTCCTGTCACTGTCTTCAGCCCTCTGATTGTTTTTATAGTCCTCCTCTGGACTCACTCCAACAGGTCCACTATGTCCATTATGTTGGGGTCCCCAGAGCTGGATAGTACTCCAGGTGTAGTCTCCCTAGAGTGTAGTAGAGTGGGAGAATCATCTCCCTTGATCTGCTGGCCACACTGCTTTTGATGCAGACCTGGACATGAATGGCTTTCTAGATTGTGAGAACACATTGCCAGGTAATGTTGAGCTTCTCATTAACCAGCATTCACTCCCAAGTCTTTCTCCTCAGAGATGGTCTCAATCCATTCCACATCCAGCCTGTATTTGTGCTTGGGATTGCCAAGAATCACGTGCAGGACCTTGAACTTGGCCTTGCTGAACTTCATGATATGAAGCATCTGTGTGATACTATTGGATCTGATGCTCATATTTCTGCTCAGATCTCTCCGCTCAAATCTCTCTTGTCTTTAAACACACACTGGATACCATTAGTCTCACTCTCAGACATTTAGTAGGCCCTATGGTTTACTCACCTTTACATGAGGAAGAATCTTGACAGGCTTCCATCTCCCACTGTACTTTTCATTTAAAACCTTCATAGCAGCCAAGCTGGCAGAAAGAGCTTTATTCTTTACCCAGTGAATGAAATAAAAAGCATCATCCTATGAATTTTATTCCAAAAGTTCATCCTGGCTTTGAAAATTATGCATCATCACTAACTCTGTGTGAAGCACTCTTGGGAAAAAAAAGACTGAGATCTGTGGTTGTGATACCCCGAGGAATTCATACCAACCTGCCTTAACCAAGACCCTGGCTCACAGTTTCCATTTTTCCAAATATCTTTTAGCCATTCCTCTTTCCATTTTGGCAGTACAGATACCTGTTCAAGCAAGGACTTGTTTTGTGCTGACCTAACAAATAGCCATTATGTTCAGCAATGAGAACACAGAAAAAGAAGGTATGAACAGAAAAAAAGAAGCAATCAATTTGAGCATTACATGATGCCTGAGCAGGAGAGTGAGCAATAATCTTTTAGACAAGACTAGTGAAAAAGAATCATATGCCTCTTCTTAAATCTCCTTTACATTCTTAACTCACAGTAAAGACAGCACATAACTTTGTGTATTAATGGCTTTCTGAGGTTAATAATGCTTGTTTGTGTTGAGCTCTACACACACTGACTGGCTGATCATGAATCTTGGGGAAATGTCCTGCTCCTCTGACCAGTAAGTCCACCTAACAACTGCCTATTTTATAGGTTATGCCAGTCTCTCTGAATGGAGAAGTTGGATTCTTTAGAAAGGGACTTGATAATAACAACCTCTTGATGGAAATAGTTGAGTTTATAATGAGCCACAATCATTGGCATACAAAGAACTGACTCATGTTTTTAAGTCATCTAATGGGGAAAATTAGAGGAGGAATGATACATTTTCTTAGTAAAAAACCTAGTACAAGAACCATATAATGGTAGCATTGTGATGACTTTTCTGTAGCAAAATATATGCCTATACACATATTTTCAGTAATTTACCTTCAAATGTGATTTGATTCTGTGATCTTTCACAGAACCATAAAATGGCTGAGGTTAAAAGGGATCTCTGGAAGACATGTCCAACCCCATCCCACTAAAGAAGGGACCTTACAAGTCAGTTGCCCAGGTCCATGTCCACATACTTCCAAGGATGGAGATTCCACAGTTCTCTAGGTAAGTTGTGTCAGTGCTCAGTCACCCTCACCAATAAAAAGAGTTTTCTGATATTCAGATGAAACCTCATGTGTTTTGGCTTGTGCTCATTGTCTTTTGAGTGGCCTTGCAATGACATCTGCCAGTTCTCTCAGCACTTGTGGGTGAATTCTACCAGTGCCCCTGGACTTATGTATGCCCAGTTTGCTTAATGCCCATTCCCTGACCTGATCCTCTTTCACCGAGTGTACATCTACCTTACTCCACACGTTTCTCCTTGTCTCGACCTGAGATTCCTGAAGGCCAATCTCAGTCTGTAAAGACAAGTCTCTATCTTGTAAAGAGTAAGACATAAGCAGACAATTTCATCAGACAAGAAGGACAAAGTCACCTTTTCATAATCCACACAGAATAACTGATATGCTATAGGAAAAAAATTAAATATATTAATAGGCATACCACATACAAGAGAGAGAAGGAGGCTTGCTTGGACTCAGACTCACTCTTCCAAGTATTATTGGCTTGGGCTGTTCGTTGTGCACAAACAGCTGTACTACTCCAAGGCAGCACTTAAGCCAATGGTTCTGCTGGACTACAGCTCTCACTACACAGCTCTCTCAGTCCACAACACAGACAATTCTTAAGCTAAAAATAACTGAAAAATTACTACTCTCAATAGTCAGGGCTAAAACTTTCAGTAAAAGGGGTTCTAAAAGACCCTAATTTCAGAATTACAGAAGAGCATATATATATATAAATATATATATATATCCATATCTATATCTATATCTGCAGCATTTATTCAAACATAGGAACTTGTGGCCCTCTGTCCTTCCTCTCATTTCCAAAGAAATCCAACAATAAAAATGACTTATCAGCTACAAAATGTGAGCTAGGTACTCAAGCTTTCTGGGAGACAAACATCTCCCGCAAGGAAGTGGTAACACATGTTTTCTTCCTAGCTGATTATCTGCAGCCAGTGGTCTGGGGTTTTATGCCAGACATCAGTAAGTTCAAAGTCATTCTGTATATAGGCAGAGCACACATCAATTATTAACTGCATGATCAACCTTTCTTGCTCAGTGTAATCCAATTACAGTTCCCTTGTTTTTCCCTTGTGGGTCTCCAGAACATCTCCAGACCCTTCAGTATGGCAAAATAATCTTCATGAGTACAAACATGCCCATGAATTCTGTTAATGAAACAGATCTTTCAGTTCTCTCCTCTTTGAAAGCACAGATAGAGACCTGCCAGAGTCCTTGGCTCAATGTTATGGCTGCTACTCCTTTCAAGTTAGTTTTGCACTCTTAGGGATTTAGAGTGCCATATGTTAACATAGTCATTAAAAAAATTGGTCTTGGGTACCAAGTCCACCTCTTCCCTTACAGACATTTTAGTGCTAGATTTGAAGTGAAAACTCTAATCAGCATTCCTGTTTTCTGTGAAATGTGCTTCCAGCAGGGAAACGTCAAAGGGACCAGAGATGTTTCTAGCCACAGGAGTTTCTCTCTTTAGATAGAAGCTGATTAGATCTCCTGCTACCCCAACCCTTTCTACTCATGATACCACAGCCAGTTTCCCAATTAAGGCAACTGGGGAAAATTTCTTCTACATTTATCATTACCAATGAAATGGTCTCTGGCCCCTCACTCAGTAAATAACATAAGATTTCAAGGCCAACTACAACATCTGCATAAAATATATAGTGCTATCTGCCATATGAAATCATTTAATGGCTGCAAACCAGAGGTAAGCTGGGAACAATACTCAGTCACTCAAAGACAATTACTTGTCTCCTCCACAAAGCTGTCTCCCACACTTCCCAAAATGACTATCTTTCTTGTTCCTGATCTGTTAAAAATAACTGTTCCTGAACCTTTGCACCATTTTCCACTTCAGTCACGTAAATTGTGCAGGTTGTTCAATGGCTATTGCGAGTCTGTAAACCACATGATGTTCTCAGAAGGGAAGACAACTGCACTAATAACAGCATAATCGAGGGTCTTTTGGCAGCAGTTAATGTCCTGTGGTATCCATGTCCCAAAACTAAAACCCACAAGGGGGTAAAGAAAAAGAACCTGAAAAATAACCTCCCAGATCCATCTCAGTCTTTCGGTGAGTCCTATTTTACCTAATTTTTTTAGTTTTGCTTCATTGAA
>JAWWLV010000183.1:13668951-13697558 GCA_035041135.1 Platyrinchus mystaceus | reverse complement strand
CATTGCGCAGGCTTGAAAGGTGGGAACACCTTTCCCAGATCTTCGTTCGCGAAGACTGGCCATTTACCTTACCTTACCTTTACCTTTACTCTATGAAAATATAACCATTTTTCTTATCATAGGCTTTGTTTGGCAGTTGCCAATGTTTTGCTTTTAAAGATACTGCAATTTCAATTGCTGCTAGGAAATCTAATTGTGGTTCAGGAGTTATCAGCATTTGCAGACTCTGAAATGCTAGCTTTATTGGTTATTCTCCTGCAAAAGTAGTATGAAAGAAGTTATTATTCTTCTGTAGAAGTTGGTTCTATATCAAAGTGTATGAGATAAGAGATTACATCATTTGATAAGCCCTTGCAGAAGACCATCTTTTTTTTTTCATAAATTAATAAAGTAAGACTTCTGCAAACTAAGAGAATGTAGTAACAGTCTGAAAAGCAACTCATCCAAGCTGTAGTGTTCTGCAACACCATTCCAGCATACTTTTCTTTCTGGAACACTAATAGCAGAAATACTGGACTCAGAGTAATTGAACTAGAGACAATATGCATGAGACACATTCATTTCATGCTAATTTTATGATGTCTCTCTCAGATAAATAAATATTTTCAAATTTCTCTTTAGCCATTCTTAGCTATTCTTTACAGCAGAGCAAATGTTAGCTCACTTATTTTAAAGGCCCTTTGAGGACAAGAATCAGGCTTTCTGCATTTGCTGCACTGTGCACACACAACCCTTTTGCTTGGAGATTTTGTTCCAAAATATACCATACAAAATTTTCAGTCGTGTCCACATAAGTAGAAATGTGTTTTCTCCCTTTAAGGCTACTGGTTACTTTGTTTTCTTTTGCTCAGGAGGAAACCAGAAATATTACAAGGATAAATGACTGTTTCCTTGCCTCTTCTCTGCACACATACAAACCCCAGCTGTATCATATAAAGAATGAGTAAAAACTATTGCTAACTGTTCCACAGATGTCATGTTTATTGCACTACCCACATTCTTATTGCTCTCTAAAGCATTTGGAAGGTCATGTAAAGTTTCTCTCTCTTCTCCTCTTCTAATGTCTGGAGAGGATAGAGCTTAACACACACCAATTATATGATCCTAGATCCACACAGTATTGCTTAAGCAAATCTGTTTGTTATTTTGGGCAGTTTTCTTCAATTGACTAGACCTAATCTTCATATACATTCCTGCAAAGCAGAGAAAAATGGAAAACAAAAAACCAAAACTCTTCCCCAAATCAAGCTTTGCAAATCCTTCCTACTCAAATATGCCCAATGGGCTGGACAATTCAGTGGATGAGACCTAAAAATTCAGGAAAACAGATTTTAGAATAAGCCTACAGACCGTAAACACTGAGGTTAAGGGTGTACTGTGCTGAGTGGAGATGACAAATGAGCCATGCTGTTTTCAGCAAGGTGTTTATGCAGCTGAATTTTACTGAGTAGCCTTTGGGCAAAGAAGAGAGAATCTGAGAGAAGGGGGCAAGAAGCTCACAACTGAGCACTCATAGCATAGCTTGGTGACACAATTGGCTATATAATCAGCATTTTAGCAATGAGTTGAGGATTTGCTTTAAAAGAAGCAGAGGACTTTTGCTGGTAAAAACTGGATTAGGGAGGCTGACGCAGTGTGAATAAGTACTAGGAGCATCCTTGCTTTATGTAACTTATACAAAGAAAAGCAAAGGGCAGAGAAGTACAGGAATCATGATCAGGAGTAGAAGAACTTGCTGTGATATTCCTCAGGAGACCTAGTCACAATTGTTAGTCTCAAACTGAAAGATGTACAAAGCAGACAGGATACAGAAAGAGTTAGTCATTAATTCCTCCTCCTGGCCTCCAAGGAGCCTACAGATGCCTTTAAAACCAATAACAGTAAACAAAGTATACCCCTTCTTTTCCTATCCTTCCTTCTGTCTCCAAAGAAAGTGTCTCAGCTGTGATGTTGTTGGGGTTTGCTCTCCCTGGGGTACGACTGCCTACAACAGACAGTAGAGGTTCATTCAAGGATTCATTCCTCGCTCACTTGCTCCTGAGACAAAACCAGGAACCCAAGCATTTAACTTTGCCAGTGTCCATAATATACTAAATGAATAGCACTAAAACTTCTGACCAAAGCTTTATTCATCAAATTAATTTCTTGGGATTTGTATTTTGCTTCTCTGATATTACCACTCTGAGTTCAAATTCTGTTCTCAAAGAGGCCTGTGAGGACTTCCTTTCCCTATGATGGAGTCTTATGGTCATGTCTTTGGTAAGACAGAACTTCATTTCAGATACACCATGACCACAGGGATATGCCAGGCACAGCTGCACTATACAAAAGGATGCCCCACATTTTGAGTGCTGAAAATGACTGTCCATCAAAAGGAATGATTTTTGCAAGTAATGTGTCAAACGTTCTTGTTACTGGGCAGTTTGGTGCAGTTAATATTACATAACCTGAACATTTGTTTGGGTGTTTTTTGTTTTTGTTTGTTTGTTTTGTTTTTGTCTCCCTTTTTCGGTTGTGTGGGTGGTTTTTTTTTTGTTTGTTTGTTTGTTTTTTTAATTAAAAGAAGAAACATAGCCAGGTGTAAGGATATTCATGCTGTGATTGAGGATTACAATGCAGCCCAAAGCACTTAGATACCCAAGACCCACTAAAAGAAATTGAGAAATGGTTTTCTGACTCCTTTAGACTGCATTAAAATCCAAGCTTGTTTGAGAGTACTGGCAATGCAAAATCATTTCTCCCTTCCACTTCCCACACACAGAAAGCTACCTCAGAAACCTGCCACACAGAGACAGTAAGACTGGGAACCCCTTAATCACTGTCAGTAGGCAGAATGCTGCAGATACAAACATGTTGTGGATTATAGGGGGAGTAGGGAGTAATATTATGTGCTATTGCTTCTTTCCAATTTACGTTGTTGTTTATGTATTTATTTTTCAGATGGGATAAAATTCACTCTGCATGGTTGAGGTATTAAATCAGTAGCTTTTTATTAGAGACTGGAATGAGACCTTCAGTAGAAACAAACTATGTCACATCTGTGTATTGTTGGACTTCTGCCACCTTTCCCTGGAGCATCCAGGGACAAACAGTGTCAGAATCAGGAGGCTGCCCAGGTTTCCAGCTATTCTGACAGCTCTTAGGAAAACTCAAAAAGTCACAGAGAATTTTAGCAATCCATATGGCGGAGTTAAGGGCTGAAAAAGCACTCCCAAAAACATTTGTTTTTCTGTCCCTTTTGTTCATGGTTCAGTAAAAGTGTGGATGAACAACTGAATGCAATCTATTTATTTCACAGTGAGAACTTTTCACCTCTTGTCTGAGACAAATATTATATCCTAGAGTTTTCTGTAAATATTAGAATAAAATCAGTTGGAATTCACAGCTGAAATCAACTGGCCCAACCTGTTCCTTAAAGTATAGCTACATTCAGATGAGGTACAGATTGACTTCTCCACCAAAACCAATGGGACCTTTTCTGCACAGCTGCTACCCATTCACTCAACTCCCAGATTGTACAGATGCCTGATGTTATTCTGTCATGTGCAGGGCTTTGCATTTGTCTTTGCTGACAAGGGTTCCTGTTGGCACATTCTCTTGTGCGGTCCTCAACTCCCATGGATTTCCATGATGCAGTTCATCAATTATGTCACTTTAAAACCACCATGATGTTGGTTCAGGTAACCTGTTTATTTTGGTGAGGCTGAGAAGCAAGCTTACAGGCAGATACTGATTTTCAGATGTGAAATGGTAAGCAGTTGGTATAAATGACATATCTAATAGAAGACTTACGATAAACCCTTCATATTTAGTCTTTTAGAAAGATGCAACCAAAACATTGCAAAAGTCTATCCAGTCACTAAATCAGTTTTTCTAACTGGAAACAGTAACTTGATATCTCTAGTGTTTCTAAGGTGTCTAGCAGCCCAACCCTACCGCCTTCAGACCTGGCCTCCCGCAGAACATGCTCTTAGGATCAAAGTAGCATTTAAAAACCAAGTGATTAGCACCATGCTTCATACCAGAAAACAGAAATCCTGCATTGTGACAGTCTTAAGCCTCCCTTCTGGGAGTTCTTCAGTGAGCTCCTCTCCAGCTGAGTCTAGCAGAGATGATTTTAGGCATAAATCAACTGCTATGTCGGAAGGACTCCTGACATTGATGCAGCTGTATCTATTTATTACAGATTAATTCTTTGCATTCAGAGCCCAGTAATTACTGCACACATACACAATAAAAAGCTCAAATAAATATCCTACAATCTACTTAAATCAAACTGTGTGAATACACAAGTAAACTATATTAAAATGAATTGACAGATTGAGGTTTGCTACAGCATTTCAGCTAAAAAAGAGACTCCATTTTAAGGAAGGAATCAGTAGTTACCTGAATGGCCCTGCATAAGAAGCGAGATACAGCCCTCTCCATCACTGAGCAGATTACTCAGAAAAACAGTGTTTGAATATGAAAAAGAGAGAATTCCCCTTGTAATCCGTGATCATATTATCAAACAAAAGCTAGTCCTAATCCAGATTTCTTTTGCATGGGTGATAGGGAAACAAAATATATACAGAGATTTTTTTCTCTTTTAATTTTTTTTTTCTCCTTAGAAAGATCACTTTTAGGTAAACACCTGTTTTTGCTTTGACTTTGTTCATAGTTCTCTCAGTCATGGACTCAATAGCCAAATATTGGTTTTGGTAGGCACGTTTGAAGGAACAGACTTTAAAGACCATAATTTCAATCAGGCTTTGCCCCAGAAATTTTTATGACAAATTTGTGACTTTCACATTGTGTCTAAAGAGAGAGATCACATTTTCTACAGCAAATTACACAGCCAGTACTGCACAAAAAAGAAGACTGTCAATTCTTTGGCAATAAATACCTTTCAAGTATTTGACCCTAAAAATACCATCAAGTACAGTATGCTTAAACCATGGTTAGTGCTTTGAGTGTAAAGACAGTTGTTTGGGCTTACTTTGTGTTGCCTGTGAAGGAATGGAAGAAGAGAAAGCAAAATTAGGTCACCACATGCAAGCTCAAAGGTGAGACAATAGCATTCATGACCAAGGTATGGACATAGAAATACTGTTGATATCTACGGAAACACTTGTATGGTCCCTACCTACAAACAACTGGCTGTTGAGCTGCAAGCGAAAGTGCCCCTCAGCAGGTGCCTCCAGGACCTTCTTGGGGAGGCTGTCCACCTGGAGAGAGGTTTGCTTGAGGTTCCTCTCTGCTTGGACGTAGTGCCACTGGTTGTCATTCAGGGGGCTGGGAGACTGCACAGTGGCTTCTGTGGGGCCATTCCCGACATCTATGGAGAAGGTGATCTCTTTGGGGGCTGGAACAGATGTGAAGAGGAAGTGAAGGTCTGAATTAAATTGTGGTTTTGACATCAAGAAATCTTACATAAATATAGGGTTCATTAACTTTTATGTCAGCAAATAGTACAGGATCATTTACCTCCCATCTCCTGCACAGCAGCTTATACATAAATTTAAGCCTGCAGCCTCACTGTTTGATCTCTGTTGCGATTATGCTTGGCTGTGGGTACACATCTTTTTTTACCATAATGATTACTGTGCTTTAGAAATGGCAGTTCTCTTTCTGAAGTAAAAGTTCAGACAAATGCTGCACAAAAGTCACACAGTGGTACCAAAAGATTTTCGACAAAAAATGCTAAGATGGGAGAAAGGATGAAGGAGTTCTTTCCAACAAAATCTTTGAAACTGTGTGTACTTAACAATTACGTAACTTGGCGGCATATGGTAGCAGAGAATCCTACAAGCATTGGTTTGCCTAAGACTAACTCAAGAAGCAAGAAAAAATAGATGAGCAACCCTAGTTCATTGGTGATCCTAAACCAAATTTGTATATGTAACACATGTCCAGAGATAATAAGGCACCTAGAAACAGGTCAGTAGTCGAAAAACAAGCCACAAAATGGAGTCCACCTTGCTCTGCTGGAAGCCTGAAAGAGGCTAGAACTTTTTAACATTCTTGCTACTGATTATTTTTCCTCTTCCTAAAATGCTAAATGCACCAGGAAGACCAAGAACCCGGTCCACAGATCACAAAACCAGAAGGTCGCAGACTGAAAATACATAAAAAACCTGTTATTTCAAGCCTCAAAAATTGGATAGGTCAAGTTTTGGAAGCTGTTTCTTAGATAGTTAAGATAGGAAACGCTCCGTAGGGATAGACAACGATCTATTCTGAGCCTCTGCATCTGCTAAAGAGCCTTTCCCTTTGAAGCAGCTGGTCGGTAGAGCTTCCTTGATACAAGGCCTTTAGGCTGCAAATTCCATCTGGCACGAGGAAGCACAACACCAAACTACTGATGAGAAGCCTGAGTTTAAAAGATTTTTCCCAAACTTTTAAATAACTCATTTCTCTAGGAGTACAGATTTAACACACATCCAGAAGTTATCACTAAACAATCCTCTTAGTTTTCAATATTTGTTACATTTGATGCCTCTTTTACTTCTATATCACTGAGAATGAACCACAGTACACTGAAGTACAACCAAATTGGACTTTGATGTGCAATTAACAGTAAATCATACCTCATTACCTTGTGATAATGCACCATGACATTTACCATTGGTTTAATGAATCAAAGGGCCTTGGGGCCCTGTTTTATTAATTTTTATGTTGGGGTTATTATAAGCATATTATCAAATGCATAGCACTCAGTTTGTTTTCCCTAAGCTTGACAGAATTTGGAATACGAAGTCATATTTCATGTCAAAGCCACAGTACTCTTCTATCACTAATAAATATTTGAAATTGTCAGAACAGGAGTGAGGGAAAATCTCACTAATTAAATTTCCTTCTATTCTCCTTTATATGCTGAGTGGTAGTTACATTGCACTCACTATATTTTCAAGTATTCAAGACTCATTACAACTGTGACTGACTTATCTTGCATTAGTGTCCTGTCCTTCATAAACTCTCACCTTGTAGCTGTACCGTACACACTCAATTCCTCTGAAATTCTAGGACTGCATCAGACTGGGTATGTTACTGATACAGGAATAAAAGTAACCATCAGAATGGTTGCAATAAATTTTTCAACTTTCAACTAAAATTACAGCTATAGGTATATCTAACCAGTAGTGTTTTTCTCTAAAGAGCAAAAACATAAATATAAATATTGAAAAATTATATTCATACACTTGTTTGTTTAAGAAAGATAAACCTAGCCATAACAAGGTTAAGCATAATGACCAAAGCTATACAGGGAAACTCTTGACAGGAGAGGTAGACAAGTCTAGGTTAATGAGTCTTTATGTCTCCATCTTATCCTCTTCAGGCAACTCAAGACAGCAGAAAATATGTCCTTGCACTTGTCAAATTTGGCAAATACACCAAGATCTCTTAACAGTGAAACTTACAGCTTATTTCAATTCGTATGAAGTCTTTAATCCCAAGGTTTTCCAAGAATACTCCAGAGACAGCGGTAGTTTTGAAGAAGAAGGAGATGTCTGCGCTGAACTCAGCATGGAATGTGGGGAAGTGCAGATAGGAGGCCTCTGTGTTGAAGGAAGCAGCGTTCCAGAACTGCCCTGCAAACACAACCCCCTTCTCTATAGTTAATTGGCATAGGACAGCAGCTGCAAACTGCATGTGGAAAGCCACCTTTCATCAGAGAAATAAGTTAAAAAAAAAAGACAACAACAACAACAACAACAACAACAAAAGACTCCCCCCAAAAAAACCCAAAAGAGAGAACATTCTGTACCTATGGAAATTGAGAAGAGCTAGTACTCACTGTCTCCATAGCAACGCAAAGGGCCAATTTTCCAAGCAGCCTCAGAATTTGATCTGTTTGTGTCAGTGATCACTATCTGAGTTACAGGCAAATGGTCTTTGAAAGCAAGAAGGCCGGTATCATTTGTCCTGGATTATAATACACAAACAGAAAGAGACAGATTAACCACAGACAAACCCCTCAGCATTCCTTATGCAAGGCAGTATTTAAAAAGATGCTTATTGAAATATGAAATATCTTTTGCAGAATTATCTGGGAGAATGATGACCAGTACACACTATTTAAGACACATACATTCACATGTATGCTCTATGCTCATATGCAGTAATGACCACTGGAGACACTATTTGGATACATGATACTGTCTGGGATGGGCTGTAAATGTGCTTCATCTATGCAGAACGACTGTGAAGCCCAGGCAGAATGCTACCATGCTGACCAATGGGCATTTATGTAAACTGGGCTCTACTAGGTTTCCTCAGCAGGATGAATTTGATGGGCATCAGGCATAAAAGTCCAATTTTGCATTTCTGTAAAGTTAGCTGGAGGCAGATAACAGCACTTAATGCCGGCTTTATGCTTTACCCAAGCAGGAAGAGGACAGGTGATGCCTGATCCAGCACACTTAGCACAGGTCAGCCAGACAGTTACTGATCCAACTTCAAGATGGCTGGGACACGACTGACTCTGCACACTGCAAAAACAGCTGAACTGGCAGAGGGAGTTTTGACTGAATCAGTCCTTTGCATTATGTGCCAGTGGAAATTTTCGTTCAGCAACTGAAATACTGAAGGCTGATTTACTGCAATGTCAAACTTCTCTTGCTTGCTTAGCTGAGCTTATTCTTCAGTTGCGACTAACTTACCCACGGTTGCTAGAAGGGAAGAGAAAAGAAAGAAAGATTCCTAAAAGATAATTTCTTTGTTTTTACCCTGAGTGTGCTGGACAAATAGTTGTCCCCAAAATGAAGCATGGTGTTTCATGGCAGCCCTCAGGTCCTTAAGCTGACTCTGGCAGGGTATACAGATGTGCATTCATCCCAGTGTACTTCATGAACCCAGCTGAGTCCCTCAGGCACCCAACACCGACCTTACCAGAGCAGAACTGCCCTTTTGAGGTATTTCTCTATCAATTGATAATAGAGAGGTGAGTGATACCGAATGTCATCTCCACGGTGTTTTTTTCTTCGCCTAGGTCTTTTTCTCAAGGTTGAGGTATCCTGTGCATCTGGGCACATAAGAATGGCACAGCATCCTTCACAAGAACCAAATGTTGGGAAAGATCTCTACTTCTGCATGGCCCAGATCACTGTTTGCTCAGAGGTGAAAGACTTCATGCTGTACATGGGGATGGTAATGATGACCATATGCAAAATACCAGTAATCCAAATGTATACCCACTGCTCTTCCAGGCAGGTGTGACACAATGTTTCAGGAAACAGGTATCGCTTTTTGAGTGATACCACTGTTAGAGACTCTGATATTCCAAGCAGGATCCCAGACTTGCCTATATCCTGCTTGTAATGTCAACTTCCAAAAACATACCTCTTGGTATAGTTCCAGCAATGGGAAAGGACACAGACTCCAGCAAAGAAATAATAATCAGTATGAACACTGCAGCTGTGCTCTGTCACACAACCTTGGATGTTTGCTTGGCTAAGTGCTCTCTTCTGATTAATGTTAGAAAAAAATAGGAGTATTTTGATCTTTTTATAAAGGCTGCATACATTGCATTTGTTCTTCATTGTTTTTAATTGCATGCAGCACAGCTAATTGTCTCATAATGCCAAGGGGAAAAAGAAGAGGTACCCTCTCTGACCCTAACATTTTCTTCTTACTTCAGTGGATGTCTGACATGCAAATAACTGTAGGCAAAGTGCAGCAAGATGAAATTCCCAGGCACCAGGAAGAGTGATGTTTTTAATACAGACTCAGAAGGAAAACTACCATGTAGGAATCAAACATACATGGTCTCCAAATCTCTTCATGGCAGACTGTCAGTGGCACACTCCTATAGCTTATTCTATCAATATTTGAAAGTTAGCGTAAATGCTCCCAACAGATTATAAAATAGATGTAACAAAAGCTGAACTATTTGAGTATCTCTTAGGAAAGAACGTAACTAAACTGGCATTTACGTTTTTAAAATAAATTTTTCAAAAATCACAAAATAACTAGGGAGACTTCCTGCAAATTTATTTTAATTCAAAACACAGTGCAGTCTTTTTACTAGCTATGATCAGGATTAAAATAAAAATCAATATCTTCCTACAGCTAGAACTGAAAATATCTACAGAAAACCATGAAATGGTGACATTTTAAAGATATCTATTCCATGTCTCTGAAAACTGCATTACTTATTAGATATTCTGTTATATTGCATGAAGTTCTTTTATATCAAATTTTATGAGTGAGTTTTTATTAGTTATATGCCAGTGTCACAGCAAACTTTAGTAGCATAGCTCAACGGTGAGAGAGAAAAATATTCTAGAACTAATAAAAATCTTCTCTTCTTTGTTAACGCCTTGAAAACTCAATCAAGCTTCTCTTCAAGCTCAAACAGCACATTTTATTCTCTCACACATGGAAAAAAACCCTCAAATAATGATATCTATTTTCATACAAGCAGCCACTGAAATAAAACCTATCAGGAAAATATTCTGTCCTTCAGAGAATGTACTAGCTACAGGAACAACACGTGTTGTTGCAGTTAATTATTATTATTTCATGTCAGAAAATTAAGTTTTTAGTGAAAAGTTAACACCTAGGATGTTTCAATTAAGAAAAGCAGATAAGAAAGTTGAAGACACTATGAAAGTTTCAAATTCCTGCTATTTCTTAGGTTGAACTTATTTTAGACTCCACTTACAAAGCACCATTATTCCTCTTCTCTACGTGGTACATTATGGCAGCATCTCAAATGTAAGGCATTATTCCTGAGAGAGGAGTAAAATAGCTTCATGTACCTGTACAATAACTTCCTGGAGGCACTGCTGTGGCACTACAAAATACAAATATAACTAGGGTTTGGACAAAACATTTGGAATTTTTGCCTGAAGGGGGCTTGGAGATCGCTTTTAATGTACTACAGTTTTCAAATAAATTTGCTATTTTCTGATAGAAAGCATTTGCAACATGGTGTGCACATACATCATTTTGTCTTTTAAACAAAAATTAAACCTTGTTAGACTAATTATTTTTGTGTTTGTTCCCAGAGTTCCTTTTTATTTGTATGTATTTTAATTTAGCAGTTAACATACTCTTAAAACCAGATCATATTTGTTTTTCCACAGCTGCTTCTCGGGTTGGCCAAACCCACCACTATATTTCTGTTAGTGGGTTTCACATAGCACTATGTGACCACTTCCACCAAGCACGCCCTTTGGACCACACTGTGTCCTGCTTCTCAGCATTGAGAACTATAGGAGGGTCCTGCCTGCAGGAGGGTCTTGAGGGGTGATGTTCCTTGGCCAGAAATGTAAATTAAGTCCCGATTTCACAAAAATCAAGGCAGGTTTAATCACTTCCTTAAAGGAGTGCTGTACACACAGAAAATGGTACAAATAAATTAATAAACTTGGGAAGTAGACATCCTGCTTATCTGACTTGGCACTCAATTTGGCACAAATTCAGATGAAAATCTGAAGGTTTTTGAGGGTGGAAAGAACCCTCAATGAACAGATATTTCTCTGAGCTCTTAACATAAAGGATAGTATCAATTTGTACTTCCCACAAGCAAATCCCAAACAAAACAAATCCAACAAAGGGCATCCAATGATGCCCTTTAAATTAAACCACTGAAAATTTTTTATTTATGGGTATTAAATAAAGTTGGATGTCATTTGTTTATCCGTATCTGAAGATTAACGTCTGCATCTACCCAAAAGACTTCCTCAATAAGCTATGAGGCATGTTACACACCAAACAAGTGCTCTATTTATGGGCTGATTTAAAAAAGGAAAAAAAAATGCTGCAAATGCAGCAATGCTAAAGGTGATAATGCAGCAACTGGATACTTTGGGATGTAGACTTACCTATAAATGACAAATAACTATTTTGATCATAACATTATGAAACTATTATTCTTCTTCCTGGCTACCAATAAAAGCATGCTCAACAAACTCTCACTCTATGGTGTCCTAACAGTGTGAGCCATCATAAATTGCTAATCTCTAGGTAGCCATTTCCATATTTTTTCTAACAGATGATAGAAACCGTGGTGCCATTAAATATAATTTATTCTCATATTATCCCCTATTGGTACGTTTTCCTCTTGTACATTAATGAAAATTCTGGTGGGAACAGAGCCTCAGTAGCTCAGATATTCAATACAGATTTTCATGACTACCACACATTTGGGGAATGGAATCATCAGATGGCAATGAAGTGCATAAGGAAAAGGCCTGTGAAACATGCTTCCATCAGAAAAAGTTTTGGGGCCTGTGCAGGACATATCATTAACGATCCAAAGGAATAAATTTTAATTGCTATGTTACCCATGATCTGTATAACAGATGTAACAGTTGAAGGCAAGATGCATTGCCTATATTTGGCTGAATTAGAGAAGAGATACAGCGTTTGGTTATGATAGCAATGAACTGATTCCTGACACCTCAGGGTCCTGCTACAGTCAGCTCTCTGCAGGCAGCTCTTCTCATTTGTTGACAAATGCAGTCATGACAGCAGATGTCCAAGACAACTCTACACAGGCCAGGTCACCTCTGGCAGGGTTTATTTATGAGCTAACAGGCTCTGTGGAGTTGCCTGCACTGCTTCTGGGGGAGTGAATTCAGTGTGGGATAGTGGCTGAGCAAACAAAACCTGTCAAATCTGGGCTCGTCAGGGTTTCTCTGCCCCGCTCTCCTCAGCCCTTCCAGTTTTAAAATCCTTGCTTTGGCATAGCTTTGCACAAATATAGCTCATCCAAGCTAGGCTTAGTTCACTTCCATGTGGCTTTGCTCCTCCTCAAAGAAGGCTGGATATACTCAGCATATCTCTGCAAGACAAAGTGGGTCTGACAATAGCAGTATCCACCTTTCCCTTTTGTTCCCCTTCCTTTTTCGTGTCCTGTGGTTTCCTTGCTCTGTGGAGAGCCCCAAAGTCATGATAAAGAGGTGAATGCATGTTTCTTTGGAAATGGCAAAGGCTTAGTTCCCCAGTGAAGGAAACTGTTCTGGAAGACAAAAGAAGAGGATGCTTCTACAGTTTGAATAGGAAGACTGGAGAATAGAAATAAAAGACAGCCAATCAGCTACTCCTTGGAATTAACACTGTCCACCACACTTTGCTGAGATGCCTGAGCTTCTTGTACAATATGAGTTTCAGAGATGCTTCTCTTTCTATACAAAATAAAAAAACATGAAGTTCTCCAAATTCACAAGGTTTCCAGGTGATGACTGACTTCACTCAAATGTTTTCATTTGAAGTGGAAATTGGATTCCAGAGAGATCAAAGCAGAAATGGGCTTCAGGACAGTCATGCACCACCATAGCATGGAAGAGTTTCCTCCCATTTAAATGAAAGGTTTCGGTGAGCAGCAAGACTTTAATTGCCAAGGCAAGAGAATTTTGCTTGAGAGGGAAGGAAACCTGGGACAGATATTTAAGAATCCAAACAATCTCATTATAACACTACCCTGTCTGTATTTCAGTAATGCTTCATCCTTTAGGTCAGTTTAACACATTTCCCCAATAATGCCTGCATCAAGAATGCATCCTCTGTTTGAAACAGGGCATATGTTTCGAAATACCATTGCAAATCTGCCTCATCTATACGTAACTTGTCCCAAGAGTTAACTATTCTCAGTGTGGGAGAAGAGGAAGAAAGAAAAATAAAACATTTTATGAACTAGATTTAGCTTCAGCTTGAAGCCACTGAATTTCTATGAATGTTCCCAGCCACTAGCAAGTTTTTTCAACAGTCAAGAATCTCTGGGGTTTTTTTGAAGCACGCATAGACTACAGTCAAGGTGCGTTTGACACCTTTCCAGATCCCTTGCTTGGGTCAAAAACTTAAGGTGGTAACTTATGCCTCTGCTTCCTCATCAGAGATCTTCTCCCATTCTCCAGTAAATACCATGAAGATGCTCCACTATCCTGCAGTGACAGAATTAGCTGTAATCATACTGCAGAGCTTGGAAGTATGATGAGGAGCTGGATGGAAAAAGATACTTATCAGTATAATGTTTTAATAGGAACAAAGGTGAAAAATACAAAAGCCTCCCCCATAGAGCATGCTTAATTATACATTCCTGTTCATCTGGCCAGGGGTACTAACTTGTTGTCAAGTAGAGACCAAAAACAGCAGCTGGCTCAGGTGTCTGCTCAGATACCATTTAAAAGTCAGCATGCCTAGAAGTGCATATTATGTGCTGCCAAACACCTGGCTCAGGTCTGCCTTCCATTGTTTATCATTTCTTTGCTGCTCTGAGAAATTAGTAGCTCTTTCTATACCTAAGATTTAGTCTATGGAAAGCAAATCAAAGAAAAATCTTAGGCCTGTCTCCTCTTCAGAAGGACATCCCAGCTATTCTGGAGAGTTCCTACCTTGGAGCAGCATGATTTATCTAAAAGAGCAAAAATGATTTTCTGGTTTTCCACTCTGCAGCACCCATTTTATTTCATGCTGAGGCAAATAAATGCATCTACTGCTGTCTTGCTCCTTCCACTATAATGTATAGCAGCCTAAAGTCACAGTTCAGATCTCAGCAGGTTTCAGGTTTTAATGCTCATTATATATCAGGGGGTCAGTGTTCTAGCAAGGAAACACAAAAGCAATCTTCAAGAGGCATGAAATTTCTTATGTTTAGAAACTCTTCATAAAGGTCAGAGGTTTTTCAGCTTTTAAAAAGGCAACCTGCAATTTAGAATGCTACCAAAGTAAAAATTTCTCATGGATTAAATACCAAAACAACTGAACCCCCAAATCAACAAATAGTAGGTAGTTTAGTGGAGGAGACTTCTGAGTATATTCTGCTATTATCATGAAATTAGGAGAAACAACTAGCTCTGTGAGCTGCCAAGCTAATGACACATTATTTCCAACATCTCCCTCCCATGAGGGTTTTCCAAAATCTAATAGAAGTGTATGCTTCCTTAACTTCTTTCTTGTGGATTTTAATTGGCTTTTCCTCCTCAGCCTGGCATAAATTTTCATAGAATGTGTAATTTGTAATACTTTTGAGATTTCTCTTTCTCTCTTCAAGATGTTTGAAACATGTCTTTTTATTCAAAATCATTGGGTGTGGGGTTAAAATGGAGATAAACACCCATAGCATAACTTGCTTAGGTCTTATTTCCTGAGGAGACTCAGCTGAAACATTATAAACCCGCATTTAGCTTTCACCTTGCGTTGGTTTTTATGACCTATTGGTGCAGTCCTGCAACCCCTGCAACAGACTGCAACAGTCCTGCAACAGACTGCAACCCCAATGTCTGCCAGCATAACACTCTGCTCTGCTTGAGAAGTAGCTCACTGAAAAATTGAATGTGGATTATGAAAAGAGCCAAGGACTGGTAAAAACAGATGCTCCTGATGCTCACGTGTAAACCTTGTCAAAGCGCATCTGATAAACAAACATTAAAGAAAAGATAGGTTAACATGCACAGCCAGCCTATTCTATACAAATCACATTCATAAGCCAACATTTACATAAACATCTTCCTGAAGAAATCCTCTTACAGTTACAATTTTTGAAAGCGAATAGTGACCCCAGGGAAATAAAGGGTCCAAGCAAATAATCACTCTGTCTGGAAATCAGGCAACCAAAAAAGCCCAACACTTACAGTGACAAGTAATTTCTGATTTTATTTTTTTTATATTTCAAGACCCTTTACAGTTCCTTTCTACTCATTTTAAGTGAAGGTTTTACAGGGATAATTTGGACACTATTTCAAACACAGTAGCCTATGACAGCAAGACATTTCTTGTCTACTTCCATTATTCATAATTTCCAAACTACTCAAGGTTAAAAGGTTAAAATATTTTTTTTTTTTTCAGAGAAAGGGCAGAAGCTCCTAACAGTGAGTGGTCCAGAAGTGAGAGTGAGTGAGAGTTTTCACGAGTGTTTCAAATTGCACTTCCAACAACACTCATCTGGCACTTCTGTCCCCTCAAACACAATTAGGAATTAATTAGAAAGTTCACCAACTAGCTCTTGGTGGTTGGAGTTCTCTGAAGGTGCAGAGAATGAGAGAAGATTGTGAGGTGGCTTTCCCAAATTCATGCAGCATCAGAGCACACCAAAAGTCAAAACCCAGGGAAGGGTTTGAATATTCATACTGTAACCAAAACTTCCTATAGAAACTGAACCAAAGCCTACAGAAGCCAAAGCAAGTCTTCATATTGAGTTTTAAAAGCTTGGTGTCCAATGTAAAAGAACATTAGGGCACATAAAAATATAATGTTCCATAAGAAAAATACTATTCTTTTTAATAGTACATATTTCTTGTTTAGCTGCACCTGACTTTTGCTGTCTATGCCTGAATTTTCTCCTCTGATGTATGCCCATGAACCAAGCTCCCAGAATCTTTATTCATGCAATGCTCCAATTGAAAAAAAAAAAAAAAAACAAATTAAATTACTGGATTCAGCATTCAACAAGAGATATTCTTTGAAGACCACCCATCCCAGCAATGTGCCTCAGCCAGATATCTTAGTTTTGGTTCAAAAAAGAAATTTCAGATGAAATCAGAAGCAAATTCTAGTTTGACTTTCATTCTTATCTGATTATACTCAAGCCATTCAATCTTCCTGAACTGTGAATCAGGAAAGGATTGAAGCCTTCCTGTTCTACTTCCTCTCTCCAGCTCTTCACAAAGACACTGCCATTTACACGTTAAAATTATTACCATTCTTCTCTATCTGCGTCACAGTTGCAAAAATATCTCATATCCAGACAACTTTCTTCCAGTCCACATGCACACTGTTGAATGCCCGGAAGAGATCCTCCCCAGTAAAGATGCTTTTCATTGGCACGGCCAACCCACCAAGCAAATGGCATTCCATCTGGATGAAAGGGAAAAACGGGGGAAAAAGAGAGAAAGAAAACTTGATAAGCAAATTGAATCCTCCTGAGAATGAAAAAGAGAGTGAAAGTGGAAATGTTGGATAATACTGAAAGAAAAGATGCAAACTACAAAGTAAAACCATAAACTTTGCCCAAGTTCCATTTTTTGGAATAGATGTTGGGAAAGCAGCAGTTCTTTTGTAATCCCATTTGGAGGAGCAGAGGTTTTCCCTATAGGGCTCATGTGCCAATCATCTGTGAGAACCTTGGTGCCTTTCAGCTGCAAAGACTTTTGACATGTGAACCCAACATCACTGTCTGCACCATCGGTGTCCAGTGTTTTTGTGTGACACTGGGGGGAGATCTGATCACTGATGGAGTCTGAAAACAATTCTCCTGCCATGACTCACACAGAGTCATCAAGTTTTGAAGAAGACTCTAGGTCTTAGACTGGAATTTCTTACCTTTAGACTTACATATGAGGAACAAAAATCTTCAGAAATAACACACAAACTGAACTATTACTATGGGCTCCTCTCAAAACTAAGACCAAAATTTCTATCAGTTTCCAAGGGAGTAGGACTATTGTTCTCAAAGGGTGGAATTTGTAAATGCAAAGCTCAGTAAGATATTAAACAAGGTAGGACATAAGTGGGGAAAAGTATTTCCATGCTTGGGAAGCAATTTATCTCTGTGAAGCTATTTTCTACCTACAGGAGCTCTAAGATCTATGCATTTATACAAGCAGAGATATATTTTTGTTTAAATTTCAGAATCTGTTATGCATCAAGAATTAAGTATTAATAGTCAGATACGGTAAGCAGAATCAGATGAAATAAAATTCACAGATTAACATTTCCTAAGACTGAGTTTTTTTCAGCTCAGATAACTTTTTCATTGACTTCTTAATCCTTAAATCAAGCAATATAATCAGTTATACCTAAGGTAGATGGAAAAATTTAGCAAAATTGACATATCAAGACTTTTTGATTAGAGGAGCTTGGAAAAATGAACTGAGCTGCTAATGTAGAAAGATGCATCATTTTATTCTTCCACTTTACAAACATTGTTAATAGGGAGTATTTCTCGTTATACAAAGCAAGAAAGACTAAAATAAGAAATGCAATCAAGGTTAACTGTAGAGTGTAAGGGACTAATTAAAATGAGTTTTAGAATCACTTGGCAAAATTAATTCATGTTTATTTTCCTTCTCAGCTTAGACTGCTGAACTGTAAATTCATAAAAAAAGGAAAATAAAAATAGGAAGAGCAACTTCATCCTCATGATACTAACAATTAAGACATGATGAATTTGACCAATACCCAGAGGTACTCATTAGAAAAATACAATTCAAGAACATTTAAGGATTCATCTTACAAAAATGTACACGCTCATTTTAAGTCTTATATTATTTTCAACATATTTATGACTTCTTTCTTTTCTATTCAACTGATTTTTGTGCAGAAGTTGATCATTGCAGACAGTGAAACAGTTTTATACTATATGACTGGGAAATTACTTGGTAAAGCTTGGAATAGTAATGTTAATTGAATAAAAGGGTGATTTGTCTAGGAGTAGAAATAGATATTATACAGAAGTCCTTAATCTAATTTTGAAACTGGAAAAAAAATATTTAGATAAAAATAAATATTTCAGGCCAATAGCAAATAATGGTATTCATTAATCAAATACAATCTGTGTCAGATTCTTTTGGCAGAAGTCATTATACACTTAAACATAACAGTGAAATAAACAATCATTCACATAAATTAAGAATAAGCAGTTTTCCGACATATTTTTTAGGTCTGTTGTTATTTGTTTTATTGAGCAATGCACATGCACATTCTGATTTATGATATAGACTGGGGAAGTGGTAGAAGCACCACAGTTTGAGTAAGTTACAACTAAATTAAATACAGTGCTAAAAAATAGAGCATTCAACATTATAAGGAACAATCTTAGATTGTCAAGGGAACAGACTATAAAAAAAGTGTCTTTCCCAAAATTCTATTTATTAAGCAGAGTTCTACCACCCCTTTCTCAAGATGAGCAAATTTTTCTCCATAACTAATCCCTTAGAAATCAATTGTATTATTAAGGAACATTATGCCCTGATTCTTCAAAACGCTTTCTCACATGCTTAGTTTTTTAACACATGAGAAATCACAGAGGTATTCAGAAATGCTCTTAAATCTAAGGTACTACAGCAACCTGCAGAGTTTAGGAATTCTGAAACATATATTGTATGTCATATACCTCTAATGTTGAAGCAAAGCAATACTTCCCTAGCATTGCCAATTAATCTATCTCTGATTTCTTTCCAGAAAATTTACTCCATTATACCTTCTCAGAGCTGGAGGATATCTTGCACTGAGATTGAGTTTGGTCAACTTCTGTTGATTAAGATTCTTTCTCATAAAATTGTATATTTTTTGCAGTATCTTCACTTATGTAATCACGGTAGTACCATTTTTTCAAAGCATCAATTCTCCACCATCTCAAAATGAATTCATTCCCTTTATGTGGTGAAACCACAGACCAAATCAATGACATTAATCAAGGATTTAACTTGACCCCATAACCTTATAGTTACATAAGTCATTAAAATTCTACTTAAAAATTTCTAAGCTAGAAAGTCCACTAATAAGAAGTACTACTAATTCTTCATTCAGTGCTTACATGGACCCTAGAAACATATTATTTAGTAAAAAAAAGTTGTTAAAAGCCTACTGTACAAATAAAAGTATTCTTTTCTATGCATTTTTGTCTATTTATAACAATAAAAAATCTCCTATAAAAATTTTTTTAGGGTTGTCTTTGAACTCCATACTATGGTTTTAAAGGAGAATATGTGTGAAAAAAATCCCAAAGCAAGCAAAAAAACAAACAAACCCCAAGTGACTGAATTCACAAGTAACAGAACAGAGACCAGTTTCTTTCAAGTGATTTCCTTCTGTACTGCTTAAGCTGCCTTTGGTAGGTTTTAATTTTGATAAAAAAGTCTTCAAGAAAGGCATTTTTTTATTTCCTGCAGAGGACAATAACCTTTGAGTGATTATATTGTCTAGAAACTTCTAAAAAAACTAAACAGGCAGACTGAATACTGTATCAAAACAAGTACTGCTACTCATTCACACTGCCAGGCAGATTGCAAAAAGTAAGGTTGGCACAGGCCTTCTGAAAGGAAAGAATAAGGGATATCATCTTCAGTTGATCATCTAGATGTTTTCATCTACCTGTCTCTATAGGCTGGTTCTTTATGGTCTGTTCAACAGCTGTATGCATGTATCCAAAGAGCCAAGACTCTGAAAACCCTGACATATACAATACTGCCTTATATATGGGCAAGAACTCTGTGTCCCTCCAGCAAGGCACAGAGAGTCAGTTCTTCTGTCAATGTGCTTAACTAAACTGTTCATTGTTAGCTCTCTGTATGAAATCTGTTCCAGCAGAAGCAAGGCTGGCACACACTGCACAGTTAACAAGCACACAGACTGTGGACTATGAAGAGGAGAGCAGACACATGGAATTGGTTACTAAAGATCCTTAGGAGATGCAGATTGAGATCAAATTCACCTGCATTGCGTATCTGCCTCTTCCAGTGACAAGAATGGCTGAACACATATTCGGTGTCCTTCTACCAGCTTACAAGAAAATATCTGTCTTCTTAAATCTCCCTCTTGCTGACACTTCTCTCATTTTCTGTATTAAGAGACACTGACACTGCTAGAAATACAAGTTATTTTTAAATGTTTAAGGATTGCTCATGTTTTAAATGCCAAAGAAGATTTTCAAAAATATTTGTATAGGCACTCAGAAACTGGAGGAGACACAGAAACAGCATGTTCCAGAAGCATTTAGGTCTAAATCACTGTGTGTATAAATTCCAAGCAACTTTTGTGCACTCAGTTTGCCTTTGTATAGGCAGAAATTCTTAGTATTGGCTTTTATGTTTATACAGCATGAGTTAAACAAAAGCCATGCATTTTTAAAAGTACTATTTTTAAAATATTTGTCAAGATTTGTCTGCAACATCTTCCAGGTTGTTCTTGCTATTGCAACAAACAAAAAATCTGGAAAAAAAATTATGGAAAGATAACAAAATAAACTGGATCCCGTATTAAACTCCTGTGCTGCATAAACCTAAAATCTGACACAGCACTTATATACTCCTAACACAGCCAAGGTTTTTGGGGTACCTAGTTTACAGAAACAGGTCAGTTAAAGGTGTTTTTCACCACGTCAAATCAATTTATTTGTATTTGTCTGTTGAAACACTGAAACCATATTGTACTGAAACAAAATTCTCTTGGCAATCTTCAGGCTCTCTTTTTTCTTCCAAATTCAAAATAAGCAGAACTGAATTTGCTAAACTTTACATCTATAAATTTTACTGACGAAAATGTAGATTAATTTACATCCATGCTATTTTCTCCTAAAAGGAAAGATTCACCTATCAAGACGTAGTGAGAATTAAGAAAATACTGATTGTAGAATTGCATAGAGGAATAAAACCCAATTCTTTGAAAGTGCACTCAAAAACATAAAATATCTGTTTGCACCAACTACTCCAAAAATATCAAATCCTGCAAGTGGCTCACCTGATACACTGAACAACGTGAAATATGCAGTTAATGTATTTTTTTATACATGTATCTGTTTATAATACACATGTATATGAGGCAATTTCAACCTGAATATATGAATTCAGAAGCCTATCTAGACTACAAATTATGGCCTCAGCTAATCAATTTTTAAAAGGCTCTTAATAAATGGAGAAAGGGATAAGAGAGTGAAAACAAGGGATATTGTGACTCAGTATTTTTTGCAAGGATTTACAAAGATCTTGTTTTCCCATGTTTAATATTTTTTTTCCCTTATACCATTTTCAAAGCCTTTTTATATTAGAATTTTTATCATTGCATTGACATAAACCCAAATTCTTCTGCTTTGGCCTTTCAACAGGAAAAAAAAATACCATTTAAATAAATCTAAGAAAAAGTATTTATAATAATTCTGGACAAAAAATGGACAAATTGGAGAAATATTTTGTATTCAGTGGAAAACACAAAATTAATACATTCTCAGAGGCTGTTTGTTCAGTGAAGAAGTCTGGTATTAATGACTCAGAATCTGTATTGGTTTAAAGAACAACTCACACCACAGGGAAAATATACTAATAACACAAAATGGGGAGAACTGTGGCTGTGCTGCATTAACCAGTACGTGCTACCCATTCTTTGAAGTGGATGCTGAAATATAACAGTGAAAAAAGTTGCTCTTTGGTTTACAGCCCTCAGAGAAGGTCTTGTGGCTCTGCCCCAGCAATTATGGAAGCAATACCCACCCTCTCTGCACTTCACAAACAACCCTGTTTGTGACTCAAGATCAGGTTATCTTGGGAAAAAATGAGAGTCCCCAGTGACATGGTTCCTTTGAACGTTGTTTACTCAGTGAGCCATCAAGTAGCCCACTTGTTATTGTACCATACTATTCTGCTTCCATGTGCCTCTTTTCAGTGCATCCATAATGACTATCAAATACTTCCTCCCTTTTACTCAATGGCATGAGTAAATGCCATTTACTTCCTCATGGCAATTATGCCAGTTTTATATTCCTTTTTCTTGCTTAAAACTGTAACCTGCATACCACTGCCCTCATTTTCAGAAATAGCAAACATGGTTGTGTTGGAAATCACAGTAGGTCCAACACTGCAGCAAGACAAACACCATTCTGTACTGAGTAGCAAAGGTGCTGCCCAATATTACTAAGATTCTCACTGAATTTGATTACAATTTCTGGTCAGGTCCTAGAATCCTTATTTAGAGCAGCTATCTGAAAGTGAAGTAGTCCTGCTAATACCAGTGGACCTACTTCTTCGGCAAGATGTATTTAATTACAAGATCTGTCCCTCATTCCAGACTTATTTTGTTAAGTGTAGGTAGGAAAAGGGGAAAGAAAGGCAGCCCTTTGCTGACATTTTGTTTCTCGTTATTCAGCTTTGCTGCCAAGGTGCACTGCTTTCAGAGTCCCAGGCTGAAGTAATTGCTTTAAAAATGAAAAAAAAAAAAAGACACAAAAAACCCCCACAAAAAAACCCCAAAACAAACAACAAAGAACCCCATGCAGTAGCATCTGTCTGCTTCTCTTAAGGGGAGAAATCACTCTGCCTCTGGAGCAGCTGTTATCACAGTGCGCTCTGTACTTCATGTAATTGTTAAGACATTCTCACAGATGACAATGGGCAGAAAGAAGGTAAATAAACATGGACCTTTGCTTCTTCTAGGTTTAACAGGAAGCTAATGAGCAGAACTGCTGAGCTGTAATGACAGAGTTATGCAATCACACACTTACAGCACTTCAGTAAAAGCAAAATCTTCATCAACCCTTTGAGAGACAGATTTGAGGATGGGCATAAGGATTTAAAACCCAAACACTTTTGGGTGCTGAGGAAGATTAAATCTACATCCAAACTAAAATTTTATGCCTCATGAATGTCTCTGTTGAAGGCCAAAAAAGGCTGAAAATATTATGAGTACTTGCATTCTCCTTTGCCAGCTCAGGCTGGGTTGTTTTCTCAATAAATTTCTGGCCAAGTGACAAGTTTCCTGAAAGATGCAAGTGGGATTTCAGCCAGCAACAGAAATGATGCGAACAGCTGAAGGCATGCAGGTTAGGAAAAAAAACCAACAACAAACAAACAACTCAAACCAAAAATGCAGAGAAGATTACAGCTTTTAGGGACAAATGACAAAACAGAAAAGAGCCACTTTGAATCTCCAGCAGTTTTGCTGAAGATGAACTAGTTACCCTACCCTGATGAAACAAAAAAATTATCTCATTTCCTCTATCTTATGCATTCCAGCTCACCTTCAATTTGAAAATGTCCCTCTTGCTTTCAATTCCTCTTCCTCATTCCCCTTTTCCTTTCCCATTTCCTCTGTTTAGCCTAATTCCTCTATATAAATTGAGGTAAATCAGCCTTGCATTACTTGAATAGACAGGCATATGACATTGTTGCATGTTCTGCTACATCCTTACTCTGTACTGGGACCAGAAACACATCAGTGCCTGGGATTCAATTGGAAGTTAATAATGAATATAGATAAGCCACAGTGGGCTCCAACATGACACTGCCTGGGCCAGAGGAGGAAGTCCTGCTCAGCAGACGTCTGGACTTTTTTTCCTGTGTTGTAGGAATAGCCAGTAAGAATAATGGCAATAAGATGAAGCCATCATTTCTTGCCCTCACACTGCTCAGCCAGCTCCTATGTGTTCATTCTCATCCTCATTCACCAGTACCCTCTCACCCATTTCCACTGAAATGTCATCCCATGAGATGGCTCAATACAGTGCCCAGGAAGGGGTCTTTCATTCTTAATCATTTCTTCTGCATAAGTATAAAAATAGTGAGAGTAAGTAGTAGTGGGTGCTGAATTAATGGACTAATAAACAGAAGATAAACCAGGTCATGTCATTCCAGTTCTTGTGAAAATGCCATCAGACACTAAAGGATCATATGGGATTTTGGAGTTCTCTGCACCTGCAGCAGACCAGCACTCAGTGGCTCTCTAGGGCCTGAGAACAAGAGGAATGAGAGTTACAGCCACCCTGTATGCAGCTAGTAACACAGCCCACTCTGTCAATGTCCTAATGAATCCCACCCACATTATCTTATGAGCTAACTGCTTGAGGTGCCTACATGGAATGGAAGAGTGGTAGAGATGACTGAGTTTATGAGTTTGGACAGATCATATGCTCTTCTTCAGAGCTTTCTTTTTAAAGCATTTTATAATGGATGTGAAAGGGCTACAAGGTAAGGAGAGAGTACTGAACTAAAGCACCTTATAAAATACTGCAAGGTGAGAGTAGTAGTTTATCACAGCAGTTTTTGTTCTTAAATGTTATTTAAGTTTTCATAGATGAAAGCAATTTCAAAGCCTAGAAATAAGACTGCAGAGGACAGAGGGGAATAGTTGAAACGTCAAAGACTGTGAATGGTGCATCAAACCATAAACCAATCATTTCACCACAAGAAAACTTGGTATTCAACAATTATTCATGGAAACATTGAAGTGAGAAAACAACTTTCAGAGAATGGTAAAACTACATTATAAGCAACTACCCCAGGAAAGACTTCTGGGAAGAAACACTTTGTATCCTCATTCTTTTACTATTATTTTCCAGGAACAATAAAGTCCAGGTACAGCAACTGGTATAAAAACATCCAGTTCCAGTGAAATCAGAGTAGTCATGCTGATTTGCAGCGACACAGCATCAAGCTGTTCACAGGAAGGCAGAATGGTTGAGGCTGGAAACTGTTTTGTCCAGCCCTCCACTTCAAACTCTTCTGAAACAGATTCAGGATGTGAGAATTCCTTAGTTCTTTTGCTTGTCCCAGTGACAGCCAGAGTTTGTCTATCCATAGGTATGCAGCAACTGAAATACAGGCCTGAAGGATTGATTTTCAAAGGGGATAAGAAAGAAAAATTAATTATATATTTGATCCATCTTGGGTTCTCCATTGTGACAGCTCAAGTTCTTGGGACAGGGCATGGATGAAGAGTAACAGAGGGACCCTACCTGCAGCACTTTGCACCTCATGCAACATGGAGCTGTACAGCAAAGCCCCCAGCTCTGCACAGCTCCCAGGCTCAGGCATTCTCACCTGCCTACCAGCCTAGGCCTTTCACCAAGAAAGCCCAAAAAAACCTATGGCTGCAGCCTGGTCTAACAGTGGTCTGAAAGTCAGGGCATAACTAAGAGCAAGTTGATTGTTTATGAACACAAGCAAGCTGGAGTAAAGTTGAGTGGAATTAATATGAGGATGAATTCAATTCTTGCAGGAAGCCATGGACAGCTTGCTGGATCATGCCCGTGATAAAATGCAACTTGATAAACCAGGAAAAGAAAACAGATAAAATGGGGACATTTGGGACATTTAATAGGAGACTGGATAAGTTACAGAAAAACATGCTGTGGAAAGCAATCTTTGCTCAGTCCTTTGGGAGGAACTACATACACTAATAACAGTTCTTCTCCCCCCCTTTATTTTGAAAAGTCTTTGAGTAAAAATGGAATTACCTTACTCAACAGAACTGTTTCCTATATGTGCAGTTTTAACTATCAGCATTAATAATGAGAAAAAGGATCATTATTATTACTTTTTTCATCCCTTCTAACATTTCACCAATACAGTCACTAGTGACTGAAATGGACTGTCTTCAGATCTGACAACCCTCCACAAAAGAGAGATTAATTTTGTTCCCATTGCACTTGCAGTGGCAGCTTCTAGGAATAATAAAAACTAGATTTGGGTATAGAGAATCTTTATTAGCAATATTGATTCACGAAGCAATGAGAACACACCTTGTCCTTCAGCTCCCAGGTTAACACAGCATGGCTGACAGTTAGAGAATAAAATCTATTTACACAGAGTGAATCTGACCAGAAAAAGTCATTAGGACAATGTCATTTCCACAGTGTGCCTTTCTGAAGTGCAACCACTAACTGGTTCCTGTAAGTGGCTGATAATAACTGAATTTTGTGGCTTAGATTGCTCTTAAAGAAATCAGAAAATATTATCAGTAAATATGCTGAATTTCTTAATGGGAATAAAAATAGAAAAACAGTCTTAATAGAACATAAATTAGAAGAGATAATAACATATTGCTAATCACTTTGAAGCTGCAATCCCTAATTAAATAAATTAGAGGATTTTCCTAGAACTGATAATAGCACTCTCAGATATTATTGGGAATGGTATTTCTGTTTTGGAAAGAATCCTTTGGAAAATGAGATCACATCTCAAGTTCCTTGTAAAATTATTTGGTCAAATGAGCATCTTTGGTAAGAGGGAAATCCAGTATCATGCCCCATGCTGCTCTAGATAAAAAGTCAGAGGGTTTTTTATTATTATTTTGTTGTTTTGTGTTATTTTAATGGCAAAAAAGGAAGATATTTAAATTAATGCTAAACAGCTGTAAAAGTCCATGTGCAGAGCACACAATATATTTCCCATTCTCTACAAGACAGGCATTGTAAACAACTACAAAATGACACCAACATCCAGAAAAGAGTTTAGAGAATAATATAGATACATTTCTGAGTCTTGCACTAATTATGAGCCAGAAAGGCAGCTTGGGCAAGCAGAGTGCAAATCATGCTCTAAGCCTCTCCTCCTACTCTTTAGTCACATCCCTCCTGAATTGAAATCTCACAAGGGCCGGTTGAATTGGATTATTTTCTGCTCCTAAAACAAGTTAGTTGGCAAAAGACAACACTCAGTTGCATTTACTATGATCACAAAGTCCAGCACAGCAGTGGAAAAAGTCCAGTTTTAAGTTCTTTGTCAAAAAAACCCAGTTCATCTTGTTGAACTACATTTCAGTATCTCTGAGAGGCTACAAGCATTACTGCAACTCATTAGACTTCTTTATAGTCTGATGTATTACAACATATTCCAGAGTAATGTTAAATAAATAAATGCTGATTTGACACTGCTTTCAACTGCAGAGCAATTCTGCTTTCCTCAGTGTTACAATTAAAGTCAGCAGTTAATGTCTTAAGTGGTGGAATTGGAAACTAGGCTACAATCAACAAATGCAGTCAAATTTCAACTTAAAGATACACCCCAACTACAGCATGGCATTAGTTCAGCTGTCCCTGTCTCAGGCTGCAATTACAGTTCTGTTGGTCAGAGCAGCAGGGGCACCATTTTTCATCCTAAGGAAGGCTGGAGTGCTGTGAAATTGGTCACTTTGGAAAAATGCAGCTGTAGCAGAACATATGTATAGGCAAGACCATGAAATGAACTGGCTCCAAGCCAGCACATAAAGAGCAAAACCAGACAATGTAAATGAAAAAAATTCATAGAACACTGTACTCAGAAGATGCTCCTATTGATATATCCTGAACAGCCTTAAAGGTTAGGATGACAACAATCTGTCTTCTCTGTGGAATTGTTTAATCAATTTGCAGTTCTTTTCTGCAGCCTGTTAGCAACAGGTTTACATCTTTCAACTAGATTTTCTATTTAGTTTCTGCTATTTAATTGGTCTCAGGTTCCTGTATATCTCTCTATACAACTATAATAAACATGGGTGTGTATATACATTCCTGCACAGACTGTACTGGATAGAATATGAACTGCTCAGCTATGCTCTATAGCTCTACTGTAACTAAGAGAGATTATTATTCAGCTGAAGATGGTTTTCTGCTCCTACAGCTGAATGAAGAACTCAGTTGTAGCTTTACCACTGCAGTGAATACTGGAATGGGCAGAGACTGTAGAAGAATGAGAACCATGCAACCATGAGAAATCCTGGTCCTTCCTCTCTTTCCAAAAGCAGAACAGGCCTATGTGTCTTCTGTATTTAATGGTGAGAGAAAGAACCAGCATTGGAGCCATTTCATAATCAACAAGCTTCATGAAGAATCAAGATCTTTGTATACAATGTAACCCTCTACCACAGGCCTTTCATCACAGCTGATGAGACAAACCTTTCTGTGGGCTGCATCAAGGCTGTGAATCAAAAGTCACATCATCTTTCCTTCCAACAGTAAGGCTCTTTAATTAAGTGTACCTTCCTCAAGGGAAGTCTAATCTACTACAAATCCTGTCAAGTACTGGTTTGCAGAGATGCGAAATCTCTATCAAATAGTGGTGCTTGGGTGGAAACAATACAACTGAGGCAGGTAAGTCTCTTTCAGATTGGTGTAGGATTTTGACAGGATATACATTATATATGGGGACCCCTGGTGGTCTAGCGGTTAAGATGCTGCGCTCTCAGCACCAAGGTCGCAGGTTCAATTCCCGGTCCTG
>JAWWLV010000183.1:13623476-13663302 GCA_035041135.1 Platyrinchus mystaceus | reverse complement strand
TAATTGGTTAAACTTCCCGAAAAATAATTTTTAAAAAAAAAAAAAAAAAAAAAAGTTTTCTTCTGGGACTTTTGAATTCTGCTCTTGAGTGCAAAGGAAGAAGGCTCTTGATGTTGCTTTGGGTCCTGGACAGCTCAGGTGGGAATATACCCCCTGGCTAAACCAGTCTGAGCCTTCCTCCTATCAAAGGGGCTTGGAAAAAAAGCAGGCTCAAAAGCTTTTTCCTTTTTGTTCTCAAACTTTCTGGCCCAGCAGATATCAAAAAAGCTTCTCTAAAGAAGGTTTTTTAAGTGTTATTTTCTTTCAGGTCACCACATCTTTCTAGCTACTTGTCAAGTTTCAGTGAAATCTGGTCCTCTGAAAATCAGTCCAGGTTGGGGGGATGTAAACAGTTCTCCAAAAAAACATGCCTCTTGGAAGTAGAAGAATTATACAACTTTTTTCCCCAAGGTCTAGAGACATTTTCTCCAAGCTTTCTTACCCTTATAAGACACCTAGAAGAGCTACTTTTATGCTCCCCTTTAACATCAGATAGTTCATATAAGAATAATTTAATGTTTTGCTTAAAGAAGGTTTTTATTCCACTGCTGTTGAAATACCAAGCATAAAGTAATCACAAAATATAGCCTTCAGCTGATCCTCATTATTTCTTTTCTCCTATCTTTGCCTTCACACTTTCAAACACAGAAAATACATTTTCCATAGGTTATCTTCACACTGTAATGGGGCTAAAATTCCTGGGCTTCAGATTAAAAAGCAATGAATCTGAGCTCTAACTTAATCTATATGGAGTAAAAGCGTGACTCTTTTTCCACATGCTTCCATTTTCTTTTCTCCTACTTACACTATGTGAATAAGTTATGCCACTGATCATTTTGTGTGTAGCCTATTAACACCTCTCTTTTTCTGGATAGGTCAGACCAATTAAAAAAAAAAAAAATCAAAGCATATGGGTTCCATCCCATCTGATTTTCCGCAAGTGGCTTGCTAGGAACGTACTTTAAAACAGGGGTTAAATGAACCCAAAACACTCAAAAAACTGAGAGTTTACAGCCCCAAATGCTTTTCTATCCTCAAAAAGAATGTAAATAGAAATGTAATTTACTATTGCTTCATTCATATGGCATGGTAGTAGAAGAGGTCAAATGAGAACTCTTCCACCTCTATGACTTACATCTGCTATTCTCCAGAATCAGACGACATTACTCTATGCACTCGCCCAAATTTGACAGGGAAATTAGTTTAATGTCAGTAAGACAGTCTGAATCTACTGGAGCCAAAGATGCTCAAAGTAGGACAGCTCAAGGAAGCAGACAAATGGAAGTGTGATGAGAACACACTCCCCACTGTGGCTCTAATGAGGGAGAAGGAACACTTTTCTGCTCAGGCAGCAGTCCTGCTTTCTTTCTTGGATGGTGGACAGGTTGCTGTCATAGCTAATGACTCATTAATATAACAAACTATGGATTAGCTGTTTGTTTCTAGTCACCATTATTTATTAATTGTAAACAATATGCTGAGTCCTGCAAACTAAAAAAAAAAAAAATATAAAATACTATCACTGCTCACAATTAAATAAAAATGCTGGCTGGAATAGCCTGAAATAATTCTGTAATTCTTCTCTTCTTCAAACTGTGTGGATAAATAGTTTATATAACTGGGTTTGTCAAGCCAGGGGTATAATTAAGACACGTTTGGTTCTGGCATACATGTGCGTCATGAAACTATCCATTTCCAAACTCTCATCTGGACTACAGAATTCCCTGAACTCAGTGCTTTGTCATTCCCCAGCTATGAGCACTTACACTATCCCATGGGTTTCAGAGGCTGAGTAAAAGATATCATCAAATTTACTCCAAAGCAGAAGTTCTTTGGGATCAAAAGTCCCAAACTAACAGATTATAGAGGTTAAGAAAACACCTTGCAGTATCAGTTCACAGCACTGACTTCCTTGCACCACCACCAATAATTGTACGTGCAATGAATTCCAGAATCCAGGCTCAAAATCTGTTGTCTACATTTATATTCCATTTATCTGTCCTATGTGCCTTCATTAATACCCCTAGTCAAGGTTCCTTTATATTGGAAAAGATCATTTCCATGTCAGTAAAACACAGTAGATCTATTCAGTTTGGAGTGACAAATGTCTTTTGTAAGTTAACTGTAGAAGGTCTTTTAAAATAAAACAAAATTAAAAAAAAATTAAAAAGTGTTTTCCCAAAACTTCTCCTTAGACTTACAAAAAAAAAAAAAACATTAAAGGGAGAAAAAAACCCAAACAAACCACTACTAAAAGCAACAGAAATATCCAGTGTCAGCAGAAGAATGAAGGGTGTATTCCATAGAAGCAAACAGGAGTTACCCATACAAGCTCCTTCCTCACTACTCTATCAGTACCCACTTTGAGAAGCATTTTTAAATTCACCTGACACATTGTGTCTAAAGAAAACACAGGTAATGGTGCTCCAGTGTTCATTGGAGCAGTCCCAGGAGACTCATGCCCTTTTGGTGTCACTCCAGGATTATGTCAGGTACCATTATAAGCCTGCCCCCTCCTGCAGCGGGGTTCAAGGAGGGAGCATGCTCTCCTTCCACCAAGTTAGAATACATCCAATATTCTCAGTAAGACTGAGCAAGGATTTCTTCCCATGTTTTTCCTATCATTTGGCCTCTTGGCCGCATTTCCCTCTCAGAGAAACACCAGAGGACTGCGTGAGAAGTAGTGCAAGTAGCTGCTATTCCTTCCTTGGCAGCTATAGCACTCTGTACCTCACTGGGAGAGATTGTATAGGCAAGGGAAATAAAGGGTCAGAAATGGGGATGATGATATTTCCATTACTCACAGATGCATGCATGCATGCAGGATGCCAAGTTACATCCCCCATGCAGCAGGTTTTTTATTCTGCTTAGACCACCTGCATTTTAATCAGCTGCACATTAAAAACAACATAGCATCTTTAAAAATAACCTCTACATCTCTCCTTCCAAATAAGGGAGCATGTGGCATTGCTATGGCCGAACTCTGTTCAAAAAGTCTCTAAATATAGCACAAGTTATCTAAAACAGTGCTTGTGAGAGAAGCTGTCAGCACTGCCACTTTGGAGGGGAAAGACAAGGTATGGTGATGGAAACACAGATGGCAAGTCAGTCATTCTCAAGAAAGGGATCCTACTTACCCAAGAATAATCACTGCACACAATCTACACCTACCACCTATCCACCACTCCTTTCAAAATGAACCATTTTTTGAGGGCGGACTGCCCTGTTCTGTGTTATTTCGTGCAATGACAAATAGTCTCCTGGTAATGTAATAACAATTTCAAGTTATTTTGTGCAAGAACAAATAGTCCCCTGGTAGTGTAATAACAATTTAAAATCCCTGGAATGATAAACTGGAAATTATACTTAAAAGGCATAAAATAATAGTAAGCAAAACCCCATTGGTAAATAACTGCTTGTTATGGGTCATTTGAGATCACCTCATGCTGCATCTATGTAAAATGTTTCATCAGAATCCAGGTTTCACACTCCTTTCTCCATAAAGATTTACAGTGCTACAAAAAGTAGTGTCCCCATGATATGAAACCTTGGTGCAAACCACACCTCAAAAACTGTGAGCACTTCAGGTGAAAAAATACCAGAGCTAGTGAAAGTCCAAGAAGTGTAAGAACACTTTAAAAGTACTGGATAAGCACAAAACTGTGTTTCACTGCATCCTGCAATACAAGAACTCACTTCACTGAGCAAAACAGCAGTTAAAAACACATTAAAAACCCCACAAATGTAGTTCTGTAAAACAGCAAGTGAGGAACTCCTGGAAATTGTTTTCCTAGGAGGCTGCAGAGGCAGGCAACATAATAAAGTTCAAAGCGTGACTAGGCAAGTTTATGAAAAACAGATCCATAGTAGACACTAAAAGGGATTGGCAATAGCATAAACTCTAATGCCCTTAATTGAGCGATGGTGGGTGATGGGGACATATTGAGGGATGTGCTGAAGACATCAGACTTGTGTACTCACCTTAAGCTGCATCTTGCCAGCAGCATCTATTGGAGGCAGGACCCTGAAGGACATTTCTTAGCACCTTATGCTTTGACATCACTGGTCTCATATGGACTAAGGAGGGAGTGTGCACAAACAAAGCTCTAGCATCATACAGGGCATAGATAAAAAGACGCTGAACTGTCTGAGCAGCAGAACTAAATCTTAAATCTAAACTCAGAAATTAGGATATGTTCCCTGCTATGAGGTAGCACTGCATCTTTCCCTCTAATAGGGAGTTACAAAATGCAAATGCAGTGATTCACCAGTGAGGACCAACAGCTGCCTGACACAAGGAGTCACAGAGCTGGTGATGGCACATGGTGCAGCTTGGCACCGAGATACGGGACTAGCTGGGAGGCAAAGGGGAGGAGAGGAGATGGAAACCTGGGTGCAAGTCATATAATAGTGGGACTTGACAGACCATAAGAGGGACAGGTAGAAAGTTCAGAAAAGAGGTGGGTAGGTTAGGATGGATGTTTGAAATCTAAGGTTGAGGTGACATGGTGTGGGAATTTTCCTGGAGAGAGAAAAATAAGGAAGAAGGCAGAAAAACCCCATCACCTACAGACATTCCTATTTATTTGATTTTGCTCTAGGACTGATCTTTACTCAGTCTCTGCCTACACAAATGTGTTATGAACTTGACAGACTGTCAGCCAACTATTGTTAAGGCAAGCTATCCTGCCACTGATACAGCCGGCACTGTGCTAAGTCCCTGATAAGGTGGATATGAGGCAGATTCCCAAATGCTAAGCATTTGAGTATATCCACTGCTTCCAGAGAACTGAGCAAATTCAGCCAGATCCAAGGGTTTGCTCAGTTCATAAAGAGTTTTCATACCTTCAAACATCTTGTATGCTAACAGTTTAATTAAACGTGCATCTGCACACATGCATCTATCCTTGTACACATACTCTTTTCCTAACTATTGCCCAAAATGCTCCATAAAGAAAGGAAATCAAAGACCCAGGGGGCTACATTTTTTTTCATAGTCTCAGAACACAGACAGCATATTTAGAGGTAGCCTAAGCTTCCTATTCACCCCACTCCTCTCCTGCTAGCTTGACTTGGTCTCTACTTCTAGGGATAAGGTGGTGGTAAAGTCTGCTATCTTTTTCTAAGAGTGTGAATGACTTTCCTAATTAATGCTTACTGTTGGATTTGCTCTGGTTATGTGTCTCTCCAATAGACATGGAAAACTCATGAGCACCTTGCAATTACTGGTCATACAAGTTTCATTTGCCAGCACCATAAGAAAGCCAGCTATTTCTTTGACAAACAGACATCTACTCTGATGTTCACAAACCTCCTGAAAATCTGTCTGATGGCAGAGATGTACAGAAATGCAGTTCAGGGCAATTTAATTTTTGCTTTCAAAGACATGCTTGCAGCTAAGCTGTACTATGACAGTGAGAACTGATAAGGCTGTTCCAGACAGCAGGAGGTGGAGATGAGTAAACTCCTTTGCCAACTGCCAGATTGCATGTCTGACACATTGCAGATGTAAATCCAAGTAACTCAATGGGGATACTACGCTCAATCACACCCGCTGGGGATGTGCCTGTGTCTTCAGGGCAAGAGGGAGTAGAAAGAGAAGACAAATTCCTTGATATAAACTGGAACAACTTTATGCAAGCCAGGAGCCTCCCTGGGTTTCTCTCTAAGGCAACCCGGAGTGCCTTGCTTGTCCCTTTCCCCCATGTCAGAGCTGTGAAAGCCAAAATTACTATGTAACAACATACAGCTTTGCTGGAGAGTAACACTATGAATGCAAGAGGAAAGAGAAATCTTTTTATTGCTTCTCTGTGAAACATGATAGTGTTTAGACCCTGAAGACAAAGATTTTGCGTGTTGGTGCTATCAGCTGAAATATCCTAATCATGTGTTCCATCTCCTTGGGAAAAAAAAAAAAAAAGAAAAAAGAACAAAGCCCAAAATGAGAGGAAGCTTAGAAGTGGATTAAATTTCTTGAAGGAAGGGGAAATTTTATAGCTTTTTGTCAAGATCAGATGCACCTCTGGGATATGCCCTTCCATCAAGCATTCACCACTGGGCTCAGTCCAGAGGTATTAGTGAGTGGTGATATTGAGCAAACTGGACTAGGTCAGGTAATGTATCTTTCCGGCCTATGAAAACAGTATTGTCATCCACACACATACATTGTATACCAGCTTCTGAAAGAAGATCTGAAGTGTCGTTTATGAACTGCAATTACACATTATGATGCCCTGGCAACACATAGAGAATTTAGTGCTTCAGGCATCCAAAAGCCTAGGCCAAATCAAGAAACAAAACCCAAGAGTTTTGATCTTTATTCTGTTGCTCTGGCCCCAAATCAAACTCCCTCCAGTCATTTCTGGGCATAAACAGCATAGGTGAGAGTATTCTGCAGCGAGTCCAGCAAAATACCCTAAAGTAAACACTTATAGCTCATATTCAACTTTAGGAGTAGAAATTCTTTAAGTCTTAGAGCTCTTCAAGACACCTGGGTCTCTAGGCTTTTCTGTAATATACTAGCAGTTCACCTCAAAATTAACATCAATTAATAGAGCTTTTAAGACTTTGAAGAAAATCATGCCTTCCTAATAGTCAAAAATACTTAATACTCAGCTAAGAACAAATTACCCTTATTTTGTCATTTCAAGGACTGAAACATTTTACTTTTGTGCATGTTCCACAACTTGCCAAACTTAAAGTGTTAGACTACTGAGAAAGTTCAGGATGGAAAACCGACAAATTGTAAGACTAATTCAAATGCATAAAAAAGGAAGAAAAAAAAAGAGGAAAAAATGACAGTGTCTGCCACATGCACAACACTGGATTGTAATTTTTTATTATTATTATCTCTCAGATGAAGTTGCTGTAAAGAGTAATGAGTTGTGCCAACAGTCAGGACCACAGTGGCACTGCACCAATTGCAAGGGTGCAAGCCAGACTGCTGGACACCATCCTCACGTCCTCTCCTTTGAAGGATCTGAGCCACAACTTTGGTCCTCGACAAGTGGAGAACAAGCTGCCTGTCAGGAACCATCTTAGCCGGTCTGCCTGTTGTTTGATAACTTTAGCCCTGAAGATGGACAGTTTACATCTTTATAATATGGCAGTTGTGGTGTGGGATACAGAAGCCAGCAACACTGAAAATGTTTGTAAGACATCAATTCCCCCTCTTTATGAGTAGGTATGGCTGCATTTTGTTTTCCTTATGTGCTTTACCCTGTATGCTGATATTAACATTTCATTCTTTAAAAAAAGAGTAGCAATACAAGCAGTTCTTGGCTGGTAAAACTGATAACAACAAAAGACATAACTCATAGCTTTTAAAAATAAACTGACTGTAAGGCATCTGATTACTGGATTCATAAACATTCAATGTTATAGTAACTTTTTTGAAACCAGGAGGGGTTTTGATACATCTCATTAGGCAATGTGTTTTTAACACAATAGGAAATCCCGTTGCAAGCTTCCCTTCAGGCTTTGTGTGGGATGTCTTCTACACAACTAACAAATGTAGGAGTTGCAAATAATCAAAGAATCACGAGGACCATACAGACATTACAAGTAACCAGAGGAGACTTTGAAGACATCCAGAAACCTTCCCTTAGCGTCATTCATCTCTCTGGATAAGCAAACAAAATCCTGACACCAAGACAGAGTTGAGTGGAAGGCAGACATTCTGAGTAGCCACTGGAAATTTGGTACTGCAGAGAAACACAAATTGATCAGACCCTCTGCTTCCTTTTTTTCGCTGCATTAAGTCAGGGCAAGGGCAAAGCTAGCTGTGGCCCAGAAACTGTACTACCAAGCACCTTAAACATCATATTTAGGGCTGTGGGATTCAGAAGAGGGTATACCCCTCCCCTTCATAACATTAATAGTCTGGATGCATTTGGGTGCTCTTTATATTTACTATACAGATAGAAACAGTAAATTAATAGGCACATCTATTTGCCAACAGCTAAATACAATTTTTGTGGTTTCTAGGCAGCACTTTCCATTATAGAAGATTTCAGAGCCTGTGGACACATGAATTTGGGGACTGGAAACTCCTCTTCAGAGCCTGTACCCTTTTGCACCAGAGGACAAGCACTGCACAGAAGTACACAAGAAATTAAAAGATTTTTCACTCCATTCTATATTGCTACTATTAATTTTGTGTCTGTTTGGTTGTTTTTTTCTTCTCCTCATTTTCAGTGTGGCCTTTACCTGCTGTATAATCAATGAGAGTTAAGAAGGAAAGATTTGGGATTGTGGCACTTACTCGGGGTGTTCAGGAGACGTGACTTTTTGCAGTGGTAAGCTGCCTCCTGCTCGCAGTACTCTGCACTGCTTATCACGGCTTCCAGCTGCTCCGCGCTGCTGTTGTAGTTGAAGGACATGGAGTACGGCTTCTCCCGGTCAGCTCCTTGGACTCTGGTTAGCCCTGTGCTGTTGTGCTGCACTGCAGTCCAGATCTTATCTTCTGTTAAATGAAAAATGATTGAATGAGAAGTTAAAAGCAAAACCCTTTCAACAAGCTGGGAACAAAAACCCAATTGAAATCTACTGCTTTACTGCCTTGGAGAGAGCATCAGCAGGACTCTTGGCTCTAAAATGGTTACTCTGTGATGAAGACCAATAGGTCTTCATTAAAGGTCAGGGTGACCCACAGAGATGTTTCTCCCTGAACCAGCTCAAAAAAACACTACAGTGCCTGCTGAGCAAGAGAGAAACTACAAGCTTCCCGGGAACCACAGGAGATCTTCAGCATCTTCTATTGCCAGGTATCTGAATAAAATTAAGATACCTTTCAGCTGGCTTTATTCCTGAGAGAAAAAACATAATATGTTTCATGGGGGTAACAGTCATCTTTTGCAAGCACATCTGTACCTGAGAGAACAGCCCATGCTTTTGTAACAACAAATGGAAGCAGAGAACTTCAGCTGATGATCTTGCACAAACTCACCACAAGCAGAAAGCAGTTTCTTGCCAGAAAGCTAAAACTGAGAGTATGTTCTTACCACCCAGTTGGAAGTCAGATCACTCATTTTACTCAGTTCTAATTTTTCTACATATAAGTTGAGTGATATTCTACTTGGATGGTGATACAGAACACCATATGACTTGGCATCTGTAGTTAACTGTAAATATTGATGCTTTTTCATGCTGATGAGCCCATTCTCATTTCCTTCATTGCATTTACTGGCAAAGCAAGGGATTTTGTAAGTGAGAGAAAGTAGAATGTAGGCTTAAGCACAACCTGTACCCTTACAACCTAGCTCACAACCAGCCCTGGGGTTGGCATGATAACGAGAACATCACACTTAGGAGCAATCAGCAGGCAGGCTTTTTCCCGGCTGGTTCTGGGATAGCAGTGGGCAAGGCAGCAAGGATAACTTGAATGTCCAATTTTGAGCTGGCCCGGAGTTAAAGACAAACTCTTCAACAAGGATTCACAGGATAGAGCCTTGCACGTGTCCCACACTGTTACTAATAGTCACATCCAGTAAATTCCTTCTTTACCAAAGACCCTGCTTGCCTAGGGAGGATACAAGATATTGAGAGGGCAAAAATATAAGGCAGCAGTTTTTAATCACCTCATGAGAGTGAGATTTCAATCTCACTTGCAGAAACATACAGACGTTTACAGAGGAAGAGGTGAGGTCAAGGAAATAGATTTCTATTTTGTTATTTAAGTTTCATCATTGAAACACTGAATTGTATCTTTTCTAAGCTGATCTTAAAAACTGTACATTTAGGAATTCAGATAGTTTTATCAGATTACCTGGCCTGAGTTCTTGCAGAGCATGAGCTTTCCAGTTACTCCCCAATACACTGGCATGATGAGCCCAGTAGCTCTGTGGCCTCTGCAAGGCATTGCACTCAAAGTATTTTTCATTGAGCTACAAATATCCCACAGATTACTTCAACAGAATGCTAATAGGTGTATAAAAATCCTAAATGGACTATCTGTGCAAAGACACTGAGATGATTTAATGGATTGTCATTATGTAGGCATTCAGATGACAGGCAAGTAACAACAACCATCTGGAGACTATTTAAAGAGGTTTGTTCCAAGACCTGGCTGCAAGTTACAGAGAAATTAACTGGCATTAACTGTAAGAACAGTTTACACAGAGCAAACCACACATTCACTCCCAACCTTCTCATAATTTCTGTGATGGTAGACAGAAAGTTTGCTCATAGATCTGCAATTCTGTGGTTCTTATTGACTTCAGGATGCTGCTTGTGGATCCTTTGAGTTTGAGCTCAAAGAAACATTGCTGCAATGTGTGATACACAAAAGTTAGATTAAAGTCATAAGAAATATTACAAATGTATTGCTTGTAATACCTGTCCCAGTTGTTGTAATCACAGTCAACACTGTCACACTTCACCCTCTACAATCCTGCACATATATTGCTTCCAACACAATATAATTCAATTACTTCGTAACAGACATCTTGTACATCTTAAAGTAGTGATTCTTATCAGCCAGTCTCTCTGTGTTCTTTTGCTCTCTCAAGGCAACATTGACAAGAACAGAGTAGATTTTTCAGAAGCAGTTGTGGATGAGTTAACTTTCCTCTCACTGAAGCTGGTAGAAGTTTAACCTCTGCCTTGACTGAAATATCTACTAAAAAGACAAACACCAAATTGTTGATAATGTGAAAGGTAAAACCAGGAGATGATGGAATAAAATGGTTGCTGAAATTCCAGGTAGGCAGTCAAAAGCACTTCTTTGCTGAGAGTTCTTAACATAATTTTAAGAAAATGCAATAAAAATCAATGCTCACAATAGTGGCTACAATGCTGCTCAGGAAAAACAGCAGCCTAAGGCTAGAGTTTCAGTGGTTAACACTACTGTACTTTCCAGGCTGTGCACCGAGAAAGGTGCTGTGTGGGTATGTGAAAAGTCAAAAGCATCAACATCTAGTAATTTAGAAGCAAAAAAAGGTTACAGGGAAAAACTTACTAAAAATAGCCTAGCATAAAACTGTCTTGCCAAAAAGTGTTGGAAATTTAATTAATTGACATGTTTGAAATGAGGTTGGACAAGACATCAGCAAACATATTGTTAGCAGCAAGCACTTATTAACAAGTGTGTTGAACAAGCAATGTGACAGGTCTTTCTCTTATTTTCCTCTATGATTTTTCATTAATTTTCAACAGTCTTGTTATCAATACAGCTGCACTCAGCTGTCCGAGATTTGAACTTTGACATTCAAGAATTGCTTTTAGATCTTTTAGAAATAAACTAACCTATTTTCCATCCTCTAGTTTATAAAGGGAAAGAAAAAAACAAATTAAGTTTCTTTCTGTGCTCAAAGTAATTGTGATTTGACAAGTACCTCAGAATGGAATTAAAAAAAAAAAAAAAAGTTATAGCAGATGAAAAGAATCCTGGAGTTACATTTCAGAGATTTCCTAATCTACACATGTCTGATCTGTTATGCTTTAATACTTTCACAGACTAGATCTGTGCTTTGCTGGTCACTTCAAAGTTTCCCTCTATGCTTCATCTTTGAAGTAAAGGTAACCATCAGTTCAGCTTCTCAATAAAGATATGTTTGTCTCACTGATCTAGTGAAAGGAAAGTAACAGCCACCAGCAAACAAACCTCAGACCAAAGGGGCAGCTCACAAACCACACAAAGTCACACACAACCTGCTGGAAGAATAAAGGATTACATTCACATCACAATAAAAAATAGAAAGTTCCTTCTTTCTAAAGGACACCCTTCTGTTTACATGCAGCAAATGAGCCTGAAAATGACTTAAATTTTAGTTTGCTTTGGACAGAGTGGAAGAGCCAACACTGCTCCCTTCTGCTCCCTTCACTGACTGAGGGAGAAGTAACTAAGAGCTGGAGGACAGGAAACCCTTGAACCATTTGAAAACAACAGCAAGAGCATCACACCTGCTTCCATAGATCAGAAACCCACTCAAAAATAATCCCGGATTTTCTTCTGAAGACCATTACCTTTCAGGTCAAGTCTTGAGGTTTATTCAAATACCATTTTCTCCACCTCAAACCTGGCATCATTTAATGAATAAATTCAAGGAATTACACCTTTACTGCTCAATTCATGTGTACTATGAAGCCTACTGAGAACAGTCTGTGAGCTTGCACTTCAGGCATGGTTCAGGACCTATGTAAGACAAGGAGCTGCAATCTGCACGTGCACACAGATCACTATAACTAGAAGGCAGTGAAACAGCTGTCTGCAACTTCGCTTCGTGTTTTGCGTATGTCTTTACAGAGGCACACCTCTGCACCAATAACATGGCTTTTGAAAGTGGGGCTTAAAATACTGTTCCTACTTCATAATGCAAGTATTTTTTGGTCTGCTTTGTTTTTAATCACTGCTCTGTTTTGTTTACATTATATTTTAGGCAGTGACACTGTAATCACAGATGCAAACCAAGCTGAAAACTGTTAAACTAGACAGATAAAGCTCTCATTTCGTTCATTTGAGAGAAGAAGTTATCACTGTATTTTTACATCTGTCCATACTACATGTTTTTTTCCTGTTTACTCAACTTAACAAGCTCTTCTTGCACTTTTGAATCTGCATTGAGAATTAAAAAGCTGCTCTCCAGGCATAGATTACTGTTCATTTTTATCTTCCATTATTCCACTTTATTATTTTATTACTTTCTCAGCTTGGTAAAATTTCAAACTGAAACACAAGCTGAAAGTCATTCAAAACCAAGTAGGAGAGTGCAGCCACATCCTCTACTGCATAACCTGGAAGAGTTTATTGCAGCCTTAAAAAGCAGATTTCCTAAATGCTTGTTAAACTGTTTCCATAATTCAAAGGTGACAGACAATGCTTTAATTTCAGGGTAATGTTACAGCTTTGCACCTTCACAGTTTTATTTAATGGCTCAATTCACTAGGATATTATGCTGTCTGTATTTGGCCCTAGGAGATGCTTTTACAGCATGGGATTGCAATGCATTAAACACATTTTAGACTCTCTGTCTAGCCTCGCCCATAGTTCTATCATCTTGCTGGAAACCTCCAAGTTACTTTTGACTGCACACAAATTAAATTGTAGGAAATTAGAGCAGCTGGAAAACTGGCTTTCAATGAATTCTGTATTGCCTAATTCTCATTTTTATTCTTCAACTTGAAATATCCCTGTAGAGCACATTCCACCCATACAAACTGCATCATTCCTTTGTGATTTAGGAGGTTTGTCACAAAACAAGATTATTCAGACTGATTAAATTGCCAACAAGCCAAACATACGGTAAATGCTACATGAGAGAGAGAAAAATAACTCTCAAAGCTCATACAATGCATTTGTTTTATGGTGCTCTACATTGAATGCCAAATTTTATCCTGAACGCTGTACCTATAACTACAAGAATAACCACAAAAAAAGCAGACGCTCCTCCTTAAACACTGTACTGTTCTAAGCTGCAGTAGCAGTTTAACCCAGCTGCTGTAATACATACCCCCTCAAAGAAAACAAAAAGACCTGTTTCTTGTCACAAATAGCTTTAATTCAGAGATTCCAAAGAAATGTTTTCCAAGTCTTCTATGAAAGCCATCCATTACTATTTTTTACCTATTATTTTTTCCTGCTGGTTGACCCGGCAATACATGCTTCTACTGCTTGTTTTGTGCTCATCAGCCTCCTCCTAAATTCTGATTCAGCCATTTCCATCTTATGCAGAAGCAATGCATTGCATTTCCACTGAAAAATGCAATGCAGTGTATTTCCACTGAAAAAAATCAGGACAGGGGGAGTGTGGGGGTGGTTCCAGTCACCCCAGTCTTTCATGCAGGCCACTCTCTGACTGTACTGGCAGACTGCATCTGCCAGTGTGCTTTCCTCAGGGTTGCCCATGCCTGGAATCCCTCACTAACTGTAAATCCTTTGTGGCAGCTAGTAACTGGCTCCAGGAAGGCACCAGACCCTTGGCTCCACAGACCTGCTGTCCCAGCCCTGGGTTCCCAACTCTCCTACATCCCAGACACGAAATTTGCTCACTCTGCACCAATGTTCAAGCCAACTCTGTCAGCACAATGGCCATGCCAGGCAGCTCTGATGGATGAGAATGAGACATCTCTTCCACAGCACTTTGCACCATGTTGTGCTGAAGCCCAGAGACAGCAAACTGTTATCCTGACAGCCTACTTCTTCCATATTTCCTCTAATAGAGGATATCTACAACAAGCAGTGAGAAATACTCTTCTCCAAAAACTGAGGAAGCAGTCACTGATCTACCTCCTAGCACAAAATGGACACTTCTCCACTCACTGCACTTCTGACAAGAGTGCAGTCCTCTCTGCCTCAGTCTCCTTCATCTAAGTGAATGCTGAGACACTCAAATCAGATGCCTCATGATGGCTCAGATACCTGCATGAGCCTGGCAGACAAGAAGCAGAACCCATAGGAAACCTGCTGTTCTTCAGATGCCATACCAGGAGCGTGGGCATGATATCTGCAGATGTCCAACATGGCATGAGACACTCATGTTTGGGGCAAATGGATTCACCCCTTGCAACTGAGACAGGCCAGAGTGAGTTTTAGCGAGCCACAGGTTGCTTCTTACTTCTGAGCACTGCAAACGTGGCAGGAGACTGATTAAACTGCAGTGACCTTTTGTTAAAAGGTAGAGGCTAGAGGAAAATATCTAGTTACATTTTTCAGTACTAAAACTTCCTTGGGGGCCTCCTGCAAATGCAACAGTGAAGGCAGCCTTCAGGACTTCAGCTGCGATTCTCCACAATTTCACTGAAAACAGCAAGGCAGCTGTTGACAGCACAATGCCTTTGACGTAATATGCCCACTAAAGATTTTTCACTTTGTAAAGTTCTGGAATATTTAATGAAAATTCAAAGCAGAAACATATCAATTGTCAAAACTGCAGTGTGCCAGAAGACCTGTAGTGTTTGAGGGGGTAAACTGTAAATCTTTAAGGGCTGCCTTTAATCTAAAGAGTAGTAAATAATTCGTAAGGAATTTTCATTTGTTGATTTCTCTAGTGATGAAGTCAATCACAATTATAGGCAGTGAGCTGCAAGGTAGAGTCCTTAAAAAAAAAAAAAGAAAAAAAAAACAAAGAAAGAAAAACAACAGTCAATCTAAATATTTCCCTAAGAAGTTCAAAGCTGTAAATATTATCTAACTTATTCTGAGAATCTCCCGGATTTTACCATTTAAGTTCTTGTCCCAAAATTGTGTAGCTGCAGGTATTAAAACCAGAATTAAGGGTATGACCAACTCCTCCTCTCTGTTCTTGCCTCAGCCCAACTGGTGACAGCCCTCCTTTCCACATGAGAGTCTGCCAAGTCCATGGGAAACATAAAAAAGGGTGAGTCACACAGTGTAATTGCAATACAAAGTAAAAGGATGTGATTTCTTATGGAAAATAAGATTAAGAAATTATATAAGCACATGAAGTGAGATTCTTGTGTGGAAACAAAGGGAAAGATGGATGCCATGGACAGTAATACCACTAATGCCATTATTGTTTTGAGAACATCAGTGGGGATTTTTAGTAAAAGGACTGAGGTCCAGCTAGCTCTGCTTTGTAGTAATCCATCTCTGTTATTCCAGTCTGCTCCTTTTTCGCAGTGAAGTGAGTGAACTGCTACAGAAATTTCCTCAAATCATTGACCAAATATCACACTCTAAGTGGGACTATTCAGACCCTTAAAATATTTAGGCACTGCAACTACAAACACAACTTGCATTCTTCCAAATTCAGCCCTCTTTGCATGCCATGGAATACATATGGAAGAACAAAAATAATAATCATTGTTAGCTGAATGAGAAAAAATAAAAAACCAGGAGGCAATTTATAAAAAATTGCAAGTATGACACTGACCATCTCTTTCACATCTTAGAATCCCTAACTTTGAGATTTAAACACAGTTTCCATACAGGTTTTTGAGATAAAGAAAATAAAACTTTACTTTTCCTGCATCAGAGAAATAGGAAATACCTGCATTTTGTGAGGGGACTGCAAAACAGAGATGATCTACCACAAGAAGAGATATATTCCTGTTAATTAATGATTCTTTCATTATGGTAGTTTCAAAAACAGATCTTGGAATAGCAGCAAGACCTGGGATAAGTTTCATCTTTTCCTAAACTGCAGCCCTGGCGTGAAAAAAGGGAAGAAAGAAAATGCAAACACTTTGAAAACTGGAAAGATATCTGGCTAAGATAAAATTAATCATTGATTTAGTCATGGCAATTTCTAAGCATTATTGATTTGATAGCCCAGGGTCTGCATACAGCAAAACAGCATCAGTAGAGAAGTACAGTGACAAGATGACTCAAGTGTACTTTTCTTTCAGATATCAAGGGTAAAATTTACTCTGGAGGAGATGAGAAAAGGTCATTACAAACACTTTTCACATAGTGCAGCAAAACAAGTACATGGATGTAGATTGCATGTCTATAGACTTTGTACTATAGAATATGGTTATTAGCAGTTAAGTAGTACTCCAGACAGATCAATATATTTCTTAGCAACAAGAGGAAAAGAGCAAGCCTCACAATGATATAAAGACTGCCAGATTAGAGGTATATAGGGTCTGTCAGTCATCTTCTCTATTGATTGTTATCAATCTTCAATTAAGTGAAGATTAATTCAACTGGGCTAATTATCAAAAAACCAGCCTACAGGGAAAATTTCTTTCCCAGCCTGGTGGCTGTTCGTTACATCAAAGCATGACATGATGCAATTTCTCTGTACTTAATTCCAAAACAGTGTGGGCATAGAGCACCATGGATAATGAGAGAATCCAGGTAAAGCAAACATTGCTAGTTTACATTCCCTTGCAGATGGCCTGGAAACATGTTATATGTGTTCCCACAGCACTCAACACAATCGTCCCAAATTAATAATCCTTGCACAGACCCATTCACATCCTCATGGTGTCTCTCACAGCATCCAACTACACATGATCATGATTCAGGCACACACATTTGGTTCATTTCCTGCACACACCCACATTTGGTGTGGATTCCTAGGTCTTTCTTACAATTGATGAATTTCACCGTGAAAGTCACTTTGCATCATGTTCAATGGGTATATAAGGTGAAGAAAACATTATGTTAATAAGGTGCTATTTTTTTTTTAATCTAGTTTTGAGTTTGTTGTCTTTCACTGTCATTGAACTGTCTCTTTACTCATATTTTAAAAAAATGCAAATGAGCATGGCTTCTGTCAGTGAGGCCCATTCACTTTGAGTCTTCCCAATCTAAATAGCCTTGGTTTATTTACTTTTAAGCTCTCTTTTTACAGATATCTTTCCATGCCTTTAATTAGGCACTTTACTGTTGCTGACAAGCTCCTACTTCAACAACATATTTTACTTTCAGTAGAAATAAACAGCCTTCAAGATAAGATCCTTTTAAAGTGCTTTATGCAGTCTTTCCTCTTCTTGACCAACTTAAATAATAGCATGTCATCTACAATTTTTGTCACCTTGCTTTTTCAGCCACTTCTTCAGACAATGGATAAGTACCTTTACCCACTCCGGTATCAGCAGATATTCTGTGACACTACTGTTAAATTTCTTACCATGCTGAAAATTTGCTTTATATTTTTTAATACTTTTTTCCTCTTTTTTTTTATCCCTGCAAAATTTCCTTCCCCTTATATCTCTCTTTCTCTTTGTATGACTGTCCAATTCCCTTTCAACACACACAATCACAATTTTCTGCTTTCTTCAGAATTTTTATTCAGCAGTGGGTTGCTAAAGTTGACAGGCTGCAAAGAAACCACTGGAAACACAATTGTATTCTTTATACTTTCCATATCCACATCAGACATTGGATATCTATGACCAGACACCAATATGCAAGAAAGTTGGTGTTTATGCTCCCCGGTTAATAACTGGCTACAAAAAAGTTCCCTATCTGTTCAATTACGGAAAAAAAAATCATAAAGAACTTTAAACAGATGTAAGTGAACATTAAAGAAAACACTTTTCTCTAAATGCAATGATGCTGCTCATTTCTGATGATCTGATTTCTTCTTTGAATTCATCCCTCACAGATTCAAGGCACTGTAATTCCCACAAGTCATTAGCTCTCTGCACCTCTACTTTAAAAACACTAAATGAGTCATTGCCCTGAATTTTCCATTCCAGCTCCAAATTCTTCAGCCTGAACACGTTTTGGGCATAAAGAGGTTACTGCTTCTTGAACTGTATAAAAAAAGAAGAACTGTCAGCCCAAGTAAAATAAAAGCATCATTTAGCCCAGGAGCCCATCTCTGCCTTTGAGGGTGAATGGATACCCAGGAAAGCGAGGGAAGTCAAAAGGTTTTCCTGAAACTCATTCCCATTTCCTAGTGGTCTTTGCCTCACAGCTGCCTGAGCAAGGAGCTCAACTAAACCTTCATATTTAATTGCACCTTCTGCATCTATCAGACAAGTCCAAGGCTCTTCCCAGGCCGTTTTTACCCCCCTTATTGATTACATCAGCCTCCTTGCTGTCCTGTGGTAGTGCTTTAAGTTGAATTTATTGCATCAGGAAAGAGCAAGCAAACAAAAAGCTCCCAAATCTTGCTATCTAATAATTTAAGTGTCCCTTAGCTCCTATATGATGAAAAATAATCAATCTCTATGTCCTTTCTCTATACCACACATGATCTCCACACTTTCCTGTGGCAGTTCCTCCAATCATCTTTCTAATTTATTTAGTCTCCCCATACATGGAAGCCATTGCTGTTCCCAACCACCTATGTTTTTCCATTCACAGAAGGATTTGTAGAGATTTATGTCACTGGACAATAATATTTTCTCTGTTCCTTGTACGTACATAATATAAACCCACAATTTTATATTTTGCCTTTCCCTGAGTATAGGGTAATTTCAGAAAACTATGAAGAAGCATCACCTGAAAAGGGTAACAAATTGAGAATCCATTCCTGTGTATGTAAAGTTATTCTTTGCACACTTTACATTTAATTGATTACTGTAAACAATTTTTATGAGCATAAAAATGAGATAAGTTCCCAGAGGGAAAAGAAGCTCTTGTGATTAAGGCACCTAAACCATATTTAGGCAACACAGAAGCATATTTTCCAGGCTTGGAGGTTCTGCCAGTTTTCCCCATCTCCACTCTTCTCATAACCAAAATAAGAATGTCAGCAAGTTCATTACAGATAGAGAGAAAATCAGGTATATCCCTTCTGGATTTCTGCCAGATAAAATTTATTTGAGGAAAGCAAATGTAAAGTGTTTGTCGAAAATCCTACTTCTTCAACAGAGATAAAAAGCACTGACAATGTTTTGATCACACATATTTATATGATAAATAATAAAAATGAGCACATTTCCCATATTGGAGATCAAGGAAGGATATTCAGACAGAAAGGTGAAATGCTGTTTCAATTCTTACGAGATTCAATAGTGAAGGAGACACATCTTATTAAATATTTATTACACTTGAATAAAAAACATACTTAATAATTAACTGTTGTGCATTTAATTAACATAATGATTGCCCAATTAAATAAAAATGAAAATTTAATTTGAGACACTTTAAACACAAGGAGATTAAGGATAAAATATGAATATCCTGAGTCCTCAGTTTTCAGCACTGAGTGTGGAGGTGATATGTGGTGAAGCAGCTCTGCCAGAATTAGCAATTTAGAAAGGGCAATAAAACATTCTTTCATCTGCACCTGGCCACAGGAAGCAAAAAATGGCAAACAGGAGACGATCTGGGAAATTTCATCTCCATTTCAAAAATAAAAAGCACAAAGGGAGCCCTACCATCTATCCCCATCCACAACAAGGGCTGTGTAATCTTTTCTCATACCCTTGTCATGACAGTCCTATATACAAAATAGAACCCACTTAAGGAGAGAATTTTCCAGACAGGTATATTTATTGAAACAACTTTTATTTAAAGCTACAGAACTGTAAGGTTAAAAAGACTCAACAACCTTGCCAGGCTCTTGCTCCACTATCTGTCTCTTTGGTGTCCCTCCTCCTAGGATCATCATACATTCTCCTCCATACAGATACCAGGAACAATCAAAGTTTCCACACTTCAGAACGTCAAAGGCAGCACACTTTTGTGAGGGGAGGTATTGCTGCTTAAGTCAGACTAGAAGGGTTTACACCTAGCTCAGTGAAAGGAGTTTAACAATAATTCCCAGATCTAGTGTTCTAGTAAAGCAGAGAAACTATTGAGTTACAAAAGAATAGTTTGGATTCTAAGTTTCTACTTCTTTAGTAAAAAACATAAACTTCTCATCAAATGTTATGATATTATGAACTGCCCTTTGTACAGTGCAGATGCTGTTGTAACTTAACAACACTACAAGGAGAGCCCTTCAAACTTAGTATAAAAATCACTTTTACATGGATCCTGTATAAGGAACCTCAGTTTCTACAAGTTCTCTGCTTCTTCCCCACTACTGAGCTGTATTGTCAACAAGTCTATCATTGTACTATTAAGACCACCTCACAATCACATTAGAGCCAACATAAAGCAGCCAAGACAAGGTTAGATCATTACCTGTGATATTGCAAAAAACACGGAGTGGTTCAAGTGGTCCACTTCCATCAGAGTCGATGTAGAAGAAACCTGATGTCTTCCCTTGGTGTCGGTAAGCCTCACAAGAATGTTCATAGATAGCTTTAAATGAAAGAGAGAGTGATTGCATCACAAACAAGGAGAAAACAGACAGACACGTTTTATGCATAAGTACTACTTTAATTATTGTCATAGAATACACTGTTTATACGCAGCTGATTAGTATGTGAAAGCTTACTGCGTTTGGACCTGAATCCATGCTCAAAATCACACATGTATTTAAGAAATTCCTTGAACTTAATATATGCCAGCTTTAAAGATACAGGTATTTGCTTTGTTCTGGATTAAAGTATGTAAATACTTCAGCAAATGGATATGAACTTTGAAACGTGCCCCATCTAGTTATGGAGTGGTACATACATGCATCCATATAACGGTATTTCAAACATATAGGTACATGCATGTGGACATGATTTATCACCTAGGCATGCATTTAAGTCTTGACAGGACAAATGACAAATTTTTTTGCCAGTCCTCACCTTCCCTGCAGGATAATGTTAACAGGAATCATTAAAGCCCATTTGCCACCCAAATGAAATCAAGCCCTTGTCCCCCAGCAGAACAGTCTCCATCATAGATGATGTTTTTATGCTTTATACCTAATTTTATACAACCAACTTTTTTCTCTCTGCTTATCAAAATTCTTCTCTTGGAGTATTAGTGCCCTTGAAAATTCAAGTGGTTAATAAAACAAGCACAGCAGGTCACCAAGAGCAAGAACAGAAGGAAAAAAATCTCACAGGTCACTACAATTCTTGTATTTGAGGCATGGTTTTGGGCAAGAGGTAACTGTCACTTCATATGGGGCAAAGAGAAAACTCCTGCAGACAGACAGTCCAGTATCAGAAAGTCACATGCATGATCCTGGATCTTGAACAACAAAAGCCTTAAATCTCATTTCAGAAGACCTGATTTTTTTTTCCCCTCCTGCTTAAGCTGTTACCTGATTATACTGACAACATTATTCTTCCTAACAGCTTGTGATTGTTGTGTCAAGGTTGTAAATACAACTGCAAAGTTCCTTGTTTGGAACTCAGGGAGCTTTGCAGACTGAGTGAAGAGCCAGCACTTCCTCTCCACTTCTGAAACACAGTCCCAGCCTCTCCTGTAGAAGGCAGGAATTGCTCTGCAGCAGCCAGATTAGTTCCTCACTCTCACTGCTGTGCACATATGGACTCATATCCCTCCTTTCCCCTCACTTCCTAAAAATAGATTCTCTAATGAAACAAATTTCAGAAAGATTTAAATGCTGAGCCCTGAAGTAGCCTTGTTGGACTATTACTCTGAAGAATAGTATAAGATAGTTCATCACTCAGATTTTGGACATTTCTTCACTTCTGCCAACAAAATAGAACCACGGTTCTAGGGGTGGGGTCCAGATTGGCTGTGAATTAAGTCTCACCAGCTGATCACTTGTACCACACACAGAAATTTGCTTTTTCCTTGTAAATTTCTCTCCTCACCAGACATCTTTAGCAGACAGAACATCACTGAGTTAAGATGCTGCTTAAGGTACTCAGCACCTGGTGAGGCAGTGCTTTAATTAGCATCCATCCTATATTAAATAGAATTAAGAAAGCTTTGTTCTTAGCCTGATGTAGAAAGCACTGTAGGAGTCCAGAATATCTCTGAATTCCCACTCTGATAGCTGGCTAAGAGTATACATTAAATGCAAATTAAGTAAAATCCCCAAACCAGAACCTATTCTTCCACTACTCACAACCTGAGGGGCTAACAGAGAGTCCCTCAGTTGCCGAAGTGCTGACAAAAGCAGTGGGGATATGGAGGTCAGGAGAGAAACTGTAACAGGCAATTAAGTAAGCAACCAAGGAATCATGGTTTGATCAATTTGCAAAGTTCTTAAACTGCAGTTCAGTTAGTAAATTTGCTGTCATCATCATTACAGGACACTTTATCTTGTCTCATTAGGGAATATGCCAATTGCTTCCTCTAAATTGTTTGCTGAATATTTTTGAAGACAAAGGAAAGTGTGAGGGGTAGAGATATAAAACAAATATATTGTCAGTGAACTGAAAGCTTTTCTTTCTTTTCCTTTCTAAGTGTTCTTCTTCTTGACTGTCATTTTGTCTGGAGCCCATATCTAGTTTTTACAAATTAGTAAGGAAAGATGTGAAGATTCAGCCATTAAAAATGTGGGCAGATTCAAAGAGAGATGATCTATTTAATTTTAGATGGCTCCTTCAGATGGCAACTTTGGAAAAAAAAAGGCTATATGGAGCTAGAAGTCAGGCTGGGGGTGCTCAATAGGTATAAATCTGAAAGGATGCTCAAGCTTCTGTGCAACTACAGTTATGTCTGCTGGAAGGAAATCCATCCTAGTATGTTTTCCTTTCAGTTATATGAGAAATCCAGCACTACATACTGGAAAGTAGCAGAAGTGGGAAAAGGCTATAAACCTCGAGCTCAAGCACATAAAACATATTCTATCATGACTTAGAGGAAAGAAGTTTCGGTGGATAGTTTATTTCGTAACCGTACACTGAAAGCTTCACATACCTGTATCTTAAGCAGTTGGTACTGTGTACTTCTACACTCGAAATGTATCAGCCATTGATTTTAGTTCCCTTTTTTGCTATTTTTTGCTGTATAATGCATCAAGGAGAAAATTACATTTGTTTTCCAGTCACTGGCAGATGCCCCCACAGACATTTCGAGTGCACCATCCAAGCTCTGCTGAACTATTTTGAGGGCTAAGATGATTGCCTGCTTCAGAACAAAGTTATGCAATTCCATTTGCTGAAAAAAGCCCTATTATGTCAGTGAAAACAACTTGAAGCTGTCTTTATGGGTCCACGAAAGACAAGGTCTCTTTGCAGTCATTCTTCTCTTTATGCAATTAGAAATATCATATGAAAGTAAAAACCAGATGAAGAATCATCTGTTAAGACCCCAGAACCTTAACTTTGAAAACTACCCTCATATTTATGTTCCATTTTGTGTGAGACTTCTCTGATATAGCTGGAGTTTTGGGAACAGCAGGGAAACCATTATGGTAATTGTCATTAAAGAGTCACCAACAATTATGCAGATAATAAGCAAAAAGCAAGCACCAAGTATAATGATGGAACTGTTGACAAGTGCATACATTTTAATGGAAAACAACATTTGCACTAATTACACCTTTTGAATAAAGGAGAGGTATTCATCAGCTCATTCAGAAGAGAACCCATCATCAATTTTCAAGTATTATTTTTAAATTACAAAACTCTAAATAAATACAAAGAATTGTGATTTTATTCCTTTCTTGGAAGTCTTTTAATAGCATTTATACTTACTTTCACTCCTTCAGATTTCTTTTCAAATTTTAAAATGTTTACCAAAATGGGACCGAAACAACAAAAAAACCACATCCTTGATAGGATGCTCATGCAAAGCTTGTTTTCTCATTTAAATAATTTTTTAAAACATAATTTAAAAAATGAAACTTCTCAGTTGTCTTTTGTCTCACAGAAGCAAGATCAGTTTCTTTCTCTAACCCTTCCACACATTTTTTTTGCTAATTTTGAATAACACCAGCCATTGAAGATAAAATGATAGTTTTCAACAACATTTGTTTCACTGAGCCAGAAACACTGCAAATCATAGTTTATGACTTTCAGCCCCTGCTGTGTTTCCTCAGGCCCTTCTGGGAATGAGCTTCGCTGCCACGCAGCAATAACCCTGCTGTTCCCACAGGCAGGCAGGGTGAAGCTCTTTGCTTAACAGAGCTGCATTATGTCAGTGCTCAAAGGAAAGTGATGTCAGCAGCCCACACAAACCCAAACTACCTCCCTGCAAGTATGGCTTGGACCTCACAGGCAGGTATGGCTGGTAAAAGCACTAGGGTAAAGTACTTTTGCCTTGTGCTCAAGGCAAAACCTGAATGTAAAAGGTGTCACAGGGCTATTGCTGGTAACTGGTTACTCCAGGAAGACAAAACAAAAACCAGCTTGACTTCAAGATCCCAGATTTAGTAAGGGAAACTGGACATCAGAAGTGTCTGTTTTACTTGGTCACAAAGGATGTCTTTTATTGCTTTTTCTACCCAGAATCACATACAAGTTATAACATTGGACCTATTCTGACATTTCTGCTCTGTAAGGGATTTTTTTTAAAGGCTACTGCTGTGTTTCACAAAGAAATTTAAAATCCTCCCAGAACGACATGCTTGAACTGATGCAGCCCGAGAACCCCATTCTTCACAGCGAGAGATGCTTCTCTGAGTACTATCTGTGCTCTTGCCTACCTGCTAGGATGAGCTGTGCTGATGGTGTTCAGGCATGCACAATACTGACAGAGTTCAAGATACTATTTCCCATCCCCTTATAATTTTCTGTGAAACACATATACCCAATTTCTCCCTCAGGTATCTCTTTCAGTCTTAAGTACCTCAAATTGAACTAGCTTTTCAGATCAACAACTCATCACATCAGAGCATTTGTTCTGAATACTGCTTTACTCACTGATTATAATGGGCATCTTTTCCTTTAGTTCTCACTTTTCCTCTTCCCAGGTGCTTAGGAAATCATTTGTCAAACTTTGAAGAGTATTTATAAAATAAAAACTTTATCTCCAGACAGATTAACATCACCATATTTGGGATAGAAACATTCATAAGCTCAAAAATCAAAACTGTGGATCTGAAACATATACATTCCATGTTTTTTCAAGCCACACACTACATCCCTACAAAAGTATCCTAGCAGAACTATAAATATTCACTTTGATTTTTCAAGGTTCAATCTATAAATCCGTGATTCAGACTTCAGTGCCAGAAAGGCATTATCGGATTTTAATATCATTACAATAACGTATGTTGACCTTTTGGGTAAAAAAACCCTGTAGAATTTAATTTTCTAATTCCTGCATCAAGATTCCTATGACTGGTCAGCCAGAGCACACGCAGGAACTCTGCACCTCGAAGTCAGGGCTAATAGGGAGGGGGTCGCTCTCAGCTTGGCTCTGCAATTGAAACTTCAACCTTGATTCAATATGCTTCAAGAGCCTGAAAAATTTCAAATATGAGCAATTTCATCACTGTTCAGCTCTCTGAAGTATCTGTTAAGTAATTTGTTAATCCAACTGTTCTAATTGCAGTCCAGAGGTTTTATCTCTGCCATAACTGAAATCTTTAACAGTACATGACTGAACACAAACATTTGCAAGGTCAAACTTCAGTTGTTTCTGATAAAACATCTTTTTGCCCAGTTTTTCGTGGACTGCCTGTTACTATATTGCCATTTGGCTTTCAATCTTACTTTTTTGCCCTATGCAGTTAACCTGCGGTCTCCATGGCAGTCTTCACTAAGCACAGGCTTCCTGTTCTATTGTTGAACTGCCCAGCAGATAAGTCTTTAGCTGGTCTTGGTTTTCCCAAGCACTTAACTCTGTTTCCTTGCCCTCATGTTACTAACTTACAAAACCTCTCCCTCAGGCCACTTTAATTTTGATTTTCACCTCCAGTTCTACTTTGACTGAAAAAAAAAAAAGACAGTTCTTTGCACAAAGACTTGCAGTTCTGCAAATACCTCAAGGAGTATCATATTTAAAGCCCCCTCTTTAGTGCAGGAACAAACCTGTTATTCACCCAGCAAGATGCACCTCTTACCAGTATTTAAAATACTGCTTGCTGTTGGACTCAGTGTAAAGGTAACAGTGACACCCAAACTTCAGTTTTGCTACTGGGAAGACCAGGCATGGTAAATTTTTCTCTGCTGCACTGGGCAGCACATTATTAGTATAGATACCACCAAGAGATAAGTTCCAAATGAAAAGCAATTTGTTCAGTTGTTTTTTTTCTTTTTTTTTTTTTTTCACTCAGAGGATTCTCTCCTTTTCAACTTTAATGAACACCAAGATAACATTCCTCAAAAAATAAAAGTAAACCTAAAATTCCTAATATTTCTATCCTACTGTACTCCCAATTACTTTGGAAACTGATTTCATTGCATGAAACGTGAGCTTGAGATTCAGAATTTGAGCTGTACTATTTATGATTACCAAAATGAATCCTGTAGTATTACTGTTTCAAGATTGGATTCGCATAATCTAATAAAAGTAGCTGATAATTTTCAATTTCTCAGAAGGAGAGAACATTTTATGGTAATGTAATAAATAAAATACATTAAAGAAACCTAAAGAACTTTAGTTCTTGATTTCATTGGGAGGTGCTGACACTGTCCACTTCCCAGCTAAAGCTAGAAGTGAAATCTATGTCACTTTTACCACCTTTACCAGTTGTACAGTTTTGAAAAAAGGCAGATAGAATACTTGCTGCCAGATCATTTGGGACTCATTTAATTGTTTTGTAATTGTCTGCATCTTAGACACAAAGACTAATAATAACACTTATAATAATAATTATTATTGTGTTCAGAAGTGAAAACTTATATTTTATTTAGACTGCAAAGGCCAGTAAGAGTTGGGGTTATTTTTCAACCAGTCCTAGACTGACCTTGGACAAATACATATGCACAAATGCTGACCAGACCAAATTAAGCATTCTCAACAAAATGCTCAGAGCTCCTGGGGGCAGATTGGAGATGACTATTTCACCCTCTGCTTGTGTACCTCAGGCCTGACAGATATGCTTTTACAGGCTCAGACTAATGAGTGTTCAACCAAGGATTTTTCTAAATAGCAAATAAAGCAATATGCAATGGGAGGTTTCTTCTCATTCCAACAGCAGAGGGATTAGTACAGGCAATGAACTCTGGGAATGATCATCATTCTCACCCTTATAATACAATTGTCTTGTTAAATGCCAGAAAATGAAATCTGTACTCTCGAAAACTGGATTTTGACAGCTCTGCTCTTGACAGACTAATGCAGTCTCTGCTGTAGTGTGCCTGGATGACAGATGGATTATTTTTTTCATTTTTAAAATATGTATTTACCCATCTGATAGAGAATATGTTATTTCCATAGATAGATTAAAAATTACTTTTACCACAGTGTCACCTAAATGGATGTTCAGGAGTGATACTCCCATTGCATCTGGGGATTAGACAATTTCCTAACATCCAAACTAAGGTTCCTTCTGACCAAGCTTGGTAAGGTCATGTCAAGCCATCCTCCCTTGTCGCTCCCCTGCTGAGGTTTGGAGGTGGCTGTGTCAGTCACACACCCCAGCAGCCCCTGCCTTAGTGCAGAATGACCTGCAAGCCCTGCTGCTGCAAGAAAGCCATCAGGGACACCTCCTCCATTTTAAGAGCACCCTTGGAGGGAAATGAGCAATCGAAGACTTGAAGGATGCTGTGCAAAGCTTGTTATGTCAGTCTTGCTCCCCAAAGCACTGGCATCCCTGTGGTCATGGTCACACCTGAAGAAGGCAGGCTTCAAAAAGGACTGAGTTAGTCCCCCGCATACTCTGTTCTGCAGTAAAGCCCCAAAGCAAAATATTCTTTGTGTTATTTATAAGGAAATGTCAGGCAAGGGGAAAAACTTTTTAAATGAACACCACTGAGAAATGCAGATGTACAATTTACAGATACACATACTGAAGGGAAAGCATTAATAACACAGTAACTTATTACAAAATAAACTATGAAAATTCATATTCCAAAAGCATGGTGTGAACAAAAATATGCAGGAACAGCAAGTACAGTACTGAAAGTTTGATATGAATATTAAATGTGTTTTCTTTAGTCAAAGAACACCAATTGTTTAAACACACATGGAAAAAAAGCTGTTCCAAGAATCTCAGACAGGAAAACTGGCTACTCAGGGCATTCAAATTACACACCAAACTCACTGTTAGACATCTGTCAAATCAAAACTCTCTGAACCTGATCTGCCCAGCCACCAAACTGTGTATGTATTTCCCTACCTTGGAAGACAAGAGAATTACCATTGCTACGGCTGGCATTTTAAGATGCAGCTCCAGTACTGCTAACAATCTGGCTGAAGCTATATTAAGCCTTTCAGATCAAAAATGATATATGCAGTAAGCATATTAATATTAAAAAATACATTTTCAAAGCCTGAAGTTATGTTAAGTTTATGCCATATCAATGATTATATGACATTTCCATTATTGGATGAATCTTTCCTCCAGCAATTACCTAGGCCAATAAGACACATGCCTGTATGTGCAAGATAGATCATACACCAAAGCAAATATCCAGAATTAAATTACCTTCTGTTAATTATCACCTTGCAAAGCTTTGAGACATGTTGACATCCCCAGAACATGAAGAATAAAACCATTATATTTCCCATAATTTTTATATCAATGTTCAGCAGTCTTTGGAATTCAAAAATTCACCCAAGACTAAAACTAGTCACCTGAAAACTATCATAAATAAAAATAACAGAAATACAGAAGGGAAGATGAGGCTTTCTTAGGGACTAACATAACTCAGAGGAAAAGGAGATTGCTAATGATTATCATGCAATAAAATTGTAACATTCTGTGTCTCAGGGCCATTTTATACTGGTCTACTGCTCTCAGTAGCACATGAAAATTACAGGAATTAATAGTATGAGAGAGATGACTATGCAGCTTTTCAACTATTTCTTTTCAATTAATACATATATTAATTTTATATATATAAGAATTAAGACCTGTAATTCAGTCCTCAGTTTCTCTCTCTCTCTATACACCTATAATTCTGACCTACCTTCAGTTGCCTATTGTCTGTCTAAGCTAAGACAGTTTCCCTGTACAGATGACAGACACTGAAACATTTCAGGGGTGGTCCATAAAGTTACGATAGACACCCTATCTCACAGTGAGGCTAGTTAAGTTCTGAAAATAGTTCATACTTTTTACATATAAAGAGAGAGCAGACCACTATCTTACATTGGATGTCACAGTATCAGACAGCAAAAGACAGATGAGCTGAATCCCACCCAGGCTTTTTTTCCCAAGCTGTGTACTAACATCAGTGTTTCTATCTAAAGGAGGAAAAGAGAAAACAATTATCTGTTTTGCTATGGTTCACACATGTGATTACATAAGGGATCCTCTCCAATCTATCTGGATTATATCAGACTACTCCAATACCTGACAGATCAGCAGGCTACCCACACAGTGTAGAAATGGGGAAATCATCTATCGCTAAAAAAGGCTTCAGCTGAGCTAATCTTCCAACCTATTTAAATGCAAGCTGTGTGAAACACATTTAGAAGATAAAGCAAAAAGAAAACCCCTGCATTTTGCAGACTGAAATATGATTGTATCCTCAAAGCACCGTCTCAGCTCTAGATAAGCTCAAGTAGCAATAAGCAAAGAGCATTTTCTAAGGAAAGAACCCATACCATTTCAGTAGATGATATAGATCACACACCTTTTAATACACCCACAAATTGGATCTTACTCCCAATAGAGGTGGAGAAACTAAGGCATAACAAAACTCACACACAATCAAATGTAAATCACGTACAGTTGGCTTTATATCTCATAGGGTTATTCCATGATTCCCAGTTTCCCCAAACTGTGGACAGTGGAATTGGTATCTGGAGACGGTCAGCACAGGGACATGAAATTGCATGTCCAGATGCATTTGTCACAGCATGGCACTGGCACATGCTTTGGGCTTTCACAGCTACAGAGAATACAGAGACGGAAACACAAGTGCCCATCAGTGCTGTGACTAGCCAGGAAGATGATGTTTGCCCTGGAAGATGTAAAGATGAGAAGTAAATCCAAAATGGAAAAAAACCCCACAACAATCAAAAACTAGAAACCAAAACTCAAACCAAACAACAACAACAAAGAAAAAGACTTGGAAGGTATTGATAATAATCCATGTGGAAGTTAGTGAAGAACAATTAATCATAACTAAGCAAAGAAATGTGCTTATGCATCAGGCAATAAGCTTTGCAAAAAAGAAACTACTTGTTTAGAAAATATTAAGACTCTTATATGTTAGTGAAACCCAGAAAACATGGGTTTTAGCACTATTTTACTTCTATTTACAGCAAAGTTCAGAGAAGAGGAGAACAGAAGCAGAACCAGATGAGACTTCAGGGTGAACTTGTCTGCCATACAGTAGCTATTTAATGGGACAGGACCACACCCATTTAAGTGGTGGACTTTCATCTGGATCAGACAGATTGCCAGATCTCCTGTGACAGTTTAGGAGCTTCCAGTATCATAAGGGATTTTGAGTGAACAGGATACCTGTGGTTTACAGAAAACTAGCTGTCTCTAGCAAGATTACATTAAGGCCAGGTCTCGAGCCAGCTAGTTCTTTACATACATCTTCAGATGCACACTTTTGCTTCATCCACACATCTTGAATTTCAATTACCCATTTTCAGTCATGATAGGCACAATCCTGTCCCACATATCTGACATGGTCTTGCAAACATTGTCCCAGCTGTGTCTTGTATTAACTTACTGTTCTGTTCTGACACTGTCTAATTCCCCTCTGTTACATCAAATGAAAACTATTTATCTTTGCTTTTCATGGCACATTTCCAACCTATCTACCTGTCATGACTGACATTTGCCTTCTCAAAAATGTCAAAGTCTTCTGGTCATAGCCTTATATTTTTCAAACACACACATTTATTGCTTTCTCCCATGTCACTCCATGTCTGCAAGCATTCAATTTCTTCCTCTTTTTAATCTCTGCCTTATGACTACTTGGCTACAAGAAAGCTGAGAAATAATTATGCACCTGGTAGACTGAAACTGCCACCTATGATGCTGATGAAGCCTTTCTGGCACTCTGTCACCTGCACCAGCATGTTTCTTCCCCTCAGAAACTTAACTGCAAAGTTTTTAGAGAAGGGATAGTATGTATTGTTAGCTATTCCTCAGAGCAGGATCCAGTGTGGTCCAGGAATATTTGGAAGAAAAAAGTGAGATTGCTTACGTATCAACCATAAAATGCATTTCAGCACTTCACATATGATGCCAGTAAGTTAGGGACAATGTCTCTTCAGATCCCAGTTCTTAAAATGGAAATGTCTCACAGTCTTAGGTGGTAACACATAGACCAATTAATTCTAGCTTTTAGAGGCATGTAACGCAGTTCTTTCTGGAAGCATGGCAAAGAATGGGTCTTTTTACAGTTTTCAACCACCTCTTACAACACCAAAAGGAGGCAAAACTCAAGGTGATGCAACTCACACACACAAAAAAAATCAGCCAACAATGAAACAATTCGCCTTGTTTCACTTGCAACAGATTGCCAGGTAAATATTTCCCTTGTTGCTGCATGGACTTGTGTCTGAAGGGCATTTTAATGAAAGAAATAGCCTCTCCAAAGTGGTATAAGATCAATTTCATGCCCATCAGCCTCAGTGTTCAAGTAAAAATGAAAATCTCTTGACATTATGTTTCAAATCTTACAAAATTTGATCTTTTACTTTGATAGAACTACACTGAATTACATGATTGGAGATTTTCCTATACATTGAGGATATTCTGGAGTTACACTGTGATCAAATCTGTGGCTTTCATTCACCTGCTAAAAGGCACTCCTGAACATCAACCACTATCAGCTGAAAGAGATAATGTCTCTTGTTCTGCAAATTTCTTATCAACAGTTTGCATTTGCCCACCGGCTTTGAATTGGTTTCATTGCATATTTCAAGCACATGAATGCATTTCTCCAGACTAATGTTGCTGTTTATCAGCGTTGCTTGGCTTTACAGGGCAGCTGGCTCCACAATCTATCTGGAATCAAATTAGTTGTTGAATATATGGTTGTAAATAAGATGAGCAGGTGAATAGCTGTACATCACATGTGTGCACATCTTGATCTGCTGAAAAGTCTGAACGCAAGACCTTCCTGAGAAACTTTTCACATCAGTGAACCTTAAATAACCACAGCTACTTATGTGCCTTTGAGAGTGCAGACATGAGCTGACAGCATCAGGAGGCTCCACTAGCTCCACAAAAATCCCTATGGGGAAAACTGGTCATGAACCAATTCTATGAGGTAATAAGACGGTCTCCTTTGGACAGAAGCCACATGGAGTTGGCACAGACATAGTAAGCCTCAGGCCCCGAGCTCATATGACAGCACAGATGTAGCCCAGAGTTAAGTGTCCCTAATCACCTGTGATGGTCAACTTCTTCCTTCCCCAAGAAGCCTTTTCCTTCTCACCAACTGATTTGGCCATCCAGTTTTGGCCATCTAGTATTTACACCAGTTATCAGCTGGTGTAAGTGCTCTTTCATGGCCTCAGTCTCTGCATGTACTCTGAGGGTTGGGTTCAAAGGTCTGAAGAGGGGTGCTGCCTTTCGGAACAAAAAAATCAATGGACAAAAAGTAAGCCTTCTTTTTAAAATTATAAACTCAATATTTTTCTTCCCATCCTTCATCTAGCTTCTCACGATTTCCACACCAAGCCCCTGGCTTCCTTTCTACTTACAATGTAGAGTTCAGGTGACAGATCCATGAACAGACCTCTCAACAGCCTCTCCTGTCAGCTGCAGATCCCACAAATTATTTCACCATTAACTAGCAAACCATTACGGTCTCCAAAATTACAGTACAGTTGCCAATATTCTCAGCTTTAAACCACTAAGTACCTTTCCTTCTCCTCTGCTTTTAGCTTAACAGGTGGAAAAAATGCATCTCACCAATCTCATCCTATCTGTGGTCCAAGTGCTCATCAAACACCCGGAGTGGTTATAGTTGTATTCCTGGAATTGTTATTCTTACTCACTGTTTTTTTCTCTTTATTTCCCATGTTAGAACTGGAAGTTTGCCCTCATTTTCCATTTTGCCTTTCAGTCAGCTGTATAAAGAGGCTTTATTTCAGCTTTTCTTTTCTCTCCTCTCTATTTTCATTAGATTTCACACCATGTTGTGCCTCAACTACTTGATAGGGGGGGTTTTTAACCTTCAAAACACCTTAATATTCCTTTTGCTGTAGATTTCAGTAGCTGAATGTTTCATGTACTGTCAGTTTCAGATACTGTTAATGGCAGCAGCCAAAAAAAATCAAAAACTGTTGAAAATTGGGTTCCTGCAACATGAACTTTCATATAATCTAAAAACAAAGAAGACCAGGGTGGCAAAACTGACATAAAGCCCTAAACACAGATTAAAATCAACCAGCTCAGCCCAGCTAAATTCAAGTAAGTGTTGAATGACCAATGTGTCTATGATGTGGATGCAATATGAATGACTTTATGAGTCTCCAAATCAATGTACAGTGTGAGGAAAAAAGCCACAGAAAATTAGTTAACATAATCTGGTTTTGTTTTATCCAAAACATTTGTCAAAACCATGCATATTTGTGTGTATTCTTGACCCATTCAAACCACGTCAGGACATGCTACATCCTGTGGTGTGATATGACCTCTCACAAAGCTCCTTGCTAGTTTATGTGCTGCAGTAGAAAACACTGTAGGTGAGGGTTTACTTACAGTTGTGACAGGTTGCTCCCGTGTAGCCCGTATCATCACAATCACAATAAAAGGTGGTCCAGGACTGAGAGCATTTACCTCCGTGTTCACAGTAGTTGGGTAAACATCTAATTTGAGAGAGTTTTAAAAAACGTAATTAATTATAAAGGTTTCTGTAAAAACAATGTGCTGGAAAAGAAATTATATAAGTGTCTCAACTCCTCATTCAGGCAAGTTTCCTATGTCTGATTCATTGTATAATACCTGAAAGAATTACTTATTCCTCTGATATGTGATTCGCCTCCAGTACAAGCAAGGAATAAACCAACATTTAAACAATGCAGCAGGTAGGTTAAGATCACTCTCAATAAAAATATTCTACTTGTTAGCAATTAAAGTGTCACAAACTTTCTGACCACAGAGCAAGAAAAGTAATAGGCAAAAATGTTATTGAAATCTTGTTTCAAAGGAGAATCCCCTGTTCTCTGATTAAACAGGCACCACTGTTATCAAAATTAGGCTGAGTTACATTTGTGGTAACACAAGCAGCATGCAAATCTCTGAAGTGAGAGGAAAAATATGCTTCAATTATGAGTTCTGTACTCTCTCTTCTTTTCCTCGTTTTAGTTGCTGTGCCTCTGAAGTATTATTGTTAAACAAATTATTAAAAGAAGAAAGAGGCACAACAGCATGCAGCTCAGGAAGTGAACAGAAACAAAAGCTGTGGGAGATAAATTCAATCTCCAGGACAAGAAGTGAATGCTGATCTGAACTCCCCTGGTATAAATGCATGCAGTGAGATGGAGTTACACCAGCCTAAATGGAAACAGATTGTTCTCTTGTATGCTGTTTCTTTCATTTTTTTTTTCTTCTTACTGTATATTAATCTCTTTTACACAGTATGTCTGACTTTTGAAAAATAAGTAACTTGTTTATACCACTGATTCAATTGTGATGGGTGGGTGGAGAGGAAACAGGTTACCAATTTATCTCTTACACTACAGAACTCTATTAGGATTTGCTTTGCTGTAATTTGAGCTTCAAAACCCTCTTATGCCCAGAGCTTTCAGTGGTGTTAGTGCTGAAGTCACTGATGCCACCTAGATTTTTGCAGCTGAAGACATTTTATTGCAGTTCATCTCATCCTTAGAATTTTTTTTGCACATAAGTATGCATTTTGCCTTTAACTGTGGCTTTTGGCCCGTTTCATCTAGGTTACTTACAATTAAAACCCATTCTATGCATGCAAGCAGAAAACCAGTATTTCCCTAACAATCATCCATCTTCACCAGCCCTCTGAGCCTCACCAGCCAAGTTTTCATCAACCTACCTGATTACAAGGCTGTTTAGAGCTGTCAAGCATTAACAACCCAAAAAAACCTGTTTCTGTGCCCAGAGGCCTATCAGACTAACCTCTCATCCTCAATATGCTCCATGACAGTTCACACAAAAAACCCTGTATTTGTCCCAGTGTGAGTCTGGGATTCATTTTAGAACCCAGCCTCACTTGATCACTATTTATACCATGAAACATAAAAATATAAAGATCATAGAAAAATATTAACATGAAAGATTAATTATCCTTATGTTAACTCAACTATTGCCATTATTATAATACTAGTAAAATAAGGAATTCAAGAAGAAAGTATGCTATTTATACCTATCTGTAACATTTTTTAAAACAATTATAAGATTTACTAGTCTTGTAAAAATCATTGTCATGGCTTCTATTAATCATTGGGCTCAAATACAAAATGAGGGAAGAGTATGGCAATTACATGCCTGGTTTTCCAGCTCACCAGGGAGCTTTTTCCAATGCTGTGGGAGAATCCCTTGTTTTTAAAACAAGAAACAAAGGGGAGAGCCAAAACCACTGGGTTTCCCTCATCCTTACAAGTCAGCAGTTCTGAGAAGGGATGAGATTCTGTCTTTTAATGGTATGCTGAGCAATCATCTAACAGCCAAACAGCCTGCTAGTGCAGTGACAGCCCAGCCAGCCCCTCTGCCACCACATCTACTCCTGGTAATAGTGAAGTGAGATTTAGAAGCTTTGGGTTGATGCCAAAGAAAGCACGAGGAGCCTTACAGGATGGCACAAAGAGGACCTGCACCCTGCTATGTTTTGGAGGATTGACAGCTCCCTCAAACCAGCAGCTTCCCAGCAGCTTCCTTCCAAAGGCAAAGCACAGTGGTACACCACCATTGTGGTGATATATATGAATTTTGCCTGTGAGAGAAGAATTACTCCTATTTGTGCTTTGTTTGTGCCTGCCCTTGCCCTCAGCACACTATCTTTAATTCTACTTGCTATTTAGTGATAATCATTCATTTCTGTGACTTATACAACAGCAGTAGTTCTATTCACATCACAGGGACACTGGTGACATGAAACATCTGATGTTAACAGAGCTCTTTGAAGAGGTAAAAAGAATAGTGCTGTGTTTATTATTACAATTTACGTCATCAGTGTAATGGACAAATACGCTTTCTGCCTATTTTAAGCTACCTTTTATTAATTAACCCAATGCAGTAGAGCTAATTACTAGTAATTTGCAGTTTGCCAAAGGCCTGTATGAAAAGGCTTAGCCACATTTATTCTGTTAGAACAGTTTCCTTTAAAGAGTTTCAAAGTTGAAGGTCACTTCTCATTTCTACTTGTCTTGCAAATGCAGACACTTTTTCTTGCCCTAACAATGCACAAAATTCAAGCCAAACAAACCATGTAAGCTTTTAATGATATTCATAAATTCAGAATTAAACCTTTTTTTATTCCTTATTCTATTTGCCTTAATTAGCACCAACTGCATTGATCTTGTTTTCGGTCAGATAAATAACCCTTCTAAGAGCTTAGGAAAAAAATCTCTTTGCAACTTTAATAATTACCATAATCCCATTCTAGCTGAGCAGTTGTGTCTTCATTAGAAGCAAAAATTATCCTAATTGTCAGAGAACTCAAATTTAAGAAATAGCTATGATTAAAATTAATCAAGGCATGCCTAAGTCACAGGTTGTTCCATTTGCAAACTGTCCCAGATCCTCATGTTGAAGAATTTAAATATATGTAATTTAAAATTTAAATTAATATTTGCATTCTAGTAGAAACAAACAATTTTAGAAAAAAAAAAAAAAAGGCGGTATCACAGAAGGTTTCACAGATACAATTTTGCAGCAGGCAGCCCCTGACCTATTTGCAATTGAAAAGAACAAACTGATCAACTCAATTTTTGTGAGTATCATAAATCAGATATTTGGAAATTTAAGGATTTGCCTAAGACAGTTTGTGACAGCCCAGAGACTTAAACTTCCAGATTAATTCATAGAATATATCATGATAAAAAATTCTTATTAAAAAAAAGAAATGAAGTAAAAAAAAATTTCCCTCCTTCAGCCAAGCTGGGAAATATACCCCTTAGCTATCTATTCACTGTCCTTAGAATGAAGCATTCACCTCCAAAACTGTATGTGTGCTTCCTTTGAAATCAGAGGACAAACTGCATAGACATTGGGGGGTGGGGGGAAGAAATTTGGCCCTCTGATAGGAATGATGAAGAAATAACAATGACAAAATTACTTGAGTAGGAAGGCTGAAGAAGTTCTACATATTTGATGTTACACTTCACGAGAATAAACCCGGTATAGTCAATAAGCACCTCTGAGATTTTGTTATAGTCAGCATTACACATCCTGGCAGCACTACTCTCTATCCTTCCAAAATAAACAAGAAAGAAAGGGAACCATCACAGAGAGAACTGAAAAAGGAGCACACCCCCTCAATATTAAGACTGACAATATATATAATTTTGAGACAAGTATTAAATCCCTAAAACTCAACAATGTTGTAACAAGAAAATAGATGAAATTTTAGAAGCCTTTTTATCAAGAAAGCATTTTCCTGAATATTATCTCAAATTAATTTTTATTTCAGCATATTTTCTTATTTAAGTCCAGCTATTTAATGTATCATTAACAAAATATAACGTTAAAAGAAATTACTTCATAGAGTAGGCATGCATGTGTGTTGAAACTCCTGGTGTTGCAGTAACAAGCTGTATTTTGCTTTGGTAAAATGACGTCTTTCCACTAAACTCAATAAATTGAGGCTAATTGCAGTAACATGGGTTTTGCCCCTGTTGTGCTGAGCAGTAAATTTGGTAAATTCCTTGACAAAGGTTATTTTTGATACAAGAAATGGGTTCAAGGGGAGAGGAGACAAACATTTCCAAGACAAATCTACCAGTGGTACTACACAGACAACGTATAACAACTTCAGAGGTTTACCAAGGGGAAAACTAATGAAGATTAGAAAGCGTCAGAAAAAGCATTGCAGAAACACATCCCTCTCTCATTTCCCCCTGGATGAGCTTTTGTGGTAAAATAATGGGCTAGATCTCCTTAACTAAAGGCAGAAAAGAGAACTACGATAACCAGAGGGAGGATGGAAGAAAGAGTGTGTAAAAGCAATATTACAACAGGCTATAAAAGAATTAACACTCTTCAGACCTTTGACTTTCCTCAGCAAACGTTCCCTCCTCATCACACCACCTTCCAACTTCTCTCTCCCCTTGCAACTTAAAAAAGCCAACCAACAACGTATTAAAAAGTATTTTGGCATACTTAATCTTTTATTTTTAAGTCATCTACATTTTCTTTTCTAAATGTATTATGTTATGAGAACTCGTGGAATACAAACAGAACAAGAATAATGTGAACAAAGACAATTCTTCTTTCCATGCTGGAAATCATCTACTCTATCCCACTACATGAAAGAAAAAAAAAATATCTGAAAGAAAAAAAAAAGATATTTCTGTCTTAATAATTTGTCACAAAGGCAGGTTTTTCTTCTTTTTGAGATTTGCAAAACTTGATGACTGAACTTCTCAAATATATTATTATTTTCATTGTTGGCCACCTTGGTTTTCAGACTCTGAACTGGCATACCACTGTGAGACCAACATTTAGAAGATCTGAACATTGGTGACAGCAGCCCTCAGGCATGTGACTGGGGCAGAACTGTGGGAGGAGGCTGTGCTGGGACTGGCATGAGTGAAGGGAAAAGAGCCTGTTATCTATGCCTTAGATAAAAGGCATTTTTTTAAGGTTTGATTGCTTTGTTGTTAGAACACCTACATTTTTAATAGAGGTAAATGTGCTGACAGTTTGGCTTGGCATCAGCTGAAAGGATTTTATATAAATAAATTTGAAAATGAAAAAAGGGAAACAAATAAACCATCCTGTACAGACAGCTGTTCCATTTAGAATTCATAATTTTACAAAGCAAATGTAGAAAAGCCATCTGCAAGAATCAAACAAACAAGGATAGGATATTATCTCCTACATACATCCCCACATTTGGCCTTTAATTTACCATGGCACTGCACACATTCCATGAATTTTGCCTCTAAAGGAATAGGAATAGTGGTGAACTCTATTCAGGTACCCCCCAAATCTCAATTCCACACTCAAGTTGGATTTCAGATGCCACTTAAGTAGTCCTTTACCCACCTTCAAGCTGCCTTCTTCTTCCACAAGGATCTCACTACAAATCTCTCTCCCACACAAGTCCCTAAAATCTTAGGGACAATGCTAACTATCTCAAATGTCAGCAACTTTCCAAAAGTAGAAGTCATTGCAGTTATAGGAAGGCGTTCACCCTGCTTAAACCACTTCTTTACCACTTACAGGATTTACTGAATGATACTGATCAATCAGAGGAATCTATCTTTATTTTGCCCTGAAACACAGTACTTATACAGGCCAGTGATTCTTCATGGGCTTGAACCGTCATTTTCTGCAAATGGGCTTGCATATATGAAACAAAGCCAGGGAAAACAAAGTTAAGGCAGGGCAGGCAAAAACAACTCATGGCATTATCCAAATAATCTGAGCATTCATTTTCATTCCCA
>JAWWLV010000183.1:13605046-13623376 GCA_035041135.1 Platyrinchus mystaceus | reverse complement strand
AAACAAAGTTAAGGCAGGGCAGGCAAAAACAACTCATGGCATTATCCAAATAATCTGAGCATTCATTTTCATTCCCATTAAACAAACACAAAATCTAGAACACTTACCCTTTCTCAAAGGGGGATTTTCCTCTGTGATTGCCTAACTTTTCAGGGACTTTGCTCTGTAAAAATATATTCTTATTTTATAACTACCACAGACCAAGTGCATCTGACAGCACAAAGATCATATACCAGTCCAAGAGCAGGAAATTGTTCTACGTGGGTTTATTACACTTCATTGTCAGTCAGCCCTCAAGCTATCACAGAGAGAGGTACTGCCATTACCCGCATTATTCAGCTAAGTTTAAACATTATAATAGATATGAGGAGATGAGGGGATGCTCTTCAGAACTGCAGGGATTTTAATTCCAACACCCAGCTTTGGATGCCTGTGGGTTTGGATTTTTTAAGTCTTGCTCAGTTTTTCTGTATCCTGTCCTTCCACCCTAAAACCTGGGTTGTACTGAAAGGATTTCCAAGACTCACACTTCAAAATGAACTACCTGCAAGGGTTTAATTCCATTAATTTAATTCCATTAGTTCATATGTCTAATTTGTGATGTAGATGCATACTTTAGGGAAGGACCCAAGAGGTTCTTCAGTTCTCACAGAATATAATGTATTTCTCTATTTCTCTATTTCACTGTCTAGTGATCTCTACAAGGGATTAACACATTATTATTTCCAGTGTTTTGCTTTGGTTTTAGTACAGAGAAAGTGGAAAAAACATAGTTTCTTTAAGGACAATTTGATGAAAAAGACATTTCTAACAGTATTGTAATTTTTGCTGGACAAGCACGAAGTAAATTGTCAGTGTTTTACAAAATACCAAGTATGAAAAAGGGGAACTTTTTGAAAACTTTTCCACAGTTTCCTTAATCAATATATAAACTGGAAGAAGACATGAAGTTTCATTATGCCCTGAGCTATTTGTAAGCATGTTCACTGACTCCTAAAACAGGCAAAGGAGACAAAAGGTGGGGGGAAAATAGTCACTCACAGTACTGAAGTGATCTTCTTAAGATTTTTAAGATGACACAAAAGATCAAAAGAACTATTAACCTATAACTAGGCAGGACAACCCCTCCTGTATGTAGCATTTAATGAAAAAACCCTAGATCCAGGTATTTCAGCATCTGAAGACATGCAGTACAAATGCTTTGCTTTGTCTAGGATGGAAATATAAGTGGGCAATATTCAAACCAATTTTGGGATTTAACCAAAATCGAAATGCTTTAAAAAAAGGACACGTGACACTTCCTCTTATGTCTTCAAGTCATCCAAGCTTTAATCATCATCACAACTCAGAGAGAGTAATCTAAGATATTTGACTCGTTGCTATAAAAGTAAGCAAAGAGAAAATAATCTGAACTGTAAAATAATTGTTAATTCTGCAGAGAAGGCACTAAATACTGAATATAGCAAAACTATAGAAAATGACAAGAATGGATGCCAAACTGTGTGTTGCTTGGTTTTGTTTTTGGTTTTTTTGTTTGTTTTTTTTTTTTTTTTGTTTTTTTTTTATTATTCCTTCTGCAATACTGTGCAGGTATTTAGGTGGAGTTGAATGCAATATTAAGTGTTTGCTTTTTCAATCCCAGCCTGGGACTCTAACAAATAAAATTAAAACTCACTGGACATAATTAGCCAGGCTATTTTCTCATTTGCATGGCCAAATTAGGGGGGAGGGAAGGATAATATACAGTTTGACTTCTGCTGCAGGGAATATGTTAAATCTTAGTTGAGATTTGGGAAATATAAAAAAAACCACTGAGCTTTCATTGGATTTATCCTAACACCCTTCACCTGAAATAGTAATTAATTTCCCAAAGGCCCATTTTGACAGTACAATACATGAAGCAATGTCAAGTTCAGCACTAAAAGGAAAAAAAGTAAAAAAATACTATTTCTTATAAATAAAAACTGATAATAAAATCTAATAAAATCTACAAAGGAAATAGGCATAAAGAAGGATTTAAAAGGTCAGCTCTATTTAGCAAGGAAAAAGAACACTTTAAGATAATTTATTTAAGAAAATATGATGAAGGATTTTCACAGATAAAACATGGGTAGAGATAAAAGGGTAGGACTACGGGCAATATTTGTGCTTTGCAACTCAAGCAGTACAGGGAAGCCAACTCATGAATCAACTCGGTACACTTCTCCCTAATGAGGCAAACTGCCAACGCCAATCTCATTGCGGTGATTATCGAGTATACCACATGCTGCTCTCTCCATTTGTGTTTGCTAAGAGAATTGGAATATGCAGATGAATCTTGGTTTAATAAGGATGGTAACATCAGTGTGTGCTTGCGTCTGCCCACTGATGCTACAGAGTTGAAACGCTGCCAGGATTTGTAAGAAAATACCTGAGGTCAGGTTTTGTGTTCCTCATGGCAGATCACTGGAACTCCCAGGATGTTCTACAAGATGCACCATCCGTCCATCTGCTGAGGTGGATTCAACGTGAATATATTTTTACCTTCCCTCCCTCCCCCAGGTCACTTTAGGGAACTGAAGTTCACAGTGTTGTCCTTGACAAGTACTGTCAGTAGTTGCTATAGCAAGGGCAAGGTGCCAGACAAGGAAAAACAGGACAACCCTGTCAAAGCTTCATCAGCACAAAATCCACATAAACTGCAGCACTCAGACTAAAGAACCTCAGCAGCTGTAGATGGGGAGAGCAGCACATGCATTTATCTATGCATTCATGCAAACCTGAGCCTGAAGAAAAGCAGGCTTTGACTACCCTTGTAATTCATTTATGAATAACAATAGTTTAACACATAAAAGGCCTTCCTAATCCAAAGACTACCTAATGTTATATACTCAAGCACAGATCACAAATAGAATTTATGACAATATAACAGTGGGTGTACAACAGTGTGGTTTTGCATCTGCCTCAGCTCTACCTCTGTCCAGCTAAACTGCCAACAAAAAGTTAACTGCTTCAAGCCATTTCAGTCATGGCTGGAACAGCAGAATCATAAAAAATTTCAGACTCCTTAACAGAGTTTTCTCTGTCACAGTGCAATTCTAATACTTCATCCTTTGTGATGGGGGCTGACAAGTTCAAAAGCATTAATGGAACCAATGTCATCGTTATGGATGTGTGCCAACAAGATTTGCCTCAAAAGCCTTGTAGAAGCAAACATTTGTCTAGCACCACCTTGAGGGGCAAAGAAGTTTCATGAGACATATCAATTCAGGGGAAAGGAGACCAGTTTTCTACTTACAGGGAAACTTTGCTCTTTGGCACAAGTTATCCCAACTGCAGTACCTTCCAAACACTTCTCTTTATAGACTTCAGAGGAGCTGGTAGGGGGAACCACACCACATCTTACCTGTTTGTGTACATACAGAGTGCAAGAACTCCCGGAAATAGAATTTTCTTCTCTGTGACTGACACTGCAAAGCGGTTTGTCCTGCTGCATGTAAGAAGTGCATGAGATTAATCAACCCAGGCCTTCAGGCTGCAGGCAACATTGCAGCCCTTGCTGCTGTTATTCCAAGGGGTCCATCTGCGGTAAGAGCATCAGGCCTTGCTCAGCCCAAAGGGAGCATCTGTGCTGTATGATGAAGGGCTGGAAATCCAGTGTTACTGGACTGAGGTATAATGATTTTCTGGCACATTTTTCTAATATCCATGGCAACTCTTGAGCTGCAATATCTCTTGAGCCCACATTCCTGCATCTATTCTCAGAACAGGATGCCAACCACAACAAACAACCAACTCAGCTTCAGGACTGTAGCTAGTATTTCTAGTCACAAAATCTGGCACTAGAGCCAATTGCTGAATGGGAAGTCCCAGAGCTTCTCAACAGTGTGGCCAAATTATCAGCATCTGCATATTTGTTTTCCTACCCATTTCATTTATTTTTAAATGAGTGGCTGACTGAGTTTTCCCCAGGCTGTGCCTTCCATTGTTTGCCCACACACAGACAGAATCACACGCCCACTATTACACTGACACTGACATGTAGAAAGAGAAAACACAGTGCAGAAAGTATTAGTACTTAGCAAAATTCACAGTCAGATTCTAATGTATTTTGAGATTAGCACAGCTCTGATGTAATACATTTTGGTTTTGAGCAACAGAGGTACAAAGAGCAGGGCACAAGGAAAATTATGTTTTAAAAAACAGTGAGGAACTTGGACATCATAGTCCTAAGTTTATCACCTCCCTCCACACTTGCTTCAGATCGACAGTGCCTCTCCTTCAATTTCTTTACTCTGACAGGGTCACAGCAAAAATGCTGATGAAATAAGTTCAAGAGCATCCCACTGAACACTTTCCCAGCTTCCAGCCATCTGTGGCTTATGGATTCATGTACGCCTTACTGGCTTTTTCCTTTGCATTTGACCTCCACAGCATCTAACAACATCCAATTTGATGTAGTGTAAGATGTGAATTTGTGAGAAACAGCAAATTCTTGTTTATTATTCACCTCCTTCATGCTGTTCCTCATCACAAAATTCTGCCTAGTTCTTTATTCTCCAGGCTGAAGAGTCCAAGCCTATTTAATCACTCCTTGTAGAGAACAGTTTGTGGCACACAAAAGAATAGAGTGTCAGTTTTAGAAATAGCCATGAGGCCTGAAAGACAGACTTATAGACTGTAGTCAGAGCTGCACACAGCACCTCCTCTGAGTGGCCCAGAGAGGATGCATTTCTTGGAAACGGCTGGTCAGGTCAAGGCTGAGGTCAGTGAATACATCCAACTGGATTTCAATTTCATCTTTGAGCAACTGAAATAGAAGTTGTGAAGGGAACACACAGCTGTTGGCTTGATTAACTAAGTAGGAGATAGTTATCCGTTGCCTCAGTCCCTGCCTTCTCCAAACAGCTTAGAAACTTCTCACCCTCATTTTCACTACATCTGAAAGAGAGGCAGACACGTCAACTCCAAGAAGTCATAGGATCTCATGAAAACAGAGAGACAAGTAGAAGGGAATCAAGTTACTTTTCATCAAAGAAAAATCCCTGCTAAAGCTTAACCATCATTCTAGACATCATGGAATTTGCAAAGAAGATAACCCAAAAAAACCCCAAGGCAATAAATTCTGCAATCACATAGCTTCATCCTGCAGTTGTAAAAATTAATCAAGCAAGTCAGGGAAGTGACATATTAGTAGGAAGTGTTGCTCCTTTCCCCCATTTCATATATACATATCTCAGGTTATAAAACAAGCCACCAAACCATACCATGGTCTACACAGTCCCTACTCCCCACTGCAGCACTCACTGCCTTAGAATGTCTGAGAGATACATACTAAATAAGCTTTCTCACAGGTGTGAGATATCCTGAGCTGAATTCCTGAAAGATATTTCCCACTTGTTTTTGGGTTGGTTGTTTCATTGCTTTTCAGGTTTGTTTTTTATTTTTTTTTCCTGAGCAGTGTTATGGTTGTTGACACTTCAGAACTCCCAAAGCAAGAACAAGACACAGCTGTTGGAGAAGACTGAGCAAATGTAACAGAATTGCACAGAGCTGGAGGGACCTTGGAAGATCACTCAGTCCATGTTCACACCCCAAGGTAGAATCACCCATACCCATGTTCATTATTTTTCACAGACTCATCCAACTTTTGTAAGGCCTTCCAGTGACAGAAATTTGACAGTCTCCTCAGGCAATCTGTGTCACGGCTGCTTTCCTATACATCTTGGTCAGAAAAGATGATTATTCTCTTCAGTGCTGCAGCAGCCTTTGAACACCTGAAGACCATTATTCTGCCTCCCCTCACCAATCTCTCCTGGTTGTTACCAAACAAGTTATATTTCCTCAAAAAGGAGTCTGTGCAGCATTAGGGGAAGATGTTGGGAAATTCTTTTAACTTTAGCACAGTAGTGTTTGATCCCTATATCCATGGTTAATACTTAGTTTTGTACCATACAGTGCTTAGTAGAAATGCCAGAGATTAATGTGGCTTTGTGTTAACTCCCTAATATCCAGCTATTGCTTCTTTATTTACCTATATCAGTGATTAATATGTACTAGAAGATGCCTTAGTTTTGACAATAGGGATTGTGTGTCTGAGCAAAGAATGATAAGAGAAGTACATTAGGACCTGACCACATATTTGAGATACTCTCAAGGAGAAAAGATTAATTAGAAGATCTGGAACCATATTCAAATAAGTCCATAGAAATAATTAGCATATATACATACATTCAAGAAAGGTAATGAATATGTAATAGAAATGTAGTGAATGTGTATTAGTTTCATGGATATAACCTGGTCTGTTAGGTTGCTCGGTGTGCACATTAGGTAAAGTGACCCCCATGCACCCAGCACCTAATAAAATAGTGTTGGCTTTCTAACCGCACAAACTGGTTAGAGAGTTTATTTCCTGGTTTTTGGTGACATGGTTAAAGAACTTAATCAATCTGTCTTCACAAGGCATGTTTTCCAGTCCTATTTCATGGGTTTTTTTTTCATCTAGAGTGGGCCATTCAAGAAACAGTTTGGGTTCTGTATGTCTTTATAGAGAACAGAAATTTAGAAGCATGACTGATAACCAAGAACAACCAAATGCCAAGTTGAATAATGTTTACTTTACAGTGTTTGCTTATCTCCCTGCTGCTCCTCACTTGGACACATTAGCACACCCTTTTTTTTTTTACTAGCTGCTTTTTGTTTCAAAATTTGTGCAGCTGCCAGTTATATTAAATTTCAAAATGAATGCTGTAGATAGTAAGAACCTAGTATTTTGGTATCAAAGCTATGGTTCAGGGGTCCTGCTTAGATCAGGGGGATGGCATCAAACATATTTTCCTCTAAGCTAACAGGATAAAACACTGCATGAAGAAAATAGCAAATGGCCTGAGTTTCCAGCCTATCACAGCACTGAATAAACCTCAGGTTAGAGAATTATTATTAGCACTAGAGAAACTAAGACTTTTGTTATCATTCTCCTGAAGAAACAGGTTAGGATTTGTCAGTTTAAGAAGGCACAACAAGACTCAACTCTCCATTCAGTGCCATGCACACATACCAGCCAAGAAGGGAAGTACTGGCATCTCCAGGGACAGCAGCCTTGTGCCTTTCACCAGTGTTAGAAAGACTGAAAGAAGAGATCTGTGCCAGGCACACTGCAGCCAGCTCCTGCACTGTGATGCAGCTGTGATTTCTTACCCTGTGCTGAGTGAGAAGTTTCTGTAACCACATCCCTAATCCATTTTCAAGAATGTGCTTGACACGGTCAAGAAATCTTTGCAAACACCATAAAATACTGAAGAGGGAAATACATTTTTCCATTGGGAAAAAGACATTCTGTTGTATGTTGTTTTGTGTTTTTTTTCTTCTCTAAACCAGAAGTACTTAAAAAAGTCTTTCTATCTTGTATTTGTAAAATGCTAACACATGACCTGCAGTTGAAGGACAGGGAGCCTGGCTGCACACTTAAAGCTAGAGACTTAGTGGAGATCAAGAGAATGGAGTGAATCCTTTCTGACTTACTGCATCTATGAGAAGCAAATGAATTTTTTATGCTGCTTGCCACCTCCCCATCCCTTGACACTGACTTCTGCTCTTTAAGGCATTAAGGACCAAAGACCAAAAACATTATTCCATTCTTATTAGATTTCTTACTGCTCAGATTTTCTCCTGGAAGCTTTTAGGTTTAATATGTCTCTCCCAGAAGATGCCTTACTTCCCAAAAAACACTTATAGTTCAAAACACCAGGAGTGAGGAATGAATGGTCCCTGTAGCCATGAACTTAAATCTATATCACTCTGAACTGAAAATAAATTCAAAGAGAGTCTGCATTTTTTTGTTTAGGCCGATATGAGATGGCTTTTGGTCAGAGATGGTAAAAAAGACTGCATCAATACTGAAAGATATCTCCTTTCCTCCCCAACAAAAGGTCTCTGTGTTCAAGGACCTCATGGCACCTTCACTTCCAGGCATCTCTGCCTTAGTACCTTCTGCTTTGTACCATGCCTTAGAGGGGAAATGCCAGCATGCTGTAAGAAACTCTATTTTGTGACTTTTTAATTCAGTGTGAAGCGAACAAGCCCTGATGTACACCTGCCCTCCTAACAAAGTAGAAACCCTGAAAAGGAAAAAAAAAGAGATGGATAAAATGAAATCTATTTCCTTTTAAAGATGGAGCAGACCTTTGTGACTTAGCACAATATTGTCTCAATTTTTCTTTACCTCTCACTGGAATGGGGATAAATGCACCAAAGCCAGCTATGACCTCTAACACTTCATAACAGGAGCAGTGTAAGCATCACACTTTTCAATATCCTCAGAAAAGACTGAGCACTCTTTACTTGGTTGTATTTGCACAATCACACAAATATACATGCTAAGAAGTAAAGAAAAAAAAATCTAGTTAACAGGGTTAGTAGTAGGCAGGCAGTGTCTGCCTGCCAAAAGTCCTACACGCACAATGCTACAAGCAAAATAGCTTCCTTGTACAGATTCTAGTTTCTGTTCCATAAGGCATTGGGAACATTGGTTTTGCAGGAGCAGCTTTGTCTTGAAGGAGGTGAAGAAGGCAATACTTTGCAGGGTTTGTGAAGCAGACACAGCTCTGACTTGAATAGATTGGGGATGTCTCTCCGTGCATAGGATGTGTCACTTAAGGACAATGTTTAGGTACCATACAAGAGGATTGCAAATCAGAGACAACTTGATATGCAACAGTGGAGACATTAGTGATGCTGGCACTGAAGTGAGGGCTAGAAAAAAGCAGTCTCTTAATGGGAGAAGGTGCTAATGGGCCTTCTTCCATCATCTGGACAGCCCATATTGCTGTGTTCAACTTAAGACTGTATAACATCTTAATGTCCTACGGAAAGCAAAGAATACGTGAGGTTTTCTGTGTTATCTGCTGATCTCAGCTCTCACAGATATGTCCTGAACTGCCCATTTAACCAGGACCAAAGCAGCTACAGGGTGGACTCATTCAGAGGATTGCTAAGGCTGTAGGGAGTCTCTTGATGTCTCTAGCAAAACCTGCCTGCTTAAAGCAGGTTCAGCAAGGTGGTTAAGTTCATTTGTATCTCCAAAAGCATCTTCACTTGGCACTGTCAAATGGAAAGAAGGCTAAACTCTGTATATTTTTATGGACAGCCCTCTTTTTTCGTATGTACTCTCTGATATCCCAGGTAGTGCCAGGGCATTTATTTCCAAAGAAATAATTACTGAAGAATAGAAATAACAAATACAGGGAGACAGAAGGCATTAATGCCAAGTTCACTTGAGCACACACATTCTTTAAATACTAGAGATGAGTGATAGTGAGACATTAAGGCTCAGTCCTTCAGATGAAGGTTCATAACTTTATACAGAGTCCCAGGGTGTGTATCTGTCGTGTGTGTATAATATGCTTGCACAACTGGATTCTCTCTCCAAAACATACTGCTGGCATCAATAGTCATCCCAGTTTGTCATCTTTCAAAATAGAGTCATTAATTCTCTTTTTAAGAGCAAGAACAAGTTGCAATGAGCTGCCTAACTACTTCTTTCAGAACCCAAGTCTGAATGAGCTTGGCCTACAAGACTGTAGTAAATAAACTGCTTTCTAAATAGAGGATATTCCTCAAAAGAGGTTTTTTGCTTAGATAACTAAGACAAATGTCCCATTTACATGGTAATTAAGCTACACAATTCTCACATGCGCTAAAATTACAAAAATTTGTGCTTTACAGTGCATGCAGCAATAAATCTTATAATTAAGAAAAAAAATATCACATTTCTTGGACAAGAGCCTTTTACGGATTTTTAATACTCCTTATACAGAGAGAACAAGCAGCTGGATCCTACACAGCTGGAGCCAGACCCCAGCTTTCCTATAGTCCAAAGCCTCTGTGATACAGAGCACTAGTTTAACTAGAGTGACCAGCTGAATTACAGTTACTGAAAGTGTCGGACATTTTGTGCATTGAACCAATTTGAAGAATATTTGTAAATTACTCAAGGGAACACCGTCTAGTCTACAGACAAGACATAAATGGAGTCTTTAGATAGAATCATAGAATCCTTAAGGTTGAAAAACACCTCCAAGTTCATTGAGTCCAACTGTTACCCAGCCTCGCCATGTTCACCACTAAAGTTTCACATCTACGTATCTTTTGAACCATTCCAGAGATGGTGATTCCATCACTTTCCTGAAGACCAGGACTTGACAACCTTTTCAGTGAAGAAATTTTTCATAGGCACTCCTCATATGATTCACTCTATAGACCCTTCCCCAGCTCCACTGCCCTTCTCTGGATGCACTCCAGCACCTCGTTGTTTTTATAGCAAGGGTCCCAAAGGAACACAGGATTTGACAGTATAGCCTCACCAGTGCCGAGTACAGGGGAAGAATCACCTTCCTAGTCCTGCTGGACACACTATTTCTGATACAGGCCAGGATGCCTGTGACCTTTATGGTCAGCTGGGCAGACACTGGCTTCTGTTCAGCCACTGCCAACAAGCACCCCCAGGTCCTTTTTCTGTTGGTCAGCTTTCCAGCCACTCTGCCCCAAGCCTGGAGTATTGCATGGGGTTGTTGTGATGTGAGTGCAGGACCTGGCACAATTGCATTCAAATCTTCTGTTATCTCAAATTTTGCACCTATACTTTGTTATAACCCATTATGCCATAATATGACTGCAGAACCTACAATTTTCAAAAATGATTAGGAGGAACACACTCCACAAATACTTTCTTGTTCAGTCTTTCCCCAGCTCATCTACTGGCTTAGGATTAATTTCCTTATTTATTTTCTTTGAACTGAACAACTTAACTCCATGAAATCAATTCTGTAAATTTAACTTCCCTCAAGATTGTATCCCAGATGCGTAAAAAGTGTAATATGATTTGGACCACAAACCCCCCCAAACATATATCCTTTCTTTTTCCCAGCAAAAGCACAGTTATTGGAGTTTTCAGATAAGGAGGAGCACTGGCTGTTTCACTGAGTGATAAAGTTTCAACCTCCACAGTGCCAGTGAGGCTCATGCCTTTCCATAATGACGAGAATTTCTGAAGTTCAACCCAAAACTTTCCCACATCACAGGCTTCTCTCTTCCCCTTCAGGGCACCTCCACTGATACACCAAATCACCTTTAAGACAATAATTTTTGCCAATTGTAAATCAATTTTTTTTTTCCTTTTTTAAAATCTGCCTGGGTTTTGTGATCATACCTACTCTATGACCTAGTATATCATATCTACTATATGATCATAACTACTAGAGATCATGTCTAGTATAGATCTATCTGGTTCATACGGTATGGACACATAAGTTTAAAGCTGTCCAGAGAAAAGCATTTGAATAAAGTGTTTAAATCTTCACTACATCACATATAACTTTTTTTGTGTGTGTTATATATTCCACAAGAATGGTGATGTTAATGTAAACACTGTAGCCTGCGCCTGGTGACAGTGAAGGCATTGGAGACACCCCACAGCACCTCTGCAGCATGCCAGAAAACTTCTCTTTTGATTCAACATACAAACACACAAATTGGTTTCGAATGGTCCACTTGATTTTAAAAAATCTGTTTTTCCAAGAAAACAAAAAAACTCTTTCTTTTAAGTCTCAGGAAAAATGACATTTTTATTCCTTTTATTAAATCAACTTTATCTTATGAATTTCATCTACCATTTCAGGCACACCAAGTGTGAAATTCACATCCCCCTGAATTCAGTAACCATTAAACATGGAAAGAGGTTTGATCAGCAAACTGAGTACTTTCTCCATAGAAAATAACAAACATGAACATACAGAAATGATCATAAAGATCTCAGATTACAGAGGTTTTGCCCACTTATCAAAAAACTACAGCTCCAGCAGACTGTTCCTACCTATAGCAAGGAATAATGGAGACTGGCCTTCAGCTCCAACTCCCTAAGCAACGTATCTGAAAAAAATACATTAAATGCTTAAGGTCCTAATGCATTTCCAAAATATCCTTACTACTCCCTTAACTATCTGAAGCACATGAAATTTCCAGCAGCAGTTCCATTTCCATTTTTCAGAACTTAGTTAGATTAAAAAAAACAAGGAAAAAAAACCACCAAAAAAACTAGAACTGATTATTCCACATACTAACTTCAAAGCACACATTTGCAGAAATAATTCAGAAATATTTAGACACTAAAAATCCCTAAGAAACAAAAGAGAAATTATAAAGTACTTTAAAAAATAATTGGTTGCTCATTTCCTCTCTATTTTTATGAGAAATCTGTGGTTCCTGTCAGGTTTCAACTTAGGAGGGATTCAGATTACTACTTAAACTCAAAGGTGTCTCCGGCAGATACAGACATTTCATCATTATATTGTCTCACTGAAAGGGCAGTATTGCATATGAGGTGTACCATATCTTCATCATGAATATGCTGTCATGGCTAACGAGAAAAATTGTAAATTATTCACTTAAGCAAAACGAACTAATATATTAAGGGGATGACATGTTCTGATAAATCAAGTAATTTTTCCTTCTCTTTCATTTCCTCTAAAACTTCAAAGCAATCTAATGTTGTTTATGCATAAAATTTAATCCTTTCACCAATCTGTAGTTTGATTGAATTTGCATACTCTATTTCCTACAAGTCAATGTGAAGAGAGCCTCCTGTAATTGAAACCATTTCCCCTCCAGTCCTCCTATCTTTGTTGCGGTATTTTCTATTAGTAGCTCTATTATGCCTAATATCCGTAATGTTGGCAGATTAGAATTTTCACTTAATGCAACCTGTATTTATAAACCACTAGGATGAAAAAAGAACAAATACAAGAACGAGGAAATAATAATTACCTGTCTTTGATGCCACACAGATCAATGTGTAAATCACTAAAATTCCCCAGGGAGCCTTGCTGAACTAAAATGAGGTCCTTGGGCTGGTTATCAATAAAGATGAGCCTCATACAGCCTTGAAAAGCAGTAATGGGATTTAAACACTGGGAATCAGTGAAATTGTCAGGGCACCCTGTGGGAAAAAGAGAAGAGGCAGAGAAGAATATTGGAATGTTCAACTATTTCTGCTGGGATTTCATAATGCAAGAACTCATAGGCTTATTATTCCAAATGCTTTTATTCCTTGTGCTATGCAACCTCCTGTGTTATAAATCCAGTTAGGGGGAAAAAAATAGAGAGCAGCCAGCTATTGGAAATATCAGAGTATGACGTTTTCACAACTGCTAAGCAAAATCAAATGTGATTTTTGTTCATCTTTAAACTCCACAGTTGATAGCAACTAACTCACATTGTAAAAGCTGTACAAAATGTAAAATCATTATGAGGTAAATTCTGTTACTGAAGCAATGCACACAGTAAAAGGATGAAATCCTGTGGGCAGCACGAAAAGCATTTGTATCTGGGCTTCCTCAGTATTTTGACAACTCTGAGAGCCAAAGCCTCCTTTGCATCCTCACTTAGTGCTGTATCCAGAGGGTTCATCAAGATCAGACCCTCACTACAGTAAGCACTACACAGAAATGTATTACATAAAAAGACAGTTAATGACACTACTGTTACCTAAATTAATGCTTGCACTCAAAAAAGGAGAAAATAGTATTTTTCAGGACTATTCTTTCCATGTTAAAAATTGAACTAAACCTATATTCATTTCTACGAGAGCACCATACCTAAATACCTCTGTAGATCTGAGCCATATGTCATCTAAGCTCTGAAGTCTGGAGTCACTGAGCCTGATCAGAACTGTGATATCTATGGGAATATTAATAATACTAATAGTTCTAGGGCCCTTTAACAAGAAAAAAAAAACCAAAACCAAAACCCCCAAAGATCCCGCTTCTGGTTAATAAAGTTTTGTACATTTTGCATATTTTGCCAGCTATATGTAGGTATCCATTGGCTACCACTACAAGTTATACACTTTTACAGATGTGCTAGCAGTTCTGCTTGTTCTCTTTCTGTCAGGCTTAACCAACACCCTTCAATCTGCCCCCAGTGCTGTATACATTGCAGCTCAATAGGTTGTCCAAAATCAGTCATTCCATTTGCTCTTAGCTGCAGAGTTCTCCCTGCACCTGGGGAGAACTCAACGGCGAGCACCTGAAGATCTGCATCACAGAAACCTGTCCAAGCAACCTACCTCCAAAATAGTAGCTGTTTCCAGAGTAGATCCTTGAGACAGTGGTTGCATGGCTGGCAGTGGCAGCGTTGTTATCCAGTGTCAGGGTAATGCGATGTCTTCTGGCATTGATGTTAACAGAATGCCAAAGCCCATCGTGGAGATTGGTGCCTGGCAGAAAACAAATACAAAGAGTGAAAAAAGAGGTGCAGGAGACAACTGTGGTCTTCAAATCTCCTTTTGCTTCCAACTGGGGACCACAAATATGCAGTTGATCCAAAAAGAGGGAGAACTGTAAGCTGAGAGGAACTCATTACCTCTGGAAACGAACTGGCATGGAAGGGCCAAAGAAAGGGAAAGCTTTTGAGAGTATTTAAGTAGGTCATCTCCATTTTAATCTAACCTGGTGCTACAGGGACTCATCAAGCTAGCCAGATCCTTCACCTTTGTGGTAGCACATTAGTATCATATTGTGTGTGTTTATACCTATCTTCAGTCTGTTGGTATATGTTTATAGGTCCCAGGAGTGTGCAGAGATCTCTATTGAGCTTCTGGTACTAAATATGTGCTTGAGATCGCAGAGGATTGCATTCAGTGAGACAGTCATACCCTGTTCTCAGGCTCCATATGAAACCTGACAGTCTCCAGTAGGTATCAGCAGGATTTGCGTTTCTTAAAACCCTTCAGCACTAAAGCAACACACAGTACTATTAATGGATGTACTTTGCACCTTTCTACATTGAATTTCAACATGGATCTTCTGAGAGCTGGGATTGTTTCTCTGACCAGAAAAAGGTAAAGGAGAGATAACAACCCGGCGTAGCCTCTTTTTCTTCTACACACTTGTGAGAAGTGGGATATGACCTCTTCATTTCCTTATTCTGAAAATCAGTGTTGCACCATGTGGCTCTTGAAACAGCACCACAAAGCTACAAACTCCATATCCACTACTCTGACAGCCATAAAAATCAGTGGGCAAGCTCCTGAGCTCACACACAGTGGTGCAGATCAAAAGTAACCTAATTACAGTTCAAAATATGCTACTGTCAGGCTGGAGTCACTGAGATCAGGTACAGACAACTAGTATTTACTCCCCTCCCAAACAGAATATTTTTGTTAATGTATCTTTCAGAGAAAACAAACGAACACTTAGTAGCACAAAGAGGTGTGGGAACAGTTCAAAACACAATAAAAAAATGTGGGTGTTATTTGTATGAAAAGCCATTTCATTATGAATTCGAAAATGAGACTATTTCCTCGGTAATGGCTGTTAACACATGCACAATTGCCACAGAATTAGAGGCTGGTTGTACATAAAAAATGTATGATTTTTCAACTAGAACGAGTCCATTTTGAAGTAAAATATGTTGCTGAAGTTCAAAACGATGACAAAACAAAATAAGTCCCATTCGGGGCAAAAATAGGTTCATTCTTGAGTAAGCATGAGTTTATTGTGAGTACCTGACATCTGCAGAACACGGTATTTAGCACTTTCTGCATATTTTCCATGTATAAGTAAGCAGTTTAGCCATATTTTGGATAGAACCAAAGGCTGGGCTCAGGTTCATGATTTCAGAATTACATAAAAACATTCACATCCAAACAAATATTGACATTGTCTCAGCTTTGTCAACAGTTTAATTAGGACTGCAATAAAGGCTGAAACCTCAGTTTTCAGTGCTCAGTTGCAGCAAGCTATGGATGTGGCAATCTACATGAATAAGAAAAGATGCAGGGCTGCCTCATTTTCTATCATAAAGGGGAATGAAACGTGCATATAGAACAGCTCTGCTTTGACAACTCTGTCAGTTTTTATCTCTGCTTCTTTTAATAGATACATCTATTCTCTTTTAGTCTTTACAGGGGATATTTTAATATTAAATGTTTTTAAACATCTACTCTCTTTTATATAATAACAGTTATTATTACCATAATTATATTGTTATATACACGTATTAATAGCAGATTATTATATTTATTATTATTTATTATTAGTATTGTTATTGTTATTATTTAGTTTCATATGAGTTCCAATAGTCCACCTTTGGCAACTGGTATTCAAGTAACGCAAAAAATGAATTTCCCAGTCTCCCCTCCAACATGCCTGCATAGCAGCAAGGGGGTGTGCAGAGGCCCTGGACTAGGAACAATTCTGTTTCAGATGCCAGCATGGCTTATGTAAGTCACACTGGCATGATAGCTGGGCCACTCTGGTCCTGCCTTTGTTGTACATCTGAAATTGTTTCCCTGATGTCTATGTAACGCAATGCAAAGGTGTTCTTGTAAGAGTTTACAAGCAGTTTCCCCGCAATTTTAAATTAAAGAGGCAACCCTATTTGTCCCTCTTTCATCCCACCAGCTGCATTGCAAAAACCAATTAGCAAAGTGGCTAAGGAAGCCCATGAGGGAGAAGAAGCCCGTGCTCAGTCTCTCTTCTGAGCGTAGCATAAAGAGAGAGTGTAAAACTACAGTAGAGGAAGAAAATCAGCTTCGAGGCTGCCTTAACTTTTGCTGGAGAAAGGTGCAGTGGCTGAGCTGCCTCCCAGCTGACTACTGAAGACAGATTGAGTCTAGAGATCTCAGGATGCCAATTTTCCATGCTTAGATCAAGCTGTACAGGGTGGCTCTACCACTGGAAATCAAAAGAAAATTTAAAAGAGAAAGGAAGATTGGGTGCTTCCTTATTTCTTGAACCTTTTATCCTGTGGAGCTGAAACTCTGTGTTTTACAGGGAGACAAGTGAAAGTAAACAAAAAATAAGCACCTTCACTGATTTCCACTGGGTTCTCAGTCTCTTTTTGAATAAGTAATGTCAATCTCCCACCATGGAGGTAAACCAAGAGAGGTCCTGAATTTTCAGACAATTCGGTGAACAGAAGTAAGCCATCTTTATTCCATGTTCGAAACTGGAAGCTGACTGACAAACCATCAATTTGAGGAGTGCCAGGTAGTAGCAAGTAGCTTCGACTGGTGCTCACAAAGGTGATGGGAACAATTTGTGGTTCTGAGCAAGAAAAGGTCACGTTCCCCTGCAAACAATAAAAATCAAACATAATCAGAAGGACTTTTTTTTTCAGTGATTCCAAAATATCTTTATTTAAATAAGCTCACTGGATTTCTAATGGCCCTTAAGGCTGAAATAGGTATTGTTATTCAGACACAAATCTTCGGGAATCATTAGGAAATATATCAGTCCATGCTGGGAAAACACATCTTACTTCAAAATTTTACTTTCATCCCAAATGGGAAAGATCAAAAAATCAAAACCTTAGTTCTTAGAAGGATCTAAATGTGTCTAAATGTCCCTTATCAACACTATGCTTTAGTTGATTACGTCAGTCATCCAGCCCTGAAATCAATGGTGCTATTTGCCCAGAAGAGCAGCACATTTACTCAAAGCAGTCAGCAGAATCTGTACCAGCATGTATCACTGCAGTCTGTGGAAGAAACAACTCCATTTTGCTCAGCCATTGTAGATTACTCCAACCAGGTTGCTCAAGACATGTAATAAAACCTTAACAACAGGTTAAGGTTTTATCCTATAAAACCAGGATGCGTTTAAGGAGCCATGTCTTTCAAAGCTGCTCTAGGAGATTGTTGCAGCCACCTTGCTTTGAACTAGGCTGCTTTGTAAAATACTAACTGTAATCTGCCAAAAACATCGGAGTATAAGTCTTTCTCCATGATAACGCTTCTCATCAGAGCTCGTACCTCACTCTAGCAGGATAATTATCACCAACAGCGCTTGATGGATGTGCAGGAAGTTGCACAGTGCTTGGGGAATTCCACTCTGCAATCTCAGGCAGCTGATGGAACTGTTCCCTATCATTTTCAAATGTCTTTCCAGTTTGTATTTTAAAATGGAAAATAAAGTGTCAGAAACAGACGAAGTTATCACTGGATGAAACAGCCTTTGATAGTTATTTATCTATATAGAGTTATTTACATATCATCTGCCCTGTGAGGTTCAGAATGCTACATACCACATTTATCAATGCCAAAAGGAATCCATGGATAAATCAGAATGAGTTTTGAGATATATCTAGAGCTTATCCAAATTCCACTGAACGTCAGTCAGGTGGGAAGTAGGAAGGAAATTTGTTCTCAGCCTTTAAAGTTTTTACTACCTGGTGGGTTTTTGCCTGCATAAGAGTTGCCACAAGCTTTTTTTTGCTGTTGTTGTTGTTGTTATATCTCCACCTCAATTTTCAATCAAATTCATGCCAAATTACAGAAAACAAAGTCAATTTCAG
>JAWWLV010000183.1:13590538-13604946 GCA_035041135.1 Platyrinchus mystaceus | reverse complement strand
TTGTTGTTGTTGTTATATCTCCACCTCAATTTTCAATCAAATTCATGCCAAATTACAGAAAACAAAGTCAATTTCAGCATTATAAACAAATACAGTTAGCCTTCTCTAGACCTTTTTTAAGTTTAGACACTTAAAATGGCAATGACTATTTTCTTTTGGAATTTTAGACCTTTACAGTGATTTCAGTACTCTACATGAAGTTGTAAGATATGTATTGATCATAGAATGGTTTGGGCTTGAAAGGACCTTAAAGTTCATCTCATTCCAATCCCCCTTCTGCTAGACCAGGTTGCTTAAAGCCCCATGCAACCTGGCCTTGAATGCTTCCAGGTATGGGTATCCACAAATTCTCTGTGAAACTTTTTCCAATATCTCATCACCCCCACAGTAAAGAAATCAGATACGATTTTTGTCTCAAAGTTCTTTCCAGATTTTTACCTACCTGCAGAAAAAGCTATTCCTAGACTGACTTAACCATGCCAAAGAAGGTAAATGATAAGATGAAAAAAACATTTTGCAGTGCACATCAAACTTTCAGATGACTTTAAAACAAGCCAGTAAAGACCTTGTGTAGTTAATATGCTTCCAGCTGTTTGCAGCAGCACCATAGCAAAGTATCCCTGATGCATAGGCATATGCCTGAATATAAGATAATGTTTCTGTCTGCATTTGACATGAGATTCTAAACATATGCAACCAGTCCTAAATTCATGGGTTGCCTTCACACTTTGAAAGACTCAGCAACACTCTAGTCATTCACAGTATCTAGCAATTCATGCAATCTGGGATATGATCTCAGGACAGAAGTCCTGTCCTGAGACATGATCAGCAAAGAGTGTTGACTCCATGGCCAGTGCTGGGGCATATGGACAGGAGCTACACATCTCTTCCCTTGCTTAACCTGGTGAGACTTCAAGCTCTGTAGCCTCTCCATTGACTAAACTGAAGCAGAGAGTGATTCCACCTTCCACAAGAACAAGCAGGTGGAAATGCATAAAGGTGGTTCTGCAATGTTCTGTGTACGTGGAATTAAAGGTACATTTTTGGGATAGACAAGAGGTGTGCCTGCCTTTTGGGGGAGTTCTTTTCAGAAGGTATTTTAGTTACTCTTATTCAAAAGTTGAGATCTCCATGATGTAAAGGCCTTAACTAATTGCAGTCAGAGCTAAAAACTATAAAGTGTTTTTGGGAAAAAAGAAAAAAAAAAAAAGCAGTTGATGCCATGGAAACTTAAATCAGTTGAACAAACTCATTTAGGAGGGAAACACCTTCTAAAAGCAGCATTCTAGAGCAAAACCAGATGATGTAGCTAATATACACCAACAATAGCTGCTGATGTCCTTACACTGACCAATGCTGTCTACCTTCCTAGAGACAATAACATGAAAATCCAATTAAGAAATACATAACTGTTGATTTGAAAAACATTTGTCCACTGAAGCAGGATAGGTTCCCTTTACAAAAACTGTTAAATTTGCACTGAATTTTATTCTCAAACAAATTATTACAGCAGGTCTAAGTCAGAAAAGTAAACAGCTCCCTTTAAACCTGCGTCTGATCATGAGCATTTTGCTTTAATTGGCAGCAGTTCTGGAACTCTCCAGAGTACATGCCAGATTTCTGGCAGACACTTGATTTTATAATTGAACGCAGTTTAACTGAAAAGTTAAAGCTCATTGGCTAGGAAATGGGATAAGAACAGTCTAATCCCTAGAGACAATAAAGGAGAGCTCAGCTCTATTCAGCTGCTGGAAACTCTAGCTATCATGTGGCATTCGAGAATTCCATTGAGTCCATCCTCAGACTGATTAACAACTCCTCTAACAAGCAATGAAATCTTTCCAAAAGAGTTCTTGTTCTTACAAGAGAAAACTTCTGAACCTAGAAATGCAATGGAGTTATTTACAATTTTTTCACTGGCTGCCATGGCACTTGTCTCAAGAAAAGAGTGGAACCATCTCAGATTTCTTCAGGCAAGGTACAGTTTTAGAGATAGTTCTTGTTCAGGTAAGGTGTTGAATCAACAGGCAACATCATGTTACAGCATTTTAAGGAAGAATCAGAGCTTTTCCTATTAAAAAAGAATGGAAGAACACTGTTGCTAACTGATGAGGATAAAAGTGGATTACATTAGAAGATCCTCTGAGCCATAAACCTCATCCAAAACTGACTGGAGCCTTTCCAGTGACTTCTGTGGGACTTCAATAAAACCTATATAACTTTAATGAACCATTTTCAGGCTTTTCTGGCCTTTCTTCACGTAGTATTATGTACTGTTCAATGAAGAGAGAAGACAACATCATAGTCAGGGCAATTGGTATCAAATTTCTTATGCATCCTCCTTGCTCTCACAGAATACTAATCAAAAATAAGATGCACTTGGGAAATTATTCAAACTGACAGCTGCACTGAAATCCTCAGCACTTAGCCTACCAGAGGATCCAGGCCAAGATCACAGCTTGAAAATAAAGAACAATAAATGAGTATTTCTGAGCTCTTATTCTACCTGAGGGTTAAAGCATCAAATGGGCACTTAACTTTTGTCATTAATCACTCTATGGATACTGTCCAATAAAAAGGATATCATGCTTTCTGCAGAAGATTAGAAAGGAAGATTTCATATGCCAGGTAAAGGGACTAAATTCCCAGGCCTGGCTGAGATACAAATGTGGTAAACTGGCAAGAATATCTCCAGCTTAGAAATTGGAGGAGTATTTCTAACTGTGAAGAGACTGAGTTTGCAGATGAATTTGCAAGCAAGGTGACAGAGGAAAAAAGGCGACCTCTGATGCAGTTTTAAAGGATAAGATGAAAAACTGTCATTCAACTCTGAGCAACTGGATTTTGAGAATGAGGGAGGTCCCTTCAAATCCTGTTTTTAAATTAACTATCTCAAAGAGAACAGATGTCAGGAAACCCACATAGATTTCAAATACATTTCAAGGCCTTGCTAAACATTGAATGAAAAGCAAATCAAAGTGAGATCCCAGCTCCAGCCTTCTGAAATACTGTTGCAAACTGTCTTCAAACAGGATATGGGAGCACCAAGGTGCACAGTGTTACTTGAGTTAGGATAGTCCACTGAGTGAGCAACCAGTCCAGTCCAAGAGCAGGGACCCATACTTTTAGAGAAGTTCCTATACTGAAGTGGGTTCCTCTTTCACTAAGCAAAATTTAATTATGTAAATCTGAAAGTTTTCCTGATCCAAGTTTCACTGAAACTAATATAGCCCTGTGATAATCAGTCTCATGATAGATAATTGCCCTATCTCTACTTACTGTAGGTATCACGAATGCCAATAAAATTCTAATTGTTTATCACATTTCTTTAAGTTGTTTACACTAAGATAATGTTCCTAATGTGGAAAAAGTAGTGCTTAACAAAGAAAAAAAAAAAGAGGCGGCTTCAAAAGAACTGAAACATTGTGACTGCGAGAGAATCAGAGATTAGATGCTTGGTTAGACGTTTATGGATGTTCTTTATCTCAGAGTCCTAAGCTGACTGTGTCACTGGCCAGAAGCGGAACAAAGCATTTTACCATTTATATGCCCATAGATAGTAACTGTATGTTATTGTTTCATTACATGGCACAATAGTTAAGAGTTGCTGACAAAAGATGGGAGCAAATATAGAGATAATTTGGAAAAATCACATCGTTTCTCTCAAAGAGAAGGGAAAAGGAAAAAAAAAAAGATGACAGGAGGAAACACAAAAAAAGAGTGACCACTTAATATTTTCCTTTTGCAGTGGATTGACCTTGTCTGAAAGCCAGGTGCCCACCAAGCCACTCTATCACTCCCCTCCTCATGGGGCAGGGGAAGAAAATAAAGATAGAAAAAAACCTCTTGGGTCAAGATAAAGGCAGTTTAATAAAGTAAAAGCAAAGGCCATACATAGAAGCAAAGGAAACCAAAGGAGTTATTCTCTACTTTCCATCAGCAGGTGATGTCCAGCCACTTCCCAGGAAGCAGGCTTTCAGTAAAAGTAGTAGTTGCTCCAGAGACAAACACCACGATAATAAATGCTATGCCCCTACTTCTCCTTTCTCTTGGCTTTTATTGTTGAGCAGACTCGTATGGTATGGAACATCCCTTTGGTCAGTTTGGGTCAGCTGTCCTGGCTATGTCACCTCCCAAGATCTCACCCACCCCCAGGCTCCTGGTGAGGGAGGAATATTGGAGAGGTGGCCTTGATGCCAACACTGCTGAGCAGTAGCCAGAACACTGGTGTGTTATCAGCACCTTTCTATCTACACAAAGCACAGTGCTCTGGGGTCTGCTGGGGGGAATTAACTCAATCTCAGCCAGACACCCTCCTTTGAACAACAAATGGGAATCAAGCCAGCCTTTCAAATTCACCTTGCCAGAAGTGAATAAGATAGATGTCTTAGATTAAACTGACAAATTATTACAATCCAAGTCCAATTTTTTGTTCCAGCTCAAGGTAAAGTGATCTGCAGCTTATTAAGTTTTATTGCCTGGAACAAAACACAGCAGCAAGAATTTTTTTAATTATTATAATGAAAACAGAATCGCATCTACCTTAAAATAGAAAAATGAACAGAAAGCAATTCTTATCAGGGCTTTCTTCTGTGGTTTTGTTTATTTATTTGTTTGTTTGTTTTGTTTGTTTTTGTTGTTTTGTTTTTGTTTTTTGTTTTGTTTTGTTTTTTGTTTTATGCATTAATTTCTTTTAACAGATTTTCCTCTTTTAAATTCCAATTATCTGTGTACCATAGCATAACACAATCCTAAATGGCTGGTGTCAACTACACACAATCCAGGCTCTTGACTGTGATGGGGTCAGCTTGCCCCTTTCTGTTATATCAGACAGCCAAGTACCAAGTAGTTCCCAAGGCCTTACCAGTTGAAATAAGATCTTAAAAAATACATTAAAGCCTTGGCTTTCCAGCAGATTACATTCCATCCCATTTTCCTTTTCCCCTGCTAACTCCTCTGACAATAATTAGCCATCTCTCTTCCTCTCCTACAGGGACTAACTGCCTTATCAGGTCCCACCTTGAAACATCCTGCTCAACTCAGCAGGTATTAACTGCCCTGTTCATTCAATTTGACTATCCAGATAATGTAATAAATAAAACCCTGAACAATTGTTTCAAACCTGTAATTTGCTGAAGGCTGATGACTCTCAAAAAGGCCTTATTTGCTCAGAAACATGTCATTTTTTTTCTGCATGTCAACTGGTCTTATTAAAAAATATGGTTTCTCTCCCCAAAAACTTGCTTCACTTGTCATCACAGCTATCAAAATCCTAACACAAAAAAACCCCTTTTATATCAAAGAGAGTTTATTATTGCAGCTACATGTTGGATTATAGATTTGCACTCTGAAACTCTAGAATTGCAGACAAAGCCAACTGAAAACAATGGGAAAAATGTCATTTAAACAGACTTTATTTCAAGACCTTGATTGAGGTGACATACTTCATTTCTTTCAAAATAATCCTGTTATACCATTCAGCAACAATAAAATGGGACCTTAAAATGAATGCTATTTATATAGACTTTCTTCCTACTCTACACCACAGGTAGAATGTGAAGGAGATTCATCTGAAGACCCAGGGAGCAGAAAGGAAGACAGAAGAAAATATAAAAAGTTATTTTTACAGGAATCAAATATTTCTGGAATCTGAGTTCACTACCTTACCTAAAACACAGTAAATTCAGTTCTCTTTCTAATTGTGTGACTGAACACTTTCATTAAATAATTGAATAAAACTTTTTTTTTTTAAAGAACTCCAACTTAGTCTTTGGGAACTTGAGAAAAAAAAGTCACTAAGCATTTCCAACATTTTTTATTTATGATTCCTATCATCTGACTACAGTGCAAAAACTAAGAAAAAAATCTAACTCGTGATTCTCCAAATCCTAGTAGGGGCCTTCACAAATCACCAGCCTGATACTCAAAGATAGATCAACACTTGCAATAGCACTTTGGTAGAACGAGACAGGCATAGACAAGTAAATACTTCTCAAGATGAAGGTATCTCAAATCAGCTTAATAAAATAGCATGTTTGGATTCTCTATAAAGGGAATGAATTATTAGTTTACATTCTTCTGTCACTAAGTATCTTTCCTTGCTCTTTGATGCTGGCAATCGGTTATTTCCCCAAGGCACTCCAGTGATACATTTACATGTCACCACATCCCTTGCTGTGCTGAACTGTCACTCCCAGATTCAACATGGCAGGCCAGAGTATAAATTCAAGCATTTCTGAGGGCTGACAACTTCTGCCTTACAAATATCCTGCACTCTTCTCAAGTCAGCACAGGGTTTGCTCTGCTAAATAAAAAAACAGCTTCTATTTCTATTAGCCAGAGGTAATGAAAGAGAAAGGGAGATAGTGTTTTTCTCAATTTCAGTAAGTAGAGTGGAACACTGAAAATAAAACACAACATCTTTTCATGACCTCTTAATTTATTTTCATCAGCTAGACAACTTCCTATTTTGGCATCATAAATCAGTGAAGCACAAAAAGACTTCAGACACTGGCCACAGGCCACATTTGAGCAGTTTCTAAAGTTGAAACCTGAATCTAGCATGTAGGTAAGCGCAGGTGGCCAGGATCCTATAGCTATTTTCAGGGTCTTATAGGTATCTTTTCTCTCATCTACTCCATCAGCCAGATGTACTTAGCAATTCTCAATGGATTTCTCTTCCTAGAACTTGTCGCATCTGCTCCATCTACATACACTCTTAAACAAAAAATCCTTCAGTGAGGACTTCTCCATCCCAAATACATACGTACGTGGCCAGTCTTCGCGAACGAAGATCTGGGAAAGGTCTTTTTACCTTTCAAGCCTGCGCAATGGATTTTTTAGGTGAGACACATATCAACAGGCCAATTTTCCTTCAGTGAAGAACAATTCCCTTCTGCTTCTGGTAAAGGTGGCTCTTATGTGCATATTTTCCTGCCCCTAACTAATTGTCCAAGAAGCACAAGTAACTGCTGTAAACCATGACAGTGGTAATTACAGAAATTTGACCACTTGTAATTAAAACCAGTAATCACTTTGGAAAACGAATAAAAGATCCCCTATTATTCCTCTATGCTCAATGACCTAGGGGAAGGAAAAACCAAAACAAACCAAACCCGTAAACAAAAAAACAAAAAAACTGAAACACACACACAAAATAAAGAAAACCCAAACAAAAAATCCAAAACACTGCCCACCACCCCCCCCACCCAAAAAAAAAAAAAAAAAAAAAAGCCCACAACATGCCATCAGGGACAGAAGAAACCCCAGAGAATAGACAGATATCCTGTCCAAACAGACAGGGCCATGTAGAGAGGTTAAGTATCAGGCAATATAAAAATGGAATTCTGAAGGCAAGTTTCAGTTCAAAGAGACACATTGCCCCGTTATCTTGAGATGCCTTCTCAAGGGGTTTTACTGCAACTCTGACAACTGCAAATGAGTTACAGAAAAGAACAGGGAGAATGATAATCACAGCCACCACCCAAGAGTACAATACATACTGCAGTAAGCTGTTATTGACAACCTGTAGTTTCTTCCTCTAACTAAATGCAGCTGATTTGGGACCATTATTTATATGGGTGAGGAACAACATCATAAGAGGAAATCTATACCTCCAAAGCTGGTGCATCATTCTGGTGCTTGTGTGAAAGCTGTCAACAGTGAAAAAAAAAAAAAAACAAAAAAACCAACAACCAAAAAAACAACAAACAAAGCTGATGGGTATGAAAACCCACAAGTCTGGCTCACTGACTCTGTCAACATTCACAAAGGCATGGAGTGAAGCAAGACTGAGTGTTGAAGTCTGCCTGCCTTAGGAGTAAAAAGCTGGCGTTTCTGAGCATTAATGGCTTTCTAATCCCATACTGACCAGTTTGTCCTCAATTGGCTTTTGCTGGGAGACAAAGGTATTTTGGGGATTAACAATGCAGAACTGTCTCTGATGATCCCCAAAGCTGGGGACAGAACACAGGTATACAACACATTTTTTGAAGAAGTGTTTTCAAGTCCCTGCTACATTTAATTATTCTTCTGTGCCATTTCGTTCATCTCATTTTCACTCCAGACAACCTTAGCAACTACAAAGACGTGAAGCAGAGAAGTTTGCAACTCCCTGGGGATATGACTGGTTGCATGACAACCTCAATGCACTTTGAGTAAAAACATTTAGTGCAGAGTAACTCTGGCAGGCAAAAGACTACATTTAGCAAGAACAAGTTATTTTAATTTGAGTAAGTTAATTGCTAAGGAATGACGAAGAGCAGAAGGTGGCAAAGATCAGCTTGTGTAACCTAGAAAAGCATGAGCATTGCTAGAGGAGAGAAATAGCTGTGATGCAAAGAAGGTTGAAGAACAGATTTACAGGGACCATTTCTCATACAAGAGTGTTCATCTGAGATTATGAGGCACTGTAAGTGTGGCAACCTTTCCATGCACTTTACATACACAAGTGTCACAGAAACTGCACGCAGAACCTCATAAACCTTGAAAAAGCAGTACAGCAGCCAGGCTTTGAAAACTGTGGTGTTATGTGAAAAAGACTGAAAAATTGAGGCACATCCCCACTCCCTTAAATTGAAAAAAGGAGCCGGATTCTGAGACCTTTCATCTAACATTGTCTCAGCCAAGTATTGCGATAACGGAGTTTCATTGCTTGGGGCCACTTATACCCAGACAATGCCCTTCAGAGAACAAGTGCATTGCAAAGTTTTTCTCTTTCCCTTTAGATAGGTCTTCCCGTTATCCAGCCAGCAAAACAAACAGCTGCTTAATGACATAAGAAGCAGACCAGGGCTCTTTTCTTCCTGCTTGGAAAGTAAGCTGAGGGGAAGAGCAATTTAACACAGTTCATAAGACTTGAGCCTTTGAGTCCTCACTCAGAGCATCAAACTCTAGATTATTAAAGTCAAGTCTCTAGGTATCAGGGGAGCATCCTGGAGGCAGTCTTGACTGCCAGCAACACAATGTGGGACTTCTTACCCACCACCTTTCCATTTTCCAGTTCTCTGTGTATTCAGCCTTGCCCTAGGCAGGGAAAGTGCAGAAAGAATTTCTTTGGTCTTCTGGCTTTCTTTGTTTTAGGTTCAGTGTGTTCATACACACTACTACAAACTAGAGGGTGCCATGAGAGCCAGAAGAAGTTTCATCTCCACATTTTCCAAAGACACAATATTAGCCAAAAGGCACATATGAAAGCATGGTGCAGGAGTGAGGCACAAGCTAAACTTTGAGCTGAATTATTTACAATTCGTCAAGGCTGCATGAGAGTGTACTGTTCCCTCTTCTTGCAAAATAAAATTCTCCTTATCTTGCTCATGATACATTTAAATATATTTGTAATTTTGGACATTGTTAGGTGTGAAGTTGCATTTGTGTTTTATGTTAGCAAGGTGGATAAGACAATAGTTCCTCTAGTTTTACCTCCCACATTTAGAGACACTAGTACGAGATCAGTGGTTCTCAGAACTGTCAATATACTGACTATAAGAAACAGCACAAAGGAAACTATTTCCAATAATAAAAAAAACATTTATTCTTCTCTATAATGTGAACTAAAGTATGAGTGCTACTACTGTACTACCCAACAATGATGGACAATGATCCAGAAAATTAGATTTAATCTGAGTTAACCAGAAAAAAAAAATCTCTATGATTTTTATCGTGCCATCTAAAATATACATTTTAATCTTGGAAAATTAATTAAAAAGTTTCTCCAAGCAAATTATAATACACCTGGAAAGTCAGAGACATGCATTAATTTCCACATGTGTCTTTCAATAACTCTCACCACAGGAGTCGGCACTGGCTGATGTTATCCTCATTTTAACAAGCTAATTATGCCCACAGCTATCTAAATCTTAACTCTGATCATTCATTGCAGCCAGCAGCAGCAAGAGAGCACCAACAGCATAGAAGCAAAGAAGGAAAGTATGCAGTATTGCCTCTTACCACAGTATAGATTTGAGGTTTGCGCCTTTTTGCCAGGTCAATTATATTGACTCCATTGTAATAAAGGTTCTCAATGCACCCGTGGAAGTTTTTCCTCTGAAAGGTTCCTGGTTTCCCTGGTACAGGAATACCTCCGAAACTGAGCTTTTGGAAAGAATAAGAACAGTATTATTTATAATATTATAATATCATCCCAAAACCAAGACAGCAGAGCCCCACTCCATGCATCCAGCTGGTCACTCCACAGAGGGAATCACAGTTCCCATAGCATTACAGCTGCTGAAGAAATGCCTCTGCAACAGACAGCTCACCAATTTGAAACAGCTCTGAATTGCCTTGACACACCAACCTGGTGTCACCAGCCACCCACTCAGGAAAACACAATGCCCAAGGAAATGTTCACACAATGTCCAAATCACAGCCCCACTGTCCTGAAGGATGACACCCAGCTGCAGCCCACGGTGTCTAGGAACTGCTGAGCAATGGGGGAATAAACTCTCGCTGCCCACAGAGCACTGGGTTTGCCTGCAAGCTGGGGTCACCCCTTTCTATCAGACATGTATCTGAACAATTCTCGTTCCAGCCAGTGGAGGGTAGTATCACAAACACAAAATATCCCATTTGTAGCTTGCATTCATTTTCCCTAAATTTCATTGTGCTTTGGCCTTTACAATAGTCACATGTGGCATTTGGGACTGAGCAGTGTCATGAAGAAGCTTTGCAGGTTACACATTTACAGAAAACTTCTGCTGTACTGTTGTCTAAGTACTGGTAGATACGGTACTGTGCAGGCTATGACTCATCACTCAATTGGAGGGCTGAAAGCCCCAAGAGGACAAAAGGTCTAAGAAAATAAAGCATCCAAAATCCAGCATAATTGTCTCGATTTCAAAGAAAAGAAAGAAAAGAAAAAATAAAAACAACTCCCAAACCCCACAACCCAAAAACCTTCTGATAATCCTACCTTCATTTTCCAAATGTCAATGCTCATTTCTAATTAATTCTACCGACCTTTCTGGAAAAGCCTTACTGGTGGTACCACTGGGGTTTTATTCATTTTTCCCATCACAACCAGCAGCACTGTGAGTGTGACAATGCAGGTGAGGATCCTACAGCCACCACACTTCACAGAAGATGTGCTGCAGTCCTGCTGCATCCACTGCAGCAAGGGCAGGCATTGTGTGGCATCAGTTACATGCTGACAGCTTCTGGAACATGGTCAACCTTATTCCTCTGTCACAACTCCTAACACATTACTTCAGTTCATTATTACAAAAATAAAGGGAAATTTGGGAGTTATTTTTCCTCCCACTCTACGTAACAAGCTGGGATACATAAGCAAATGAAACCTCACTGAGTAACCTTGAAAGCACTTATTTGAAAACAAGTCCTTAATGAACTGGCACCCCAGTTGTATCAATTGATCACTTCAGAGAAAGAAGGAGTGAACAGACTGCTACTTGCAGTTTTGTTATTGGCATGAGGGCTTATGAGGTAGCAATTTTTTTTCCAGTGAGAATCATTAGTTCCTCCTAAAACAGCAGACTTTCCTTCTTTCATGTTCTATTCTTAAAGTTTCCTGCTTAGGGACACTGTACTGGAGTTTCAAAACCAGAAGAAAAATCAATATCAATTACACCACTGCATTATTAAGAAAAAAGCTTCCTTTGCGATTGGTAATAATTTTAATTACAAAAGTAATGGTTTTACTACCCTCAGTAAGGCCTTTAATCCCTAAAGTGTGCTGAGATAAACTTTCAGTAGACTGTATTGCTGTAATGTTCGACTGAAAGATTGTCTCAGTGCAAATGGAGTTAAAACACTCAGTGAAAAACTAAGCACCAGAGACCAGGTCTGAGTGCTACAGAGGTCAGTGGTGATGCTGATTAACACCAGCTGAAGAACTTTTCTATCATGCTCCCTATTCTGGAACATGTGGAAAAATATTCTACAAATTAAATCAGAGCTTGAGTTTCCCCTAATCAACATCAAGCAGGAAGCAAGGAATTTTATTACTTTGAAATTAGGAAAGTTGATGAATCAATCATTTGGCTTTTCTCAACCCCATCTTAAAAGTAGTTACATCTTTGGCTCCTGATGGTTTAGTCTGAAGCTGTTGCAGAATCCCACTGCTTAAATGTGCTGTCCCTACTAAATGTGCTCATGATTTGGTACAGCAGTGCCATGGGACAGGTACCACTCTCCATAATGCTTTGTGAAATGCAAAGAAGGGAATTTCGTCTGGAAGATGAGAGGAGAGAGCAGGCACCTGCCACTGCCGAGATGTCTGCTTTTTTCCCTTTGGTGTGCTGGGAAACGATCCTTCCCAGAGAAATGAATTCAAAGTGCAGAGGGGAAACCTGTGGTCTCATAAGCAGTGAACTGTGCCAGCTTGACACATCTGGACAGGGTGATGGCTCTGACTGTGCCAGAACAGCCCTACGGGTGATGAAGGCTTGGCAGACAAGCAGAGGGGGACAAAAATGAACACAAGTAATTTGTACGCAAGTGTGCATTGGTGGGGGAACAGATGAGGAACTGCCTTGAATATAGATATGATGATATATTACTTTTTTTAAGGTTGTGGGTTTTTTTTAACAACTATCAACCATAAGCACTGAACTGATGGAGTGATATAAACTGCTCTCTGTCACACCCTGGTCTCATCAAAGGGGAGCACAGCAGCCTTGGGGTTTGTGGGCTGGCAGGATGTTTTCTCTGCTCAATCTTTCCTTGGCTGAGCTGCTCTGGCTCCCTAGAAGAGGATGCTCTGCATCACATCCCCAGATGTGAAGGGGCCTGGGTCAGAGCTAGCTGTTGTGAAAGTCACAGAATCATAGAATCACTAAGGTTGAAAAAAAACTCCAAGATCAAGTCCAACCCAGCACCACTGTGTTCATGACTAAACCATATCCCAAGTGCCACATCCATATACCTCTGGGACACTTCCAGGGGTGATGATTCTACCACTTCCCTGGGCAGCCTATTCCAATGTCTGACCACCTTTCAGAAAGCAAGTTTTTCCTACTATTCAATTTAAACTGTGCCTGGCACAACTGAGGCCATTTCCTCTCATCCTGTCACTTGTTACCAGGGAGAAGAGACCAACTCCCACCTAGCGACACCATTCTCCTATTCTGAGCGTCTTCCATTCCTAGTGGGAAGATACCAGTTTTTACCTGCTCATCTCTATTTGTAGCACTGTAATCCAAGCCAAGCGGTGGTTGGATAGAGGGACAACTCAGGACTGGTATCCCATGGTCATGTCAATCAAATGCAGGAATGGCGCATAATGTGCAGACAAAATTGTACTGGAGACGATGACACAGCACCTCTCCCTACAGATAAGGGCAGTTGCTCCCTGAAGATTTGACTAGACCCTGGACTGTAACTTTTCATTTAGTTCAAAGTCTGCTGTACTTTGAAGTGTAAGCATAATCCAATGCATATTTGCACAGACTGGCCATTTTCTGAGACTGTCATATGTAGAGTTGCACTGACATAGTTTATGCTTGTTAAGTGTGATAGAACTCTCTCTGGAAAGGAAGTATTAAATCAGGATCTTTGTTGGAAAGAAACAGCTCATAGGGTGCTTGCTTTCCATCATATTCACTTTATACCAAAATTCATACCTCATTTCCCAGGTTATAACCTAAAGGGCTTCACACACCTCATAGTCAATATCCAAGTGATCTGAATCCCCCTTTGTTCGGAAATGTTGGGTGTGCTTGTCCACCGTGAAGTTCACTTGCTTGTTGAAACGTTCTATGAGAACTGAATGCCAGTGCTGGTCATCCAGGAGGCTGCCCAGGGTGACAGATGTGTGGCTGTTACTGAAGTGCAGGTTGGAGTCCCCTGGAGTAGCACAGACAAACAGAAGAGACCAGTTACCTCCAGGCCCTTTAACTGAAGCTTGGGAATGCAAGGGGAGCATAGACCAGAGCTCCTAGGTGCAAACTGGAGCTCTGCCCATTGGAAACAGCCCTTTCCAAAGATTGTCTTAGATTCTTTGGGCCTCTTATTCACATATTTGTGTTTAAGCCCACAGGCACACATTTTTTTTTGCCTTGAAATCCCTATGAGGAACCAGGAGGTGGTACTGATGCTGCACCCACAAGTTGCTGCACATGGGATAACTGCTCTGCCTGTACTATTGGTTCTGCCACGCATTTGAGGCCCCCATGGTTTAAGAGCTTCCTTCAGGTAGCACCAAAATCTCCTGTCTAGTCACATTAATAGACCACTCCTGACACCTGAGTGTCAACTATGTGCTTTTTATATTTTAACAAGAAAATTGCACCTGTCCATTTTCACAGAAAAAAGAAAGGCACAAGTCAGTGAAGCAAAAAGAGTGTAAAGTGTTTTGTTCAGTTCAAAAACATTCTTAAACCTGGCCCAGATCTCCAAAAGTATAGATCAAGAATCATAAAAATATTTAAGCCTTAATAATTTCAAGCACT
>JAWWLV010000183.1:13565332-13590438 GCA_035041135.1 Platyrinchus mystaceus | reverse complement strand
CTTAAACCTGGCCCAGATCTCCAAAAGTATAGATCAAGAATCATAAAAATATTTAAGCCTTAATAATTTCAAGCACTCTTGTGTTTTCTGGCAGGCTACACATCTGAACACTTCAGAGCCTCTCACTAAAAGGGAAAATGTATCCCTTTTTATTTTCCAGCAGAATGGAGAGAACACATGCTCCAACACTGCCAGGCAAGATGCAAGCAGATTTAAGAGCAGATATCAAAACCCTTGCCCATGACATATGAATGCATACAGAGAACTTGAAATGGCTAAAACCTGTATATTTGGGGCTACAGCTGAAGAAAAAAAACATCTCCTCTCAGAATATATATTCACAACAGTATCTCCTCTGGAAGAAGTTATGTAATATAATGAAAAGTACTATATTCTTATCCTAATATGAAACATTTGTAAGAGGAGGACAAACCAATAGACTCAAAGATTCCCACATTCAGAGGTTCAGGATGCAGCTACTTGGTCCACATAACATCCAAATCCCAAATAAAAAAAATGCTGCATTATCATTTCTACTGTTCGATGAAAAAAACAAAAAAAAAACCCAAAGAAAACACAAGTTGGAGACTAAACAATTAATGAGCTTATGTAAAAATAAAATCCAACAGCTGTGGAAAATCATTACCGACTTTTAAAACAAACATAATTAAGCACAAGGGGAAAAGTGCCCAACTCAAACCCCTCACTACAAGAAACATGAGTCATTAGAGACTGCTGAGGCCAGTATCATGGGTCACCCGCAGATGAAGCTTGTAAAGATTCTGCAAGAAGGCTGGGAGAGGGGATATGATAATTCCTACTACAGTAGCTCCTGCCATTATCAAAGTGGTTTAGTGTATTAATCAGGAAAAAAATCAAGCATCCTTTTAGAGGGAGAAATTAGCCAGCCTTTCATCTGTCACTCTGATCCAACATGATCATACAGTGATGGCCTTACAGGTATTCGTAGTTTTCAGGAAGGAAAGTTATAACAGGGTGCACAACCTTTTGACAAGGATGTTTTCATTAAAATTTTGTATTCTCAGCTCAGTTCTGAATCAATGAGTGAATGGAGAAAAAATTAGACACAAACCAAAAATAAACCTTTTGTACTCCAAAGCAAACTTCCTATTCTTAAAAATTATATATATAAAAAAAACCCCAAACCAAACAAACAAATAAAATAACAGTCATTGAGCAGTTCAGCCTTGGTCAACATTAGTCAGAAGAGCCAAGGTATCTTCTTGTCTCATCTACCATGTCCTGCATGGTATCAGTCAAGTCTATTCTCTTTTGCTTCCTCTCTAACTTTTCCAAGTGTTATTTTAGCTGTGAGCTAAGGCACACTGCATGTTATATTGATATCACTAGAGCTTCCAGATACTGTCTAATAGAAACAATAGATTTGTAAAAACAAACCAAGTAACATGCAAACAAATAACCTTAATTACCCTTACCCAGGTTGATGTGCAAAGAGAGCTTCCCTTTCTGCAATTCCAAGGTAATGTAGTCTCCCCGCTGTCCTTCTCCATGGAACAAGACTCCATCCCCCTGCATGCTCTTGAACTTCAAGGAAACCACATCTTTGAATGTGCTCATAAGCTTCTGATTGAACCTGTAGAGAAGTGAACTTCTGCCATCAAAGTCTGCAATATCTGACTCTGGAAGAAAGAAAATGACAAAATGACAAGGAGGGGCAGCATCAGGAGAGGGACTGTAATTTTTTAAGGATCTTTTTGCCTTGGAGCCAGGTATTGTCATAAGCATACATCCACAGGACATATGAGTCATTTGGGCAACCACATCTCATCCATCTCCAGTCCTTTCCCTCTCTCTGGGGAAAGGGAACACTAGGATAAAACCAGAACTCCTCTGTGCTTGCCTTAACTCATGCAAGACTTCTGTCTCATTTAACTTTTTGGAACATAACAGGTGCCTTCCATCATATTCAGATTTTCAGAGCATCCCTTGCCACATTTGCTGTTCATCTCAACTACATTCAGGATGTTATTCATTGGTTTAAACACTTCAGTACTCACTCTACTTTTGTAGCTTCACAAGTGTCTGTTGAGCTGTTCCTGCATGTCAGCCATGACTACACCCACCTCTGCATTCAAATAAGCATTATCTTAGCCTCTGAGGGTTGGCTGCTTGCTTGTGATGAGCATTTATCAATAAGGTTTCTGCATGCAAATTGAGTAGGTTGGCAGGAATAGTCAAATATCAATTCAAAAAGCTTTTGAAAGGATTTCAGGGGAACTGGGCATCTAAACTGATTATACACCTTTGAAAATCGTATTAGAAACATATTTTCCCCTTCAGCCAGCCTCTAAAAACCCAATCACTGTGGTAGGAAATAAACCTTCAATTCCTCAATTCCAATTAATATTTTCTTTGGCAGCAGCAGCCTGCAGTACTCTCTTCACTTTATAAAGTGGTCTTTTAAGCAAAATGTATTTTAAAATAAATTTCTAAAATATATATGTGTATATATAATCAGAATATTTTAGGTAGCTTTAAATACTTTTAATTAATATGTTGTATACAAACATCTGGAATACATAAATTCAATTCCAATTTCTATCCAACTGCAGTTTGACACAACTTATGCATAAAGTATCTACTTGCAAATGATAACTCTGTTAATTGGTATTTCCTATTGTTAAGAAAAATATTAAAAATTAAGAATGTCAGACAATGAAAAATCTGACCAGAGGTTTACTAAGCCACATAACTGCTGGGATACATGCACAAAGACAAATATTACCTTCCTAGTATACAAGAAGAAAGAGCATAGACTATCTTTGTTTGTAAATCACACGTTTTAATGATAACCCAAAACTATCAGTTTTCCACTTCCTTCTGAAAGATAACTGAAAGGTCCATGCAATCAAGGATTCCAGCCAGCAACTGCATCGTGATTAAAGTCAGTGATTTAAGTTACCAAAGCTCCCTTGAGAGTTCTTCTATCCTTTTAGGCATTAAGAGTAGTTTCATCTGCTCCTCTTTAAAAAAAGAAATAATAGGAGCTGGGGGTGTCAACCTTTATTTTCTCTTTTTTTTCTTTTAACTGGACCAAAATTTAAAGAGGTTTGTAGTTAAAAACTATTATGAGATCAAAAAATAAAACACCTGTTAATGATTTGTTACCATGGAAACTATCATAAAAACTTCTGCCTGTCAGTATGACAGTTTGTACAGAATTTTGATGGCACACTTACAAACTTTCAGGGAGCTCAAAATTTAAATTTGATGTAAAATTCTGTAACTCCAAAACTGAATTCATTCCAAATCAGAAGGCAACTGATTATTTATTATGAGAATAAAACTACAAAGAAACTAAATCCCATAGAAAATTCACTCCAGAATAAACTAAGACCAACTTCTTATCTGTGATGGCAGAATTGTAACATGCTGTTTAGCATAATTTGTGGAACAGTTGCTAGTTTAGGAAGCATCATGAATATTCATACCATCTGCTTTTATTGTTTTTAACTTCTGAATTAGGTGTTCAGAAACAGCTCCTTCAGAATTTCTGATTTCTCTCTATTGACACCTTGAATGCCAGTTTCTAATGGTAATTGAATTTTTAGTTTAGTTAATATGAATTTCCCCTAACTACATTCAATGCTTCAATTTGTTTAAAGTAAATCACAAGTGTATTATAAAAATGGTCCCATCTTAACACAGGCAGGAATTAGGAAGTAGCTTTTAAAGAATTTACAGTCTTTGATTTCCAGAGCATTTTGCAGTTAAAAGTTGATTTTTCTCCTGTCTCTTAAAAACGAAGATACTGTAAGAGTAAGGGTGTACTGAATCAGTGTTGCCCTAAGAACAGCCCTTTTTTCTTCTTCTTAAGATCCAAGACTTCAACCAGTCTCAATTCACACTTCAGTCCGTGTTCTTAACTCTCCACTAAGCCACAGAATAACATGATTTCTTGAAGAGCTCTACTACTGACATTTGCAGAGTATAACACAAAGGAAAACCTGCTTCTGAAAAGTTCTTCACTAATTATCAGCTGTGTGCACCCTGGCCAACAAATAGCCCTGAAGGAAATGGGAAGATGTCAGATAAATGCTAACCCTGCAGTGAAAAGTCTTTAGTGGCAGTTTGCATGACAATAAATCTTTGACTTCCTGTTAAAAACAGCCACTCCAGAAAACCTGCTTAGTGTTTACTTAGTGTTTATTTAGTCCACGTATGTCTATAACCCACTTGCAGCAAGAGAATGAGGATCAGAAATGTTTCAATTTTCATAAAAACTATAGTAATAACAAACTAAAACACAACATGTAGTTTCATTCTGCACTGCCTGCTGGTTTATTTAAGCTCCCTGAAGACAGATTTACTCAGTCTGGGTCTTTTCTACACTGTCCTCATCAACAAGGCTGTTGACAGGCTGGGAGCAATATGAGAGCATAGAGTTTACTTGTGCAGCAATCTGCTCCCAGCAGCAGAGAGGATATACATTCATACTAAAAAAGACAGTCCTCTTAGTGATTTTGGAAAAAGTGAACACTTTGGTAGCAAAGATATTCTACAACAGTATTAACTTTATGAACAAATGCCATGTGAGACAGGAATTTTTTGTCTTGCACTTGCACCACTGATCAGAAGCTTTGACTCCTGGCAGAAGGGAAAAGGACTGCTCCTGGTCTGAACAGATGTCTCCCCTGGCCAGTCACGGCTTAGTGGCTTGAGTGACCCTAAAGCATCTCTACATCCCTCTCCAAACCCCTCTCAGACATGCAACCTAAGGGATGAACATGGAAAGAGCACTTCAGAGGTGGCTGCTCTGCTATGCAGCTTTATCCCTGTCACAGATCTATGCTTCTTGGTAAGCAATTTTTTGGGAATTTACCTTCTGCGTTTGATTACAAACACTACTGGTCGATGATCATGAGATGTTAAGCAGTTCTCTGCAATGAGTTTTTTTCTATCTCACAGAAAGACAAGGGAGAGGATGGGGGGAGGTGGGAAAAAAAAAAAAAAGAAGAAGAAAATAAAGAAAAAAGATCCAGTGAATATGTCATTTAATCAAAAAGCACAATATCAGATCCTATTTCCTAAAACAATGAGAGCAAAATATGAGAAATCAAGGTCCTGTACGGCAAATGAAGAACTTTGTTCTCAAAAGCAAAAGACACCTTGTCTCACAGCCTATCACTGTTCTCCTGTAGTATCCCAGCCTATTAACTGCACATACACCCAATTCTGCTGATGCTGTTAACCACTTATAGAATATGATCAGCATGTTCAATGCAGCTATATATCTTATCCTACAAAAGCAATTGTGTCAGCAGATTTTTTTTTCCCGTGCTAAGCTAACAAGACTTTTCCCAAGTATAAAGTTATACTCGTTGCCCCTCGCCACCTCCAGCATGAAAAGCAATTGGTTTGCCATTTGTCTGAGCACATTCTCTGCTGCAGCTCTGCTTATCTGTAACAATCACACTGCTGAACCAACTGCTGCAAAGGGACAGCTCACACACACTCTGCAGGGAACTTTCCATTCAACTCATCATAAATCCTTTTCTGAACAAGAAATGTGAGTGTATGTTTTCAGATCAAGATCATCTTCTTATTTCAGTACCTATTTTGAGGATGCAAGATGGAATCATTACAGGAATTTCAAATAATGTTTAAATAGTGGTTAATGTTCATTTAAATACATGCTTTCTCTGTAAGAAAGTATACAACAATTAGCACATATTATCTGTGAATTCCAGCTTATTTGGTGGTCTTGGAGGGCTTTACTCTCAGGAACTTCGATCTATATAGGATAGAATCAGGCACAATTACAGTCTGAGATAACTTTACTGTTAAAAACTTGTTTTATATTCCAAAGAAACAATGTCAACTGGCACCCAAATAGAGAGTGAAAAGAAAAAAGTAAAAAAAAAAAAAAAGCATGCATATAGCATTATTCCTCAGTTTATTTTGTTGCTGTGTCCTGGCAGAATATTTGGTGACTTACAAGATCTGTCTCTAGTAATTTCAGTTTTGTAATTTTTATAAACTTTTTTTCAGATTATTAATACATTTCTTGTGCTAGAATTGAACATTGTGGTTGTCTGTGTGCTGTCAACATTGCATTACAAAATGCAGTTACATAGGTGCAGCTCAGGAGCAGATATTCTGTCATTATAACACTAAAGTTGACATTTTATAAATGACTGAACATCTTTTGTACAGTGCAGTAGTGTCTGGGTTAGAAATAGCCAAAATGGTGAAAGCCAATCTTGTAAGACAGGTATTGCTTGGCCTATGTAATTTGCCAGAGAGAAATTTGAATGGCACGTTTATATAAATGGAATGAATATTTCAACACTCTGTAAAACTTTTATGAAGCCCTTTATTTCTTTTCTTAGATCTCATACCTTAATTCTGCACAAGCACTTTTATTTCCTGTAACTGCAGGGTTCAGGAGAAAGATAAAGACTTAGATGATAGCACAAGATAATTCAGCCTGTGAGTGACTCTGAAATCTACTTTGTATCATGTAAAATACAACTAATGTGACATGAAAGTGGTGCTCTTATTATATAACACATGGACTAGCACCAAAACAAATTCAGCCACAAAAGTTTCAACCTTCAGTTTAAGTTCTATTTGTTCCTCACCTGTTTGGACTACACTCTTCACTGCAGAGATCTGGGCATCATTCACAGAAGAAATCTCTTGAAAACAGATTAGATGGCAGCTTTAAAATTGTCATCAAGGGCAGTTGATTTTGAATTATAGGTTTCAGTTTACATATTCACTGGTTCACCTGCAAGAAGTCTCTTGCTCTAATGACAAAGCATCTAGACCAGGCTGTTTCAGGTCTGTACTTAAGTGATAGTCCCCAGTGCCTGAGCACCCAAGTAGGTGGAGAAGCAGCATTTAAAAGAAGTTGAATGGATCTTATAGACCTACATACAGACCATAATAATGATCTTCCGGTGAAACCATGTGAATCAGTCCCAAGATCTGAGTGCAGAGATGAGGGCACTAAGAGTCCTGGAGCTGTGTATCTGTTCAGTGGGATCACGTGAATCAAAAAGTTTAACAAACTCTTTGATTCTGCTCAGATGATTTTAAGTTGTCTCCCAAATATGTTTATGCTTATTCTCTTACAACCTCTTTTCTGCACCTGGGAGGAGCAGATAAGGACTAAGCTAAATGAGATGTACAATAGTATCACATGGTGGTGACTTATGCCACACCACGTTGAAATTACTGGTAGAACGCTGTTAATTCTCTGAACTCTCCTCAGCAAAATCTCACCTGTGTTCAACAGTGTCTCAAGTAACATTTAACCATTTCACAAATAAAACCAGAGTCACCTGAGAAACAAATACTGACTGGACTTGTGTTTCCTCATGTGTGAACTTCTATTTTGCTTTCTTTTGCTTTACAATCACACTGTTCCATGGTGACAGGTCATACATCTGAAGCACTATACCAAGATATGTTGCCAAAATGCCCCACGGCAGAAACATTTATAGGTTGCTCCAGAGCCCATGTGACAAAGCACTACAGACCATGTCTTAGACTTAGAGGATCATCACCACGTGGTGGCCAAAGAAAGCACTCATACAAAGGCAGTTAAAGCAGCAGAAGAGTTCTTTGTACTCTAAAGCTATAAAATCATCAGACTCAAATACAAGTACTAGCTGCACAATCCACAGCACTTCCCTCAACAGCTAGTTAACGTGCCTTAAAAACAAAAATGAACTGTTTAAACAAATATAGCCCTAAAAAGATCCCAATTAGCTTTGTGTCCTCCAGTGGGGGGAGGTTTTGCAGCATCTGACTGCCTTGCACTCGCAAGAAGCAGCAAATTGATCTGTGGTGGGCTCAGCTCTAAGAAAGCTTCAGCAGCTGAGCTTGATGGGCTGGAACATCCCTGATCAGAAAGGTAACAACAACTACTGAAAAAATTAATGATGGCAAATGCATTTCACATTATATTCTAACTCATAAAAATTATACTGCACTCTTTCAACAGCACTGCCAGCATCTACAAAAAGCTCTTTGAGAAAATGTGGGTTAAGATGTAGCCACTTACTATAGGAGCAGCCGAAGGCCTCAACTCTCAGCCCTATCCGCCCTCCGACATTCCACTTCAGAGGGACGAAGCGCAGGAAGCGAGCTTTCACGGAGTGCAGCAGCTTGTGGTGAACCACACTGTCAGCATTGCTGTTCCCTGTGAAAACCTGGAAGGACAGAGAGCCTTGGTGAGACATTTAGCAGTGAGAAGTGAATGCAGCACTCTGAACAAAGGCTGTGAGCAGCAAAACCTCTTCTCAATACTCAATCTCACTAATTACTCAAAATTATTTAAATTGATTGTCAAGTTTTCCTCTAAGTGCTGCATCTCTTATGGAGGGCAATAAGGGAGACAACAGCACACAGAGCACCTCAGCACAGTAGGGGGATGTATACAGGGAGTTACAGAAACAGGTTGTAGATGGGGTTGCGACAGAAGATGCTGCACAATTTCTCCTAGCTCAGGATATCCCTGTACATTATAATACTCCATTGACCCCTAAAATACCCAGAGTCCCTTCAGCATAGTGAAGGACAGGGCCAGATTTAGCCTTTGGTGCCTTCATGGATAGCAAATGATGGTCACAAGCCACTGAGGTCGTCCAGAGCCTGGGAAGATGAACAGAACAGTGTATATATAGATATTCAAAAGAAAACTCAAGAAAGACACAAGAAATGAAAGCCTGAGTCAGTACACAGGAGAATCAGCATTTGACTGTGTTGGTACCGGAGAGAGTTAAAGCTTCCAACAATAGTCATTTAACTTTTTTTACTTACCTGTTTGATTAGTTGCCTGCAACTGCAAGACAAAGTTAATGACCCTATTTAGAATTATCACTTAACAAGAGCAAATTCTCTCATGGATGAAGACTGACCAAGGGATTGCAAAGACAAAGTTAAGACAAGCATCCCAGCTGTATTCCTGCCTGAATAATTTTCAGTTCATCTTTACACCCTTACTCTGTAATATTGTCCCAGGAATATCATAGACTTTCTGAAATCTTCAGAACATTTGAATAACTCAGTTAGGACTGAAATTTGAAGCTAACAGTTTTGCAAAACATGAAAACCAAAGACAGAACTTACAAGAAAAATAATCTTGCAGGAGAACCATATTTGTAAAAGAGGTCCTTTGCTTTGTATGTATAAAATTTCATTACAAAAAGTTGTACCAGCTTTAAATGTTTTTGCAGTTCATAAACTGGCACCATTCACTTACATAATGCAACTGTGACCAAAAATTGGAATAAGCCCATTAGAGCAGACATACAATTCATTTCTGATGGTTGAAGGATGAGTTAAAGAGCTTAGGGGTTTCATCTCCACTCAGAAATAAAGTGTTTAACAGTGTCACAACTGTTTAAATTTTTATTCAAATGCAAGCATTCCAATTTTTTTTCCAAATGTTATTACTGAGGGTGTAAAACTTCAAATTCAGTGTGTTCTTTTTTTAACTAAAACCAGCATTCAATTGTTTTATTAGAACATTATCCCAAATATATATATATATATAAAATACAGCAATACTGTGAAACAAGGGTCTATATTGTTTTTTTCCTCATAATCCTCTCATACACAAGGCTGTCAATACTGCATATTGCATGACAAGCCCACAAGGTAATAACTTTTTGGTTTATGTAAACCCAAAAGCATTCTGGGAGAAGAGCAAGTTGAAAAGCACATTATCACCAGATATATCTCCCTGCAGTTACAAAGTAATGGGAAGTAGGTGATTTGCAAATACCATTGTGTGCCTAACAGCCCACAAATTCCTGCTTGAAAGACACATAGGAATAGCAGTCCTTGACAGCACATAGTAGGATGCTGGGATCAGTGGCCCCTGGTGGCTTCTGGAAGACTGTAGAGGCAGTTCACAACTACCTGTAAGTGTTGGTAAGGGCAGTCTTGACAACTCTCTGGTTGGGCAAACCAGCTGTAAAGACATTTTTTGCAAATCTTGTGCAAACTGCACACTCAAGCATAAGACATGGGAGCATCACCGCTGTTTGCAGACACAGAGGCTGTCCCTGCCGCCAGGCAGACAGGGTGTCCAGCACATTTCAGCGACTGCATGTGCCATAGAAGGAAGCTGTGGTTTTGCCAGGTAAAACTGACTTAGCTGTACCCCACCATTTGCAAGCTGCCTATCTGCAGGCATCTGTGTTAGGTAGTTTCCCTCAACACCTCAAGAAAGAGGCAGAGCTACCCACGTTCAGCCTCCAGATCAGTTCACTCCAAACCTGATATGCAAATATGTAAAAACATCGAAACATTCATATTGGTAAAAATACACTATTCAGAAGTCCAACAGATCCCTTACAGTACTTTTTCTCAAGCTTCTCTAATAACCAAAAAGCTAATGACAATTTGTGGGAAAGAAATTCACAGGCAATGCTGTATGTATTGATCTGCACCTATGAGATGGTTCTATGTGCAGCTGGCAAATCCCTGCTTGCTGCTAACTGCTGGGTGTCACTGTGTATGCCTCTGGAATTGCTTTGATTTTCACTTCCAACTCCCACTGTTATACAGATCACCTTCTCATGCTTTATGGACCACCTGTGGGTTGTAGATCACTGAGTGAATAACACCAATTGCCACAGATGGTCACTTGAAAACTTAGATCCACAGCTGACACAGAAATAATCCATCCATTAAAGAAGATGATACTAGGATGCAGTACCAGATTTCATAGACCTGGAGGTTCAAATATTGATTAACAGTGAAGTTATTGGTGAGAATGGCAGAAATATGTCCTCCTGAGAAATGGCCTCTATTACAACTTGTTGTTGATAAAAGGATTAATTCCCAGGAACAAAAAACGAATAAGTTTTGTTGCAGAAAACAAAGAAGCCGCACACCATTTCCCATGCAACACAGTTGCTCCAGGAGGGAGCATAACACTGAAATCTGTGTCTTTTAGCAAGCCCTGAACTGATCAAGACTGATGATTTACCTGGGAAATTCTGCTTCTGGCATTCTATGGGGCTTATAAATCAAAAAAGCTCCATTAGTACCAAATATTGACACCAGTTTCTTGAAGGCAAAAGCTTTTCCCCAGTGCCAGTGGCTGCAAGGTTAACAGCTTGCCATGGGCAGGGCTGCCTCTCAGACCAAGCTTGTTTCACAGTGCCTGGCTGCACGGTGCTCTGCTGTGACACAGACCATGGCACCACAGAAATATTTTATGAGGCTTTTTTTTATGAGCCAGTAAAGGCAGGTCCCACTGGCACGAAGAGGTGAGGTAAGAGCAGCTGCAGTGGTTTGGAACAGGGTCCAAATAGCTCAGTGCTGCCTCTTTGGCAGCAGCTGTCAGCATGTAGGGAAGAATGAGAATGCGACAAGCATGTAGAACACTTTTCCCAGTGCTCAACTCACCTAGCTCATGGATTACAGTGAAGTGGAACGAAATAGAATTCCAGTTTAAATGAAAAAGAAAACTTTCAAAAGAAGTTTAAATCTCAAAACAACCATTCTTACCTGGAATTTGCATGCATGACTCCCTCAGGAAAAACAACAATTCAAATAAATGGCCTATTTTTACAACTTCTCCCATTCAAAGGGATCCCAAAAGGTTTTCAAGAGCAGCTCAGGAAAATGTCACGCAACTGCAGTGAAATATGACAGTTGTTTGATAACCCTGCAGACACATATTTATTTCTTTACCTCATGCACTAATTCAGAGCTATGCCAGATCATACCAGTGAGATCTGATGTGTTTTAGATTGCCCTTTGGCCAAACTTGTCGATTGGTCTCCACCTTCAGACAGACAAGTGGAAATTGGGTGCAAGTAAAATGTCTGCTCATGAAAGCCTAATCAATTCAAAGGACAGGATCAGAGGCGGGGCTTTATCTCAGTCTCCCTTACATGAACTGTCTGCACACCAAACGGCAACTTATTTACAGAGCTGCAGAAGGTGGTTCCCATAATGGCTCTGCTGAATACATTTTGCTCTCCCACTTTGTTAGGCAGGTAATGGGATGGGTTCAAAACGAGTATGCAAGCAGCAACATCGGCAAAATCATCAGCCCTGAACGGTGAGCAGGCAGACCTGAGGTTAACTATCTTCTAGGGGAGATATTTTAAGACATATTGAAAACTCTCATTTCTGCCCAAGTAACTCTGATGAACTGAGTCGAGGGAAAAAAATAATCTGATTATAAATGTGCAGAGGGCATATAACACAGATGTTAGCAATTTACAACATTTCAACCTTCACTAAAAGAAATACAAGCACAGAAAAGAGTGCTCCACCTTCAAATCTCACCTGTGACACCACAGTATGCTGCCTCCAGTGCCTGCAGAAAGACAGGAGCACACTAAATTCAAGCTATCCAGAGCTTAGTGAAGGAACCAAAGTGAGATAAAAAGCAGCTAAGCCTGTTGTAAATCCCAAAACTGCAGTACTTAAAGTAAAACAATGTCATTCTCCCCTTTAAACTTCCTTAATAGTATGAGAAAGATCAGGACCAAGGAGTTTGAGCTGTGATACAGAATATGCTTCCTGGTGAACACCTCCCAGGACCTCCTCAAGTGTTTGAGTGTACATGCACTTTAAAGAAAGCATGAATTTTCAATGAAGAAACAACATGAAAATATGAAACCAAGTTATGTTAGGGGTCCTACATCTCTGCTTGTATGTGTGGGAAGAGATTGAATGCTACCACAACAAGGTCACAATACAGCCACAAATGCACCATATGGAAACACAGCAGCCTCTGATTTTATTGGGATGCCACAGGGTTTCTTTTCATGGAACAATTATACAACATCAGTGCCTGCTTGCAACACTTCAAGTGTGGACAGGTTTGTAGTGACTTTTGGAACAATGAAAATTTAAAAATACATTTAGATTCTGCTGCAAAATGAAACCAGCTGCCAATTTGGACAATTCTAGAAACATCCCAGCTCTGTCTCAGCCCAGCCCTAAAATACAAAAAAATGTAAAAACAAAAATATAACTTTAAAGCCTAAATGTATTTTTTTTTAACATTTCACCATGTCTACACCCTGTGCATGCCAGCAGTGAAAAATGCCGCTTTGATTATGTAATGGAAAAAGTCCTGCCTAATACATCAAGCCAGAGCTGTCAATATCTTGTCATGAAGAAACACAGTGAAATGGTTTTGCTGTCATCTCAATAGCACTGTGCCCAGACTGGGAGCTAGTAAAAGTTCCACTTCATTTGGAGGGTGAGTTAAGAGCAGCTGTCCAAACCACAGGGGTTCATGACAGGACCTGGCCCATGGGAGTTGCTCTCTTTCAGCATCTGGCCTTTAAAAAATCCTTTTGCTGTTAGAGGGAGTCAGACCATGGGTAGAAAGAAAGGATGACAAGGAGACTGCTCAGCTCCTTAAAGAGCTGCAGTTTAGAGCTCTGTTTTCAATACTGTGCAGCTACACTTGGCACATAGATTCTGTTTTCCCACCTCTCTTTCTCAAAAGACAAGTTATATTTTGTTTCAGTGTTCTTTCAACCAGTATCTAAAAATTAAGTACATTTTTTTACTTCAAGAAACTTGCCTGCTTAGGAGAGTCAATTGGAGCCTTTTCTACTGATTCAAGCAGGTTTCACTCTGAGCCCAAGAGGAAACAGCTGTCAGCCTGGTCCAGGGACCAAAAGCTGGAGGGCAGCTTGTGTCCTCTTAGCACATCAGTCACTTCTGAGCATCTCTTTCTACTTCATGTTTCTCTCCTATTAAAGTGCCATAGTCTTGATGACAAAAGGTAACCAGTAATTTCTGGTTAACAGCCTTCTGAGCTGAGTTGCTTGTTTCCAGACTCATGTTTTAGCTTCCAGGTTGAATACTATGACTCCAGCTAGTCTGAAGTCTATTCTACCTTCATAAAGAGAAGCCTCCATTCTGCTTATGTTTCTTCTTTCCTAACAGCAGCTACATTTTTCTCTCTGAAGCATCCATCCTTGACAAGAACCTCAGAAACAATATCCCCTGGCACACTGTCAGAGCTGCTATTAGGGAGGAGCAGAGGGGGAAAGAATACAAGAGGCACCTGTCAAAATTATCCTCCCATAACATATTATCTGAGTGACAGCTTTCCATCTCATCCTTCCACCTCCAAATGGAAAAAAAAAAAAAAAAAAAAGAAGAAGTAAGAATTGGTCTAAAAAGAGGTAGTTTAACTTTCCTATACAAGAAGGATTACAATAAATGGCTGCCATATGTGTGATTAAGCAGGAGTCCTACTGGGACTGCATTACCTTTGTTACTTATTGAGTGGCTGACTGCTGTGCTTCAGCATTGCAACATCCACCTGAGCATTGGTTAGTCACCTCTGAGCTACTGCCACTTTCTCGAGACAGCAGGATAGTCCAGGGGAGAGAAGATGCAGTAATGTGGAAGGGTCCATACTCATTCATCACTTCCTTGAATAATCTGCTCAAGTGAGAAGGTTATTTGCTGCTAATCTACCCCATTACACCGCATGCATACCTTTCTCTCTGGTTAGTTACTTTCCAAATACAGGAGCAAATGCTGCTAACAACATCATTAACCTCAGATAGATGGCTGCCCAGAGTAAACCACATTTATATTAAGGATATTGCTTATTATTCTTCTGCTGACAGTTAATAGAACTATCCACAGCTATTCCTATAAAATACATAATTTTTGCATCGTCAAAATCCTTTGCAAGCAAAAATGTTTTAATTTTTTTTTAAAGAATATCCATTAAGACAACCTATGTAATATTTTGTTTTAAACAGGCCTGTATCAAACAAAAAAAAAGTGTTTAATGATGGTGACATTAAAAACATTAAGTTTCTTGGGTCCCTGAAGGACAATGAAACATTTCTATTTAGCCCAAAGAAAATGAAACAAAATATTAGAGAACTGTTTAATTATTTGTGCCTTTTTTTTTTCTCTGTTCCAATTCACCCTTAGAAAATTCTAATTTATTTTCTTGCTTTGTTCAGCAGCACCTTTCCTGTCCACTTTCCCATGGAAAATTTGATCTTCAAACAGTTTGAAATAGTGTCAATCTGTTTCCAGAGTCTATCAGACTGTATCTTGGCAAAGTCTGAGGTATTGTAGTAACCAGAGACCTTACCCAATAGGCAGCTTGGGTACGGTGATCTCTTTTGAAGAAAAGTGAATTTACCAAATGGATAGTATATGAGCTACATCACTTGACCTCAGGACAAAATAATGGTCTCTGTCTTCTACTGTTTACTCATACAGATGTAGCCCAAGTGCCTGATCCAATCTGTAGCTGGGCAGGTTGCCCTCCTTCTTCCCAGCAATGAACCAAATGCAATTTCCTTACTCTACTGAGACACTCTTTGCATACATATGTGAAGTTGCATCTTGCATAATTGCATTTCATTGATGGAGAATTGATCCCTATCTTTAGTTTTTAGAATCAGCTCTCTCTTTGGAGTACTTGAAGATGAAGCTGTTATCGTTGTTAATATTATCACTGCTACATAAATTAATAATAATAGAAGCAAGAAGCAGCAAAATTAAACCTGTAAATTACAAGTCTAAGCTAAAAGTCGGCAGCTAATTCCTGTATCTGTTCAGCCTCTCCACTTTATCTTAAAGGCAATCCTACATATAGAAAATATTTTAAACTATATCACAGCAAGGATAAATATTTCCCTAGTACCCTGACTAGATTAACCTTAGCCAACAGACTGAAACTGCTCTTCCACTGCCAACACTAATCATAGATTTCAGCTGTTCCTCTGCATAAATCTCATGGAGACCTTCATGCTTTACATTAAATTAGTGGGATTAACAATGCAGTGAATGCGTTTATGTCTGGCAGTGTTGGGGAACTGTGGGAGCCTTCCCTGTATTTAGCTTCATCAAAGTACATTTAAACAGCTAGTGCTGTACACTTGGTATCTCTCTGGTTATAATTTGCCAGACGGATCCAGCAAAATGACACCAGAGAGGTGTTAGTTCTTCCATGCAACAGTGACCTCAGATGAATATTGTGCTTCATTATCTTATGTTATTTCCCTGTTATAAAGTTGGATAGCATTTTCATTTGGATCAGCAAAGTAATATCCTGTGGAAGAAGAAAAAGAGGAAGGCTTAATTTTTTCCAGTGTTTTATAATGAACTGAAATACACATGCATACACAGATATTTTTTGCTATACCCTACACCCCTCTGCCCCATGGTAACCTCCACAAGGAAGAAAACACAGGCTGTAGTTGTAGGCAACTGCTTTCTGAGGAGAACAAAGGGTCCAATACCATGGACAGATGCTCCTCTTCAGGAAGCCTACTGTCTCCCTGAAGCATGGATTAAAGACATCACCATCAAAATTTCTAGCCTGGTATGGCCCTCAGACTATTTTTACCCATTACTGCTCTTCCATGTGGTGGTGATGAAGCCAAAATCTATAATTCAAGGTGATCAAAAGACACTTCAGGGCCTTGGGACAGTTGATGAAGGAATCTGAAGCACAAGTTACTTTTTCCTTTCTCCTTACAGTTGTGGGCAGTGACACTGGAAAAATCAGACAGGCCCAGCCTATTAATACATGACTACATGGCTCGTGACATCACTACAGCTTGGGGTTTTTCAATAGTAATATGGCCTGTATGGCACCAGACTTGCTGGCATCAAACAGGATTCATCTATCTCAAAGGCGGAAAAGGATCTTTTCCAAAAGCTAGAGCTCACTGACAGAGCTCTAAACTAGACTTGAAGTGGAAGGGAATAATAACACCCAGAGGGCTGGAGCACCTCTCCTATGAAGACAGGCTTGAGAGAGTCATGGTTGTCCAACATGGAGAAGAAAAGGCATCTGGGAGACCTTATAGCACCTTCCAGTACCTAAAAGAGGCTTGTAAAAAAGATGGGCACAAATTTTTTAGCAGGGTATGTTGCAACAGGACAAGTGGTAAACTAAAAGGAGATAAGTTTAAACAAAATACAAATAAGAAATTTTTTACTATGAAGAGTAGGAAGACACTGAAACAGGCTGCAAAGAGAGGTGATAGGTGCCCCATTTCTGGAAATTTTCAACGTCAGGTTGGAGGAGTCTCTGAGCAACATGATCTACTTGAAGATGTCCCTATTAATTGTAGGGGGTTGGACAAGATGGAGGATAGGAAGGTCCCTTCCAACCCAAACTATTCAATGATTCTATATTTCCTTTTTTTCCTTTGAATAGGAGAATGTTCATATACTAACCAAGATAACAGTTATCATTACAAAAATGCACCGTAGACTGATCTTGCTGTGCTGTTAACCTTACTCAAGATCTCTCGGGAATGCCATCATCATAAAATACACAAATATGAGATTAAAAATAACAGTGGTTTGATATGCTCTACCTACAAAAACACCATATAATTGCAAATTGGAATATAATACAATTTTTTGCCCACGTGTTTCTCAAGACTTTTTTCAACCATGTGATGTTAAACTGCAAATTCTGCTGTGTTAATCCACCAAGAGTTATGCCCTGTATTGGTATAAATCATTACTGCATCCTTCAGAGCAATGAAACCATGCTCATGTACATCAGCCATAGTCCTGGCCTAGTGAGTACATAGACTTATCTCTTACCACAGGAGGGCTAAATTTAATCGACATATCTTCCTCCTATAAAACCACTACTCTAATGTTTGTAGGATCCTACATTTGAGTCTTGTCATTCCACTTTCACTTTGAGGTCCATCACTGAACCACATTAAATTAATCTTGAGGACACTAAAACAACTTAAAGAAACCACTTCTCTTCCTCCTGCAATAGAGTAAGATGAGCCTTTGCAATATCTTGGCAGGCATATGTGCAATGTCTTCCAAATGCGTGTCTGACCATTAAGTTTCGACCGCACATTTCATTACCCCAACCACACCAAGCAATACTCAGCAGTAGGCTCTGAAGATCATGATGTTCTTTAAACTACAGCACTTAAAAAAATAACTTTCTGTTAGTGATACAAGAAGGAAGTGGCCTGAGTTTCTGACTCTGAAGTGTAGATTTTGCATGCACGCACAGAACACCTGCAACTGTTGTTATGGTAGGACATATGGAGTCATGATACATTTGGCAGGTCCATGATCACAGTAAGTCATAAATAAAAAGTGCTCTATAACTTAACTTTTATAAATTAAGAAAGGATGGGAACTTCTCAGTGAGCTGGAAATTACAGGGCTTGTGAAAAATATATTTCAAAATGAACATAACCACTGTGTGAATAAACACAAGGAAAGGAACATGGATATAGTTCCTTGCAACAATAGTAGATTCTCTGCAACTGCAACAGAGCTTTCTGTAAATGTGCTAACTGGGTTGCATTATGCTGGACTGCCCCTAGGACCTTTAATAAGAGTTTCATTCTTGTCCTTTATCCCAGGGGGATCATCCTAGGGAAACTACATCTTTGCATCCCCTAACAGCAAAATACGTGATGCTGATTTACACAGCAAGATCACCATTTTTTAAGCAATTGTAATAGAACTCCTGTAGGAAGGCAAACAAAGACTGATAGTTGTTGTCCTCTGATGTACACCTCCGTTTAAAAAGGGAATAACAAAAAATGAGGTATGGAAATATTCTTAAACCTTGCATGCCACGCCACAAAGTTTAGAAGCCTCACTTGACATTTTAGAAATATAAATATATTAAGAAAATTAACTTATTTCTGTACAGGCCTACAGCCATCATTTAATAGATATTTTTAAAGAAATCAAATCAGACTTATAACTTAAGTGAAGGAAAATAGTTTAAATTAAGGGAAAAGTAGAATTATATTTTAAAACACCACATCAATAATTTTAATATAATGCCTCTTGATACAAATTAGGAGGCTGCTCTACACTGCACTGGTGTGGCCTTACCTCGAGTTCTAGGGACAGGTTTGGACATCACAATATGAAAAAGATATCAAGCTATTAGAGAGAATCCAAAGGAGGGCCAAGAGGATGGTGAAGGATCTGAAGGGGGAGACATATGAGGAGCAGCTGAGGTCAGTTGGTCTGTTCAGTCTGAAGAAGAGGAGACTGAGGGGAGACTTCAATGCAGTTACAACTTCTTCCTTGTGAGGGGAAGAGGAGCGGCAGACACTGATCTCTTCTCTGCGGTGACCAGTAACAGGACTCGAGGGAACGGCCTGAAGCTGAGACGGGGAGGTTTAGGTTGGATATATTGAAAAAGTTTTTCACCAGAGGGTGGTTGGATACTGGAACAGGCTTCCCGGGGAAGTGGTCACAGCACCAAGCCTGACAGAATTCAAGAAGCATTTGAACAATGCCCTCGGGCTCATGGTGTGATTCTTGGAATGTCCTGTGCAGGGCCAGGAGTTGGACTCAATGTTTCTGATGGGTCCCTTCTAACTCAGCATATTCTGTGATTCTATGATTAATTGGACAATAATTATATATAAAATAGTAAGTATATTTACTTACTTATATATATAATATATATATATCTATAATAAATTGGACAGTTCACTTTTTCAGAGTCATCTTTTGCCACACTTCTTGTAAGCTGCCCTTTCTCCTTTCCCTTCCATATAGTTTTCCCTTAAATCATAGCTAGGCAAATACTTAAAAACTAGAAATCTTAGAATTGTCTCTGATGGTACCAGTATTACCAATTGAAGTATGAAAAAGAGAGGAGGGTTGAAGAGGGAGGAAATCAATTGGTGCCTAACAAGCTCTTCTCCTTGAGCTGTGAAATCTAGCACACAGGGCTCTTTTATTCTTTTTTCATCTCCTGATCATAGGTGAAAGAAAGGATCCATGAATAGGATCCATGAAAGAGCTTGCTTTTAGAACAAGAAATAAGAACACCTAACATTTTTTGCAAATATTAAGATGAAGGTATTGTGTTTAAGATTTTTTTTTTTTTATCCTGAAAGCAGTATGAATAGCTACACCTTGAAAAGTAACAAAGAAGGGAAGAAATAAGTAAGTGTTTTTAGACAACGCAACCCACAGAGAGGAAAATTAACCTATTACAAGATTTCTTTTCAAACCTTTTGCATACAGTGAGGCCTGCATAATAAGCTGGGTGAGGATATATATTCACAGTTCAGTCTTCAAAGATGAGCTTGTTCTCTGGCAAACAGAGGAAAACTGTGAAAATACACAAATTTACCTTTTAATAAAGGACACTGATATGCTCTCAAGTGCATCTGCATCAATAATACAGTTTTATGCACATTTGAACCCACCAGGTTTCTGCAGTGTAACATTAACAGACACCTGAACCAATACCCATGTGGACAAAACACAGAGTTAAGACAACAGTTCTTTAAAACAGCATTAAATCTACACATACTGACTAAAAGAATATGCAGCAATTCTGCAGGCTCACGGACCTTTTATTGTATGATATCCTTGGATAGTGTCAGATTAGCATTTCCAGAGTCAAATTTCTCTCTATGATGGTGTTCACATGACTTACTGAGGAATGAATTGTGCCAAATTCCTTACTCTTGATTACAGAACAGGACAGAAACAGACAAAAATGCACTCATTTTAACCAGTAAAGCATGGTCCCAGGAAATTTAGGCAGTGTGTCAATACAGGTCTCTAGGGTTATGTCAAATGTACATGTGCTAATTCTGGAAGTCTAACCAACCTGGGTTATGCATTGTGTGTTTGAAAATACATGCCAGCAGACATACTAGCGGAAAACAGCCACATTGAGAGGGCAGTACAGTTGCAGGGTACAAAGTCTGTAAGGATAGAGTGGGAAACACTGGTAAAAGAAAGGTGTTACGTATAAAAGAAAGGTTAGAAGCCAATAGGGATAATGGGTTACTATTGATCATTCCAATGTCTGTATGGATTAAAATTCTTCCACATTAGTGTTAGATCTGGGTTACCAAAAACATGAGCACGTGATGTTGTTATTTCACACAATAGTAGATAAGGCATTAAGAAAAGATTCAAGACTAGAGAAAAGAGAGAAACCTTTGTCACCTTTGAATAAGGAATGTAACTGTCATGTCATCTTAAAGTCCAAATTCTAGAAAATAGAAATGCATAATTGCTGGAGTTGATAGGCAAGGTACCCAACACACAGACACAATGTGTGCCTTAGACTTATACAGCATTCAGGATAAAAACACTGCTGTTGAGGAGCTACTCTGCAACACTGGCCACATGGCCTTCAAAACACAAGTGCAGAACTAAACACACAAACAGAGAAAAAATTATTCTTTTAAAGCAGAAATTAACTTAAAAAAAATAAAATACATAAAAACTAAGATTTGTTAGAAGTTAAAAGTAACAACAGGATAAATTATTTTAAGAATAAGTATTTTTACAATGATATAAGTATTTTAAAGTCCTCATATCAGAGATTTAAAATAAATCAAAGTCACTTATTCTGAGAACGTATTTCTTTAAAAAGAAAGAAGTAAAAACCATCTGATAAAATCAGAGACTAAGAGAAGCTTATTGAAGTAGGAAGACTTCCTTCTAAAGAAGTCACAATTAAAGGATGAAAATGGAAATACCAACAGAATGTAGAACTTAAAAAAAACCAAACCAAACAAAAAAAAAAACCTGATAAAAACTCTGCAAGAGAGCCTTGAAAAAGACAAGGCCATAGCTCAGATGGTGAATTAATTCTTTGCATCAAAGCAGAGTAGGATACAGCTTAGGGTATTTCTAACTCTAAGCTCTTTTTGAGGTATGGCTCAGGAAAGTATTTTAAATTCAAGTACTGAATTAACATATTAAATGAACAGAGGAAATCCACTAAGGTCAGTTAATTTTTTCCACAATATAGAATTGCTCAACAATTAGTTGCAGCATCTATCCTATCAAGGGATTTTACTTCATTACCAGAGAAACAGAAGGTGGCAAACACAGGGGCATTAAGACAGACCATGGTAACCACATTCAAATCAATCCATAAATCAGTAAAAATTATTTAAAAAAATCAGAAAAAACAAACAAGCAGATCATTATATAATGACTAAAGACTTTTTTTTTTTTTTTTTTTTTTTAAGAGGGAATACAGACCTCACAAATTTATCATTAGTTTTCAAAGGAATCAGTTTATGGATAGATAATGATACAATTGATACTATGCACTTGCACTTCTATCAAGTTTTGGTTGAAAACCACTGAAAGAGAAAAACAACCCAAACCAAGCTGATACATGACAAAGGGGATGTGCCTTTATGGGGATCTAGTCTGACCTATGCTATTTCTCTCTTCTTAAGTGTCGTATAAGGGAAAACAGGGAGGACAGCACTAACACAATTTTATGACAACATGAAACTTGTTGGCTTGTGAAAATAAAGGCTGACTGAAAGCTGCACACGAATCTGATGAAACTGAGTGATCAGGCAGTAAAATGGAAAATAAATAAGACCAGCAAATGTACTACAACACACAGACAAAATCGTTCTCACCACACCCCCCCTTGAAACAGGTTGTAAATCCACTACTGTCATTCAGGAACCCTGAAGGCTTGTAAACTGTTGGATGCAAGCATCAGTTCTAGACTCCAAAAATGGCCAAAACCCCAAAGAGGTTATTAGGAATTGCAAAACCAGCCATCCAGAAAGCATCGAAATAACATTATGTATTAACAGTTCTGTGATTTCAACTTAAAAACTGTGAAGCTCTTGTCTCACCATCTGAAAAATATATAGTTGAATTGTAAAAAAAAAATATAGAAAACAGCCACAAGGTAGGTCAATTGTATAAAACCTTTTTTTGGAATGTGGAAAAATTAAACAGACTGGGATTTTTTAGCCTCAAAAAAATGATGTCTGAAGTAGAATACAACACGGAGCTATAAAATAATGAATAACAGACATAGCAGAGATTGGGGAAGTATTATTCATGTTTACTAGGACATGAAAGCTAAACAACCAACATCATTTTCAGAATACTTGTAGACCCAGTAGCTTTTGTTTTACTAGGGATTTCTGGACATGTGTTTTCTAGTCAGATTTTTAGGTCTGTCTCTACAAAAAGTCAAATCTACTGCTAAATTTTGCTGATCTTTTTACAACCCTCTAAAGAAAAAACAAAACCTCAGAAACGACAAAACTAGTAAAACATATATGTCTTAGATAAAGGAGTATATTGAGATTCATAATTATTCAGTCTCAAAGCATATACTGACAGAAGAGTTGAAAAACATCTATTCTTTTTCCCCCAGTGAAACATATGAAGAAAATTTCTTATTTCAAGCTTGTGACATTTCATAGGAAATTGTGAATAAAAAAAAACAAACAAAACCCACAACAAAACTCCAAATAATTTTATTTGTGGACTATTTATTCATTGGCTTATTTTCCAACTACTATACTGAACAGGAGAAATCTGCAAAACAATAAAATTTAATTTGATTTCAAAATTTGTCATTGAAAAATGTCACTGAAAATGTTCCTTTTCCTTGAATAAAAAAATCCTGATACTGACACAGGTCATTTTTCAAAGGGAAAATTTATCCATAAATTGACTAGTCAGAACCAGGGATTTTAACTGCAAATTTATTTGGAAATCAAACACAGACCTGGCATTGTGGTCCATCAGTTTCCTTCCCTGCCCTCCTAGCTGTCCATCCTTACAAACTCTATCACCCTTAGGAACATCAGTAGCCACATGGACATCCCTGTAACTTAAGAAAACATTTTATATCATTTTAAGGACACCCTGATTTCTCTGAGTATATTCATTACTTTAAGCAGGCATTTCTGCCTCAAATTCATCCAGAATTAAAGAACTGAGCAGAAGAATATTACTTGAATATTTTCACACAACTCTTACAAAGAAATCGTCTTTGGGTTAGACATATCCTGCAGGTGTCCCTGCTGGAGGTGAGGGTGGGGGGAATCCACTGGAAAGCTGCCTGCAGCCTCAGACCAGTTTGCCCAGTTGGCCCACTTTCCAGCAGCATTTTATAGCCTTATGCCTGCCAATGTGCACCAAAGTTCACTGCAAACATCTCAGCTCCCCCATCTCTGGAAGACTGTAATTATCAATTGTCCAGACAGTTCTTGCAATACACTCCTGGCGTTCTCATCTAAGGAGAAACCACACTGCCCCTCAGAGACAGCAGAAAGAGAAAGGGTGTGCCTGGGGAGGGGAGAACATAATGGGACCTTCATCACATTTTGACTAAACTGATGCTACAACAGCAGCACCTTTCTTTAATATATCTAATTTATGCCATTGTCCTGCTGTGGCTTAGACAAGCTCATCTGCATTCCAGTGAGGACAATCACTTATTTATCCTCCCCTCTATCTCCAAGCCATAGGGCTTTCTCACAGCCACAGGAAGTACCACACTTGACAGCTCTCACGGATTTGCTGCTCAGTGCTGACTTTCTCCAAGGTTCTCAATCCAAACGGTATTTCCAGTTCCAAATCCAAACAGATGGAGTGGGACAAAGTGGGGAACATTGGGTCTCCAGGCCAGACAGCTACACTAACAGCCTTTCCTTACCCAGTGGAATGCAGCTGATAGAAATCAGGAGGGTCAGGACACACTTTTAACATTCCTGAGAGCTACCATTACCTACTAAATAAAAACAGAACTGAACATTTTAAGAAGATGAACTCTTTCCTCTTTTTTTTTTTTTTTTTTTTTGATACCAGAAAGGTATATAGAAAAGATGTAGTCTATTTCCAAGGTAATCCTAAGAAATATTTTTCACCACAATTAAGTAAAATATCACAAACCATGTCCTTCTTTACCATAACCACCCAAGGCACAATCAATCAGGCTACCAAATGCAAACTTATTCAAGCATCTTCACATGTTGCATGTGTCAAGTTCCACAGCTGGTGCTTAGGACAACATGTGAGTCCCAATCTAGACAAACGAAATAACAGCACAGAGAGAGAAAAACCTACCTATGAGCTCCGTCAATTAAAGAAAACTAAAGAAAAATGGGAGTTTGGAACCTATTGACTAACAAATGTGACAAACTAACCTAACCTGTGTCCAAGAGTTTCCATTAATTAGGTATTATTTATGGATTTATGTATTAATTTCTCTTTCAGTGAGCTTTGCTAAGCCATCCTTGTCCTGAACTACCATAAAATTAGGAGGCTGCTGGCCTCCTAGACAAATAGAATTACTGTAAGTTTTGCCAGCAGAG
>JAWWLV010000183.1:13550426-13565232 GCA_035041135.1 Platyrinchus mystaceus | reverse complement strand
TGTCCTGAACTACCATAAAATTAGGAGGCTGCTGGCCTCCTAGACAAATAGAATTACTGTAAGTTTTGCCAGCAGAGTTGGAGGTCTCTTTAAAGGACAGACAGTACCATCTGTTAGCTTTTTTTGGTCATGATTTGTTAAAAAATGATAATCTCAAATCAAAGATCTACCAGGAACTTTGCAAAATATCCAAATTTTTTTTTTACTCATACAATGTATCATTCCCAACTAGATGGGAGGGGGGTTGAGCAACCAATCTTGTTAATTGCCTTCAATCAATTAAAACAGATTTCTGTTATTTCAAGCAGGAATGTTTGTTCTTGTTTGTTTTTAAACTCTGAAGGAAAATGTTTTATTTATGTGAAACACCCTAAAAAAATCAATCTTCTGTTGGATAAATCTTGCATTTGTAAAGGGAAAAAATGAAATTTATGCTCATATAATGCAAGGGGATTGAGACGTGAGAGAATCAAAGTAAAAAGAAAATGCAATGGGAATGTTTAAAACTGGGACTCAGTCTTTTAATTCGTATTATTTCATATGTCCAGATAGAGTTTTTTATGACACTGTCTTCATTTTCACAACTTTTTTTGGCTAACACACACTCATCCTGCAGTTGTGTAAGCAAAGAGTTCCCTACACTGGCCCAAGAAACTGGAAAGGACTGTAGCATGACCTGTGTTTACTTGATATGTTGATGCTACAGTGGCTTTCAAATAGCCACTTGGACTCCTGCAAAAGGCTAACTGCAATATAAACAAATCCAGATGGCACTGTTTTGACATATGTAAAATCTTAAATCTGCTGTCGGAGTGATGTGAGAAATCTCTAGCTTTCCACCATCCAATTAAATAAAAATAGTCTATTTTTAATACTCAGGCAGATGAGCACACAGCTATCACCAGGGAGATGTCCAGGGTATTTTAGACTGTCTCCAAAGATCTAGAAATCCTAAAAGTACACATATTGGTATCCCCTCTCTGGGAATGCACATCAGCTCTAGCATAGAAAGACCCATAGTAATTAGGTTAATTGACATTACATCCTATTTCTCCTGCCTTCTAATTTGGCAGAAAAATCGTCTGGCCCCAGAAGGAGTTAATAATATAACACTACAAAGTGATTTGTGTCTGTAATAATATATTTCCTCAATGCATCATGGGAACAATGTGTTTAATTGAATTATATAAGTGGGAAGGTTCTTAGATTTGATTTTTAGCCTTTCAAGTTTTTTCTGCATTTGCCTGTGCTTGTTGGTTTTAAATACTGAATGAAGGAAACAAATTAAACAAGAAAAAATCAAACAGGGAAACGACGTTAAAAAAAAAGGAACATCAAATTTCTAGCTATTCAACCACTTATCCCAGATGACATGACAGCACACTGAAAAGTATTTCTCCAGAATACAGAAACCCCAAACCAGAAGTCTGATTGCATTATGCCAGGAATTTCAAGGAACAATAGTTCCCCAGAAAATGCTCCCAAATCTACATGAACAAGACAAAAGCTTGACTGCAGATAATTCTCATGTCTACTGTCATAAAGGGTCACTGAACCACAAAGGAACTTGCCCAAGATGAGGACAGAAACCTGTATCAGGATGCAAAAATTAATCCTTTAGCTCAAATCGTAACCTTCTTATTAAAATAATAATCAAAACCAGACCATATTTTTAAATGTCCTTGGTCCTTGAGGACCAAAATTCAAAATTAACACTTTGGAAGATAAGAAAATCTAGATAATATTTCTGATCAGGCTCCTTACCTCAAAAGTGAGAAGGATTGGCCAGTGAAATCTAAGAAGTAACATCTCTTTACATGAGTGTACAAATGGGGTTGCCAGTAAATTTTATTTTACTTAGAATTCAAACACAGGGTTACAGCAAAAGGAAAGCTTAAGGGAAAACTTTCATATCAGTTTGCAGCAACCACTGCTAAGGTTTTTTTATGCGTCTATTGTACCACTGACTTGTCTCAATCGCACTGACCCCACATTCTCCACCAGCTCCTCTTGTAGGCTCTGCTAGTCCTCGGCCTTTGGCCTGTTTGCTGCAGGAGACTTTTGCAACCAGCTTGGATTTGCAAGGCAAGATGGGTTTAGAAGGAACAAATTAACAAGCTGTGGCTAACACACTGCTATGAATGTACAAAGCTGGCTCACGTCTCAAGGTTTATGATGCTCTGGACAGCAATACTGATAGACCAAACACTACAGCTGCTGAAATATGTATCACCTCCCGAGAACGGGATTAAAGAATATCACTAAAATGATTCTCAGCAATACATTCTTTCATCACTGAAATTCTGCTCCTTTCACTGGGATATACTTTAATCTACACTTGAATTTTGGTTTCATAGAATCATAGCATGGTTTGGGTTGGAATGAATCTTAAAGATTATCTACTTCCAACCCTCCTGCCATGGGCAGGGACATCTTCCACTAGTCCAAGTTACTCAGAGCTCCATCTAGCCTGATCTTGGCTTGGCATTGCTGCAAACAGAAGGCACTGCATATGTTGTAATCACAATTCTTGTGTGGACATATGCAAAATGAAAACTGGTTTCACTCGCACCTTAACTCTTGTGTCTTACACTTTCTGACTCAGAATTGTATTTCTTCATTAACAATCACTATGTTTTGGGTGGATATGGTTGTTAAAGTAACATGTAATTTAAGAAATGATAGTGTATCCCAGTAGCTTCCTATTAAACAAACAATTCACACTACAGACAACATAGATGCTTTGGCAGTCTATTTTTAGAAAAGCAGTAGTACTGCTAAAACTGCCTTCAGTGGTGAATAGTTGTATTGAAAAGCACTCAGGTAGGCTGAGGAGATGGACAGCAAACATTTAAAAAAATGGGACAGCTTAAACTCTATAATGTGCAGAAATGCAGACATTCAGTGTGAGTTTTTTCCACAGCTGCTTTATCCTCCACTGTCCCTTGAAATACTGTACAAGAAAGTGTATCTAATTTATTGCAGTAATATGACACTTTACACTGAAAAGCAGCTCAAGTAAAAAAGCCCTTTGAGGCTACAATCTAGCACTAAAATTTCCAAGACAGCAGTGTGCTCATTTCACCTATCCCACAAACTTCCTGCTTGTGACTCTGGTATCTATGATTTTAAATCTGGAGTCTCAATTTCTTGTGTTTCAGTGCTCATGTATCTTACAGTAACTCTGTTTTGCCCTTAATGACTTTCCAAGTCTGCATAATACTCAGCAATGAATATGAAAACACGAATTAGATTTAATATTATTAGAGATAGTCAGGAAATCATATTTCCTCTTACAAGTGATCTCCACTAACAGCCCAGCTCATTCTGTACACATCCTGAGGTACCCACAGAAATTATATCCCTTATATGCCATTGAACTACTTCTCATTCTGACACTACAATCACTCAGCTCCAGCTCACCTCAGGTTGCATGGCAGGAGGGCTAATTCAGCATTCCTGTGTAGTCTACTTCCAAATGAACGCCACAAAGTGACATGTGTAGCTGTTGCATCTCTAGTAAATTTCAAGTCATTGTGATCCCACTAAACTGAGGAAAAACACATGAACCTCCAGTTTTGACTGACCTGAAAAAATTAAATGTCTTTCTCCAGAAAGCATCATGCTATTCCTATCAAATGACATTTTGTTTTCTCTTTTTCCATTAAAAAAAAAAAATATTCCAGCATGATTTTCATTGACAGTGAGAAAAACACTTTATAATATGTTCAATATATAATTGACTTTGACATTTGTCAGTTAAGGTGCATTATAGAACCAGACAGAAATATTTCAGAATTAGCCACTACAGCTATTTAGCAGTTTAAAGACTAGGAATAAAGTTCACCAGTCCGCAGTTTAACATACCTGGGTTGCTCACAGAGTGGGCATAGTCTCTCTGGTGATATCTGAAGTGCACTCACTGAGCTCATTGCTTTATTTGGATAGCTTGGCCTTGTCTCAAAATGCTATACTGACTGCTTATCCAACTTTCCTGTTTCTGCATCCCATGACAACCGAAATTAACTGCATAAACCATAAGAAATTTCTCACATGCTCCAGATCTAAGTCCCTGAATTGAACAACAACAGGACACCAGGACTCAAAAAGCCATTTATTATTTTCTTCCACTTAATACAGACAGTCCCTGGGTCCTGGCTCCTCATCTTTCAAATAGGGTTAAATAATACCTTGTCAGCCTTTTTCACCTACTTACAGCTTCTCTTAAGGAGAAATCATCTCACTTGATGGATGTTTGTAGTACATGGCAGCATACAGCTCTGATCTTAGCTGAGAACTCGTTATATACTTCTGTAAAAATCCTATAAAGTAATAGTAATGTAGAAACATGTTATCTTTCTCTCTCTTGCTAGAAAACTATTATCCAGAGTCCACCAAGCTATTACCACTAATTGTAGGTGTCAAGAAATTTGAGATCACTTAAAAGAGCTAAAAATTGGAAAAAAAAATCCATAGGACAATATACAAATGGTTTTTAAGGTATACAGAAACTGCAATGGCTAAACAGTAGATGAAAAAAAATGGATAGAAGTGCTGTGAAGTTACTAAACTTTAAGAATATAAACAGCTTGTGAGAGGAAATTAATGGATTTTGATATCCTCTCCTCCCATCTCCCCTCGTCCCAAAAACAAACAAAAAAAAAAGACAGAAAGAAGCATCTCTACTTTTAGAACCTGCTTGGATGCTCAAAATATTTTTATGGAGGACATCTGAGGAGGAGTCTCTCACCTAAAAATGAAGTGAATACACAATGATGATCCCAGGAGCTGGAAGAATCAAACAAACAAATCCAGAGTGCAGCATATCACCTAAAAGGTACACAAGGTTTACTTATTTTGAAAGAGAGACTTTAACTGGTTTTGGTAGGGTTAAATAAAACAAATATTTGGCATTCAAATGGCTTGTTTAAACCGGGAGTGACTTTTACTTCTTTGACAAGATAAATATGCTGCTTTCTTGTCTGGAAATTGAAATTACTGACACAAGCTGGAGTGTCACATTTTAGGGGATCTAAGTGTAATTATTCTAACTTGTAGCTGCTCTGCGCACTTTCAGTTGAAGGCAGAATTGATAGCAATTAGAATCTAAAATTCTTCATCATAGATCCATCTTTTCCTTCTCCAACAAACAGAATTTATGTTTGTAAGGAGGCATCCTAGGGAGGGTAAGCGAGAGCACCTTCAGGGATCTCATTCCCCTCTGGGTCTCTTCTCCTAGGCCTTTCCCATTATTCAAATGGTTTATCCAATCCAAAATGTTTCAGAGTTCATACAACTGACCAAAAGAAACCCATATCATTTTACTGTGGCTGTTTTTAATTTAAAAATTATCACCTTGTTTCAGTGGTCTTTCTGAAAAAACTCTCATCTACTTTTTCAGGGCTTTTAACCAATGGTCAGGCAAGGAAAAACAAGGTGCTCCTGCCTTGTTGCAGATACATTTAATAGCAGCAGATATGGACCTATCATCCCAGTTTTGAGCTATGCAAGGCTCAATAAAACAACAGTCAGGCTTGCTTATTCCACTCTTTTTTGTTCTCAGGTTTTTGGTTTGTTTTGTTTTTTAAGGCGTGGACATACAGTTGTCCACATGCTTGCATACCAACACATGCACACCCATCCATCTATAATCCTTTGGCAAAAATATTAAGGCTTCCAAGCAGATTAAAAAGCTGGGAAGCCTCAGCGATCACTGCCATAGAACCTACCGTGGACTCCTCCCCTCCTCTCTATTGTATGGTCATTTATTATTTCTGCAGGACCCTGTCTTCAATCAGCAGTGAAGAATGTTCCTAGAAATCTCTGCTGTTAGATGCATTTCCTCAGGAAAGCAGGTGTTGCATCTTAATACCTTCACCTTTTCATAACTTGAGGGGTCAACAGTAAATGCACAAGAGGAAAGAAAGCCAGAAAAAAAGTAACTATTTCATTCAAAAGGCCTGGGCGAATACACTCTAACCCCACCTGCACCTCAGAAGTGGAACTACCAATTATGAGGTATCAGTTTTATGGAAACAAACTAAATAGAAAATGAAGAGATTTGTTCTAAAATACTGTTTACATTTCATAAAAAAATGCTGATTAATGGGAAAAGTTCCTACAGTCTATGACAGTAAGTCAGAATAACTGATATTTTAAGGTTTTCAAGAACAATTTTGGAATTTTAGGCTCAAATCCTTATTGACCCTCATCCACACCTGGAATGTGGGCATTTAAATGGAAATCTGGAAGCTTTTTTGAACTGTCCCTGAAAGGATAGAGTGCTGACTCACTTCATTTAGTGCTGATGCCTCTATCCTCTTGCTTTAGACATTAAAGAGAGATTATTGAGAGATTCATCTGGAAGCGAGAGACATGGTCTCAGTGTTCCCAGTAACAGGTCATTTCTCCTGCCTCTCAGGCAACTACTTATACTACTTTACCTTAAATTATTTGGGAGAGGCCACCTTGTGGAAAGGGTATGAGGAAAACCACACAGATGAAAATGCCAAGAGGAAGGAACAAGCATGACTCTGCTCATCAACAAAAGGTTCAGGCCCCAACTTCCAGGAATATGCTTGTATACCAGCCAGTGATTTTTAAATGCAGAGCAAGTATCCATTCCTGTGAATAGAGAAGGTATTTTTATTCTGATAGCTACCTCTCACTATCACCAGGGTTGGTCTTTCTGATTCACAGCAGCAATTTTAAATGCATCTTTCTACCATCTCACAGAGAGTGGCTTACTGTCTTAATGACACAGCTAGGGAGGCAACATCTCTCTCTAGCAGAAGGCATGTTCTTGCTCTCACTGGTTTTTTGTCTTTAAACAGGTCAAAGTCTTGTTTTCAGCCTTTGCTTGGATGGGGGGATAAAAATCTTCTTAAAATGCTGTGATCTGATTTTCTTCACCAGCTAGCATATACAATGAAATAAATTATTTTTTTTTTCAAATGCATATAAACCACTAAAAGACAGCTTTATTTGCTTTAAACTAAGATTCTAAATTAACATATGATTTTTCTTTGTGACACAATTAACTTTCCAGAAAATCATAATAACTCATCATATCTTTTGGATTATGTGAAAATAAGCAAATATTTATAAATTAAATTTTCTTGTGAAGTACACTTCATAAGAATTTCCCATCAAGAAATGAATAATTGTAGTTTTGGAGCTGGGTTTGAAGAGCATACAGTGAGTGAAACTTAAGACGGCATGTTGAGGAGAAAACAAAATATTGAATAGTTGCTCATTAATTAAAGACTATCTGGTTTCTATGCTGAAAGGAGTGGAGGATGCTGTGGAAAAAATAGTTTGTGATCAGGTAATTAAAGCCCTTCCTAGTGCATACACATCAGGGGGTCTAATTAAGTTTGCAATGACATTTTCTATCCTTCAGTTTCTAACTTCACAGCTTAGTAATGTTCTTTTAACATTTCTTTTTTCATTTGCAATAGTTCTCTGCAATACCTCAACAAAACAGTTATACATTAAAATGTTACATATAAATGCATCTGCTTTTGATCTTTCTTAAAAGAATTTCTCAGTCTTTATACCACAGACATAAAATGAAATATGTAGCACTTTCTTGCCTACTAGGAAATTCAATACCTCATTTTTTTTTTCTCCACAGACATTTTGAGCCCTTAGAATATGTTTGGGATTTCCATATTCAGTTTCACTCCAGCTTTGCAGACTACAGCTGAAGAGTTCTCTGTTACACAAGAAACAAAGTTGATGACATCTGTACCACTGATACACAGATAGGTGGGATTACCATAGAAAACAGCTATTTCCCAGACTTTTACGAAATTATCTCTTGTCTACAGAGCTCTCGGCTTTTCCTATGAGCCTGGGCAAGCCAGGCAAGAACAGGGAAATCTTCAACCCCATTTTACTCCTTTCCTTCCTCTTATACAGAACTAATTTAAAGCAAAGAGCACGGTGTTAAGTGTGCAGATGCAGAATCCTCTACTGTTTTAAAATCTCCTGTGCCAACTTTGCTTCTTTATCCTAATAAAAAGGGAAGCTTTTCATATTAAAACTTGAAAAGCATTCAGTCGTAGCCAATTGTACCCCAGGAAATAACGAGGTGGAACTTCCTGGGCAGAAATTAATGTACAGGAAGTTCCACCTGAAAATGAGGAGGAACTTCTTGATTATGCGGATGACTGAGCACTGCAACAGATTACCCACAGAGGTTGTCTCCCTCACTGGAGATATTCCAGAACTGTCTGGACACAATTCTATGCAATGTACTCTAGGATGACCTTGTTTGAGCATGGAGGTTGGACCAATTTCTCACTGGGGTCCCTTCCAACCTGACCCATTCTGTGAGTCAGTGAAACATGATATAGACCTCAAAACAGTGGTATCATTAGTCTTGTGCTGATGAACACCATCTTTCAGTGCCCACTTAAAATCTTCCCCCTTTTCATGAGCTGTGCTTTCCTCCAGATGTTACAACAGGGCACAGGCACCAGCAGCCAATGGGCCCAGACCGGGTGCCTTTTCCTCTGCAACATTTGGATGTGCTGAGAATGCCTGGGGCTGAATTGCCCAGCCACGCACTCAGTGCTACTCGAGAAACAGAGAGTATTATAACTAATATCCACACCTCTTCTCCATAGCTTCCATTCCTCCCCTAGGATTAATAGAACCAACCGCACAGCATAAAGTACAGGTTATGTATATATTAAAGAAAGCAATGCTTACAAATTACCTCTTCTCTGCAGTGGACAGTTAGAGCCACAACATCATCTTATCACTAAGATTTTTCTCTATCTAATTCTATTTGCTGTTCCTCAGTGAATATCAACAATAACTCATTTAGCTTTAATGACATTAAAAGTAGAGCCTGTCCTTGAGATAGCATCTAATTTTTCTTTATGAAAGCCAACATAAATTCTATGTACGAGGTCTCTGACAGCCTGGTAATAGAGGTGTTGTTAAAGTGAGCTAAAAATACAAACCAAAAAAAAAAAAGTATCTTTCAGAGGAATCATTAGAGAAATTGATGAGGTCTGTTTGCTTTCCTTGCAATCTCTGAGGACACATTATGTATATAAAGCATGGAGCTAACACTAAGTCTGCCACACAAAGATACTAGTTGAACAGATCTTGACCTTTCCTTCTATCTATGCAATAAAGATAAAGGTTATTACAGGAGTTCTACAAGAGCCCCTTGTTATAGTTATCTCAAACTTCATATGAGAGTTAGTAAAATTTTAGCTACTCTTTTCCCCTCTATGCATCCCTCATGCAGGTGTCCTAGTCACAAGAGGAGGGTTTTTTTTTGTATTTTATTCCCTTTTTGCCAACATTGTTTTGAAAGACTGTCTCTTTAAGAAAAAAATTCCTCCTACCCTCCACACAGTGGCAGAGAACAAAGACATTAGAGCTAGTACCACCTCTGCAGTTAAGACCTGAGCTTGAGTGGGTGATGCAAAGTGGGCAGTTTAATAGTATAACTCCTTGTGAGCAGCACAGTTTTCCTTTTTCTGTTTTGCTTTTGCCTCTGTTTTCCCATTGTTTCTTTTGTTTGGTTGGGCAGTGGCAGGTGGTTGGCAGACTAAGGTTGCCCAGGCAACTAGGTCTAGTATTTCCTAACTTCCTAACTTTTTGCTTGGTTTTGTAGCCTTGCTATTGATATTTGCACATAGCTGTGTATAAGAATGCAATCATTAATAGATTTGTGTTTGTGATATGCACAGCTGAGCATTCCCTATTGTGGTGAGTCAATCTATCACATTTTAATTTCAGAATCAACAGTACAGTCCTGAACTATACATAAAATTTGAATAGAAACAACACCAAAATCTATAGGAAGCTTTTTACACAAGTGGATGTGGCACCATTCACCGCTGTTCTCTGGGCCCAGCCATCCAGCCAGGTTTTTACCCAGTGAAAAGTGTACCTGTCTAAGCTATGGGCTGCCAGCTTCTCCAGGAAAATGCTGAGGTAGATGGTGCCAAAGACATTACTGGTGTCAACAACCACATCCTCAACAGGTCCATCACATCCACTCAGAGGCTTACCTTGTCATAGAAGGAGATCATGTTGGTCAAGCAGAACCTGCCTTTCACAAACCCATGGCTGGGCCTAATCCCCTGGTTGACCTGCACATGCTATGTGGTTGCACTCAGAATGCTCCATGAACTCCCCCAGCACCGAGGTCAGGCTGACAGACCTGTAGTTCCCTGTGTCACCCTTCCAACCCTTCTTGCAGATGGGTGTCACATTTGCTGACTTTCGGTCACCTGGGAACTCCCCATTTAGCCAGAACTGCTGGTAACGACAGAATGTGGTTCAGCTAGCATTTCTATCAGCTCCCTCAGTGCCCTTGGGTGAATTCCACCTGGCCCCATAGACTTGTGCACGCCTAAGTGGTGTAGTGGGTTGCAGACCATTTCCCCTTGAGTTACGGGTGCTTCATTCTGTTTGCTATCCCTGTCTTCCAGCTCAGGGGGCTGGGAACCTGGAAAACAACTGGTCTTAGTATTAAAGACTGAGGCAAAGAAGGTATTACGTACCTCAGCCTTTCCCTCATCCTTTGTCACTGTGTTTCCCCCTGCATCCAAAAAGAATGGAGATTCTCCTTAGCCCTCCTTTGGTTGCCAGTGTATTCGGAGAACCATTTTTGTTGTTGTTGTTTGTTTGTTTGTTTGTTTTGTTGTGGGGTTTTTTGTTGTTTTTTTACAGCAGTAGCCAGATTAAGTTCTAGCTGGGATTTGGCCCCTCCAATATTCTCCCTACATAAGATTTCACACAACACCCTTCTTTGAGTTGCCTTTGACAGTATTTCATCAGAGACATGTACAGCTGGAAATATGGAGTGAATGGGGTGAAGGAACAGAATTGCCATTATAAACCGAGATATGGAGACCAGGAGCTGAAAACAGAAAAGGTGTATCATAATAATCAAACTGCAAAACTGCTTAATGCAGTGTGGTGACGACACCAGACATATTCCCACTGCCATTTCTATAGAGGAAATGCCAGTCTACACTTGCTCTGAAGAAAATGCCCCAGTGCTGGGGAAGGACATACCTCCAGGTTCTTTAAATACGGATAGAAATTTTATGTTCATATGTCAAGCAATGCAAATCTCCAAATGCTTCATAATGAAAAAAAAATCTGCTGAGTGGAGCATTTTGTGGGAGAGAAAACACCAAAGCTGCATATTTCTCAGGAGTAGCTACTACCAGAAGAGAAAGTATAAAGGAGACACACACCCAAGCTGTGCTTAGGCAGGCTACCTGATGGAATGCTTCATCTCTTCTGATGCCAAATGTATCACCAACACTGATTTTGCTCAGCACTTCCATGTGTTTGAATTACACATGTACCTCAGGAATATGGGGTCAACATTACAGTTTGTCCTAGCTTTAACTTAAGGAAGTAACAGGAAAAAACCTCAGTGTTCATGGGACAATTTTCTTGCAAAACCTTCTTTTTCTGCCATCTCTAACTGCTCTCCTCAGGGGAAAAAACAAACACATTTGTGGAAATTTTTTTTTATATATTTTATCAAGGACACTAACTGCATTCTTACTTTTACTGTCTGTGGGAGAAAACAAATCATCCTATTTACATAAAATGCTGTTGACAGACAAGAGTTGGTTCCTGAAGCAAATCAAAATCTTGTAGTATGTCAGTGGCGTATTTCACTGCTGTAAATGTTATGCATGACTTTATAGTTTGCCACAAACACGTCAGCCTGCAATAAGGAAAGGGCATCTTTAAAGTTACCAGACACGACTGCTAATAGACTCTTTTTACAGAAATCCCCACTGGAGCCTGTAAATGCAAATGCAGATGCTCTGCCTCAGCTGCAGAACAAATGAGCCTCAGAGGCAGCCCCACTGTCCTGGCTCTCCATTTGTGCCCACAAATGGGGGAATTTTTTGAAGTGTCTGTGCCCCTCCTGGCCAATGCATGTAACAAGCATGCCATGGAAGATGTCAGAGAAGAGGATGATGTGGTTTATGCTGGTATTCAGGGTAGGCAAGATCACATTGCACAGGTGAATGTTCTTTGCAATTTTTCCAAAGTCCTGCATTAGGGTGGCTGAAGAACCTTGGGAAGTTTCTTAGTCTACGTCCCTCTTAAGAAGATAATCAAATATATCAGTTTCTTTCATCATAAAGCTCTAACCTATTTTTAAGAACACTCATGGGAATTTCCCTTTGCTCCCTCAACTTAAAAAGCCAAGATAATTAGGCTTCATGCACCCATCCAGCTGAACTGTGATTAGACATGAAGTTGAACCCAATGAGTAAAATACTCCACAAAGAAACATTGTGTTCTTGTATTTGACTTCAGCTTTCTGTGACTCTTCAGGCACGTCTCTTTTCTGTTTGTGCTCCAGTTTCTCCAAGTTTGGTTCCTGCCTATCTTTACTGGGTAGCAACAGTAACAACATATAAATCTTTACAGTAAAAACCCTTTTTAAATTCACCCCTTGTTAGTTTAAAACAAAAGTATTGGGATTATTTTATGTAATTGATTTTAGTGTAGATGGAAAGCCAGTATTCCAAAACACACAATATAATACTTTTGGAAAAGATAATGATGCACTGTAAAAATCAAAGTAGATTGCATATCAAAGGTAAAATAGTCAATTATCTCTAACAAAGACTGGGTGTGCCAACAAGCTATCAGTGCAAAACATGACTTTCATAAACGTAATCTAGAGAAAGCTGGTAGGAAAGAACTTAGAAACAAATTTCTAATGGTGAGTGAAAAAAAAATCTATACTTTCTGGCTGTTGTTCTGGCTTGCTGGCTTGTGTTCTGCCAAAAGCCAGCAATTTTCTCTGAGTCTGCAAACACTAGCATTTTAATGGCCCAGATGAGTAGTAACCTTTGGCAGGTTTGGGCAGATAAGGTGGAATTAATGTCAAGTCCTTTCTGAAGGGATTTATTTACTCTCTGTTTTGTCATGGATATTAAAAGGTCAGATCCAGCCCTGATCATGAGCATTACATATCTCTTAATGCTTCCAGGCCACTTGGATTATGAAAACTAAGAAAAAAATCGCGGCTAATGTTCATGTGGGTTCTGAGAGTATCTGATACCCTCAGGAAGAAGAAACATCCCACTTAGACACTTGGCAAGAATACATTATAAATCTAGACTTACACGAATCCAGGCTAAAATTCAAGCAGACCTTGTGAAGTCATGCTGCAGTGATCACTTACACAGAAGAATATTAATTTGAAAGTTGGTGATTAGCCAGCAGTGATACAGTAAAGTTGAAGGTCATGATTTTGCCCAGAAAGAAGGGAGGGGGGGAGGGGAAGGGAGGAGAAACAAAAACCAAAAAAACCCAAACCCATAAACAAACAAACGACCAAAAAAACAAACAAACAAACAAACAAAAAAAAAAAAAAAAACAAGTAGAAGATAAGAAAAGAGATTTTTGTACTTCAGGTAAATCTTGTCATGTTTATTTTTTAAAGTGAATAATAAAGAATTATTTAGAATTCTGGATTCATAATTTATTAATAGCACTGCAGGGCTACATGTTGAAAATTGATGATAAGGTATACTCATCAATATAGTAATGATTGTAAGTGGCAGCACATAATTTCAGATCCTCCCAATTAAGTAGCCCTGATATTCTGTCAGCTGAACAAATCCTTTTTCTTCTCCCTTTAATTTTAAATTTTAAAAAAAGACAACCTCCCCTCATCTGCAATGTTTTTCAACCCAAAAACATAAACCTTACTAAACAAATACGTTATCTATTAAAAAGTTACAGAAAACTTTTGTTTTGTTCAAAAAATTAAATAGAGTAAAACTTAATACCAATATACAATAGACTTTTAAAGTTCGTATAAGTATCCATGCACACAATAGGATCCTTTGGGGCTGTGTATTCTTATCAGCCAACACTGCATTGTCCAGTGTAAAACTTCCTTCCTTCTCCAAGTCCTACCTCTTTAGCCAGGATGTTATGAAATTAATTTCACTGTCCAACCATCCAGGAGCCACTCTGGCAGTCACTCTTGCACCATCTGAGCTGGAGCCGAGGGCCCTTCACAGCTGCTCCCCCCATAGTCAGACCAGGTTTCCTTAACACCTTTTAAAATAATCTAATCTTGGTGCAATAACAAAGTAACTGAATAACAGCTCGATCTGATGTCTGCAACCGGGAACCCTGAACAAAGTAAATCCTGTTCTTCTATACCCTCACAGCCTAAGCATGAGAGTCTGGGGGTCAACAGCTCCTGCTGTGTCTCTCTCTGAGTGTCCCCTCACCTGGCAGGGCCACAGAGCCCTTTTTTTATGCCAAGGCTCAGCAGTTCACAGCCTCTTGCCTCAGAGACCTGCCACCCACAGCTCAACCTGCAGCTCATACTGCATCTGCTCGCCCAGATACCTGCAACTGAATGTATCTCTTAACCAGGATACCTGTCAGTACCTTGCTGAAGAAAATACAAGGTATATCTCACTCCAGTATTAATGGTTTCCAGGATGAGAACAGTTTAAAAGACCGGACAACACTGGTACTAGTTCATAACAGTGACAAAGTCACCAGTGTTCAGAATTGATATTGGAGCAACCAAAACCCAAAGCAAATACAGACTAATATGCGACATATTAGCACATTATTAGCATTATTCAGTATGTACTACCAAAGGATCCTTTAAAGTTTTGCTCGCTGTGTAGCAGGTCCAGAACTGCCCCAAACATTGCTAGAAAATTGCAGCGTACAAGGACTAACGTGGCCAGTCTTCGCGAACGAAGATCTGGGAAAGGTCTTTTTACCTTTCAAGCCTGCGCAATGGATTTTTTAG
>JAWWLV010000183.1:13501704-13544617 GCA_035041135.1 Platyrinchus mystaceus | reverse complement strand
ATGTGCCCTCTTCCTTGAGAGAAAGCCTCTACCCTGAAGTACCAGGTGATGCAAGAAGACAGTATCTGAAAGATATTTTTCAAGAGGGTGATTCTTGATATCTGCTCTTCTGACTAAATTCTATCTGTATCCATTTACTGAGTAATGGATCACAGACGGCTTTTCAAGAGCCACGTTTTCAGTACTCTTTCTTTCCTTTTCCTATTTAAGTTTTTAACTGAAGTTCAAATGAGAAAGCACTAAGAAGCATCTGCTGAGCATATGCAACTTGCAAATATTACCATTAATGGATGCTGCTAACGGAAAGATTTTTTCACCAGGCACACATATATCCTGACTGGCATACAAACACTCGGTCTGAAGGACTCAGCAAGGAGAGCTGAGTAAGTGTGGACCAGCTCTGTATTGCAGCGTGAGCATCTGTGTCCAGAGACTATGAGGAAAACAAAGGTCTGACACAGAGGATGTAAAACACACTTTAGATGTTTAGAAAGTCTCCTAGTGTCAACGAACTGTAACATAGAATTCCTGGATCCAGAACACAGAGTGCAGTTTTCTTTTGATGTTACATCTAAACTCCTACACCTCAATCTCAAGAATCTCAATTTCTCCTCAAAGTACCCAGAAAAAAGATTTGAAAGCAGCAGTCAAAATTGGCCATCATCCTAGTGCCAAAAGAACCTGCACCTCTTGGATTTGTGGAGATTTATGGAAGGAGAATATACAGAATTGCTAGACATTGCCAGAGTCACTTTAGTATTTAAAACAGTTCCCAAGTGGAAGGTGTAAAGTTCTTTTGGATCAGCTTTTTTAAATTAACTAGGACAAGTTTGGATGCTTTCTTGACTTTCTATCAAGACAATGCCCTGACCCTCCTGAGGCAACCATGACAAGTATTTTAAACTGGAAGGTTTAATTTCCAAATGGAAGCTATTGTAAATGAAATAATTATTTTTCAGAGCTGAAACTAAACATGAAATTTTCTGAGGCAGTCAGTCTTTCCATAAAAATTCTTCAAAGTCCAACTAAAGTCATCCCCAGAAAGCAAGTATCTTCTCTGGAGAAGATTTGTCCATTCTTACCACTGATATGGGAGTGTATATATGTAAAATAAAAATGCATTACTCACATTTAATGTTCTCTGAGCGCAACAATTGACTAGTTTTTATTTAAGTCAAAGCTCATCTCTCCTTCAAGCATTAAAGGTGTATATATATATAGAACTTTTAATTGGGTTTCCAGAATTGCATTTGTACCCTCAGCTCAATACAAGAATATTTATTCCCTCAAGGTTGAAAATTCTTCAAGTATTACTGTGTCAGGATTTATTCTCTATTTTGGTTTGCTAACATTTTATTTTCCTCTCAGATTACAAACTCCACAAATGTAAACTAACTCCTGTAGCACAGGTGTAGGCAGCTCCCCAAAAGTGTAGGACACACATCAAAAAGTCTCACAGTTAAGATAAATCTAAAAGGAACATGGACAGGCTTATTTATTCTGCAGATAACAAATTTTGTTCTTAGTTTTTTTGTACCTCAAGGGACCTTTTAAGGACTTCTATCCTTCCCCATTCCCTGAGAAACAGCTTTGAGAATCAAATGTACAATTGGTATAATGACCTTCAAGATTAATGATTATATAAGTGTTTTTAAAGTTCTCATTCACTAACACTTGGAAGCCACTGAAAGAATATAATATATGCACTACACATTTGGAAAGACAATGTATTAAAAGAGGTCTTTCATACTAAAAATAATACTTGTATTCATTTTTTAAAATATCAGTAATCTCACTAATTATTCTTTTTTTTTCATTAGGCAGCATATCTAATAAACTATATTAAATATTTATATTTTATCTATATTAAGCATTAGAGAAACACTATTTCCAGATTTGGAATATTCCAGTACAGGCAATGGCAGTTTAAAAAGGATAATATGATAAAAGATGTTTCTTAATGAGAATGAAAACAAATAATTTTAAAGTTCTTTACACAAAGTAAAAAGTGTCCTCTTCAGCCTCTGAAAAAATAAATCCATAATATGCTGATATGTCTAGGGGGTTGGGAGGAAGGAAGTCTATGAAGATTGTATTTCCAATGCTGTAAAGATGATGTCACTACAGAATTTCTGGGTTAACACAAGGGCAAGAAAATATTACTTATTAGAAAATTCTAATTATGTGACTGCACTTTTGTTTTGTTTTGTTTGTTTGTTTGTGGTTTTGTGCCTTTTTTTTGGTTTTGGTTTTGGGTTGGTTTTTTTTTAACATATAACAAGGTTACCTTCAGCTTACACATCAGTTAGGAAGAAAAAGCAAAAAAAGAGTTGGTACCTGTGTTCATTCAAGGAAGGATTGTGTGGTAGACTTTTAGCCAGTAGATTTCTTTATCCTTATGATTCTGGGATCTTGAGCAGGAGGGTCCAGTGACAGCAATAGTCTCCCAATCAGACTATAAAGGTGCAATGCAGGGGAATATCCACATAACCAAAGACACTTGCAGAACATGGGACCTTTGACAAATAGCTTAACAAAATTAAAGTTTTAATAAATTAAGGTCCTCCCTATAAATCATCCAGACCTATCTGATATTTCATCTCCCTATTTCTGCATTGTCACTATGCACAGATCCAGTCTTAATGTTGAAGTTTCTGTGAAAACAATGCTTTTTCAAGGAAGCACTTCAGAAACAGTTTATAGGGTGTCTCTGCAGCTGATAGCTGACTAATGGTAGGAAACACCGAGTATATTAACCCAAAGTGGAATACAGATCTGCTAATCAAGGAGACAAGAAGAGGATGAGCTGGAATAAAAGATCCTTGGTTTCTGCTGACACTGACTGAAGATGCAATGACACAGGTCTATTTCTATCTTATGTATTGAAGCTCTGGTCACTGACTGTAGCTTTCTACCTCTTCATTTGTCTCTCCTCTCATCTTCATTTCAAGTATCATGGTAATTCTGTCCTTTCTCCTCCTTCAAAGGTGCTCAGCAGTTTACAAGTATATCTTATCACTAAACCTGGTGTCTGTATAACATCACACTCTCTGCCAGTCTTAGAAGGGTTTGCAATGATTTGTTCATTGCTTGCCTCTCCTCCATTTTCACTAGCCACAAGCAACAGGTTTCTATTTCTGTGTTCATCAGCTTCTCACTACAAGAATAATCAAATATTTAGGAAGGGCTCAGGGCAAAATCAGTACAATCTTATAACAGCCACTGAAGATGTGAACACTCCAAGTCAAACCATCTTATTTATTTGGATTAATCTAATCTAATAGTGAATTAGTAGAAGTGACATACTTTTTAGCAGCTGGAAAATCTGTCTTATTTTACAGTAAATGACAGCATGTGTACTCTTGTTCGTCTGCTTCCTACAAAAGAATTCGCTTTTCAGACAGCTAAAGCCACTCAGTTGTTCCAAAATATACCAAACAACTGGAAAGAAACTCACTGAGCTCTTGAAGCATATGGATTAAATAACTGTTTGTTCCATATTTATTCAGAATTTGTAGGGGCACCTATTTGTAACTTCACATACCATAAAACACAATTTGCAAACAAAAATAATGAAAACTGGTCCACTGATATAAAAGACCTGCTGGCTAAAATCCACCATCTGAGAGGAGATGTCCACTATTTTCCACATTAGTCATCTTAGAGTGCCCATCACTAACATTTACTCTCTTAGTGGATGCCTGGAAGGGAAACCAACAGCTTTCTGGCTGTAGCAGACAAAACTGCTGGAGATGGTTGGAAGACATGTATGTTTTAGGGCCAGATGTCATCAAGCAGAACCATGCCAAGCACTCTTTCCACTCCAATCCATTATAGACAACACTATGGAGTCATACCCTATAGTTCCTGGCACAAAGCAGTGGAGAGACAAGATCATACAGAAAATCTGGGATACAGGAATGAGAAATCAAGGAACATTTCTCAGCCTTCCTATGCTAAAAGGTTACAGAAAAGATGCATTCCAGGCAATTTGCAAAGGTGTAAGATTGGGACGTCAGTAGCAATGGCACAAACTGTCAATAACCATGGTTTTTGTATTTTTTTCTGGGTCAGGGTGAACTGCTGCCAAACACCAAGCACAGAGAATTACTGAAGACATTACTGATGGATATCATGTTAATATCAGCATTAAATTCTCTAGACTCCACCTTAATATCACTTTACAGTTAACCAACTATAAAAGCAGAGTGTAAGGTCATGGAATTCATACAAAATTCAGTTAGCTTAAGGCTAACTTCAGTATCTCAACAGTAAAGGGTAATTTGCTATCTAAGTATATCCATTTTATTCAGGCATAAATCCATACAGAGTGCACTTGACAAAAACAGATATACTGACACTTTGAATTATCATCCCAACAGAAGAACTGCCCTGGTGATATCAAGAAAGACAGAGTTAGCTCCTGAGAATATACTCAGAAGGCTACATTTACAGTCAGCTCAGTAAGCTAAACTGGAATTAGAAGCAAATTAATAAATATCCAAACAGCATCTCAAAATCAGACAGTCTTAAATTAGAGAAGTCCTAAATACAACAAATGGATAATGGTTGCCTCTTCAAAACTTGTAATAACATAGTTCTGCCAGGAAAAACAATGAAAACTTCTGGGAAACTTTGCTTGTTTCATTCCTATTTCAAAGTAGCAATTGTCTTTTTTTTTCTTCTTTTCTTCTTAGAGCAAAAGTGATGGAAAAGAAAATAACCTATAGATACTTGTCATTTAACACCTATTTGTCTGGCAATAATTACTGTGCATAAAGGAGAGAAAATATATCTTAATACTAGTACAGCAGGAAGCATTATAATAAGACAAGCAGAAACTCATTCTCTAATCCAAGCAAACAATGTAGGACTTCTCATTGTTACATGCAGAACGTTTCCTTGCTTGGAGGGCATTAGGACTGGGAGCTAAAAGATGCTTTAGAATAAATTAACACAACTATAAATCTGACAAGAAGATTAATATTCTAACTATGTTCATAATAATTAACTCACCAAAACAGTCCCAGAATCATTATCCAGCTAGGGTGGAAATGGGAAAGTTTACAGCACCTCTGTAGATTTATAAGCCAATTAAGAGTGACTCTCCTCTAGATTTCATTAGAAAAGCCTCTGGTTAAGCAAAAGCTCACACATACAAGTAAAAAGTTTCCTGATGAAAGGGATCTTTATCACCTCTATTAAATACTTTTCTTGCCCCCTGAGAATTACATATTGCTGTTACATTCTCAGCTTCCTGTCAACTCTCCAGCCCTCACACAGCATCCTCACACCTGCAAGAAGTAGGACTGCCACTGTGGCACTTCTCCATGGGGTAAGCTCTGCTTTATACCTTGCATGACCAAGGTGTCATGGTCCAGCATTAGAGAAGCACTTCTAATATTCTGATACAGCTTTGGGCTTAGGGGTCACAGCCCCCCTTCTACCCAGAGCCATCTTCTGCCTTCCATGTGCAGAGGAAGGCAGATTTGTAAAAAGCTTCACCAATCACCAGCCAGCTACTGCTTGTGTATGTGTTTGCACAGAGTAGGAACTCTTCATTGTCTTTCTGCACAGGTTCATTTTTCTAATATAAAAGCCTTCTCTGCCACTGTCAGAGCAGTCTCCCTTTATCTCCAATTCCACAATTTCTTCTCCTTTCAAAACTTTGTATAAATAACAGCTCTTTTCTCCTTTTGTTGCATACATCTATGCTTGTTTCATCCCCTCTCCTTTGTGCCTTCCTGCATAATTGCATTTTTCAGCTTTGTAGAGTATTTTTCAATATAGATAGCATAAAAATTGCTATCTAAAATGAAATAGCATTGTATCACAGCCCACTCTTCTTTCCCAGTAAAATACACAATTTGGACTGACTCAAGCTGTGATGTGTATGCAGGTAAAGCAAATTCTGAATTATTCAACACTTAAAAACACTGAAAAATCATTCACTTGTTACAAGCCATAAGATTTATGTTTTATGTCTCCCAATCAATAGCTAGTGTGTCCACACATAGCTGATTTATCCATATTGAAAATATAATTATAAGTCTAGTTTGCTCTGAACCACGGAGTCCTTTGTAACAAGATTATTTAAATACAAATGGGGTTGGAAAATTGGTTTTAAATGGCTAATCTGTCTTGTCTTCAACTCCAGCTGCAGAATTTACTAACATCATAAACACAGGCTGAGTGAAAACTTAAGAGGTTTTCTGATTCTCCTTGCGATCTGTCTATGCAGCACTCATTAACGGTGAAGTTGATGGGAGCTGTATGCATGCCATGAGAGGAGGATAATAAGCCTTGTAATCTCTATAAAGAGAAAGGGATTTTTACTAGTGATATGTCATATATGCTGGAGTGCAAGTGTCTGTCTTATCAGCAGCCCAGTAAAGAATTCATGCACCCCAGTCTCAGATGCACTGAAGGACACCTATAACGTATGGGTGGACAAAACTTATAGCCACGTGGCTGGAAACTACTCAGAAGCACCACTTGCAATATGGAGCCTCAGACATTTGTGAAGACGTGACTTGGAAAAATTTCATTTGAGCAGACTTCCTTGGGGATTATGAAAGGCTCTACTGTCTTCCTGCTGTCTCCACTAAGTGTGGCCAACAGTCCATGACATGCAGTGGGGAAAGGCTGGGCCAGTACCTCCTCCTTCTAGGGACTCTGCAGTTCTGCCAACTGGGAATACGCCATGACTTTCTCTCTGGGTCATGCAAAAGGACTGGGAGGAAAATACAGATCAAAACCTGACTTGGGTTGAGTGGAGATTAAGGATTTCGGTGAGTTTTAGTTTAACAGATGTAGTGGAAAAGACATTTCAAGACCCTGTTTTCCTTTGCTGGAAATGCAAACGAATTAAAACAAAGTGAAACCTCAAATATTTGGTTGAAATCGAGGTAGTTCTGACACCCTTCTTTTCATCAACTCAGTATATTGTTATCTGTCAAGTGTTTCTCCACTTTTCTTTTCTTGAGAAAGACAAAATCATCAGACTATCCTATACTGACGCGTAATCTCCCCTTTCAACAGCTATAAGTGAATAATAAATTGTCACCAATGAGCAATTGGTGTGAGACATTCACTAATATCCGTACAGCAAAGCACAGCTTCCAGCTAGTTTAACTAAAGTATAAGATATACCAGTGAACCTGACAGGCCCAGTACACACTGATAGTTTATACTGACAGAGCAGATGTCATATAATGATTTCCATGTAATAATGATTTAGATTTCACAGCCCCATCTGAGCTATGAGTCAGTGTTGACCGCCTCTCAAGTTAGGAACAGCGCAGATTTCTGAAACAAAAAAAGCAGTAAAGTAGGTAAACTCCTACCCCTTTTAGCTATACACAAAAATTTAAAAAGGAAAGTTCGAAAAGTTCAAAGTCCCGAGGGACATACAGAGTACAAAAATCCTGACCTAAGGAAACAGAAAAAGGTTTAAAGGTTAAAGCCTGCAGGGAGGATGTGTTTTCCATCTGAGATTTCTGAAGTGGCAAATTTTCCACAATAACCTAAATTTTAACCCCTCCACTCCCTGTAAATGAAAGATAACCTGGTAATTTGCCACCTTGCCCAGACATAAGAAACTACTAACTTAAATCCTGCTTTGACAGACCACTCTATCCACCCAAAAAGCAGAAAGGGATTAATGTGCTAGGTTTAGCTTGTTAATTTTTTTCAGAGTAGCTGGTATGGAACTTTGTTTTGGGGTTGTGCTGGAAAGAGTCTTGGTAGTTTGGGAATGTTTTCATTATCGCTGAGCAAAAAACATCACTGAACCAAAACCAACAAAGATGCAGATTCCTAAATCTGAAACTACCAAGCTTGTGACAGATTGGTAGAGTGTACACTATCACAGATTGTGACAGTGGAGGCTACCCTGGGGTACTGCTTTCCTAACCCTGTGAGATGGTCCACTCCACTGCCTCGCCTTAAATGAAGGGCAATGGTTCTTTCCTAGAGGTGTGCAATGCAGAACTTCCCTTACAGCTATTCAACAGCCAGATGTTTAGGACAAGCACAATGTTGTGCTTGTCCTCATTTCATCCAAGGGTCTGAAAAAACCTTCAACATTCAGCTGGACAGCACACTTCTATGTTTCTTCTTAGTTTGAAAAAACATAAAGAAAGGGTAATCGCCAATAAAAAAACCCACTGCAAAAATTTGAGATTATAATTCTATACATGCTTCTGAAAGCCTCTGTGGCTTTCTTAGTTGTGCTCTGAATGGCTCTCTAGATCTAATTTAATTCAGTGAAGAAAATCCAAAAGTGTCAGGGAAAAAAAAAGCAAATCAACTTTCTCTTTAGTTAGAATAAAAATTGAACAGAAGGAATTCTTGATCTTCATTAATTCCATGGGCAGACATACAAGCTCCTAAGTGTTAATGAGACTTGCCAGTTTAGGTGGACTGAAGTGTCTAATGAAAAGTCAAATGAGCCCACTTTGGATTTTCATTATCAGATATTTCCACCAGTAAGGTTTGGCAATGCATCCTAACAAACCCTTCAAGCCCCCTGGGAACATGGAGCAAATTGTTCTTCTGGCCTGAAATTAAGTTACTGGCTTGCATGGTCAGCGTGACTCCTAGAAACTAATGTGAGGGGAAAATTATCCAAACCCTTTCTCAGAGTTACCTTTTCCACATACAAATTCTATTTCATTTTTCCCCAATTATGTAGAAAATTAGCCCCTGTAACTTATGGTGTTTTCCATCAGAAACATGTAAAAAAATTGTCTCACCAAAGAGCAAACTTCCAGGTCTGCTGAAGCATTAGAACTAATGTCAGGATCCGCCCTGAATCAACTTCATGCCTGATCACTCTAGTAAAACAAAAGAGTTCAAGATGTTCCTAAATGTTAATTTACCATTAAATGCCTGCTAGGCTTGTTCTTATTCTTGTGTGCAATATTAGGTGCCAGATCAGAAACTCATAAATTGGATCCTTAGGACATGAAGATTTGCTATGGTAAATTCTATGTGTTGTCTTTTCAAGTTTCCCTTTAAGAAGAAAAAAATTACAAAAGAAAATAAAAGTACAAGAGCTTCCAGAAAGGCCTGAAAAGTTTGACATGTAACAAAAAATTAATTTGTCTTAATATAAAATTTTAACAAGCCACATGGTATTTTCAGGCAAAGAGGCACTTAACTGACATCAAATCTGTAAAAATGTCTCAGTTATGGATTTCTGATTCTCAAGGGTGGAAGTCAAGAGACAGATTAAATGATTACTATGTTCAGTCCAAAATGAAATTCCACTGGTTTTAAATATATTCAAAAAAGCATAAGTATCTGGAGCAAAGGCAGCCTAACAAAACATTTTAAGTGACAGGTGAAGCACTTGACAACTTTATGACTATCTTAGGGCCAAAGTTGTCTTTCTAAAGGAAGAAGGATTTTAATAGTTTTCCCTAAATCAAACCATAATAAACCAAGGACAGTGACAATACAATGGATTTTAAAACCTCAGAAGTTAATCTCCCTGGGCATGCACCCCCACTGCCTGCAACATGTGCAGGGAAAAATTAAGCAGCCCTTCTCCTGTCTTCCTGCTGCACCACAGCTCTCATCGTTTGCAGTCACTATGTTCTGGAAGCAAAATCTGCTTTTGTGGCATAGCATTTAACCAAAGTATAAACCAAAGAAAAAACATAAATCTACTTGGTCACTCTTCACATGCTCCCTTTTATTTTCATGAAGAGTCTGTTTCTTTAACCACCACATACTGCCATGCCACCAGGGCTGTCAATCTCAGAACCACAGAACATGGCACAGAAAGGATGCTACCATTTTTTACCAACTCACAAACAATTGACATGTTCCATACAAAAGGAAGACTTGTAATCTTTTCCATCCACGCCTGTGGAGGCACTGCTACCCCATGCACTCTTACCAACAGCACCGGGCACGGCTGCACACTGAACTCATGACACAGCAAGAATCAAGTCTGCATTAAAATACTAGGCAAAGCCTTGAGCACTTTTAGTGTATATGCTAAGTCATCCCTCAACTCGTCCAGCTGAGGAGCAATTTACCACCCATCTCCCCCAGCATGAGCTCTGTTGTTCTGGCCAAATATGTATAAGACATAGAATTAGTTTCCATATTTCATGGGGAAAGCACACAGGTGATTAGCCCCATTTACCCTGGTGTGCCTGAATCAAAGCCAACCAGGCACAGAAGCACATAGGTCATTTTGAGTGCCCTGAGCATCCTCATAGTCTGAAAAATAGTGTAGTCCTGAGGGCCTACACATGTATGACGCAGTCAGTCAGTGACATAACCCGTTTAGATCAAAACACCCCGTGGAGTCACTCGGGTCAACTCTCTCTCCGCTCCAGCACTCCATTGATGTGAATCTGAAGCTGTTTCTCCAAAAGCCAAAACGAGCCTGAACCAGAAAGGTCTGGGGCCAAAGGTATTCACAATTCAGACCTACCCAGATGGTGTCATCTTGTCTGTACTGTTTCCAGTTGCGTCCGGTGTCGCTGAACATCAGCGTGTAACTGGTTACCCAGTCTGAGCTCCCGTACCGGCCCTGGGTCGCGACCGCAACAATCTCCACTCTGTCCCCAAGATCAACCTGCAGCCACTGCTGCTCGTTTGACTCCAGAGGGGACCAGCCACCAGCTCCTGGAAGAGATTAGATAAAAAGAATTTAGGTGACAATGACAGCACAAGAAATTATACTTTATGTAGAACCACGTAATTATTTCAGCTCATCACAGGGGACTCTGTTTATTGAACATGCGGCTGTTTGTTCATATTTTTGTATTAGGAAATAAGCTACATGAGATGTGCTTCCTTCAGGTTTTCTCCTTTAACCTACATTTCATAAGGAATTTCAAATATCTAAGAAATTTTAAGGAAATTTATTCTTTTGCAGCTGGACAAACATCAGTGAGGTTGGCACATCCTCTGTCACAAAAAAAAAAAAAAATCTATTCCCTCCTTGTAATTTTGGGAAGGCAGACTTGTAACTTCCAGTTTGCTTTGACATTTTTTTTTCTATGTTTTAAAAGAAATGCAAAAATGTTAGTTATTTTTATTTGAGCCCTACTAAGTATTTGAAAGAATGGTTTAAATACAGTTTGTAAATCCATTTCAGATAATTTGTTGTAAAGCTAGAGACCATTTGACTGAACAACTAAAAGTGCCTTCACACTGGAAAGTGGCCTCTCTTACATGAGCTTGCAATTCATGTTTGTCCTTTAAGAGTAAAGATATGTGCTATTGCTTCAATACTTTTAGAGGTTAAACAGGCCTGCGGTAACACCAAGCCAATGAAACAGAACTGCAACCACTGCTTGCATTTTACCACTTTGCTCACACAATAAATGGGAGCTTAAGGTTAAAAGGCAAATCACTCCAGACTGGAATATATTATTTCACATTCTCTTGCTTTCTTTTACACCCTTAAATTATAGGCTATGTTTATTTTCCTTTAGCTTGTTTCTACTTACAGACATTTATTCTCTGTATACAACCAGCATTCACTTCAGGCTTAAAAATAAGCGAGCAGTGCAGCTGTGAAGAACACAGAAGCCATCAACAAAGTATCCAAGGCAGCAAATTCTGAAGCTGCTTCTGCAACCCATCTTCTTTTTGTTTTGTCATTATTAATGAAGTTTACAAAAGCGTGTGACTACAGTGAACACAATCACTTCAGCAAGGAAAGGGGGAAATACAGAGTTGGGAGTAAAGGATTAACAATTCCTCATAAACTACAGGAATGATTGCAAATAAGCATTCGAAACAAAATGCATCTCTGAATTTTGGATATAAATACCTGGATTTATCTTAATATTTTAATCTTATTAGCTGATCTGTCTCAAAGTTGCTCCTTGAAGAGTTCATTGAAGTGAACTAAGTTTAAATATTAATAAATGTGGTTTATAACAAAGAACTCAATTTCAATAACTTTGTACATTAAAAAATGTCTTTGTTCTCCTAGATTGCATTGTACTTTCCTACTCACAACTGAAAGTTCTTTGACTAAGAATAAATTTTAGAATTTTCATTATTTTCAATACATTAATATAGGATTTATCCTAATTCCTAAAAGAGAAGTATATCTATTCCACAGCTTGAACTGAATATTGTGCCTGCTCCCCCGGATGACTCAGTCTTCATTCCTCTACAAGAACTCTCCAGGGAAAATAGTTTGCAACCAAACCAATGCATACTGTTTGTTAGTGCCATGATTTATCTTACCCTTTTCAATCACACTAGAAGTCGTCATCATTGTGATTCTTTTACCTGCCTTAAATAGAATACTTTCTCCTATGAGCATGCCATGAAAGACCTAATGAGAATATTAGGAACTTCATCACTCAATATTTCTGTCTACTTCATAGTTGTTTTAACTCTAAACCTAGATATAGCTTATATAAAACTATAATACTTCCTGTTAAAAGTCCTAACAATGTTTCTTCTCCAATCACCTTTTTTCTTTTGTTTTTCTAAAGTGTCATATAAAGAACACTTCTGTCTGCCTTTAAGACACAAACTTTGTAACTGCATTCAAAGGCCACAAACTGCAGATTTCTCCTACACTGAATTGTGAATAATGTACATACAATTCAAAAGCAAAATTCCTTTGGCTTGTAATATCCAATATTTGAAACAGACTCTGAATACAATAGTTGCTGCTTTTTTTACAGTTTTATTCCAGGAGCTGATCCGATATAAAAATTTGGTTGAGAAGTTGTGATAACAAAGTTGTTCCTTCCAGACTCCCAAGAGTCTATCCCAGATGTTTTCATAAATATTAAAAGAATCTGGGCATTTTCATCTTTCCTTTATTGTTTTTCTATAACATAAACAGCAACAACCGTATTGAGAAAAACACTTATTAATAAATAACTTATTTAATGAGTTTTTAATTTAAAAAAATAAAAAACTTTACTTTCTCTGTTTGAGTTTATACATAAATTCTTAAGCCAATCTTATTAGCAGATGTGCTTTCTAGTAGGATATCAAATATCATAACTAAATAGCTACTCTATGTATTTTATGCTCTGTCCCTTTTGCTGCAAGAAGCGGCAGGAATGTGATATGCTTTCCACAAAAGTGTTTGGCTTTACTATGCACTGCTATTTTCCAGTTTGAGCACAGCACCTCAGGCTTATAATTTTGAAGTCAAACAAACGATACACACTGAATGGAAATTTGGGAGATCAGTGGTGAGCTTGAGCTCTAAAATCACAGATTACATGGTTTCTCTGAACTGCATATCTCTTTACACGAGCAGATTTGTCTGCTGGAAATGTCACTCTTTAGATGTAAGCACTGCATGACACAGCACTGACACCTGCTTGTAGCATCACCTCTCCAGAGCTGGTCTTGCAAGAGAGTTACAGAACATGTCTTTACAGAACAGCAGCTGCTTCATATATCTTTTCCAATGGAGAAAAAAGCCCACTGTATTTTCCTCTCCCAAGCCTTCCACCATTACCATTTCCACAGATGGACAATAATTCTACTGTTATAAGAATGGCAGCTAAAATCCCTGCAACAGCAGCAAAGCTACATTGGCTGCATGACTGAGGGCAGAACTAAAGCTTTTCCCACTGGGCCTCTCTCACTTCCGCTAATAAAGCAAACGTAGCTTCTGCTTGCTTTTGTGGTTATCCCAAATCCTCACCAAAGACAGCTGTGAGTGTAAAAAATCAATATATGTTTTTTCTTCAGTATTTGCTCTGTTACACAGAGCAGGTGGCACAAGGGATACTGGATACTGCCACAATCTGTGTCTCCACATTTCTTTTATGCAGATCATTCCTTATAGTGTATAAATACCCCATCCCATACTTTTTCCAGTAAGTAGCAGAAAAGCACATCCAAAGCATAAGAACCATTTACAGCCATTTACTTCTCTACCCACTAATGATGCTTGTCCTGAGGTTGCAAGCAGACCCAAGACAAAGGACAAGAAAGCTCTAATAGGCAAAAACATGGGCTATTGAAGACACTATTTACAGGACATCAACCCCTTTGAACAGATACAAGCATAGCTCTGACACCCTTTTCCTGCAGTTGGGCATAAGACAATTGAAGAGGACTATACAAGTTTTAGTAAGTGTGGCATAAACACAAAACAGATAAAATTTGGCTTTGATTATGCCGACCGGATCTAAACATTTGTTTTAGGTAATCTGGAAAGTACTAATGTATGAAGATGTCACACTGCCTCTCACATGAAAACAAGAGAGACAGGATGCTCAATGAAGTCCAAGTTTGGCATTTTACAATACGTATGAGGGACATAAAATTTCTCCTTCTGCCCATCAGATTGCCACTGGCATTGACAGAATTCTGCACGTTGTGTTACACCATCATTCCTCACAGTTCACACATTTCACATTTTCTATGGATCATTTCAAAGGAGACATTCAACATGGTATGGAGAAAACGCCCCAGTAAAGAAACAGTACCACAGGAATCTGATATATTGCTCATATTCTCCATGGCAACAAATCATAATGCTAGAAGTATGAGTAGAGCAAAGATCTGATGGTTTCTCAGCTGGAAACCCACATGATTCCAAGAAATATGATCAAATACTTTTGTTTCTTTTTCAGGCTATTTGTACATTTTGCCATAGTTGTTTCAAAAATTGCATTTAAGCCCAGTCAATGCTTCTTGCTGTTCCCCAGGCTGCTCAGGATGCCCACGCTTATTTGTAGTTCATTAATACAAAGCAAAAGGAATTATTATTTCCACCCTACAGTGCCTTGCAAACAGTTCAACTGGCTTTAAATTGCACTAAAAACTGAACTTCCTGCTGCAACTAAGTGTTTCCCTGCTGCAGAGTTTTATATTAATGCCCAGATCAAACACTTCCTGGCCATAAAACAAATTCTTTTTGACATTATATATGTTTTATATTTTCATACATAATTGCTTATACTGACTAGTCAGGCTAAGAGCTAATAAGAACTTAAAAATCTTGGGTGATACAGTGCTATTATAGCAATTTTCTTATTATTTATTATTATTTATTTACTGTAAGCAAAAAAGTTGATAAATCCCTCTCATGGATAAGTAATATATTTCATAACTCAGAATCACATTTATCAGAATTATATTAGCTGCTTTATTATTACAAGTACAGATTTATCAGCATTTTAATTGAGCCTTCCAGTTGTTCACACAAAGCTTTACTCATGGGTAGTTTGTGTGGGTTTTTTTTTTAAACAGCACATTCCACTACCACAGGCCTTTTTTAAACAACAGCCTTTTATTTCCTGTTATCTTTTACTGAATTAACTTGATGAATTAGAATGTTCTATTGATGAAAGTCTGGTTTATGTTTTATAAATTCATCTTCACCTGTTGCATTCATATTTATGTTAACAAATATATTGATCTGGCTTTCTACCTGTAGGCATTGCTCCTTGCAGAACTGTCTTAACAATTACAAAGCTAAACCAACTCATCAAAACACTATCAGAAAGCCATAGCCCAGTCCTTGTTAGTGAATATTATTTCTTGTTAAGATGTCTACTGTTTCCATTTAAGTGATGGTCAAAGAAAGTTTCTTCAGCCACCATCTACTACTGTTTGCTCCTCCAACTCAAGGTGAAAAACTGTGCTGATTCTAGCGTAAGTGGACTTAGTTTTCTTCAGGTAGCTGGTATGGGGCTATGCCTTGGGATTGTGCTGGAAATAGTGTTGATTATACAGAGATATTTTTGTTATTGCTGAGTTTTATTTTGTTACTGCTGTGCTTACACATAGGCCAAGGCCTTTTCTGCTCCTCACCTCACCCCACCAGTGAGGATGCTGGCGGGAGGCAGAAGTTGTGAGAGGACACAGCTGGGACATCTGACCCCAACTGATCACAGGAATATCCCTTCCCATATGGCATCATGCTCAGCATATGAAGTTGGGGGGAAAAAGGAGGAAGGAGGGGATGTTCTGAGTGATGATGTTTTGTCTTCCCAAGTCATGTGACAGAGCCCAGCTGTCCTGCAAGTGGCTGAACACCTGCCTGCCCATGGAAAGTGGTAAATGAATTCCTTGTTTTATTTTGCTTGTGCATAAGGCTTTTCCTTTACTTATTAAAATGTCTTTATCTCAATGCACAACTTTTGTAACTTTTACTCTTCTGATTCTTTTCCCCATCCAACCAGGGGGGAGTGAGTGAGTGGCTGTGTGGGGCTGAGTTTCTGGGCTTGAGCCATGACATGTGCCCAACATGGGTCTCAAAGGGTTTGAGATAATTACAGATTTGATTGGAATGTGCTAGATGGAATTTATAGCTGTTACTGCTGTTTAGCTATTAATCAGCAGGCTTCTATGTTTGCCATGGGTCTTGCTTTCCTTTCTGTTTATGAGAGTCTAGTGCTCATTAGTAGCTACTTTCTGCTTTCACTGCTTGCTGTACTGCTTGTCATCCAACTCTGCTGTGCCTGGGACCGTTTGGATAACAGCAGTGTCCATGTGCCTGGGCTGGCAAATGGCCAGGGCATTGCTGCTGCTCCTGTGCTACTCTACTGGACAGGCTGGAACTCCAGTGTGAACTCCAGTTGAAGGGATTGTGACCTGTGGATGAGTCCATGTGGCAAAAGGACACCCTGAAGTGTCATGTCTGTGAATTAGCCCATGCCAGAGCAGGTAAATCTCAAAGTGCCTGTGGCCATTGTTATATCTGTACACAGCTGCTGCACCTTTGGAAGGGATTATGGCCCCAGGATAAGTCCACACTGGAGAAAATACACCTTGAAGCATCTATGGCTATGCATGAGGTCATGCTGAAGTATGTCAAAGCAGGTGGCCATGGCCAAGCCCCTGACAGAGCAGATACACCCCTGCAGAAACTGCAGCCATGGGTAAGGCAGGAGCAAGTTTACTTCTGAAAGGACTGTGGCTGTGGGTAAGGCCACACTGGAGTGAGTGGCTATGGGGGGTTTCATTATTGTTGGGCGTTAAACCACAAGTACCCATGTGAACTCTGCTGCCACTACATCTGCACATTCCTACAAAAGTCCATGCAGCAAAAGAATTAAGCAAAGTAGAATTTAACTTCTAGGTCTCTGAGTTGGCTTCAGCTCCTCAGTTACAATGTAAGCCTTCAAAACATGAAATGAAGGTTGCTGAAACAACTACCTTAGGGCTTGGTTTCAATACTCTGTCTTCCTGTTCTCATGATTAGTGCTAAAGGACAATATGCAATACCAAATCTCTAAAAAACTACAATTCCTTACCCCTCCCTACATGACAAACTACTGTATGGCAGTTAAATACAACCTATTTCAATTTCTGACCTTAAATTGAAATAATTGTCATAATTTTAAATATTATTAATATAACTTTAAAATACAGTACAACCAGAGCTTGACTTGCAATAATATTGACTTTGAATCTCTTCCTGATTTCTGCAGAAAAAATTAATCTTTATAGCCATTTGCACAATCTCATAAGCATATCTATTCACCATCCCAGCCAGCAGCTGGAGATGAAGGCAGGGAAAACTCAATCATGCTCAGTGTTTACAACTTTATTCTGTTGAGCAACTACCATATGACTTTTTACTTGCTGAAAAACTCTGGTTCAAGAGTATATATATGATATAATAACTCCCATCTAACACTCCTCTAATGACCTAGCAACTCCTTATCATTACTGATATAAGAGAGAGCCCTTTACTGTTTTCTGTAGATTTATCAAATGGTGTTTGATTACAATAGACACTTCAGAGATGTTTAAGAAGGAAAATTCTCGTCTATTTTCAATTAAAATCTTTTTTTCTAGGAGTATACTTTCTAGTGACTCTTAAATTTAAAGTCATATGAAATATGATAATATAGATAATCTCCACCTTTAGAGGCTCTAACTTAGGAATAAAATGGGAGCTAATAACCCAAATTTGCAGTGGGATGTCAAATGATGCCCTAGATACTGCCAACTTCTCTTTGCTGGTACCAAGTTTCATCCTAATAGTTCCTCCTTGTGTGTGAACTCATTATCTCGGCTTCAAGCATTGTTCATTGCAAATGTCTGCAAAGTTTTTATCATGTTCACTATTTCTACAGTTGTAAAATCATTGAATTCCACTGGAACTTTGTATCTAGTCACTACTATCTTTAACACCTACATTTCAGAATAAGACCTCTAGACTAACGACCTTCAGGCTCTTAAAATGATGGAAACTCATCAAAAGCAGAAAGATTATCTGAACTTCCTTAAGGAGGTCTCTACAAGAGAAGTAGAGAGCTTTGAATTTAATAGAAGCTTTCTATAATAAAGGAAGAAATTGCTCCTACATAGCTCACTTTCAGAAGCATAAATTAATGGCTCTATTCAATTTATCTCTTAATGCACTGCATACAAACAACATAAAAAGTAACTCCTTGTAAATGTGCTTAAAAAGAATAGTTTAGGCATTTCATACTGCAACCTTACCATCTCGCCTGTTGAGCTTTGCAAAGCTGGGACTGTGGGTACTGGAGAGCTCAGAGGAACTGGTAAGGGCTGTTGAAGGTAAGGGAGATACCAGTGCATCATCACAATTATCTAAAAAAAAAGGCAAAAAACAAAACACAGAGGTCATTATATGAGCAACACATGTCAGCTTGTGCTGTCTCCAAGTGGTGTTTGCTTCTGCTTAGTAGACAGAGACTGGAGACAGAGCACACTTGCGCTTGATTTCACTTGTGAAACTGAAATTTACCCTCCAGAATGACAGTCTGGTGGGACAGCAACTGCAGTGACTGAAATTTGATAGTCTGTGCTGCAGTTAGAGGGTAATGACTTATTGCAAAAGCCGCTGGAAAAGTGCAGTAATGCCCTGGCAGACTTTAGCGGACAATCCAGGTGATGTGTTCAGTAAAGTTTTTCCACAGAACAGGTATGTAATGTAGGAGTTAGAACTTCATATTTCTGTGTAGAGGTGACACACAGGGACATTCCACCTGGCCTTTTGCAACATGTAAAAGCATGTCCCATGCTTCACTAGAGTCACATGCTGCACTACGATCACAAAACCTGAACATTTCCTTCATTTCTTCCCCCAGCTCACACACAGATGCACAGCCAAATTAGTCTTGTTCACTCACATGAGTAGCTTCTATGTCTTTCCCCTCTTTCTTTCACATCTACGTGAGGACAGATGAGCTAGGCTAATACTCGAGTTGAATTTTTGATCCCATAATATTTGAATAAAGATGGAATTAAATAGAGTAAGTTTACTCATTACAATGCTGTCACATACACACTCAAGAACATAATGTGGGGTTTCAGTAGGGAATAATAATAATAAACCCCTCTCATTTTTAATTGAATCTCCCATAGAGCAAACATGGATCTAATTACTGGAAAAATCATACAGGTCAGCAGGATCTCAGGCCACCGCAGTGTTCTTGCACTCAGAGTGTAAATATGCAATTTGCAAAGATTGGGAAAGTGGGGGATGGAGGAAAGGGAAATAACCCATTCATGATACTTCAGGGCTACAAAAGACCAAGAATAAAAGCAGAACTTTCTTTATAGTTATGACAACAAGTTTCGAATTTCTTAAACTGGGTGATACCTTTTCCATAATAAGCCAGATCACAGTAAAATATTTCTCATCTCTTTTACAATGACTCTTTAAAACAGTACAGATATTTTTGTAATCAAAACCCAGCTCTGTATGAAAGACAATCAGTGTAATCAATATAATTCATATCAGTGCATTGAATGATGGATATCAAAAAGCAAACTTCTGTACAGAACCTCTTCCATCTCTTTGATTACCAAGAGCAAAAAGGCCTAAGGAGATCTGCAAATTGGACAAATTAGGGAAAAGTATGCCACTGCTGTTGTAGCCATGAGGATAATTAGCCAACAAAACAAGTTACCATGGTCCTGAGCAGGTTCTCTATGACTTGTACCCTTTGAATCGCACAGAGAACTTCTGACTGCACTGCAGAAAGGTCTGGGGAGGGCTGGTCTCCTGGTACCCCGTGAGATCAGGCCATAACTGTTCTATTTGGACTTAAAAAAAAAAAAAACACCTGTAAATTAAAATAAGGGTCTTAAATTCATTGCCACTTACAACCTGAACAGAGATTAAGCAAAAATCTCAAATGGTCAGTACATCAGGGCACTGAATTCACCCAAACTTCCACATTCTTTAAAAACCAAAAGACCAGTTGGAACCTCTCAAAAGAAGGTTCGAAGTCTTAGTGACAGACCTACATGACTATTCAGCAACACTTAAAACATGAAGTTGGAAATAACCGAATGCAGAGATTTCAGTTTAAGTAGTGTTTAGATTGCTGGCTGTCTTCAGTTCCCTGTGGTTACTTCTGGACCACGAGAGAACTCAGCACATCAACCTGTACTCCACAGTTACCCATGGCAAGAGTCTCAGTGACAATCTCTGGGTTCTCACTGTTCCCCAAAGGTAGGTTTGGATGCCTGTGGGACACTGAGTGTCTCAGCATCACAGCAAGAGTAAACCATTTCAGAGCAACACATTTAAGGTTTTCCCTGGGATCTCTGGAGGCTCAAGCCTGAAAAGTGACAATTAGTTCTAACCACCGATGCTTTGCCTACATTTCCACATCCTTTGTTTCTGTTCCCATACACACATACCTGGATCTTTGCTGCTATAGCACTACAACATCATTTTCACACCAAATTCTAGGATCCCTATTTTGTATTCTCCTACAAAGGAAAGGGGGGGAAAAAGGGAATTAAAAACAGCCCCACTACATCTAGAAATTCTTTCCTCAAATAATATCTAACTATATAAACATGTAAGTTTAAGGCTTCAGCATTTAGGACAGAATTAAAAATTTGATGATAGTTCTGAGATCACCAGGACTAATGATGTCCAACTTCCAACAGATAAGAGAGCAACGATTGATTGGCTCTGTGCACGCAGGAATTTCTTCCAAGTGAAGTTTATTTTTGAATGGATACTCTGATAAGATGCAAGATCACTCTTCTGCCCTTCCCTCAGTCAAAACTAACCTTACAACACTAGAAGTTGCACCAACAGCTCTACATGCACAGACCAACAATGCAGGACATGGCACAGTTTTTACATGCCAAATGCAATTTCAAAGTGCAGTACAGTAAAGTGCTTGGGATGCTTCAGTCACCTTGTACATGCACAACAATCCTGATCATACACAGAACAGCTCTGATGCAACCCTTGTTGGATACCATACATGTAGAACCTGTATAGATTTGAGATTGATGTTTCTTTGTAAAACTGAAATAGGGTACAGAGTTCAAAACGGTGGAATGTGCACACAGTGAGGATCATCCCATTGGCCCTGCTTCCATGAGAAGGCAGTATTGAAAAACAAACAAACAAGCCATTATTGCAGGTGCTCCCACATTTATAGTTCCTGACCTATAGTTCTTTTTGTTTTGGAAGTCTTCCTGTTAGAACAGGAATTTTGTTTCTTTGAGTCAATTGCATTATATGCCTGTTAAAAACATTGGTTTAAGCAATGAAAAATTCTACACTACAGAATTTAAAACATCTGGATGCTCACAAAAGAAGCATTTACTAGGCAGTTTTCTCTCCTGTGTTTCCTTGCTGACAAGATAATTAGCAAAGAAATAATGAAAAAGGTCTAATTGTACCTATAAGCCTTCATGTAAATAACACAATAATACAGATGTTGACTTGCATTTGAGAAAAGGTTGCTGACCTTGAATATGTTGAGTTCTGAGAAAAAAACAATTATGGAAAGCATATAAAGTGTTGTGTATTACAAGAGCTTTCATAAAAAATCTTGCTTCAGAAATGAAGAACAATATTTACCTTTATCAACTTGTTTTTTCTGATTTTTATTCACTAATGATTTTTAGAAAATGATAAATTAACAAAAAAAACAAAGGAGAAATTCATCAACCTGTTATGAAGTTGTTTTATTGATTGGTTTTGATTCCTTTCTTGTAGTTTTAATTGCCTTCCAAATAAAAACAAGGAAATCTTTTCTCCCTCTTTCCCCATGTATTTTAATTTAGGAGAAATTGTTTTGGACAAAACCACAAATATAAATTTTATCAGTTCAAAAGCATCCTAGTGAGATAATTAACTCTTAGGCTCCTTCAAAACATGTCAGATAATACCAGCTTTAGCTATGGTTACACAAAACAGAACTTCAGAAAAGGCCTTTTTACCCAAATATCTGAATAAGCTCTGTATTTTGTAAAAGCCTTGGACATCTGTGACAAGTATGAAAAAAAAAAGAAAAAGAGAAAAATGTATAGAAGTCCTAGAGAGACAGGATTTCAAATGCTTCTGAAGAATAGCAAGTTTCTGAAATACAGATAACATATTACCAAAAGTGAGTTTGCACAGAAATCAGAATTTCAGACCAACTTTACTAGTTCTTGAAGTACGTGTTTTAACTTGGTGTTGGTAGGCATGGTATGATCCAGTCTATAACCTTCTTCAAGGCTGAACCCAACATTCATGCACAGCAATTGGTACAAATTTAGAAGATTTCTGATTAGTGGACACTGAAGATATTTAGAAAATCATAAACCCCAGAAACCCATCATAGTGACACTAATGTTTCTTCCAGCATGTCCTTTGAAGAGGATCAATTCCTGGAACACAGGCAGGTTCATTACCAGCCACAACTGAGATGTATTAACAAACCTGTCCTGATCCTATTTCCATGGTCCACTTGAAGACTCTGTGGGACAAAACACATTGATTTCCACTTGTGAAAGCCATTCAGAAAGGGCACTAGCATTTTCTTAACAAAAGCTTTGATGAAGAGGACACAATCAGTGAAAGATTACTAATCTCCAGGCTTCACAGATTCCCCATACATCAGATTTTAACCGTTTTTAGTAGTACTGTACCCTCACCATGACTAATGCGCAGAAAATATTTGACTGTGAGGCTCATATTGTTTTCATGGGGTAGTATATTTTTAGTCAAGATCTCCTATCATTATGATAAATAATTACTTATCATAGTGATACTTACACCAACAACCTCATCACCATCAATGGAGAGTATTTGACAAGCCACAGTAAGACTCAGGTCTCTGCTGCAGCAACTCTATTAGCGATCATAGGCATCATGAATTAATTATAAATGCCGTGACAGCAGTACCCAGAGTAAGAACATGGGACTAGCATCGTCCAACAATGCAGTTAAAGGAAGTCTGGGGAACAGAACTGAGCCAAAATTGCCTCCTCTCTGCAAAATATAAAAATTGAAGAAGGTGAAAAAGAAGGGAAAATTATAACACAGAGACTGGTGTGGTTAGGTCTCATGATGGAGTCCAAAAGACAAATTCAGAAGACAGTAAGTGATATGCCTCCTACACCATCCTGTAGTAATAAAAGGCTTTTTAAGGGAAGATAACTGCTTCCTGTAGGTGCTCTTCTTCAAGTACACAGGGCCTGGCACGTCGCTGCTCACATATGTCTGCTGAACCAGATACAAGTTGGTGTAGTGAGAGCAGGAGTGCTTGTCACCAGCTCTGCAAATCCTTGCCTGAACTGATTCCTGAGCTTCAAAGGTAGTTTAACAAGGGCTTTGCAGAATCATACAGAACTTTTGCCACTGTTAACTATTTAAATACAGATATATCCATTTTATAGTAAACACAAAGGAGATTTCAGGGTAAACGAGAGGCCCTGTAGCTTGCTCTTAGAGGTCTCACTTGGAACTTAAAGGTATTTTATTTAAGTGAGACTTTTGTTGCCAAGATATAATTTTATTCATTATTAAAATACCAGCAGAGTTACAGATGGTACTGAAGTTAAATTGTGTGCATCATTTTGATTGCAATTGTAAATTGTGTCTGTACTGGGATTTGAAGTTGAAAAGATTCACTGGTATTTATAGGCCAGATAAAATTCCTCTTAGCATTACCCACTTAATGGCATACTTTGTTTTAAAGACATAAACCATGCGTTTTGTACCATGCCTCTAACAGTCCTCAGGAGTGACGACTGATGCTTTTCCCTTCATCTGTTTTTCTCCTGACTCCTGTAGCTGCAATTCTCATTTGAAAATACAAGAAACACATAGTTGGACTTACTGTGGAAAATAACCTTCACTATTATAGTCCAATGAGGTATACGTGTATGGGAGAAGGAGGAGCTTCTGTGAATGTGAAAAAAACACACACACACAAGACACAGAAAGTGCAGTAACATGGAGTATGGCTACATGTTTGGAAGAGGTTATTTCTGTATCAACAGTCCCTACAAAAAAATCTCGCTAGGACTACCACACACTACTAGGTTCTACTACCATTTTTACTACCATGAATATCTTAATATCTTAGTAAATGATTCTTGAAAACATGAAAAGAAAACAACAACAAACAAATAAACAAACTTCCTGTTTTTCTCTAAAAAAAATTCCTTTTTTCCTCCTTTTTTTTTTCCTAGAGACTGGCTACACGTACATGCACAGATGTGAACTCCATCTGTTAGCTGAAAGGCATGGCATATTTTTCAAGATATAAGACACTAGAGAAAGTACTTAACAACAAAACGTTCCTTTCTCTTTTCTTGCTATACTGCAAATAAATATCAGTAGTTAAGCTAATCATGAACTCTTTCTAGGTGACTGTAAATTACATAAGTATTCTTTCATATGCCTGTAAAGGCATAAAAGTATTATTTAATCAGTGCATTATAGAGTAACTTTTATGATACACTGTACACATACAACCTTGTCTCACAAAAAGTGGTCAAGTCTAGTTTTGAATAACTCAAGGGGCTCTCATAACACTGATTCAATAGTGGGTCTTATTTTTTTACCGAAACAAGCATGTCTGCCATGTAATTCCTACTCACAATAATAAGTAGGAATAGAATTTGAGGGACAGAGAGGCCACATGGCACTTGGGTTCAAAATGTGAATTTCAAATAACCATCAATGCAGCTCCAGTAAACTAATATGCAGAAATAGTTCTTGTTATGAGAGGGTGAAAGAACACCAGACTAAGCCAACTACAAATAAAAATTAGTTAAAGAGAAATGGTCTGAAGTTTAAGGAACAAATGTTCTAAGATTTCAGTTCTGTCATAGTCCATGTCATTTAGTTGAGTCATAATGTCTGCAGCTACAAAATGAAGACACTATCACTTTGTCTTATACTATATGCTTTTCATTATATCAGAGTCTCTTTGTAAAAAAGGAATGTGATGTTTCCAATGAACAGCAAATCCATCACAGAAATCCATTGAATAAGAGGATAGTCTGATATCTCTACAATTACTGAAATCACTCATATGGAAAATAAAAAAAGACCACAACAAAAGGATGTGCTGACTCTGCCTTTCAATATTTATATTCCAATGAACAACCTGCAAAAGCATATCATTGTCCAAAGCTGTGATTTACTCTCAGCAGTTATAACAGCAGTTGTCAGGGGTTCTTACTACTTCCTTGTCAGAATATAATGCTTCTTGTGCCTATTTGGCTCTCCCGTCAACATTTCTGAGATCCTATTAATATTAGAGTGCTTTGGTCTTTGACCTGAGAGCAGAAAGCTGCAAAGCTGACCCAGTGAATGGAACAGGTTTTATACCTGAAGTTTGCCCTTTTGACATGTATTACACTTCAGGGAACAGACAGTATAAATCCCTTCCTACCGTAGCAGGGAAATGTATCCAAAGATTATCCTTCTGTACAGGAAAACACAGGCAAGAGATTTTGTCAGCACAGGGAAATTTTTGCTGTACTATTAAATAAAACCATCTAAGAACTTTTCTATGGCCTTTTCTACAATCCTTTTCCATGGCCACACAGCATCACATCAACACAACCATTCTTTTTATCCTGGCCTACATGAGACTTGTTACTTGTGCATTTCAAACAAAGTTTGAAAGTTTATATATACTCCAAAGATCAAGACTGTCTTTTAGCATTTCAGAAGTTACAGCAGGGCTCACTAAAACAGAAATTCTGTCCCCTTCAAAAGCATCAGACTTTGCTACAAGCATGGTCTGTTCACCACAGGTCGTCACCGAAGGAGATCAGGGCTCCATCAATTAAACTATTCCAAAAAATCAGAATGGCATTTACCTTAAAATATGGTAATATGATAAAAACAACACTGAATTTGCAGGGAAAAAAATGCTAATGTATGTGCACCCACCAGCAAGGCTGCCAGGATCATTATTAGAAGAAAGACACAGAATCATCAGAGCCAGTTGAACTGAGTTCTGTAGGCATTTACCAACAGAAAATTAAAATGCAGAGGGGTACAGCAGATTTTCTACTGATGTTACTCAGTGTTAAGATTGTTCAGGAATTCATTAGTGAAGCAGTTTTCCCAAGTTATATAAATACCATTTTTTAAATGGAATGTAAATACCTGTTTCACTGAGAATCAAGTTTATTGGGGGGAAAAAAAAAACCAAACAGGAGATAAATAAAGAAAAGCTTTCTGCATAACAGCAGCAGCACCTAGGGTTATCATGCTGACTAAAACATGAAAACCAGTTTGGGAAAGACAAGTCTTTTATGTGCAGGTGGTGGGAGCTGACCATCTCAGGTAGCTTAACACAACTGGTGAAAAAATAATCCATTTTCTAGTCCAATCTGGGAAAATAATAGCTTCAACAATCTAAGTAGAGCCATTATATTGTCTACCACATAATATTCAGCTGAATGAGACAGAAACATAGTCTGACTACTTAGAATCATAGACTAGAATCATAGAAAAACTAAGGTTGGAAAAGACCTTCAAGAGCACAGAGCCCAAACTTTGAGCAAACACCACCACATCAACTAAACCATAGCAGTAAGTGCCATGTCCAGTCATTTCTTGAACACTTCCAGGGATGGTGACTCCACCACTTAGCTGGGCAGCCCATTCCAATGCTTAACCAACATGTCAGTGAAGAAATTCCTCCTGATGTCCAACCTGAAACTCCCCTGGCACAGCTTGAAGCCACTTGCTCTTTTTCTGTCACTGGTTGCCTGGGAGAAGAGGCTGATCCCCACATGGCTGCAACCTCCTTTCAGGTAGTTGTAGAGAGCAGTAAGGTCCTCCCTTGAGCCTCCTTTTCTCCAGACTGAACACCTCAGCTCCTGCAGCCACTCCTCATATGATTTTCTCTCTAGGCCCTTCCCCAGCTTTGCTGCCTTTCTCTGGACCTACTCCAGAACCTCAATGTCCTTCTTGTAGTGAGGGGCCCAAAACTGAACGCAGGATTCAATGTGTAGGTCACTGCCCTAGTCCTGCTGGCCACACTATTTCTGGGGCCACTGGCCTTCTTGGCCACCTGGGCACACAGTGGCTCACGCTCAGCTGCTGTCGACCAGCACTTCCAGGTCATTTGCCACTGGGCTTCTTTCCAGGCTCTGTCCCAAGCCTGTAGCTCTGCAGGGGGTTGTTGTAACCCAAATGAAGGACCTGGCACTTGGCCTTGTTGAACCTCATACAATTAGCCTCAGTCCATTGTTCCAGCCTGTCCAGTTCTCTCTGAACAGCCTTCCTACTCTAAACTGGATCCCTACTGTCTACTACCCTACTTCTCCAAACTGGATAAGCCTTTCATATTGATGGACATCTATGCTATTCCCCACACCTTGAGTCACCTTCAAATTCGCTGTGCTTGGAGCAGCACTGCTGCAAATTTCAGTGGAGCATCTCAACACCAACTGCTTATCACCATCACACCTGTGACCGTGGACACATAAGATCACACCTGTAAGTGAAGACTCCTAATACCTTACTCTGCCTTTGTGGAGGTGCATACAAGTTAATACACATACCTTAAAGAACAAAAACAAGAATCTAATTCCCATGATAGGCTTCTTTCTGGGGATTCCTACTTAACCTCAATTTTCATTAATTCAGGCATGAATGTAAAAAGGAAAGTTAAAGGAGAGTCAGCCCTTTATAAGTTCTTGCCTCCTCCTGCTTTCCCAGCATAGTACTATGTTTAATATACTCTCAGTTTCTTTGAAGTGGTACAGACTTCCCCCACCTTGGAGCAAGACCCATGAGCATCTGCATCAGTGGGATGCCCCATTCCTATTCCCTCTCTTTTTAACTCCAGAAGGTCAGTGAGGGTGGGCAACATCCATCATGTGGGAAACTTGATCAGGCCTCAGCTTTCTCCTTCCCAAGAAAGATTTTTCTGTTCTGGTTCCTATGGACCTCTATGGAAAAGGGGTCATTTACACAGGCAGACCTTGCAAAGACTTTCAGACAATGCCATATCTTTGTCTGGTAAGGTTATATTGCGCACATCTAAATTTACAGCTGCTATCTCTAAGCAAACAACAGAAGCAGCTAGAAAGGTGTGGAATGCTGATGAATTTCACAGGCATGCCCAGGCAACAATGCACAGCAATTTAAAAGCCATCAATAACCAAGAGGTTGCCCCCTGAATTTTCAAATCAATCATGATCAAAAAAATACCATTTTTATTTTCCCTTTGAATCTTTGGTGAACTCACGGATAAAACTGATTAAAAGGGAAAGAATAGACAGCATGGGGTTCACTAAATGCTTTCTCTTTGGAGGGGATCACTAAATGTTTTTTGTTTGGAAGAGAGCCTCTTCAAATTGTGTAACATGCAGGATGGCTCACTGAAAAGCAATTATAACCCTGAGAATTTCAGTGCATCCCATAAGGCTGAGAGAATGTTCAATTTGCAGGCTGTGAGCCAGGATTAACAGAGATGAAGGTAGCAGTAAGTGCCCATGTACCATTGCATTTAAATGTAATGTCATTTCAAGGGATGATAAGTAATCATTTCATGTCTCAATAACCTCCAACAAAAATGCCTTATTTAGCCCCAAAACACCAATTTTTAAGACTTTTCTATGCAAGTAAATGGTTTAGATAAGGGACTGGAATGAAGAAAGTTCAGAATTCCCATTCTAAAGTAAGGTGACTACAGCTTTGATGTCAGCTTAAAAATGAAAATTTTCTTCCAGGCATTTCTTAGGACAGCGCGTTCCCTCTTCATCAGTCACAGTGGCACTTTTAGTGCCATCAGAGAAAAGAAACCTGCAGATCTCTTAGATCTAACATGATAGCAAGCAAGCAAGGCAGTTTATACACTAATTTTTCTAACTAACCATGATTATTTTGGGAATCAGTTCTGAGACCCTGATGCTATAATTTATGTAACTTCAGGCTCTAATCCCAGGCTTTGAACAAGACTCATGGCACTATATGACCACAGTCCTCAGCCTTTACATGACCATAATTCTGGCCTAAGACTTAGACCCACTTCAGCATCTCTGTCACTGAATTTCCCTTTAAAGTGAAAGGTATTTCATAACCCTCTGCAAAATTTCCATCACCCACTGACATTATGCAAGATGTACTAGAAGAGGCTCGCAAATGCAACAATAGAAGATGCCCCAGTAAGCAGTCAGAAGACATGATGTCACACCATGAGGGTGATGGCAGCATTATCTTTCCCAGTGATGCCCTATCCATCAACCCCTAGTACAACCCTAGACCTGTTAGGAAAGCTTTGGGGTCCAGATACTGAACAGGTACAGGTGTTTTTTAATCAGCAGTTCAGTTACAGACCCATTCAGGATTTGAGTCTTGCTGAGCTCAGCTTTTCAAATGCGTTATTTCCTGCCCTCATTGGTCAGGGCAGCAACAGTTTGAGGAAAAGGTGTTTCTCACTCTCGTACCAAGTAAGGGTTAAAGCTATGCAACTGCTTGATGATACAGAGGAGTGTGGATAAAAACAGAGAGCTACTCAGGACCCACAGGGACTACCAATGCAGAAACAGTATCCTCATTCAATAATGACGCTTTAGAGAACAGATATGCCCAAAAAGATCCATTAAAATGGATAACATTTATATTATCTACTATTAATAGACTTAGCATACATGTCCCTTTATCAGCATTAATGATACTTTTTAATTCAGTATCCAGAAAATTCTGTATGAAATCTGGAATGCCTTTGACAATCCCAAAGAATGATATTTTCTTCCCTAGTGGGAATCTGAAAAGCCAGTTAGAGTGACGGTGTCAGGGCCATACTTGTCATACCTGGTTAGTGACTCACTTAGTCCTCTTTAAAATCAACTTGCAGTTCAACATGCAAAGGGACAGACTTGATACAAATATATCTGCTAAATATCATGATAATTTAAACTCATCTAGTGTTTTCTGCATCATTCTCAGAGACAGATAGAAAGTAACTCTCCTGGATTTAACACGGAACACCGGAGGACTGGAGCTGGAGGAGAATCCTCTCATAACCTATGTGAGTACAACACAATAGAAAAAGAAGGGGAAAGGACATAACCAGAACAAGCAGGACTGTTCACACTAGGGTTATGAAAAACTTGCTCTACAACAAGCTAACATGTATTAATAACAGAATTAATAAATAACAGATATAAAATGCACTAAGGATTGCAATGCAGTATTTCTGTCACATGGGATTTAACAAAACCAGGCATTCTTCATTTTAAAAAACACGGTAAAAATTCAAACAAGTAAAAAAACAAAAGGGGGAATTTCCACAACATGTCAGTTTTGATTTAAAGTATTGATTTAAATGCCAGCAGAACCTTTTATTTTGTCTAAAGATGCCATTTTTATCAAACAAGGAAAAGGTTCACTTTTTATTAGTAGTCCCCCCTGTGAGGAACTTTACATACAAAAAATAAAAAAGTCTTAATTAAAGAAAAAAAAAATCAACCAATCAATCAAACTTCTATGTTCCATTGTCCCCTATCATAAACACTGTGCAAACCTGAGCCATCTTTGCAAAGTTTCCATAAGGAGCTTTTGTAGATACAACTGTCAGATGTGGAACAATTTGGGTAATAATTTGATAACTTTATTTTCAGATATGACAAACAGACAACTCCCCCATGCTGCCTAGTTGCATGTCACTTTGTTTAGACAGATCCAGTATCTTCAATACTGAATGACAAGCTCAAATGCTTTCATATATAATTATGGTGCAATCCAGACATGCTTTCTTAAAAACAAAGAAACTGTATATATTACAGGTAATAATCTTTTAAACACAGAGGAAAGCTCAGCTGTGTATTTTCTTACTCTCTTTAAATCAAATTCAGATCCTGCTTAGATTTCTGCTGGTTCACATCCCATTTTAATACACAAACTCCCACAGGTTTTATCTCTTCAACAAAGCAATTAATAAAGCATGGCTCAAGCCATTAAAGGTTTCTTTTATGCCCCTCTCAATCCCTTGAGATAAATAGAAATTGATGTTTATTTTGAGCCTTTTGAAATCTGAATAATTTCTGCAAAGTCCTGCAGCCTTGAAACTAAAATCTAATTACCTGAAAGTGTTTGCAGATATAAGTATAAATTCAAACTCACTCCACTATGTGGTAAGCTTTTAAAGATCAAAGAGTTACCTCTAGCCTTGAGGCTCCTTATTTGAAAATGCACCTTAACATTTAATGGTGTCACATTCCACAGCCCTGCACATTGCTTTGAAAGCACACCTCTCAGTGGTGGAAACAGCTTTTCTTGCTACTAGCACTAATCAAAAGGACCAGGAATATACTTTCAGAAGATCCATGGCCAGTGCCTCCAACCCAAAAACTGCAAAGCCCAGTCATATCACAAGTAGTTATTTGCAGCATCCCAACTCAGTACATCAGGGCAATGAAAAGATGACAGTGATCTCTCCCTTCAGTTTTGCCCTGGAGGAGTCAACAACCACATCTCACTCCTTTTCTTGCCACTGAACAGAATCAGTGACCAAACTCAGAACTGAAAAATGGCTGAGGTTGGAAGAGACCCCCAGGGATCACTTTGTCTAATCTCCCTGCTCAAGCAGGGTTCCCTACAGCAGCTTGCCCAAGACCATGTTTCAATTCATGTTTGACTTAGTAAAGCTCTTCCCTAACCCTTATGAGCAGCAAAGTAAGGTTAAGTTTATAGGTTCATTAAATCTGTCTTATCATACAACAGAACATGGCATTCAGGAATAACAAAGTTCTTCCTGATGAACTTCATGTGTCCTGATGGGCTGTAGTTTGGAAAAACTCTATGAAAAGCTGCCTTCTGTGTCCTACTAAGAGGAGAGCTTCAGACAAATTAATTTTCCAGAACACAAAAACCCCTTTAATGTGATAGGAACATCTAAAAAATTATGTTTATATGATAATGTAGAGCATTAGATTAAAGAGATGATTATATGGAATTTGTCACGTGTTTCTGGGGAAGAGTCAGGGAGGCAGATAATTTTCTCTTCATCTATATTTTTCCTATCTGTTTTCTATTTTCCTGAAATAGAAATCAGTTCCAAATCATCATGCTATGTAGTTGTTTATATTTAGGTAGGTTTGTTCATTGGAAAGACACATAGAAAACATGGAAAGATTCAGGGATAATATTAAATAACAATGGAAGCAGGGGCATAATTTGTTTTTTAACCTCAGGATGCTTCAACATTGTGAAAAAAATGGAAAAGAAACATGTCAGAAAGTTAATACCAATTCTCTGTTACAGTCAGTATTAACTGTATGAATCCTCTATTACCCAAAGGATGCTGAGGTTGGGCCACATGATTAGAGACCATATAAGACATCACACTGCCTTCTGCTACTATTACTCCTTTCACCTAGATTGGTAATAAAGGGTATAATGAGGGAAAGTGTTAAAGCCCCTCCCAGCAAACCCATGAAGCTCCAGAATGACCGGAGCAGTCCCTGTCACACACTCATCCCTGGAAGGTTAAGTGGATTTTGATGAAGCCATCAGCTTCAGCTGCAAAGAGCTTGAGCCAATGCCAAATGAGGTCAAAGGGATTTTTTTCCCCTCCATTAGCTTCAATGGGCTCTGAATAAAACCCAGTGGGCTCAAGCCTGCCTACTAATTGTTAAGGGAATTAGGATTCCGGTAAATCATTCCAGCTATGGTCACTTGAAACTGGAATGACAAAGGGAAATTACATGATCCCCTGCATATCTCTGTGTGAACCACTGAACTTATGTTAAAACCATCATAATGTCAAAGAATTTAGGAATACCACCTCAGGCAATGCAAACCAACACCTAGTACAACAGATTACTTCCCATCCCCTTGAATTCCAGAGCAACAATTCCTCCTAAATTCAAGTGACTCTTTATGTCCCCACATCAAACCCACTAAAAAGCCTCTCTCAATGGTAAACCTACTTCTCACAAAAAGATTTTGTAAAGCTCATGTCTATTGGTATAAAGCAGAGACTGATTCAAAGGCCATGAGGCTATATCTTTTATGAATAAAAAGTAACAAGTGATAAAGTCATCTACATACATATATATAATATCTTATTATATATATTAGATATTATTGTATAATAATATATAAATATAATATTTTTTCAACAAAGCTAAGCCAATTTGCTGATCAAATTCACAACACATGCAGAGAAGCTGTTGCCGTTTGAATTTCATGCTAAGCCATTCTTTAAACATTGGAGACCAACATGATGCTACATAGTCTTTATTTAGCTATTAACTGGAGGATGTTTTAGCATTTTGCCATTGCCCTGCTTAAATACACTCAGAGTCATGTTAGTTCATTTGAGTTTCTTGTCTGCACAAGTGTTTTCAGAACAAGTCCACATCCGTGTGACATTCGCAGACACACTCTGCAGATCTCTGTCCTGGTAGGGCTATGAACAGCAATGTCAGTGGGCTGCACTCATGAAATCAAGCCAAGTCTAGTGAAACAAACAGGACCAAGGCCAAGATTGTTTGCCATTCAAGTTCTATACAGCAGTCCTAAGTGCAGTAGGGACCACGCAGGGCAGCAAATGCATACAGCAAGAGACAACTTTGGAATGGTGCTTTATACAACATTAGGCACGCTTGCCCTTTCTCGGTTACTTTATCCACACATTGCAAACACGGAAATGAGGCAGCAGGCAAGGTCACACGGAAATCCTTCGGGATAAGAGGGAACTGAATGGCCTCCCAGAGCCCCTCAACACCGAGCAGCTTTGCTCTCATTACCCTTTTTTCTTGTTCTCATAGAGTCACAAGAACAAGTCATTTGAAACTCAACAAATGCATGAAAAGTGCCAGAATTGAGTCAGGGAAAAGGATGGGGAAACTAAAGGAGAAACTTAGGAACACAGGCATTAGGAGAGTTGAATGGGACAAACACAATGAGGAGAGGACAAGTAAGAAGAGTAATAACCACCCACTTTTAAAAGAGCTCAGATCCCTTAGTATGGTATTTGAATGAAGAAAAATGAAGTTCCATGAGGATTGTAGAGTAGGAGCTAATTTAGGTATGCAACTGGAGCTTAGGTTGATTAGGTCATTCACAGCCTGAAGCTTTCTGGCCGTAATAAAGCCTATTCCAAACCACCCCTGCTGTGTCTCACTTCTGTTTATTTGACTAGTTCTGTTCAAGGTCCAGATTTGGCAGAGCTTCTGTTTCTCCCAATGTGCATTTCATTTCCAACCATCTGCTAAAGACTCGGAGCCTCTTCTCTAAAATTTGAAAGATTTAATGACAATTAGCTTGAAAATACTCTTTTTAATTTTATTAACAGATTGTAGAATCAAGGAAATTCACAGGGGGAAAAATGTATTAAATAACACTGCCTTTCCCTATCACCAGACCTGCCTACCAAGTGGTACATACAAGGCACATATGGGCAGCTGAAAACCACTTTGAATTCAGAGATACAACATTAATCCTGTAAGAATAATCACAGCAGTCAACCTGTGCTATCATATAGTTTTACTGACTCGAATAAGGTCTTGTAGAGATGCACTAAGCCATATTCAAGTCATTCAAGAGGATCCTGTTATTCGGTTTCAGATCCCCTAACTCTGGCCCAATCTGCTAGCTCCCCACTCCCTCCCCAAATATCAAATTCAATAAATGTTGGAGTAAAACATGTTCTCACAACACTGGTCTGAGAAATTCAAGTGGAATAAGACTTCATCTGGAAAGTTTGATTGCTACATGATACATGTACTATATGGGACATTTCCATGTTTTTAATAATTTATTTTTTTTTAAAAGCCACTTAATAAGTTTACTTGTTTTAAGACATCCAAAAATTCATGACATTTCCATATGAGTCAAAGGTACTTGGTTTTCATTTCTTGGAAATTGCTTTTTTTTTTTTTTTAAATATGTCACTGCACAAACTCTCAGCTTTGTAGTAATTCATGTCATTGGAAACCTTTAGAAACTTAACTTACACTGTTAATGCAGTAAAACAAGGCAGACATGTAATTATGCCTTGAAAATAAAATCTTTTGTAGGCTTTAACAGCATCTCAGGCATCAGTTGAATTAGTGTCACCTATCAAAACTACAAGTGGTCAGATAGGCATTATTGAGACATATCTACTTGAGAGTGCGTGTGCAACTACTTATAGTACTTACTAAGGAGAAATACTCTCCTTTGGTACACTATGAAGCCAAAATACTTTATTTTCTTCCCAATTAGAAGAGGCATCAGGTCTTTCCCTCTGCAAGCTTGTACCCAACCCTGTCTTATGGTCACAACGGAAAAGTACAGCTGCAGACATCTATGGCCAGATGTATGTTTCACTCAGATTTCACTGAGATCCCATGTGCACTCCATATGCCCAAGCCACTGGTTTTGCACAGGACCATCCAGATCAGTGCAACTCAAGTCTGTTCTTGGAAGTAGTTTCTCCAAAAAAATGATACAGACCCAGACTCATCAGCTAGAGCTGGAGGTGAGTCAGCTTTTCAGAAAACTTGATATACAAAAATGATCTATAGTATACCAGGAGTTCTGTTTACTTTCCAGCCCCCTGAATGATGTAATCTGGAAACCTTTGGTTCCAATGGGCTGAGGATAAAAGTCAGTAGGTGAGTTACCTGTGTTTAAATAAGGTACATTTTTCAGTAACAGGCATAAAAACTTGCACACACCCCCACTTCCCATGAGGAAGCATTTGTGCAGTGTCCCTTACTGCAAGCACAACTCAGTATTTTTAGAAGTGCAGAGGGAGAAGGTTGGATTTTGGAGCTAATGGGAAAGTAATAGCTAATAAGCCAAGCAACTGCAGCATGAAAATATGACTGCTGTAAAATTAGCTTCTGTATTTGCATGCCAACCAGAGTGTGCTTACTCATTCATAATTAAGCTTTTCACACCTTATGGTCCAAGTGGATTTCTGGCAACTTTTACTATCATAACACTCTGCTTAATAGCAGAGGTCTAGAGGACTAGGGCTCAGAGTCCTGCTTTCATATTTTATATTATTATTTAACTACTAGTAAACAGTTTTTGTTTTAATTTCTTCTATTGACCAAGTGACATTGCATAATCCCACAAACATCCCATAAAATATAGGTAATTTGCACAAGAGGATAAGTTTTATAATTCTAGAACTGGTTTTATTTTGAAAACTAGTTCAATTCCCATCTTGCAAACCAGTCACTTTTTCCCAATACATTCCACAAATTTTTTACATGCAATCGCAGTAACATTTAGTTTAAACAAACACTTTTATATCAACTTGGCACATGAAATAAACTATACTTATCCATCTAAATTCAACAGACTGGGTATTGAGAAAGCTCCAATAAGCAACTAAGATAGCAAAGTATTACAGTAAACTAGAATTATCCAACAATTGTTCAAACAAAATTCAATATATCTATCTGTATTCCCATCTTGGGGAAAGAGACCTGAATATGTGCATAATTAAGTTCCCTGGGTATTCATATTCTAGAAGGAATTTCCACTTGAAGATCATATTTTAAACAAACACCTATTCTCAATGCAGACCTGGAACAACCTGGCGTTCCACAAAACAAAGTCTGATTATTAAACGTGACAAGTTGGTTTGGGGTGTGTTTGTTTGTTTGTTTGTTTTTTTGGTTGTTTTTTTGTGTTTTTTTTGGTGAAACTTACTAAGCAATATTACTTGCATTGTTCTTACAAGTTCTCTAGCGCTGGACCATGTTTTACTCTTATTATTTGTCATTACTTCTTATCTTTTATTCCTAAAGATGGTTGTTTCTGTTCTTGATGGCTAAAACAATTATAGTCAACTGTCTTCATCCCTTTTGTGCATTAAACCACAGCTTCCACCAACCTTTGAGACCCAAAGGTCTTTTGCATTATGTTATTCTGATGCACTTTGTGGTGCAGCTGCACCTCAGCATGTTCCCTGGTGAAAGATGACAGCCTGCAGAGCAGGTCTTACCCAGTAGCTCCTTCCTTCCTTCTTCCCAAAGGATCAGGGAACAGCTGGTTTCACAGTGAAAAGTTATCAGACAAACTGAAGCTTCCCCAAGCCTGAGGAATGTCCTGCCACAACCACTTCTAGCTCATCCTTTCCTCCTCTTTTGGAAAGCAGCAGTGGAAGCACCTTGCATGGTTCAATACAGCAAGGTACCTTTGTTGCTCACCTTTGCTGCCATTGAGAATCAGATATCAGTGATATCAGAAGCCCATGACATAACCCCTTTCAGAACCTCCAATTTTGCCTATTCAATGTTACACTGCAGTGCAGACAGAGACCTCTCCCTCCATGGCAAGGTGCTCCAGGTCATTGCTCAATCTGCTCTACCTTTTAGTCCTTGATTGTTTCACTCCTTGGTTTTTGCTAGACTTGCTAGAAATTGAACCATCACATAACATTCAAAGCGAGTTTGCCTTTAGGCTATTTCTTAATGATTTTGTAGATGATTTCATTAACATGCAAAGGAAGGGAATCACAGGTCTTGCTGAACTAAACACACCACTTACTTGAGGTTTGGGTTGGTTTTTCTGTTTATTTGTAATTTTTTTTTGCTTGCTTGCCTTTTTTTTTTTTAATTAGTATAGCTGGCTTATTTTAAGAGAAGAGCAAATAAAAAAAAATATACAAGAAAGAATTTATAGTATTTTTTTAAATGCATAAGAAACTACTCTTTTTTTCTTTTAATGTGCAATCTTGTGCTTCCTTCCTGCACTGTAAATTACTGTAATCCAACCATTATTTTCATCTCTGCACATTTGCAGGGTCAGCACTGACTATATCTAGCTCCCCCAAAGGCAATTTGGAAAATGTTCCTTCCTGTACTTTTCCTGAATAAGAACCCTAACAAAGGTGTTATTTAAAGATTCCCCCCAAGCCGCTGAATGGCACTGCTGCGTAAACGCGCAGAAGTGAAGCTGTGCTGATAAGATGGCAAGGGCAAAAAAAAAGAAAGAAAAAAAAAGTCCAACATGGGCTGCTGGGCACGATTCAGACCCTTACATTTTTCATGGAAAGAGGAAATGCATATCCCGACAAACCTCATTACATCTCTTTCATGCAATCCATATCAAGCAAGATCTTCAAACACTGACACTCCTATGTTGAATTGCAGACCCTGGACTACTGATGATACACAACCAAGAAAAGGAGACATGAAGAGATGGATTAAGTTAAATATTTTTAATATTAAAATTAAGCTTTTATATTTCATTGCTATTTTGGGGAGGGGGGAAAATACAGGCTAAAAACCTCCTTGTTGTTGATGCCACACAAAGCTGAAATACCATCTGTGAGCCTTGTCGATTCTCCCTTAGCAAAGCCAGCAAAGTTTACTCCTAAATATCACACAACTCTGGAAGGTGGGGGTATAGAACCAAGCACGCAGAGTGGTGCTATCTGCCAGCATCAATAGAAAGGCAAACAAGGAGGGAAACATAGTGAAACATAGACTTCAGTTGAAGGATGTTTTTATTTAAAAGATGAATGACCTGATGCCTGAGACTCTCTGCTCTGACTGCAACACACCAGGATAATATTTTTTCAGAGTATTATCTTATTATTAACCAGAGAACCCATTGGTTCTCTCCAAGCCTCACAGATCAGAGAAAAAGTAATAAAGACTGAGTTGGCTACAGAAATAGCTGTCTACAGAGCAACCCGCTTCCTTCAGAAACTCTTCCATGGGGCTCGAAAAAAGATGAGAAAACTGCAGATGTGAAGTCCAGTGATGAAGGGAAGTTGCCTCTCAACACTCCATGGAATAGGACTGAAACACAGAGAATTTTATGATCAATAAAAAGGTCAGAAAACTGCACAAGTCCAATGACATCTAGGTTATTTTCTTACTTCCAAAAACAAAAAGGTAAAAAAAAAGGAAAACCTCAATATTTTTTATTCTAAAAAAAAAAACCCAAACATTTTCTCCAATTATGAAATGCATAAATCACCTTCTTTTGAATAGCATTTTTTCCTCCAATTCTTCATCTCACTTTTCTGAGGAATATGTGTTAGAAAGGAAATTAAATAAGCAAATTAGGAAAAAACAACACCTGACTACTTAAAAAATTAAAGAGTTTAGATAACTAAAAAGAAAAAAAATGCACACCAATAGAAACAAGAGCCACACATTCTAGAATATTTAAATCAACTGAAAAATCTAGTTTTCCCTTTGATTCAGTATCATCAATTTGTAAACACCTATTCACCCGACAAAAGACTACAAGCAACCAGCAAATACCCTAGATCATTAGTCTTTTCTATTTCTTTTTTCTTGACCATATTCAACAGAGATATGATGTTTTTTCATACTGAAATAGCAAGACATAGTAGAAGGTACAAAATTTACTGAAATTACTTTAAAAAAAAAAGGGCAAAAAAAGCACAGCCCAGGAACTCATGCTAATTAGATAGATGCTCTGCTTCATTTTGTATTCTCCAAAATGCAACTCTTCATCATACTGGTTTTGTTTCCACGTACCTAACATCTGGACTTTTGAACTCAAATGCACACTACTACAACCATCCACTTTCTTTTAGCACAAAATCAATCATCTGTCACTCCCAGCTAATTGCACATAGCCCCAAGTGTTATACAAGCCCTGTAAAACTGCCTATAGAACCCACACATTTCTACCTATAATTTTAAATGAAAACAGTTTAAAGAGTTTAACGACATCATGGCACCTATTTCTGCCATCACCCTCCCCCACCAAGAATCTTTCTCTTATTTTTAGCTGCTCTGCTATTTCAGCTATTGGGTCTTAAAGGCGAGTGCCACAAAGAGGCTTAAATAAGAAATAGTGAAAAAATTGTTTCTGCTGAAAACAAACAAACAGAAAACAATACAATGGTCAAGCTATTATGTGGGATAAATTAAACAAAAGGTATAGAAGATTCTTGGCTGTAAAGCTACCTGTACATTACTACTAGCAATAAATCCTCAGGGTAATTTTATGCCAATGTCTTCCCTTTCAGCCAATTCAGTTTAACACAGCTTAGAACAGGAAAAAGTAACTAGTTTTCCCTTATCAATTTATATTTTAATGTTGCACATTGCATTTAAGGATTTTTTATGCTACCAACGGAGAGCTATAACAATCCAAAAAGAGTGTTCAGAAGCAATAACTTACTATATGCTCAGCCAAAGTGCAAGGGAGAGCAATTAGCTCAAGGTCCTGTACCTTTCTGGAGGATAGGAATACAGTTATCCCATACATTATGGACAGATACCAGCTGAGTAAACAAGAGTTTTTCCTCATGAAGAAACCAGTTCTTTTCCTAGAATAAGCCTCAACTGGAGGCAAATAAGACCCATTTTCGTGTGTTTTGTGTCAGTGGCTCAAAACCAGGCATCTGTAATTGGTACTTCATTGTGATTATCAATTGATGCAGGGATGATGCATAGTAAACAGTAAAATACAGCAAGTCCTGTCTACACAGAGTAAATCATACTTACAATACAATAGGAAAAAATGGTGATAATTGTAAAGGAGATGTCAGGCCCAGTTTTCATATTTACATTTGGGTAGGTTCAGGGAAAACAGTGCCTCAGGGAATGACAACAAAATGTAGATCATTTCAGTTCATCCCAAGAGCATTTCAAGCAATGCTGGAAATAGAAGCCAAACAGCTGCTACTATTAGGAAACTATGAAGGTGTTGAATTCCCAATTAATATTTCTCTTGAGAGAAAAATACACCTTGTTTTCCACCATTCAAACTTTTTTCAGTTCCTTGAGACTGAGCCAGCATACCCTGAAGGACATGATTCACGGCAAGGACAACCTCACTAGATGAACACTGTAAGGGAAAGCCATGCATTAGTAACTAACACATCCTAATGTACTTGGTCACTCAGCAAAACATGTCCTATTATCTTCAGTCTTACTGGTGAGCTCACCATGGCAAGGTGAGCTTTCTGCATGAGCTTTACAGGTTAAAATGAGGTTCATGTATCCTGTCATGCCTTGCAGACTTGCTCTAGTAAGAGAAGCCTCAAAAAGTGGGAATTTACTCTTCATTTCCCTACAACAAAGGCTATGAAAATCTACATTTTTACAAAGTTTTCTTTCATTCGAAGGTCAGTTTATCACCTCGGGAACATTTAATTGTAAACCGAAATGTGATATAAAAAATTCTCAGTACAGCCCTAAATGTGAGAAGTTGGCTGAAGAGAAGAAACACCCTAAAAACATCCAATACCACGTTTTTCTTCAGCTTTGCTGCCTCCTTCCATTACTATTTTCTACCCACTTTTGGAAACAGGTGTTTCAAAGAGCAGTTACTGCAGTTAACATTTTTCTGAAAGACTTCATTCTTCAAACCATGACTGGGTGATAACCTCAGCAGAAGCAGCACTTTTACTTTGGTCATATATTGAAGAGACTACATTTATGTCTGAAATTTCTTCTACAGTGTTGTGCACAATATCTTTTTCCTTTTTCTTTTTTGTAATCTCTCTTTTTAGTAAAGTGTGAGACCTATCCCTGCAGGGAAAACAGCAGTATGATTTTTGTTTGTGCACTGCTTTAATTAATTCTCGTATTAAGTAGGAGCCAGGAACCCCAATTTTCTCACTGAAAATAAATTATTCACTGAAGTAACAAATAGAACCCTTTATCTCCATCAAATTCACCTGCATACCCTGGCAATCAGCTTGTCATTTTAAAGGTTGCCTTTGTTGATTTACCTCTGCCCACCAGATATTACCTATATCTATTAAAAAAAAAAAAAAAAAAAAAAAGAGGAAGCTGTCCCTTGATAGTACTGAAAGTTACTGCATGTGCAGGAAATGGTGTCCTCTCTCTAACTCCTGATAGCTTAAAATGTATTTACCACCACAGATATTTCTGCTTAAAAGTAACACAGATCTCAATTATTTTAAAAAAGAGACAAAACTGAACAAGAAATTAAGGAGACAAGAAAAAAAAAAGAAAAAAAAAACAAACAACCAAACCAGTTTATTTAGATTTGCACACTGGGTTAATTACCTTATTTCTTATCTTTTAAAAAGAGTATTGTTGCACAAACCAAAACCCCTCTTTAGGTCTGAGCTGGAATTAAATGTGCTAAATCACTGTCAACACAGCAGTGAATATTTTCATAGTGAACACTGAGTGGCGAAGTGGAGCTTCACACAGATAATGATAGCAATCAGAGCACACATGGACTACAAGCAGTGAGCTGGTTCACTAGAGAGCACTTGCAAGCAATTCATGCTAGAGAGAAGCAAGTAAACTCAGGACCATGTTTAGAGCTATTAAAGGTGCTATAATCAACAGCTATTGCATTTTTTTAAATAAGAATGGTCCCAATGTCCCAGAAGTGCCAGAATAAATATTTATGAAATGCTGGTCAAACCCTCTTGAGTCTGAAGTCTTTCATGATACAGCCCTGGGGTCACTGGCTACAGCAGAGCTCCAGGTCACCAGATGAAAATAAACGCTGTGCAATAAAGTCAGCAGGGTGAATGATACAAAGGGTCACCATCCTGAGTAATTTTTCCACAGGACCACTCAGCTCATGTTGGAAAACATGAAGTACAGAAGAGAATAGAAGAGAAAGGCAATTTCAACCCTCACCTTATCCCAGGAGACCTTATAGTTGGCTGAAAAAGTAAAGGTAAAAGGTAAATGGCCAGTCTTCGCGAACGAAGAGCCCACCCTTTAATCCTAAAGTTCATCTGCCGGGCCAAGCAGGCTTAGACAATGGCAGTGAGGTCCTCAGGACGTAGGTTTGTTTAGAGTGACCTTC
>JAWWLV010000183.1:13476880-13501604 GCA_035041135.1 Platyrinchus mystaceus | reverse complement strand
GGGGGACCGAGATTAGAACCTGTGGCCTTGGCGCTGAGAGACCAGCATCTTAACCGCTAGGCCACCGGGGGTCCCCGGCTGAAAAAGTAGCAAGACAGTTTCTAACAGGTAGAAGTATTCTATATGGAAAGATTAAAGTCTGCACAAATTTGCCTGCTATCTGCAGAGAGAGGCTTAGCATCAAGACGAGCATTCACAGGGGTGTGAGAGGGCCTTCATGTATCTGCCAATCAGCAAAGGGTTTCCTCAGTTCAGAACATAAAGGTAGTTTCCACTTTCATCCCCTCATTCTCCATTGATCAGCCTTTGAAGCCATCACCAGTTCACTGAAAAAATATGAAGTAACAACATATTATATCAACTTTTGCTTGTGCATGTCAGTGCTCACTACAGCAAGATCCAGGCTTTAAGGGCTCAGTCCTCAAAACACTGTAAAGTGTCTTCACCACCCTGGAGCTCTTCTCATCCAGCTGCTGGGCCAAGGAACAGCACAGACAGCCTTATTAACTACTTGGGGGCTTCCCAGGGTGAAGATTGGCTGCAGGCTAACATCAACTCTGGTTTATCCCTATTTTCAGTCTCCTGTGTAAAAGGCATTAAGTTATGAATTTATTTGAGGAGATAGATTGGATTAAAAAAGTGTAAGGGTATTATTAGCTACCGTTATTGGTTACATTAGTTTTAAAGATGGCTATGGATACAAGAAACTTAATTTTGGTTTTACATCACCTTCCTTTTCTATTTCATTGCTGTAGAATACGTTTTCATCAAAACAGCTCCAAGCATGTGTTCTATAAAAATCACGATAGAAAAAACACCAACAATGAAATGATTACATTTTTATTTTTCTACCAAGATCTATCTGACCTGGATAAAGATCTTAAAATGAATATTCTATAATATGCATGTCTGCAAGGAAGAAAGATGAACACAGTCAGTCTGAGGTAAAGTACCAGCTGCTGAAATCTAAAAATCAAATTTATCATAGATGCACTAAAGTTCTGTTAATCCTCCAAAAGCCATGAAGGTTTTAGGAGGGTTTTAGTGAAAGGAAATTGAAGCACTCCTGCCTTCAAACAAATTAGGACAGAAAATCTTCTCCTCTGCTTAGTTGGTCGGAGATTATCAGATTCAAAATGATATCTCAACTTCTATTGTTACTCGCTACCAAGGTCTGCAGAAAGTGGTGTGTCAAACACTTTATCATTTATGCAAGTATTATAAGCACAAGTGCACCTGAAAGTCAACAGATTTTTTTATTTTCATAGTAGTAAAGTTCTGTGTTAACTTTACAAGTGTCATACTGATTTACAGTAATCTTTTAGGTGAGGACTAATAAATATGTATGACATTCATGATCAGAAACATGGCTTCACTTTCTTTCAGATTGCAATTTCACCTCTGCAGTGAGAAATATGACTTGAGGCTTTTAATTTCTTCTCTTAAAAAATAATTTATGCAGAGGTAAACAAATTAGATGTCTGCAGCTTCTAGTACCAACTCAGACTATAGAAAGAAGCCATTCTGTCATGGTATTGTGCAAGAATTGTATTGTATTTCCAGTTTCAACCAGGACCTTGAGTCATCCAAGCTGGATGAATATAGAAATGAGCAAGAATATACAGTAAAGTATATAGTTATTTCTTCTGAATACGTTTTTAACTCCTTTTCAATAATGATGCTGTTCTTCCTAAACCAATGTGAATCACATGCAAAATATCAATATATTTCCACGTCTCCTTCAAAGACAAGCTGTGTTTCTGGAAACCCAGATTGACATATTTTCATCCTCATACCAATTATTTCAGCCCAAAGACTTACTTGACATATTTAGGAAGGATTTATTTTTATTTAATGCTTAGCAAGCAAACAAGAACAATGAATGAAATAGTAGATGATACTGCAAACACATTATTAAATTCAGCACAACACTTTAAGTCAATAATACCAAAGTTATCAATTTTTTTTTTCCTTTGTATCTGACTCCCTTAAAGCATAACTAGTTAATGGAAGTTAAGATCATCTTTCTACATTAGAGCTGTCTGTAAATTTTCTGTCATGATTTCCAGCTTATTAAAGCCAGTTTTTACAGAGACTTAGTCTTCCATGGAGAATGTTTTCTCTGACTGAAAACAAAAGAGAAAACTGACTGCATCATTTAAACTCAAGCCAATTCTTATGTGCACATTTTCTTATTCAGCAGACTGAACTCAAAACTTGGAGACCCAAACTGGCCCTTGCTTTCTGCTCAGTTTGCATTTAGGTATTTTGGTATAAACTGAATAACTAAGAACTAAAGGATGTTGCTCTAGTTCGCAATTATAGAATTTGACATTATATCAAAAACCCTTTTCTTTACAGATGAGCTTGCTAATTATCCCACATAAATACACTTCTTGTTAAATATAGCAGAAGTACCTGGTCAGATTCTTAAGCTGAAAGTTTTCAAAATTGCCCCTGGGGTTTTGTGTGACTGAGCATAAGTATGTTCTTCTGTATTGAGATGGTGACACTCTCTATTAAAGTGTTTTGCCCCGATGAGATACAGATCTTCCTAAAGAAAATAATATTCGCAATACATCACAAAGAGGAAATACACAGTGGAAGTATTAGGTATGTCTTGGTCAAGGAAGTGTCTAGTTGTGAAAAGCAGAGAAGATACAGAGGGGAGGAAATTTTCCTTAAACTACATCAGACAACACAAGGCAAATATGGATGACTTGATCCCACCTTAAATAGTTCTTGGGTATAAATATATTCATTACACATGCACAGCTGCAAAAGTATATAGGGGTAAAGTAGTAGTGATACTTTTTCACTCTTGTATTCATCACCGAATGCTGTTCATTACACAAGAGATTTATGGATACAACTTCAGTTCACTTATACTATTGAACACTTATCTCACAGGTCTGTAATTTGAATACTAGCAGGATTAGTGCTAGTATGCTACTATGCTGCCAACCTATCTGCAGCATACTTACATATTTAAAAGCAACCACCATTCACTTGCATCTCAACTGTAATGCAAGCCCACACACCCTTTGCTCCAGTCTCCATAACTGGAATTAAAATCAGATTTTATTATGCTACTCTGTAGAACAAAGGCATTTCCATAAGAGCAGAAAAAAAAATGAAAGTATCTGAACCCATAAGCATGTACCTGAATTCTATTTTAAGCAGCTGTTGTTGTTTATGTAATAAAATGCCAATCTACTAATTCCACAAACAATTCAAATATGGGGTTTTGTGGGAGATTCACATTGAAGGGCATAACAGTACCAGGCTGAGGATAAATGCTGAAAACAGCAACAGACCAGAATTGAACCTGCCTGACATTTTAAATCAGCAACATTTGAGGACAGCAACACTGAGGAAAATTGTTCTTAATCAAATCCCAGGTGATACTCAGGAGGGAGGATGACGACAGCTACGTTATCAAGCCACTTCCTCAGCAAAAAGAAGCTCGAGGTTCCTCTGACTAAGATAAGAATATGACACACTAAATTTAAATTTTTAGAGCTATGGTAAATTTAAAGCCGGTAGAAGGAAAGCAATTGGCTGCAGTGAAAATTAATTTCTCTGTATACTTAAAGAAAAAGGTAGAAGTTATTCAGAGCAGGACTAATTTTCCCCTCGCAGAGCTTGTCCTGCAGATGTTATTTCCACCTTCACCTTGACATTCAGCCTCAAAGATAAAAAACTATGAATGAGAAGGGAAAGATATGTTAAAAAATATAAAAACCACAGCTAATCCACAACTTTTAAAAAGAAACAAACACAAAAGAAATTAAAGTAAAATTTCTTACAGGCTGAAAGAAAATGCTAAATTGTCCTACAGGCATAATCTTCCTTCTAATTGAAATATATGCAACTGTTACAGTACACTGCATTATTAAATGTAACTCAGTAATACAATTTGCCTTAATGATAACTTTATAATAACCACAATGAAATATCATATATGATGTTTTAATGAGGATTATGGCATGTTAATTTTAAACTGAACAATAGGGCGTGTAATGTAATCCATGCCCTGTGCATAGTTCAACAACTGCTAACGTGTTGGACTCATTCATACTTGTGCCTGCATAGGTAAATAATGATCCAATTACAGAGCTGCTTGGTACAAATATTTATGGTGTCAACTACTTTTCTGAACACTGAAATGAAGTTCTGAGGGCCTCATTTAACCCTTTTCTTGATCTTATGTGCTGCTCCAATGAGGAGAGTATTTACAGTCCCAATGTTCTTTCCTGTATTTATTTTAACTTGGGAGCACATAAATCAACTACCTAATATGGGCTATATTGATTAGTCTTCATGAGGATTCTCAGATATTTCTAAATAAAGGTTTTCTTTTCATCCCACATGTAAAGTTTCAGGAAATTAGTTATTCTTCTACATTACCACACAAGTCTGAAACAAGTTTGTCTCAGCCATTTAATAAGTGATGGTTCAAAATGATAAAGGCAGACAATCATTTGACATGGTCCAAATGCAGTTTTACTTCTCACTGCTAATGTCATCCACAACAAACAGTTCCCACAAAGTACAGGGCTCTACTCAGTGTAAAGCCTAAGCATGAAACACAATGAAATATTACTCCTAAGTCAGTGGATATTGAAGGTATTGTGTTCATTAAAACACAGTGACACCAAACAGGCACAATCAGATTCAGGGGACTTCAAATGAGTGAAAAAACCAAGACAGGTAATCCTGAGTTGCAGGCCAAAACTTTCTAGAAAAACCTGGATTCTGGAGGTTCAGATAAAGTAGGAGTTGTATTTAAAAGGTGACCTCTGGTTTCAGAAAAAAATCCAAACAAACAAAACCCCAAACAAAACAAAAACACAACAATAAAAACAAACAAACAAAACTCCCAGACCTAAACAAATGAAAATACAACCCCAGCCCTTGCCAAGAGCTCCCAGAAGACCCATACAGAACACAGTCCTTCTCTTGCACCAGGGTCACACCAAAGTGGCTTCAGCCAGGCTAAACCTTGCTCTGCAAGGCACTGCCCATTGTGAAAAGACAAACGGGGCTGCAAACCTTGACAGTATTGATGCTTCACTTCTCTGTTACCCATATGTTCAAGTCCAAACCTGTCTTCCCCTTCAGCAAACCCCTGATAAGAATGGCAGCAATAGGACATATTTTATTAAAAAATAAACCAAACACCAAAACCAAAACACAACATACACCCCTCTCTGGTATTTAGAACTAAATTAAGATATCTTTCATCACAGGAAGGCTAAGTAGCTGAGTTTTCAAAAATCCTTCCCTTCCCTCTGCGTTTTCAGATGATTACACGACAAGCAGCAGACTAATGTAAAACAAAACCTCTTTTCATGCTAGGAGGTTATTTTAGTAAGGCTTATGACATATCCTGTTTCATCTAAATAAAAATACCAAAAATATCATTAAGAAGTGCACACACATGCAAAAAAGCCTATCCTCACAAATGCATAGGAGAAATGACTGATATTTCCCTCCTGGCTTAACTGTCAGATGAAATACGAAAATCTAAGATTTGAGGGTTTTTTGTTTTTTTTAAGATTAAAAGATTTTTTTTAAAGGATAAAACATTTTTACATGATTAAATGCTTCATTATATCCCTTTAATTCTAGAATTCTAACACGTCTAAAACTAGAAGCCGGAAGTAGAAAAAAACAATTTTTCACATTCTACCACAATTGAAATTCAGGAGAGGTTTTTCAATGTTTCTGCCCTTCCTTCCCCAGGGATATAGAGCTCCAAAGTGGTATCCCCAGATATACCACCCAAACACAGTAAATTCATTATGATTTGTTTCCCACGCCAGTCTAATTTTTTTTTTTTTTGGAAGGCAAATCTGAACCTGTAAAGGACTATTCAGCATAAAGTTTCAGTCAAATTTGCAAGAAAGAGAGAATTTAAAATTAAAAAAAATAATTTAAATGAGCAATTTTGAAAAAGCAGTAATGAGCCTGAAAAAAATGCCATTATATTCTGGAGAATGGATTGCAATATATCAGGTTTTGATGGCCTTTGTTTAATTATAAAAAAAGAAAAAAGAAAAAAAAGTTTTTTATTAAGAGGTCTGACTCAGAAAGAGAAAAAAGCTTTAGCTGATAGTTTTCATATCTTCCAAACTGTTACAGTAAAACATATGGTACCTACTCTCTTTCTTTTTCTTCCCTCCCCAAAACTGCTTCCCTTTTCTGTTATTCTGAGAGGTCATCAACTGATACAGAAATGTGCAACTTCTACCCCATCTATCTTCACACTGCAGACTGAAAAGAATGAGCAAGGCTGAAGAGACACTTTTACAGGGAGCTGCACTGAAGATAGAAAACTACCAAGTTACCCACCTCAGAGCCACAAAGGTGATGACCTACCAGTCTCAACCCAGCTAGAAAACATCCCACTAAAAACTCCTTAAACCAACCCAAATATATCTGGGTTGTGGATGATGAACATGGTACAAGATGGCTTTCTTCTATTCACAGAATCCTGCTTCCTGGTCTTCAGAGACACATGAGATATATTCTTGAGAGACCTTCAGCTTCCCCAGACACACTGTGTTGCACTCAAGCACAACTCTGGATGAACATAATGGCTGTTTTGAATTATTTAGGATTAAATGAACAGGTCATAATGTACTACTCATAATATAGTTAAACATGACAGGAATGAACAATGCAGAATGTAGGTGCCTACAGCTGTTGGGCTTTAAAAAGGGAATGTTTATTATTTGTTTCAGCAGCTGGTTACTATAGAAGGGAAAAAGTAAGCTCCTTGGAATCATGCTTGACTTCTTTTGCAAATATTGAGCAACTGTATTACTAAAACACAAACACTACTGATATGGTTAAATGTAAGAACAGGAGTGTCCAGCACAGCAGATTTTCTGCAGCATAATCCAGAGAGCATGTGTTTTCTGTTAAAAATCTATGAACAGAAAACAGAATTCAAGGGAACCACTCCTTGTGATTTCACCTCACAGTTTTTACCTTTCGATACTTGCATGCACTCAACTCTACCACAAGTAACGAGCAACAATAATAATCTGAGCTTTCCTTTACCGCTCAGAGGTATCACTTCCACATTTTAAAGCATCTAAACCTCCTTTGACAAGGGTAGGCCAATAAGGAACAAATGAAATAGGAGCCATCTTAGCTTTATCCTTCCAGCCCTAAAGCACCAGACTGACTGAATATCATATCCTCTCCACAATTACCCAACCTTTTAAAAACAAACTGCAAAGAGACATCATCCAGAACTGAAAGGTGCAGAGGATGCCCAGGCAGTTTCCCAACAAAACACCTTTTTGAAGAGAAGCATACTTCTAGATGAAGCACGTACACAACAACATACAAGACAGTCACAAACAGGATACTGGAATATTTTAAGTTGGACAGTAGTTGTTTTCTCAATGGTGGCATATGATCAAGAAAACTGTTTTCAAAAGGGTTGCATTTCATTTTTTAAGAGATGCAGCCCACTTGTGTAACACTGACAGAAGTTGTTATTGACATATTAGGAAACCAAACTTTTTCCCCTCACTGACAATTCCCTAGTAATTACAATGCAGTTCATTCATAAAAATAAACAGAAAAAGAACTTCACCTTTCTCTAGATTTCACAAAACAAATAACATAAACCAAATCCTTAAGTCCCTTAAGTCTTAACTGTGAAGACTGTCACCAATTTGAAACTGGTTCGAAAACCACTTTTGGAATAAGAAGTTTAAAACACATACAATAAGGTAACAGCTTCTGAGACAGCCCAGACAGACTCCAACACAATAAAAAAGAGTGGGTTCTTCTCCATAGTAGAGAGAGAATACTGTTTTTTAAGTATATTAAAATTTTGCATTTGCTCTTGAAGCATTGTCCTGTTAAAAGGTGATAGCATTATACCAAGGTAGAGTGATAATATAACGATGCTTCACCAAGGAAGATAAACATTAGAAAAGTGGTATATGTTCACATGCTTTGGAATAAAGACCCACTCTCTGTTGAGAGTCAGCTACTAATTTAAAATGCTTAAAGAAGAAGGACATTAAAATTCACTTAATATTTTTTCGTGTCCTCTGTTGCACCCTAAGTATTTCCAGAGCCTCTTACACTACAGCATCTAAACACTAAGTAGAGCAGTTCAGAATTATAGAGTATTGTGCTCTGAGGATTTCACAAGTGATTTTCCTCTTTGCATCTCCTTTCATTTTGCAAGTTGATAATTCCATATAAATGTGATGGGGTTTGATCCCATCTTACCTTTTCTCAGACAAAGAAGCACCTCATTATTCTCTCTTCAGATCTGTCAGTGATTGTCCTTAAGCTTTCTTGGAACAGGATATTGTCAGTAAGTCACGAATGGAGCAAGGCTCTTCTGTGGTACACCTTGTCCCATCAACATGCTTTGTGATTTGAGGATTTTAAATGTAAAAATCCAAAAATAGGATATACACAACAATACACTGAGCTGAGGACCTGGCTTGTTGACCCAATCTGGAAAGACTAAATCCACATTATAACACAACCAGAGCTAAAGGGAAAGAGAAGAAAAAAAAAAAAAAAAAAGAAAGCACACAACCTTCCACAATAGCAGAAAGAAACTGCTGCTCCACATACGATCTTTTACTTCAGAAGATTAGATGGTGGCTTTTTTGCCACACATAGCCTGGATAAATTTCAGAAGAAACAGACTTTTTGACTAGAAAAAACACTCTGTTCTATCAAGGAACAACAAATACACACAATAATCAATGGTTTCACTTGACAAGCAATCATTAAATGGGCTCCACATGGTTTAAAGGAAAAGATTCAGAAAGCAATAAACACCTAAGTGAGTAGCTGTGTTGAAGGCAGGAAACACCACTGATCCGTTGAACTCAAAATATTTCCTTTCAAAATATTTCCTGATATTTCCCTGCCTACCTACTACAGAGATATAAAATGAGTTCTTTAAACTTCCCTTCTAAAAGTAGAAGTTCTTGTTCTGACTTTATGATCTGGATTCCTTTCATCCACTGCTTTAGTAGGCAGTTCAATATCATCAGATACAACTTTCCATCAAAGCTTTGTGACCAAACTGCAGCTGCAACAGGTCAAAGACATGCATAAAACACTACGAGATCTGGTGATGGCACATCTATGACCCAGGCATAGATCTGTATAACTGGAAGTTCTACACATAAATCCTGACCTAAACAGCACATGTGGCCCTTCAGAAATATCTTGCCTTGGGGCACCAATAAAAAACTAAGCAGTGAGCAATCCTACTGAAGCTAAAGGAGTTACAGCTAGCATGAGAATGATATAGGTGAAAACTAAAAGAAGTATCAATAGTAGCTACCTAATTTTTATTTACATAACTAAACAGCTATAGAAGGAAGGCAGATATTTTTCTGCATTTCCCCCACATGACTGTCTTCAACTGGCAAATCAACTAGCAAGAATTGGTCTAATAAGCACTCACTTTAGGTTCCAAGTGCAGCAACAACTACATAAATCAGTCATTACTCTGACTTCTCAGAAGAAAACTTAATTACACTCTGACATTTCAGTTGAAAGAATAAAAGGAAAAACAGTAAAAAGGGGGAAAAAACCACTTCACAACGTACCTCATGGATATTACTTTTTTTTTTACATCATTCAATGAGTTTCTACGGCAACAAATTCAAATCCTACTTCTTCCCCAAAGTAGTAATTTATTCTTAATCTTTCTCACTTCTCTTTTACTAATAAATACTGGAAAAATTGTGTGCTACTTCTCTCTCTACTGATGCAGCTCACTTATTGCCCTACTAACTCTTATTACAGCTGAGACTTCCATAATTCCCTTCATTTCCACTCCCAGTTCCTTTAGCTAATAGGCATAATTTCCCCTTTTAATTTGGGCAGCAAACATAATATTTTCTTAGTTTGCCTCATTATTTTTGACATCCATCTTTTTCATGACATATACTCTGAAAGTCCATGTTCCTGCTGGTTTTTTTTTTGCAGGACTATACATTTAAAACCTCTTTGGGCTCTAGTACTTGGCACTGGAATCTCTGAAAAATTCATTAAAAAAAAAAAAAAGAAAAAGTATACACATAGGCAAAGAAGTATCTCTTCTTTGTCTAACTTGTTGCAAACATTCAAAAAGCCCCTAGCCCCCAAGTAATTAAGGAAGACAGCTTGAACAATTTAAATATTAAAAATGTATTTTATTATTTAAACATTTCATAAGAGGAACATGGAATCACTGCAGCAGACAAAATTGAGGTACAGTAAGAATTCCAAGTGCATAGTATACTGTCAGAAAGAAATAGGATTTTCTTGTATTTGGTACAATATAAATTTACAAACCCTGCAGCACAAAGAGGGAAGTTGCCTCACGTTAACCTTAAGCACAGAGCTCTGGAACAGAGCTTTGGTCACAGCTTGTGAACTACTTGCTTTGTAGCCATCATAAATTCACTGCCAGTGTCTACTGAGGTACCATTCAGTTCAAACCCAGAGATCAGCTATTAATTTTGCATTATTTACAAGATATGCAAATACCTCTTCCCCACCTCAGCAAAGCCTTGATATGTTTTGCTTACTAATGTAGCAGCTGTGGATGAAAGGCAGGAGTTTGGCTGAGGGGTTTTTTGTTTGTATTGGGTTTTTTTGAGGTAAAAGATAAGAAGAAAAAATTGAGGGCAGGACAGACCCAGAGGAGCATCTAGCCTCCTTGATTCCCTCAGAGATTCACTTGCACATTAAACATAAATTGGCAGTTGGAGTTCAGGAACATCATCTCTTAGTGAGTGGACGAAGCTACAGCACCAGGAGAGATGCATTTGTTTCTTGAAACACACATGTTGCTGAGGTTGTGCCTCATTCCTTGAGAGCCGATATGGTGGCTCAAAATGCTGCCGTCTTTGCTAAGAGCAGCAAGGACAAAAAGAGGACTTGCTTGTGCACATCTTGGTCAGTCACCATACCGACTTTAGCCTTGCTTTGGCTTCCCAAACCCAAGTGAAACTGTCTGTGTTACCTGGCCTCTTCACAGATTCAGCTCAGCCTCATGCCTTTCGTACTGTTTGATCAGGGCCACAGTTTTCAAATTGCTTCATTTCAAATATACTTTCTTTTACACCTCATAGAAGTGTCAGCTCTCCTTTCCTCCTCCTGAAAAAAGGCTTTTAAAACTCTAGAGTTCTTTTGACCTTCTATTCTTTGGCAAATTAAAGCTGGTATCCTATTTGAAGCTGAAGACAAGAACATGGAAGTAAGTTAACAGCTTTCCTCATTGCTTTCTGAGCACCAGAATGTCTTTATCTCTAGCTATTATAGGCCTATCTTGATTGGGTTTCACACAGATCCCATTAAAAATCACAGCACTAAGCATTCATGCAAGATGTGCTTAATAAGATACTTGTAGTTAGATGAGCTTTATTTCCCTGATAGATCCCTTCCAGACCCACAGTGCTACTGTATGTTATCAGTCAGAGACCAACACTTCACAGCAGCTGCACAAGCTCCACAAACTTCATAACATGACTTCACGCTCAAGCAAGATCTAAACAGTTCAAAGCTAATTTTCCAGGAGCTTCAGAGACTTTGACTAAATAACCAGCTACTGAAGAACAGTCCAAACACCACAGTTTAACCAAAACATCTGTTATTTGTGTCATCACAGATCTATCAGACTTCAGGTCTAAATCTTCCCAGGGTAAGAGGGCATGTCCAAGATGCTACAGGTTATCACAGGACTGCACTAAGAGACAAAAAACAATGACTGCTGGAACACAGGGCTTTTTACTCCTGAAAATGACCACCATTCCCAAGAGGTTGTCCCACTCAGAAGAGAAGTAGGACAACACTGACCTCGTACAAGTTCAAGACTCCTCTTGAAACTCTACACAGACAGATTATTCCACTTTCTCACTGGTTCTTCAGTCTGTGTCTCACTGCTGCATCTCAACAGCTTTCTCTCCAAGGCTGCTCTCTCCAAAACTTCCCCTGAAACCTATCCCACCCCAGCATGCAAAACCCTTTTGATGGCCTGGGTCTCTGCTGGCCATGCTCAGGTGTAAATGGCCACGAGGTCACAGCTGCGCAGGATAACTGGGTCACTCTTGAATCCTGTCAGTTTGGGCCAGTCCACAAAGACCTAGAGCATTTCCATTGTTATAAAGCAGGATTTCTAAGTTTTGCCTCAGTGTTTGGCAAGCACTTCCATTACTCTGTTCCTTCAAAAAATAGCTACAGTTCTTCTCAGCAGTATAGGACAGCAATGAATAATTTTATTCCACTCCAGTTTGGTACTGGATGTTGTTTTGAATGTGTTTTCCCATGCAATGTTTTACCTGGCCTTCAGGTTGTGACATAAGCACTACATTACAAACTACACCACTATTGCTGAAATGGGTGGAATGCAAATATAAGCTCCTTTGCAAAGCCTCGGGAGTCCTTGACAGTTGGACACTTGAGAAATTGAGTGAAACAGTAAGGGACTGTGACAAAAACTTGTTAGCAGTGTATCCTCCTAAAGCATTGGGCAATAAAAGTATTATAACCAGGTACATTTCTGTCATGTCCCATACAATTCCAGCATGCATATCTTAAAATAACTTCCTGTGCTTTGGACTACAATGCAGCCTTAGAGAGCAGCAGTCTTTACTTTGCAGTGTCCTATCTGCAAGCCAATATTATAACAGCAAACTGAAGCCTTGAATATAGAATATCAAACACCTCGAGAAGCTCCTGCACCATAGGAAGAGACCATAGAAATCTGGGTCATGCAATAACAGGAAACCTTCCAGGTGAATGTTTCTGCTTGGTCTCCATGTCTCTGCATACTCAGTGAGATTTTACAACAGTTCTCTTGGCTTCCTTTTTCCCCATCCAGCCATAATCTAATTTACTAGACTTTTCTTATTTCTGCATTACCACTTAGAAGATTTGAGAAAGGACATTTACCATTGGATTCAATCCAAAAACACACTTAAGCATACTTGAAACATGAAGGACACAACTGGTTCAATTGTAGTCAGTGAAATAGAGCATACATCTAATTTTCAGAACACCAGCTGTCCAGCAAAATCCTTTTTCCTATTTATTTTATGAAATTTTAAAGTAAACCAAAAACTTCAGACCTTCTTAAAATTCTAAAATGTTGTTATTCCTTTCCAAATAAATATGACATAAGACCAAGCTTTTTGACAGTACAGAAAACACTAACTAAGAGAAAAGCAGAAAAGCTGGCTTATTTTCTCTCCTCTACAACAAGCTGTACCACTCAAGTTGTCGTGAGATGCTTTCTTTATCCCTCTTCTTCTCAGAGCCATAGCCTCTGTTCAAAGTTCATTTCTTCTGATGCTCTGTGGTGAGACCAGAAAGGAGGCAGACAGTAATACAACATGACATAACTGAGCCAGAGACCCTGATGTAAAAGAACCAGCACACCAAGAACCTGAAAAATCCAATTTTGTGATGCACCAAAGCATCTCCTATCTAAGTATTTAAGAAGTGAAGCATTCTGAAAAAATGGTTCACTTAGTGCTCCTGCAGAAGGAAAATGATAAAGATGAGCTTCTGGGAAACTTTATTTTACATTGAAGAAAAGTCTCAGACAAGGATGTTTCAGTCTAAAAATACTGTGAATGTACAAAATAGAAAAAAAACCCAAACAAATAAACCAGCACATAATGTAAAAAAGGCTATTCAGTAAATCTTAAAGAGAATGAAGTGAAAAAAAAATAAAAAAAATAATTTATTCACTTCAAAGAATCACAAAGCCTGGGAAACTAAGTAATATTGTCAACAGGTATATACTGAATGCAGTTTAATTGCAATATATTTGGCTGTGCCCAGCTTGTTTTATATATGTGTTACATTAACTTTCTCCAGTTTTTACCTAATTTATATATAAATTACAGTAATTAACCCCATGACTCATATACATGTACTTTGTAGCTTGCTTGGCTCTAAAATTGACATCTGAGAGTTATGAGATAGGCAGAATGAAAGCCAAAGGAAAAGACATAAGCAGTTTCAGATGGCCAAAAACATAGCTTTTCCAAAAGAAAATTTCCAACTGTAATTACTTACTCCATGTCTTATCATTCTGTAGTTTCTTATCTCCTCTAATTTCTAAGGCACTGAATACTTGCTCTCTTCCCTAAAACTGAGAGCTTTTTGAGAAGACTGCTACTGACTGCAGATTTTCAAGGGTTATTTTTAAAGCTTAGAACTTAATTCTTCTTTAATTTTCACTCATTCATTATAAAGTTCAGGATTTTTCATTCTTGCTCTCTTATTTCCCCTGCCTTCCATTTCTAATACAAGCAATCATGTAGCTTGGGGTCTGCATGTGAATTAAGTCATCCTCAGTTAGCAGACACTTCTGTACAAAAACATTGCTCAGGTCTGCATTGTTAGGTCGAGCTACTAATTGCTTATTCCAGAATCTGTCCTAACTGTCTAAGTAATGCTCCTCAAACATATGTGTATATTAAGGTGTGGGAAGAAATTTTCACATTTCTACAGGGATTAGTTTCACCTGTGAAACATGATATTTGATTATTTACAGAGCAAAATGGTCGTATTCCAAACATGAGTTTTTTTCATTAATCCCCTGAAGTCAATGCTTGACTACGTATACATTTAACTCTATGAATATGTTATGTACTTCTTGGTGGCACTGATAGGTGCCTTCATAATATGTTAGAACATGTACCTAATCACCTAGACATAGTGGAAATTTTCCTATGGCCTTTAACTCCTGTAAGTTACTTTCTTGATAACCAGAAAATAGTCTTGCTGGTCATTTCTCCTTCACTATGTAATCTTAAATTTTGCAGATCTCCCTATTCCAGATCTGTCTCTTTTCCTCTGTGATTTAATTAGTCTCTCTGACATTTTAACTGTGATAGCTAGGTTACACAAAGATGGCTCTACTCATAGACTTCTCTGTAAGTTCTTGGAGCTACAAACTTGTGCCTACTTTCTGATGATCAGCCTCTTTCAGAAGCTTTATCTTTGATCTGACATCGCCTTACAGAGATTCATGTTTATTAAGACTAAAAGTAGAATACAAACAGCACTAAAATTTGTATACAACCATGTATTTTTGGATCTTACTATCAAATCTGATTGCAAGTGGAATGAATGTATTTTACACTCACTTTGGTAATCTCTGTAGAGAGATGAAAGAGAGAGAATAAAGAAGAAAGATCCATTTAAAAGAAAAAAAAATAATACCCTCAAAAAGATAACTTTTCTTAATTCACAAAGGGTCTTTTCCACCAAGATGCAGACAAAATGTAGCCATGCTGAATTAACTCTCAGTTGTGATACCGACCAAGAGAAAAACAAATAACTCATAGGGCAAAAAGAGAATACCCTATTGACAAACTGCAAGAGCACAGCTGAAACCACATATGTGCCTCTGCTGGAGCACCTGCAGTTCTGTTTGTTTCATGGATCAGGATACTTGCAACTTCAAAAAGTAATTTCTGCATTTATAACCCAGGAAATTCACTGGTAGTTAGGCAGTGACAAAACTTCTATAAGACGATGTAGCAACTTCAGATGGTTGTGGTGTTGTGCTTGGTTCAGAAATTGCACACACATCTGAATTTTTGGCACTATTTCCTATTGACCATCAGCCCTGGGTGACTGTTTCACACTAATTATTTTCATAGCATACAGTCATTCACATAGACTCTGCAAATATTTTCCTTAGTGTCCATTTTGTCCCTCTGATGTTTCAAAGAAGGAATAATACTCGTTATAACTCCCTAATAAATTTCAAAACTCTTAGTTTTTCAAATGAGCACTGCATACTGCCTATTAATCTGACTTTGTTAATGAATCTGAATTACAAAATGTATTTTCATTTTATTGCTAGTCCTTATCTACAACTGTAATGGATAGAGACTTTTCCCCGCTAAAAGTGCAATGGAAATTAGAGTTATGAAAAAAAATGGGGGTTTTCCCAAGACAGCAGGAAATATATATACAACAACTTGACAGGCAGTAATTGCTCTAAAGAAATGTGAAAAAAAGAGTCAATTGAAATGAGTGGTATTTACATGGACAAGATGTTTATTTTTGCATTGCATTATTTGCCATATGCAGTTATGTGAAATGGATCCAATTTAAATTTCCTGAATAAAGTCAACCCACACATACTGTTCAAGACCATGGTGGATTTTCCACTGAACAAACCATGAATATAGCAATACCATCTTAATTATGTTGCTGTAGGACATGAAAATATCAAAAGGATAAATTTAATCCTTGCCATGCAGCTTGAATAACTGCGTTCAGGAGAGAGGAAATGAGATTAGGGAAGAAAAGAAACTCATACACACACCCACACACACTTACTGTCAGTCCTTTGTCTATCTCAGTCACACTTGCCTGAAATATGCATGACTCAAAAAAACCCAAAATGATATATAGGATGTAGTCATTATGAGATTCAAATATAGGGGGAAATGTGAGTAAAAAGCTGAGACCGACTCTGAGGGGGAATCTCCCCTGCATTGCTCAAGCCAGCAACATCACAACAGCACAGCCAACCTCACGACCTGAACCAGCCCTAAAATCGACAGTAGGAAGCAGGAGTTCTGGGATCTTAAAAACACAAATATTTAACAGGTAATTATTAAACTGATGAGGAGATCTGTATTTCTTAAGTACTTCCATTGTTCAACTGGTTTATATCCTTAGTACTGGTAGGATAAACTTGCTGCCTTTTGGTATATTTAAGTCAGGAAATTATATGAGCTGCAGAGGAGTACCAAGAGAGAGCTAAGAAAAATAAAGGAGGAACAAAGGCAGCAGAAAGCAAATAGTTCTGTGCTCTGCTAAAGTAGATTTACAGTTCCACATCTACAGTAGAAATCCAAAAGCAAATACAGAAGTCCTAGAATGCACTTGTCTATTTACAGTTAAAGCAGTATGACAGAAGGGATTTGTGACATCTTCCACAGATGTATTTCACTGAACATTTTGCACTCAATTCCAGATGTAACTATAGCTGCTTCAGACACCTACTCCAAAACATCAAAATTACTGAAAAGAGGTAATTAAAGATATAAAAGGCCTGAATAACAGAAAAGAGATGTTTGGCATTGTTTGATCTCGCTCCTTGCCTTTGGTGGCACTACAAAAGCAAAACACATGAGATTATTCGTAAGAGGTAGTAAGATCCCTCAAAGGCCTCTTTATCAGTCAATACAGAACTAGTCTAAGGAGGGACTTCTCCAGAGACTCGAAGAATAGATCCTATCTCACTGTTTTCTGAGGAGGTAGGTTATTTACTGAGATATTACACAATGATTTTTTCAATCAATGTGCTACATATACAGCCTATCCTGAAAACCACTCAGAAGTCTAATGGTGCCAGGTGTGGCTACCTTATACTGTCTCCAGACCAAATGTCTCATTTGCAAATTTGCAAACTAAACTTAGTAAATCACCACGACTTTCCAAGTGAGCTTGCTCTGAACCTAATGAAGGATCTAACCAGAACAGAAGTTAATCTCTATCTCCACCAAACTCACCTCTACTAAACCGTTGTAAGTCTGTCTTAAAATAATGCCACCTGTTCCTCCTAGGAACATTAACAGTAACTCATAGTAATGTAGTTAAAACCAAACAAGTTCCTTCTGAATCAAATGGGGCAGATTGTGTCAACTACATACCTAGGAGGAGAAATTAAAACAGATGCTCAGTGCATTACCACTTCTCATACTTAACAGACTGAGTGTTGAAAAAACAGTATTTCTTAATAGGTTTGTTATTTACAGGTGATGTGAAGTTTAAGAACTAATTAGAAAAGAATTACACTTATCACCCAACAATTTGAATGTGCTCAATGTGTACTCAAATATAAGGTGAAGTTAAATGTTCACCAAAGAAGGGTCATATTTATTGCTTGGCTACAGCAAAGCACACATAAAGGATCTGTTCATTAGGTGGGACTCCCCTGTGCACAGGTACCAGAGCTATGCTTCAGAGCAGGTCCCTCAGGATAATGTGAGAACACCCTACTTGCCAGAGATAAACAATTCTATGACATTTGGCCAGTGTGGTAATTATGGTAATTTTTTTCCTTGCATATGATCTTTATGTATTTTTAATACATATGATTAGGACACAATCACTCATACATCAAAAACCTGTACTACTTTAACTGAAAACAAAACCAAAAACCTGTCTGCTCCAGACCAAGTGAACTGGCCTTGCTCTGAGCAGCTCAGTGAGCCCAGACAGGCTGTCCCAGTGCGGTGAGGGAAAAGCTCTCACAAATCTCTCCAGCAGTACAACTGTGAGAAAGGCAGTGTCCAGAACAGGGGCTCATAAAAAAGGAAAGGTGCTGATGTCTCCAGCTGCCACAGCTGTTTGCCTTAGGAATGACTGCTCAGAGCACTGGATGGCAATGATGAACTGAAAAAACTGATAGGAGCTTATGTGTAAGTCATAACTGAGATTCTGTTCCTGGCTCTGCCCCTTCTTTTTCACAAGGGTCAAGGCAATTCATCCATTTCTCCCTGTATTAAAACGGGATTAGCAACACTTATTAATTTACCTTAGAGTTATAGAAATGATTAGTTAATATCTGTGTGGCAATGTGAATATGTCAAATGGGCAATAAAGACTAAGTATGCTTTCCACCTCCATCAAGAGGCAGCTCACACCCACCTGTAATGTGTGAATTATGTATTTAACATTTTAAAGCTTCTTTCATAAATCACTCCCATTTGTCCAGGACAACCCAGATGGATTCTTGAAAAGCCCTTATGGGCAGATGTACAAAGCCCCCAAATACAGGCACTGAAGCTAAACTTGATACATTCAAGCAGGAATTTTAGATTTTCATGGAATTTGCTCGTGTCATAACCCAGTCTGAGAGAAAATGTAGAAAATAACATTTCATTTTTTTGCTATAACCACTAAGTTTATCATACTGAAGATAGATTTTTTTCCTCTTTCATTTCACATTATTTCACTTGAGAAGTGGGGTTTTTTCACACACTTATTAAAAAAATAAAAATGGAGGACTTCGACTCAAAGTCTGTGTTGTGTAAAATGTTGGTGAACTTGCTTAAAGTCAACCTTTGTCTATATGCCATCATTTAAGAATTAACTTTATGGTTAACCAGCTAATAAACAAATAAATACAATGACGTAGTCTTCCATCTAGTGGAAGCTTCCTATATATTGTTCCCAAACTACTTTTGCATTAATGAAACCATTATTACTAGCCACAGCCTAATTGCAATTAATGTAAATGCCAGGAAGATTCTACTCACATTTTTTCCACAACTTAATTGGGATGGTGAGAGTTTTAATAGCTCTGCACCTCTTTCTCCTAAATGAGGAAAATCTCATTGTCCTTGTAATTCTTACTTTCATTACAATAGCAGCATGAGAGATGGATTAGGTCCCTAATGAGCCTTTCGAATGAACAGCCCTGTGAACTTGCTGAGGCATTGTAGTGAGAAAAGTACATTAGTTAGGCTTTGGCCTTTACAAATTGGCAAAAATTCAACATGAAATTTTTTCCCCTTCATTTCCCTATTACATTTTCAAATGCAGGTTGCTGAAAAAGTGGGAGAAAATAGTCCCATGAGCAACTTTATGAAAGCATGGTATCTGTTCTCCATTAAAAAGTGTCTTTTTTTTCCCCTTCATGTTTGAAGACTACTGGATTGAAGATTTTAAATCTCAATAAGCTAAAACTATGCATTAAGTATCCTTTTGCCACTGCATTTTCTTTTTTAGTCTTAAAGATAATTTTCCTCATATAGCCACCAAAGCAAAGACTAAGAGCAAGGCTAGGAACATGATGGGTTTTATAATAATTGAAACTTTTGCCCTTGTTAGTAGTTCGAGCTGGGGTAGAACCTTTAATTTTCACTGGAAATCTGCAGAAATTTGTGCGTTTTGATGTCTGTCAAACTAACTACAATGCAACAGGGGACATCAAGTATAGAAACAAGAAATTCTGCTTCCTTGATCTGAAACTCAAGTCCCTAGAAAGATCAGTCACAGTCAAGTGACCTTGAAGTAGGAGTTTGTCTTAAAGAGTGACCCATGAAATCTGAACCACAGTGTTTTTTTCCTCCCATTCACTTTGCTGGATGAATCACAACGATGCCTCCATCTCCAATTTAAAGCCCAAACTCTGAACTAAACCTTTCCTTTACATTTTTATAACATTTCAAATTTTCTCTAATGCTGAGGGAAAATATGTACAGTCCCTCTGACTACACTTGTTCACACTACGGATATTCAGATTGCATTGTTTACATTAATACTAAAGGAGATGTGTGAATGAAAATTAGGTATGAAGAGAGGTAAAGACATGGGGAATGCACCCGAAAATACAAGCCCACATAAATTCTGACATGAGAAAACTCTTTATACTTCTTCAACCATTCCTTGGTGGGGGGGGGGAGTGTTCAATACCCATTAGCAGAAGAGTTGCTTAGAAGAAAGTTTTTATCTTGAAATAATTTCTGTAACTAGACAGAAGCAGCTTCACCTTGGCAGAGAAGACAAGATGACAAGGGTTTCCCTGGGGCACAGCTAATGCTGATTTTAGTGATGCATGAACTTTTCCACAAGGAAATCACCAGGGAGCAGTGTGACAGCCGTCAGACCCCCCCTGCCCCCAGCCCTTCTCTTGCATTTCTATCCCCTCTGCGCTGGTCCCTACAGACAAGGGCAAACCCATCTTCAGAAGTTCAATTCTGACTACTGTAAAGGTGCAACAGCAGGATGAAACACACAAGAATTCAACATAAAAAGACATAGGTAGGCCCATGAGGCTTTTGAATCCACGCAAGGTCAAAGTCTTCACACACAGCCTCAGTTTAGCTACTCCAACAAGATCCCACCGTGGTGAAACCAGAGGTGGACCTGGATGCATGCTTGCCTCTTCTCCCTGAAGTACCTCCACAATTCTGAATAGGCTTCCAGATAAATTAGAACAAAGAAGTTTTTAAAGAAAACTTAGTAACTAACAAATCTCCCCGTGTTTCCAAAGTATCCCAAATGGCAGACTGTTTCCCTAAGCCTGTTGTTAGTCCAGTGCATAATTAAAACATTAGCAATTTCTGTTACAAATATTTTTTCACTATCTGTTCCAGGTCCCTAGAATAAAAGCCTGCATTCCCATTAGGGCATGGCTGTGTGTCTGGTAACTGCTCTTCTAGCGGCCTGTGATGTTCGCACACATGTGACTCTGCTTCCCTGTCAGGTTCTCTACCTGCTCATCTCTCCTTTCTTTTTCTCCAGCCAGCTCAGATGTGCTGCGGGGGGTTCCATCCCTTCTCTTTCCTCCTCCAAAGCGCAGACTTAAAACAACAAGTAGCCTTCAATACTGCCATCAAGTCCCCCATCACAGGTCATCAGAAAACCATACATAATCCTCCTTCAAGATTTGAACATACATTGTTTTTAGGCAACACAGTAGGGTTTGAAAAAGTCCTAACAATGAACAAGTGGCCTTGAAAATAAAAGATTAAATTATGTAACAGCTGACAGCTGTTTCAAAATTATTTTCCAAACAGCAAGCCTGTATCAGCAGACCCAGGTTTTAATCAGAGAAAAATAATTTTCTGCCAGGGAAAGATTTCAGAAATGTAATCATCACACCATACATTTACCCCAGTAAATGCTTCCCAACCAGTAGGGTACAACCTGGCAAGACAGCCTCATTTTTTCCCTGAGTTTGAGATTATATTATAACATGGGCTTGTTTGAGTGAGTCCAGAGGGCCACAAAGATGATCAGAGGACTGGAGCCCCTCTTCCATGAAAACTGGCTGAGAGAGTTCAGTTTGTTCAACCTGGGGAAGAGAAGGCTCTGCAGAGACCTTAGAGCACTTTCCAGTACCTGAAGGGAGTTACAAGAGAGCTGGAGAGTGACTTTTTACAAGGGCACAGAATGATAGGACAAGGGGATAATGATTTCAAACTGAAAAAGAGTATGTTTAGGTTATATATAAGGAAGTGATTTTTCACTATGAGGGTGATGAGGCACTGGAATAGGCTGACCAGAGAAGCTGAGGATGACCAAACCCTGGAGTGTTCAAGACCAAGTTGGATGGGCCTTTGAGCAGCCTGGTCTAGTGAAAGGTGTCCCTACCCACAGCACAGGGGTTGGAACTAGATGATCTTTAAGGTCCCTTCCAACCCAAACCATTTTATGATTCTATGTGGAATTTAATGTGCAAAGAAGGTGCTTTATTGAGCTTTCTCAATAGAACATTGGTGTCCTGCTGGCCTCTCAAAAGGAGATGGTGCATTTTAGAACATTATTTCATGTCAGGGGATGAAGAATAACATGAGGGGGGAAACAGTGCTGTGGTGAGGGGAAAACATATCGTTGTGTGCAGGCAGGTAGTATTTAAAAAGTGTTTCTTATCTCAACAGAGGTAAAGGTTTTATTTCAAATACATTGTAATCAAGCCGGTAGAAATCTTTAGTTTAATTTAAAAAGAGTTACAATAATTAAAAATTAAAAAAAAAAAAGCCAAACTAACAAACAAACAAAAAAAAAAAAACAAACCCCAAACTGCAGCCATTTGAGCTCAGACATCTAAAAAGGTTTCTTGAACAAGGCATCTGGCTAAGTTTTGGTAATTAGATACGAGGCAGTTCTCACGTTTTTTCAACATTATAACTTGTCAGAGCAAATATTGCTAGCCAGACATCTAACAAGAATGATGCAAACATAAGGTCTTATTCGAGGATCCTCTTCAAAAAAAGCAGAAAAGGAAACAATTCATAATTTTCACATTGATTGTAAAGTTGAGACACAAATATTTATTTTGATAATGACATATTTGTGTGAGTACACAAAGACCTCCACAAGGCTTCTCTGTTCATACATGCAGAGAAACACATAAGGTTCAGTGCCCTCAAGAGAAGGGAAAGGCAGGGCACCTGACATAAGCTGTGTCAGGCTGCCTGACCCCTCCTCCTGCTCCCAACATGGCAAACAGTGCCAAATAATTCAACATGGCACAGGGAAAAACCAAACGACTGCTCCCAAGTCTCCCTTCTAGGCAGTCATGGCCAGATCCTGTCCCTCTTCCATATAAAAACAAAGTCAACAGAGATTGTCAAAAAAACCCTCAGCTCTAATTATTCATTACTGAATGTTTTGACTGAGAAACTTTATGATGTAAAATGAAACTGATTTGTAGTATTTCTAATGCATCACAGTTTAATTAGCAATACCATCTCTCTGGGCAAGCTTCTGTCAATCAATCACATTTCAATTAATTCAGTTCATAGCTGTCTAAATATGGGTGCTCAATGAGTTCATGCATTAGTCATGAATGAAGTGCATGTTTGTATGAGGGGAGGAAACATCAGAAAGTAAAACTGTTAGAAGGCTAGACCAGTACTTGAGATGCATTCAGAGGTGGCTGTAATGGCCACCCCTTTTTCTGCATTTATTTTTTCCTCAGTGAATTTCACGATAACTTGCAAGTTGAGATTTTTCTAACTGGCTGCCCCCATATTGATTTTGAATCTGGAAAGGGCTAGACCCCTTTTCATATAGCTCACTGCCAGCAATTTTCTCATGTATCTAAACTCTGAAATGCATGGAAGCTGAGAAAAATCCAGCGTACGTTTCTGCATCCACACAGTCTGCACAGTGCTGACAACAGCACAGCCAAATACTTTCCTTTGGCAGCAAACCTTAAAAGGTATAACCTGGAAGATATCCAGGAAAGTGATATTAGTAGCACCAAATTACAGCTCTGATGGAATCATTCTTCTGATCCTAGAAGTGCTTTTGAACCTGCTGTTCATTGCATTTCTCATCTGTTCTGTCAACATAGGAACTATTAAAAAAAAACAATCCACCTCCTTGTTTTGTCAAAGGTGATAGGTATCAAGGTAAATGAAAATCTGCTCCCTAGATCTTCTGCCAGAGTTCAAGGTTGGGCTGAATTTATTTTTCTTTTGAAAGTAAAAGTTACATGACAGACAGTTGAATACACGGAAAAAATATCTGCAGTCTGAAGGAAAAAAATAATTTCCTACACCTGAAATACTGCTAACTGATATTTATGACCAGTTCCTGGAAGCAGTGGCCTGTGGATCAACTGTGACCCTCTACTGCAATCATACAGTTCACATAAGATTATTTCCTTTCATACTATTACCAGTGAATGCTAACAAATCTCAATGGCCTGCCCTATGAAAGGCATTTGAGAAACCTTCAGAAAGGAATAGGTCTTCTTTCCAGATGGTGTGCAACACAGAGCTCATTGCCAACCAATGCCAGACAGTATCAGAAACGGTCTCTCCTTCCACCAAAAATGTGAACCAGAGTTAAATGTCTGCATGGATATAAATATACAGAAGTTGTAATGTGAAAAGCCTTCTGATGTTTTGGAGACAATGTCCAAAAAAAGATATAAGGGGAAAAAATACAGAAATCTTTTTGTAGGCTCATAAGAGAATTTCTGCTGAAGGTACCCTGGATCCCTGTGCCAGCCTCAGTTTAGAGCTTTCCTTTGATACTCTTCAAACCCTGCCCCTGCCACACATCATACTGTTATCCCTTCTGTATGTAATGTGCAGGGAACCCCTGGTGGCCTAGCGGTTAAGATGCTGGTCTCTCAGCGCCAAGGCCGCAGATTCGAATCCCCCGGGTAGATGGAGCTCGTCAGCCCCTAAGGCCATCCATCTAAGAGAAGGTCACTCTAAACAAACCT
>JAWWLV010000183.1:13460912-13476780 GCA_035041135.1 Platyrinchus mystaceus | reverse complement strand
CTAAAAAATCCATTGCGCAGGCTTGAAAGGTAAAAAGACCTTTCCCAGATCTTCGTTCGCAAAGACTGGCCACTTATGTAATGTGCACCACCCCTAAATACCTTTCCTAAAACTGCTCTTATACTTTGGTTTTTCGATTGTTCTAAGAGACCTTTGCAAGTCATATGATAGGAGGGAAGATTTAACCAAACTCCTAAAGGATAATGTCATCTTTAGATCACGCTCATTATAATTCATAAGCACTTCTCCACTTGACAGCTCTTTGGTTGCAGTTTCAATCTTATGCTAGTTTTTTCTTGAGAGCCCTTTTCAATTTTCCACATTGCTAATAGAGCCTGAGGCAAAGCTAAAAATCATTTGGGCTTCTTGAAAGGATCAATAATTTTTGTGTGCCATGCATTTTGGAATACACAGCATCACTGACACAAGCGCTGTCATTGCACTGATAAACAGAACACATCAAAAAACATCAGAAGTTTCCACAAAACATTTAAAAAATATTCAATAACTACAATCCCATGTGCAGCAAGCAGTGTTAAGTATAACAGAGACAAAACCAGGCTTAAAATAAAGTTACCAGAAGATTGATTATTAAATTCTTTGCCAAACACTGTCATTTTCTCTCTGTCCTGGCTTACATGAGAGACTACTCAGATAGAAGATCTGACAGTTTTGCTATTTTTAGGTTTATACGAGAACAAAAACTGATGGAAACAAGTTCATTCAGCCTTCCTTATCAGCCATCCAAGTGCTGATCAAGTGCTTAGACATGCTGTACTCAAACAGTCAGCTCAATAAATTATTCGTTCAGCACCATGCAGAGCAAATTATATTTTAGGTGGACAGCATTTTTGCTCATGGTTCATCCACTTACAAGACAAGCAATACACTGTAGCGAAAAAAGAAGAAAGTATCACTAATAAAACTCTGTTTTTCTCAATTTAAAATTTCTAAAGAAACTGTTTATGGAGCATGCTGGGGCTGACAAACTGAGTGTTACTCTGCTGGTGTCTATTTAACCCTTGCCAAGACCACATTACTTAAGATATATAAAGCCTCTAGTGGACTAAATGGAAAAGCACATTTTTCAGGAAAGGGAGGTTGAAGTAGCATTATTCAGGCCATATAGCAAGTGTGGCTTTACATAAAGAATTCTCTGATAAAGACTTTGCAGGTTTGGAGCATAAGAAAGGAAAGAAGCATAGCAAACTTTCTTATGTTGCTTTTTTCCCCCAACAAAGCTCCATTCTTTGCTTTTGCCTTCTCTGCTACCATTGCCAATATAATGTAGACTGTCTCATCAACTCCCAGTGCCTGTGATTTCCAACCTTCATTTTCATTGTTTTATTCTTGAGATCAACTAGGAAACTGAAAGTCATCACACTTGTTACCATTTTGTGAGCAGGTCCTCTGTGCAGGCATCAGAAAATAAAGGAATGTCAAGTGTTGATGTGTTGGTGTTTTGCATCCCAAGCTGATCTTGCCTATACAGCACTCAGCAGAATAGAGTGCAGTGGATTGTGCATGACTGATGTCTGACTTTTACTGCAACTCAAAGATTTTCTCTAACTGAAAATGATTCACTGAAGAAAGCTGCAATGAAAGTATCGACAGCTGATCAAAGGCCTTTCACAGAAATATTAATTTTGACTAAAAATTGTTTAGGCAGTTCCGAAGGAACAACAAATTATTTTTAAGAAATGGATTCTATATCTCACCCCAAACGAAATTATCAAAACTTTCCATTGATTCAAAAGCTTCCTTTTTCCCCCTTGTGAGAAGAAAGGAAGAGAAAGGAGGAAATAAGAAACGGGGAAAGAACTGAAACCCACATTTAGAGAACAAAGTATCATGGGGTGTATTGGGGTCAGATCATTTGGATGAGACTGAGCCAGAGGCATAAATGAAGCCATCTCAATATGAATATCTCCACAAAATACAACTTTTCCTTGCCATTGGGTGGGGAAGCTCATTACCCTTTTCCCTCAGCTTTTCTAACCCACGGTACAACTGGTGAGAGACCAATCCCTGCCGTGTTGGAGGTGTTCTCCATGCTGGAAGGGAGAGCTGTGCTTCAGCTTTCAGATTCAGAAACATTTCCCCACCTTGATGCACACCTCTGGTTTTTGGTGTTAGGAGGAGTCTGAGGAGGTCTGTGTGGCAGAAAAGGAACCTCCCAAGTAGGAGAGGGATGGGCACTAAAGTTGGGAAAGTCATAGGGTACTGCCCACACCAAAAAAGGGCACAGCTGGAGTTATACATAAATTGGGCAGGGAGGAGGGATGAAAGAGAGCAGTGATCCACGCTCTTCCATGCCAAATAATGCACAGGGGTGGTGCTAAATGGAGGGTTATGAGCTACCTTGAGACCCGCTTAGCCCACAATTAACGATGATTCTACTCTCTCTCCCAAGGAAAGTGTTATAGCTCTTCATTAATCTGACTGACAGATCTCCTACTCCCTATTGATTTAAATAAAATTTGTGAGGTAAAACATGAGATTAACCTATGCCTCACACTTGAGTAGTTTTTTTCCAGTCTGTAAAGGGAAATTGTTTCAGTTCACCACTACAGAAGTAAACACATCTTCTATTCATTGGCTTATTTTCCTCTGGCTACATATTTCTTTTGTCTAGCCTGTTCCTTTGTAGGAACTAAATTGTTGTTTCAAAGTTTTAGGAGACATGCCTTTAATTTATTCCTCACTTACTGTGCTATCACCTTTTCATCAAATCAGCTCTCTTTCATCATTGTTTCTGAGCTAATTATTCAACATTAGCTGAACTGAACAGCATTTACCATTCATTAGGTATTTCTGAACAAGAGGTAATCATAAGCCCCAATACTTCCTGGTTTTCACTGTGGCTTGTTATATGCTATGTTCCCATGGTTTAGCAGTACATTTAAATTTGGCTTTCAATATCATATTGGGAGCAATTTGCATGAACATCACAAATTGTAAGACATGAAAGATAAGGTAGAGCAGCAATAGGAATCTTTACAGTATCACCTGATCAAGCCAGCAAGCTAAAATGATGCTGACAAATCTCCAGTCACTTTGGTGATACAGGGCTGAATCCACTAACTGATAAAATAGGCTTGAGCCCACTGCTATTAGCAGGCTAAATGGCAGAGACCCCTAATAGGATGATACTTATTAGAGACAGTAAAAAAAAATGTTAAAAAAAGAGCAGGGAAAAGAGTCTGCCTTGTGTTCCCGGTTTTTGAACGGCACATTTCCGTTTGCATTGAAATTTTCATTTTTATGTTAAAAAAATAGAAACAGGTTTTGAAGAAAAAAACAATTATCAAGTCTTTCCTTCCTGCTTCTCTGTTTTTCTCTCTCTCCAAATGGACGGACTCATTTTCTTTCAAAAATACTCCACCTCTGAGAAAATTACTAAGATAAGAAATGAAACAGGGAAGGGAGAGAAAGCACAGAAATAAAAGGGATAGAAGAGTAAGTCTAACTGTTTGTCTCTTTGAACTAATAATAAAAATGAATGAGAAGCCTCCTTTTTATTAACTAATCAAACTCATTTCTCAATAACAAAACTTTTAGTTCCAACTGTCATGCCTTTGCATATAAAAATAGTTTGAAACATTCTTAGCCTATTTCTCCAGTGGGATTCTGTGTGCTGCTGCAGAAATCATTATTTCTTTGCAGCTTTTTCTCTACATGCTTTCCTTGTTAATGGCTTTTGAAGTTCATGTCCCTATGAAAGGTTAAAAGGGGATTTAAAACTGTGTCTTCCTCCTTCATGTCTCCAATTACCTCCGAGTTAGTTCTCAGTAAGGAGTCACAAAAATCTGTTTCATTTTCAGACAAAATTCAACATTCTACATCCTTTTCCTCAGTTTTCTACCAGGGTGAACACTGCTTTGAGACCCATCATTCTGTGGGTACCTTCAGCTCCAGATATGGACTTTGAAACTAGGACCTATGCCTAGGGTAACACCTCCCAGACCTACAGCTCTACACACTTTAACACTGGCTAACCTCCATCTCTCAGTCCCTAAGAGATACTGAAGTTTGAGTTTCATACTGAAAACAGAGGTTAAATATTATACAGGGAAAAAATAGTCCAGGTTTCATATTGATTGCTTTCTCTAATTCAGAAGGCAAACAATTGAGCTCCTCTGTGAGGACTGTTTGACTTATCAGAGAAAAAGTTTTGGAAATCCTGCCACCATGCTGTTTTCTCCTTCCCAGCAATTTATAAATTAAAAATAAAGAAGATGCCATCACTGAAAAAATATCACAATTCTGTGTCATCCCTGACATGGGCAATCTGTCAAGACACACGATATGGGACTGCAGATGAGAAGACTAAAGTTGTATCAGAAATGCTACAAAAACTCACTTTTGAAAGAAGACTCTATGATAAAAAAAATATTAAGGGCAGTACCTTCAGATACCAATTGAGAAGTATTTCCCAGCTTATCCTGTACCACTATTTTTCTTGATGACACATATGCACACAAACCACTGGAGGAGATGCTACAATCAAAATCAAAATAGCACAAGTGGCTTTGTCTTATTGGCAGAGAGGAGACTTATGCAGCTCCCCGTGAATGCAAATTAAGGAGATTAGGGATGAAAAATAAGATACTGTACAAACCCAGAAAAGCAAGCACAAGAGACACCTGAGGTTAGTTGTGGATCTTTGCCCTTAATCCCTCTGTTTGCCAACAAGAATGAGCAAAGTAAGCCATGGGATATTTACAACCAATATAAATGTGGATACAGCACACGGAAGGGCCCTGGCACAGTGCCTCCACAGTGCTGTTTCAGGGCTCTTGCTTGTTCTTTGATGTTCAGTGTGTTGGTGTAGGCACATATGTGCTTATAAATATTCACAGGAATCTGTTTATTTCATATTGCATTTTCGCTATTCTGCTTTAGTAACTACTTTCCACCATACAAGAGGAAAGTTATGTGGATTTTTGACCATGATGGTTCAAACTTTTTATTTCCCTTAATAGTTAACCTTAATTATATTCTAGGCAATTTCATACTTGTAACTATGAGTCCTTATCACAAATATGGTTTATATATTCATAGTTGTAAATATGATAAAATACGCTATTTTGTCTTTTGACAATTTCTCCCTAAAAATAAAAAAATAGCATATTTTATAAAAGAAGTCAGCTACATCAAAGGAGAATCAAAAACATATCCTCCTATCTTGTGAAAATTTTAAACTTGAATGCTTGGTTTTGGTCATTCCATTCTTCTCCCACTCCACTCTAAAACAGAACATAAATTGAAATAATAAAAGCAGCTTGCAAAATATGATAAGTTTTAGTTCAGATCATTGGAAGATGAAACGAAAAAGAAATACATCCATTCAATAAATGGAGTATCTTTATAAGTCAAAACATCCCTTGATATTTATTCGGTGGCTTGACTGAGTCAGCAATTTTGAAGGGAAACAATTAAATTAAAGCAATACCAATCCACTCTCCTACTTCTGAAGACTATGCAGGAAGATAACGGAGAATCTAGGGCATAGAAAAGTTGGTAATTTGTTCAACCCACACACAAGAAATCTCTCTTTTCTTCTTAATGATGTCCAGCTGCAGTAACTTAAAATCCTTTTTACTGATTAGGAAAACCATAGAGTTTGCAGAGAGAGGACAAGTCTTTAGATAGCATACTGATGCCATAAACTACAAAATCTTTTAAAACATTCTAATCCCATGAATTCAAAATTTATTATCTGATTTACTTTTCAGATGAGACATTAAATACATCACACAGAAAGGCTCAAGCTCTGCTTCATATCAAGACAGCAGGTAAGATGTAAAGAAACTCTCCTATCTCCAGGGGGGCACATGATATTATTCTATTAGCTCTTTACAGGCTTTTAATTTTTTTTGAGCATGAACACTTGAAGGCTGCCACATAACATATATATATATGTAACTATATTTATTTTTAGATACATGTTTGTATATAAACATATGCATACATATACATAAAGTGTAGATAATTACCTTTGAATGTTTGTATACAGACACACTTATACTTGAGTGCAAATATAAAAGCATTCAAATGAAATGGGAATTAACTTTGAATACCAGGTTCCACAAAAGTTTGGACCTTATGGCTTGAAAGAAAGAATTTTGTAGAGCCAAATCAGCAATAGATATAGAGAGGAAGTTGAAGCAGCTAAAGTAGACTGCTGTCTCTGAGCTGCACATACAGCCTGAACATTAGCAAACCTGATCTGCAGTTCTAGATAAAATTGTATACCTTCCTGCTTCTAACAGGGCTTGTATCTCTTTGTTTGGAAGGAGATTTTCCTGCAGTCAGGAGTACTGCTAGTGTTTTTCATTATTATCTTTATATTAAAAGACCCTCAGTTTCCCCTTTCTTTCTGCTTCATGTACATTTTCACCATAAACTAACACTTCCCATCTTCTCAGCCTCCTCCAACAGAAGACAGGCAGGATTGTATCTATCAGCATGACACAGAGAGGTAGAAAACTGTATTTAGTCTTGAGGAAGAAGTAATGAGGCTTGGACACAGGCTGGACTGCAGGAAGCCAGGGAACTCTACGGTGGTAAGCCTGAAGGGCACAGATAACAAGTGATCCTGCACTTAAAAGTGATGAGAATTAGAGTGATCGTGGGAGGAAAAGCAGCTCACCATTTGGTTTTTTTGACTTTGAGACACAGATTAGACATTGAATCAGAGGGCTGAACAGAATAAGCAAGAGGGAAAGTAAAAAAAAAAAAAAGAGGCCAAGCACTTGCAGCATGACCGAAGACAAGGTGAAAGCTAGTGAGGGAACTGACTAAATGGTAGAAAAGGAAATCACAGCACATGGTCTGCATGAAGGTCCTTCTGGATGTACTCTTTCTTGTTATCAGAAACAGCAGCAGGCTCTTGTGCAGAGGGCTCAGGAGGTGTAAGGGTAACTAATGATGTCCCTTTCTAGGCAACTTCTTTGGTGTTCTTAAAATGGGACATAATCTGTACAAAGAGTCCACCCCTGACACCACAGAAAAATTTCAGTGCATGAATTGTATAGTGAAATAGGGAGAGTTTAATCATAGCAGATTCCTTTAGCTCATCACGTCTTTTTCTTGGTATTGCAGAGTGTCAGAAGCTCACTAGCCATCATTAAATGAGAAATGATAGCAAGTCACAAATTAGAGAAATTCTTGGAAAGGATTGCATACAAGTCAAATTCCTAATGACTCATCTTCAAAAAAATTGTAAATGTCTGATTAAACAGAATATTGAAGCTAGTCAATCTCAGAAAATTATTCTCTCCTCAATAGAAAAAGAGTATAACAAAGACAAGAATAAAATATAGAAATATAAAAATTTATTGATTTAATTAGGGAAAGCTGAATCTACCACCTCATTTTTGTTTTATTCTAGTAATTGCAGCAAAATGGGTTTCTATAAAAACAACATCTAAAACATTGTCCTGCTCTGTATGAAGAACTGAAGGTATGTACACATACAGCTTTTCTGTTAAAATGTCATATATAGGTAAATGCACAGACATAAATCAACTGAAAAATATGGACATACTTATTCAAGATTGTGTTCAATTTACAATAGGAAATTGTGAACTAAAGTCACCAGCATTCAGGAGCAGCATATTTTGAGGATTTGATGTCTCATTGTCAGAGCTGGGCACTCTTGATTTCAAGGCAGAGGAACTAACATTTAGATGATACAATGAAATAAATAAAAAGAAGTTAAATTTCCTTAAAAGAAAGGGAAGAGGGAGAACTCATTTTCATCAGCTCTATATATTTTTCAAAAGTCAAAGTCTATTAGGAAGTATAAATACTTTTCTTCCAGCTGAACCATTCTGGCTTCTGATACTGTTTACTGGAATGTTTGACTTCGGTGAGCACACACAGTACTCACTTCAGTTTACCATTGCTTAAGTGCATTATTGCTTTTCTAAATGTTACGCTAAGAATTAAATCCTCTGGACTCAACTGAAACATGTTTATACTGTAAAACCCAACCTCAGTAGTCCTAATGAGATTCTGTAGCCATTTGCTTTTCAAACTATGAAGACAAGTATTTAAATGTTAAGTAAACAGAGCATCGGGCACAGAAACATAATATGACCTGAAAAATGAAGATAATTTCCCCAAAGAGTCTTAGCAATAGCACTCAAAGTGCTTTCTCTCTTGTCCTTTCATCAAAACTGACCAAAAACCTTAGAAAACTATTCAGTCATTTCTAAAAGACATCCGAGACAAATCCTTTACTAACCTGAAAAATACCAACACTTTTCTGTATTCAGAAAAGTCTCATCTATTACCTTGTTATTTGACAGACACTTGGTTCTACCAGAATTTCAGTATTTGAGGAACTCATCTTTTCATCTAGCTGAAATGATAACACAACTGCCAAGGACGCTTAATGTTGCATCCTGCCAGATCTCAGGTCTTTCATCAGCTGGTGTAATTGAAACTGATTTATCCAAAAAAAAGAAATAAAGAACAAAGCTGGGGAAGAGCAGCCATTTTTGACTCTGTTGCTATCAGGAAAAAGAAGGCTGAAAACAGTAGTTAGTGCAGATGGGAAGGTCCAAACTCATGAAGGAGGTGGTTCTGTTCCTTTCCCATTTACACCTCAACCTGTCCCATTAGAAGCCACTGATTTTCCAAGGCTATGGCAGAGAAAAAATAGACATGACTTATTATTCTGAATTCTCATTGAATCTCTTTTTAATTAAACTTTTCCTTCTCCCCAGGGAAGCTTAATTAAAAAAAAAAAAAAAATACTGACATAACATAGGCAGATTGACGCAGCCTGATGCATTTGCATAACTGAGGACTGTTTCGCTTTGTTTTGATCTTCTTGGTCATTTCAGTGAATTGAGGTAATGTGTTATGTGGTATTTATTCATAATAGTTACACTAAGTAAGTAAGATTTATTCACTAGTATATGTAAGAATATTACAGGAAGCAGGTTTTAATCATTCTGACACAACTACCATGTAATGGGATAATCATTTGGTTGCATTTAGCTTTAAGGATACTAGTAGTAGCCTCAGACTCTCTCTTCGTTACTGTGCTTTGTACAAGAATAGCCTCAATGAAATATATGGACTTATTGATTAACATAATGCTTTGGAATATCATGACTTGTTCCCACCTTCTTTCATATATTCACTCTCAAAAGTAGGTTACAGACATGGAAAGGAGGAGGGGGTTTCCATCAACATTATTTCCTAACTGAAGAAAATACAAATATATAGGTTGTGGATATCTAAGAACTACTAAACTCTAAACTTCAATATCAGCTTACTGAGTTTCCTATTTCTTAGTGAAGGGCTATTCCAAAAAACTTCTCATTCCTTGAGGGTTGAAGGTTTACTTTACTAGTCCCAGACAAGAAAGGCCTGGATATTCTCATCAAACTAGCTATTAAAGACTGCCACCAGTCAGTGACATACTTAAAAATTTGCTGAAGAAGCTGAAGATACATTGGCATTTATATGTAGTCTCTTCAGAGAAGAGTCTTTGCTCTTATCATCACTGGCATAAAGAGACACACCCCCCCCACCAGGATAAAGACCTTGTGCTTCACACTTACTAACACAGAAAAACCATTCCTATCCTGAAAGAGTCAAAATCAATTACCCTTCTCTGTGCATCTTGTGGAAGAGAAGAACAGGCATTTCCAGCTGTGAACTGTTTTTCTCCCTGCCTGAACAATGAAATAAGTGCCTGTCCTGGAATTTACAAAGCTTAGCTTGAACATGACTTTATAGATTTGCTCTAAATTTCATCTAAGCTAAGACTATAGTTTCCCTTAATGTAAGAAATAAAAGGGATAACCATTTCCTTGTGCAGGTCTTCTTGGCTATCTTAAGACAGTACTTTATAGTCATATTTAACTGGTTATTATTCTTTAACTTAATATGAATGCACCACTTTCATCACACAATTTTAGTTTAGCACCTATGCAAGCAACTTGGCGCAAACTTGCCTGCTCTTTTAGGGGAATGCAAGCTGACTCTACCCACATGCTACATAGGAATGACTGGAAGGACACACTGCTCAAAAAAGATGTTTTGCTTTCCTGGCTGTCAGCCAACCAGCCCATTGCTCTCATGCTGAAGACTTCATAATTGCAGATTTACACAAAGATCCTTTATGTTGCTGTAGATTTACCCCTATGGAAGTCACCAGAGAGCAAGCACAATCACAATGCTCTGGAGACTGTTATTCGTGGATGCAGTTAGTACTTCTAGAAGAACTGTGCTAATGGCATTATTGCTTACATTAACTTATCACCTGGCATAAGGACCTCTTTCTCCAACCACCATTGTTAGGTGAAAGTCTGTATACACTATAAGACATGAATATTTAGCCCTAATGAGATAAAGCAGGTAAACTTGAGCTCAAACCATTAAGCACATCACCTAAGCATGCCCAGGAAAACTTTCATAAAGTCAATCATCAGACCCAGGTCTTTCAAATTTGAAGAAGGTGCCTTTTCCCTACCACCCACACTTTCATCTTAGCAGTTAGGGGGTTTATGTTAATTTTCATATGCTACATTTTTCAGTGCAGCAGAAAAACAGATAATTGCACTTGTAATTGTCGTGTTCCCTGGTAAAGTCTGTCAGGTGCTAGAATACTGACCCCAGTACTTGTGCTAATTAGATGAAGTTGCAAAAAAAACAGGCACTATAAATCAGATACTACTAAGGTTAGGATGGGTGCAAGATGGAGAGGGTAGGAGGAAAATATGTTCTCTTATACCTCTGACTCATTGTCTGCTTGCAATCAGAGAAAGGATTTCAAATTAGGACTTCCTTATTTAATGCACACAAGTCATTGACGCCCGGACCCAATGGCAAAACTGGCGATATTTGGATCAAGCCTGTCAGAGCAAGTGAAATAACATGTATTCGCTGTGAAATGAGATGAGTCATGGTACCTCCTTCTTCCAAAAGCTTAAGTGGAAAATGACTAGTGTTTAGTGAGAAGATCTTTTTTCTTTCTATTCTACTGAGGTCTCACGAAAGTAGGCAACTCCTTTTATATGCATTAACCTTGCCCAACAGAGACAACCAACGCTCCTGAGGAAAAGAACAGATAAAAAGTACATCTCCCTCACTTGTCTGAATAACAATTTGGGTTTTTGCAAACACAACACATGAATGTGGGCATGTAAAGGAGTTTGTAATCCATACTCCTGTGATGCAGTAAATAGCCTACTTCAACTCATGGGCAGTCTCTCTGGAGGAGGCCCCGGGGAACAGTGTCAGATACCAAATGTAGATTACAAAAAGAAAAAAACTTGATAATTTTTTTTTTTAAAAAAAGCTAATTTTATAGTTAAAATGTTTAATGTTTGTAATTTAGCAACCACATGTACCTAATGTTATTAACAAAGAACTAGCTATATGATTTCTAGGCAGGAACAAATTTTCATCAGTGGACCCAGGAGCACCAGCAATGTAAGCTCATACTTGCCCGGAAGAAATACAAGAAGGAATAACCTTGGACTATCAGATTTTCAGAGAATTTAAAATGTTTTCTGTAAAGTTTGTAAAAAGCTATTATCACATCGTAATCCTATGTGTTATAGTGGCTAGCGTTCACCTCAAATCAACAGAACAGGAGGATTCAGAAAACAGAACAACTGTTGTTAAAAAAATGCAAAGAAGTACGCAAAAGTGTGTGCAACTTTAACTTATTATATTGTCAGTAAGTTGGATACAAGGTTGGCAAAGAATATGACAGTAGAGGAAGCCAACACACGCTCACACAATTTGCTCAAAAGGAATAACAACCATCAGGAAAATGAACTGTACTTCCTACTGACAGGTACAAACACAACTTCTCTTGCACACATTGCCAGTCAGATTTTAAGGAGTATAAACTTCTCAGGAGAACAATAACAAGGATTTGCATGCTGGATGAACAGACTTCTGTGAAAAAGATGATCTGAAATTCAACTACAAGTCACTCCCTTCATTTTCAGGTTTAGACCAGGTCCTAGATGAACTGAGTCTGCACAAGAATTCAGTGAATAACTGTCTAAGAATAATGAGAATTAATATTACATATAAGATGAGCTCTGCACTTAAGAAGCAGAGCTGGGAAAAGGGAATTTGATAATCTATAAATATTTGAATGCTGCAAGCTACATCTGATTGAAATTCATCAAATTTTCATTTTCTTTTCTAAACAAACAGTCTCCGTGAAAAATGCCACAGCTCTTTAATCTTCCTCAGGGTTGCTGAAGGAGGTTCTTCCTCTAAAATTAAAATGCAAACTATTTTTCTACAAAATTAAAAAATAATAAAACAACACAAACCAACCCCTCTGAAATTTTGGGGGGCAGTTCGGTAGAAATCCAGTGCCACTGTTCTCTCTGTTGCTCTGTTTCGTGTCCACATAGCTGTTGCACCAAGGGTAGGGCAGTCTAAGGGTAAAGTGCCCACCTATAATGCAATATACCCAAGTTCATATTCTATTTTTTCAGAGACTTCCTTTGTAGCTTTATACAAAACACCTTAGCTCCACTGGAGCACCAGTCTCTCTGGAGACACTGATGCTCCCCTTCCCAGTCCATCCAGGAGGAGATGGGCAGACGTCCACCAGTATTATCTGAATATACAGCATCCTGCATGTCCCATGTACTTTGCCTAAAAAAGCCTCACTACAGACATTTTCACAGACATGTAGAGACCATGAACCCTTACAGTCACTAAAAAGCCACTATCACTACTTATTGAGGCTGCTTCTACAGGATTATTTAGAATAGCAGGTGCACTACAAGTTCTCCCAAGGCCAGCTTTGGAGGACCATATCCTGTGAACAGAAGCTCCCTCTCCAATCTGCTTCCCATTTCTGTTGGGTTTAGCTTACCCTCTGCTCTGTGGAGACTGAGTGCTCCTTAGCTCGTTATCCTGTGGGGTAGGCATTTATCAAAATCTATTAAATATTTAGACCTTCATATAACAAGTAATGCTGCCAACTTGTTTGACTTAAATTATATCCCACTGGCAAATCAAATTAGAGAAGATTTGAGTAAATCTACCTTTTAAAATAAAAGCTGATTTTCTCCATGTTCAGCCATTTGTGGGATTAACTTTTTTAATGGGTTCTTATGTGCACAATGTTTTTGTTTTCATGGATACTAGAAGAGGATGAATTATTCATCAGGGGGGAAATAAAATCTACAACATGCATTTTCATAGCTTATTTAGTCCCTTTTGTCCTATTCATAAATCAATCCTGATTACTACAAATGAATATGTTACTCCTAACGGTTCACTAATGACTCACTTGGACCATTAATTCAGAGACCTCCTCATAGAGTGCATTAGGAAGCTGCCACTGGTAATAGGAAACCGGAAGAACATCCTTTGTGACCTCCTGTCTTTGCCTACACATTCCAAATTCCATCTCCTGCTCCATTGCTTATATATAATTTTATAAACAAAACACATATTCTCCAGTTAAAACATGCTTTTTCCCCTCCTGCTCCAGTGATACATTTGCATGGCAGGAAGGAAGAAAATTGTATATTAATGCTCAGTAGGTTGCTTTTATGACCTAGAAGGAGGATAGAGAGCAATAGCTCAGTATCTACATCAGAAGTGGGGGGCAATTGAGGCCCAAACATAAAGACATCACTGAACTAATATGGGAATGACTACAGATATGTCATTGGTGACATAGATCACAAGGTATTTATCTGTTCCTGAAGTGCTGACGAGCTGTCATCAGTGAAGAACCATTGTCATCGAGGAACAATGCTTCACCATTTAGAGCAGTAAATGGAACAAGCCAATTTTTATCCAGGCAGTACTGCATTTATCAACTCCTTATTGCCCAGCTGGGAACAAAGAGAGGATTCTACCCATTTGAAAATTATTATTATTATTTACTACTGTATTGGCAACACAGTGCACTGAATAGTTTTAGAAGAAAAATTTATGTTCCAGAATTCCTAAGGGTCAACACTCAATCTTTTTCAATACACACAATAAAACAGAGAACGAAAACACATTTGTTTCCTTCCCAGTCCAATTGCTGCAGTACCACAGTGGTTAGCACTGAACACCATTCTGTTTCACGTGCTGGAGCTCTGTGCTGAACCCTAATTACCCATGTCAAAAGGGAAGCGTCCCTCAGAATGACACCAGTTGTTCTTTGCAGCTTCCACTGCTGTGGTTGTTGCTAAATATCTTTTGAGTATTCCTAAGTACCAAGCTGAATGGAATGCAGTGCGTCCCACTGCAACTCTATGCTCTTTATGCCATAAAGATATCACAGATCCCAGGCAATTAACAGTTTGGAAAAGAGTACATTAACACCAGGTACTAAAACCTTTTATAGTCTTGAATGGTATTCACTGAGCAATTACAAAGGTAGCTTTTCCTTGTTATTACTCCTAAGAATTTATGTAACAGTGATGCTCATTAAGAATACTCCTTAACCTCAGATTCAGAGTTGTGTTGTCCAGCATGGAAATGGTGATGGCATTTTATAAGCTAATCACTGGTGTAATGTGTCTGATGTTAACTACAACAGGAGGGAGTCACAGAGACTCTTCCCAGCAAACCTCCAGCATCTACATCCATCTCATTGACAAGCGAGCCTCTATGGTCAGGAATCTGAGCTTTCCTGGCCCAAGACAAACACACCAGCACAATTCAGGAGTTGACACAACCTCCACATCTTGAATCCAAGCGATGATGTTGAATGCTACTTCAAATTTAGTTACTGAAGTCATCTCCATTCCTGACAAAACAGAAATTATTGAGCTGCTGTTATCCAAAGCCTATCTCTATTAGACTCAGACTGAGAGAAAAAACTACTAGTTAACTTAAAAAAACATTTTCACCCTAGTTCACTAGATGTTTCCTCCCTCCAGCACCACACAGGGGTGTGATTCTAAGCCTGACTCCTCTCTGATTTGGCATATGCAAAATGAGGGCAAATGGTATACTGCCACTGATACAGGAGACTAAGGGCCTACGTCTGCTTTTGGCATGTGAATCATTTCTTGGCATTTCTTTCTAACACTAAAGCCTTATTCTCAACCAAGAAACAGTCTCCAAATCCATATACAGTGTCTGAAAAGGAGTAGAACAAGCGTCTTTCTTCCAAAACTATTTCCACAGACAACTTCTGTCATAGAAGAAAGAAACCTTTTTATCACAGATGTCCATGAACACATCACACCTTGTTGTCATGTCTGTAGTAATTAGGGTTATTCGATGACTATACAGGTGGAGACCTCTTGGGTTGCACTAGAGACTGTGAGGTTGAACACTGGTGAGGTCTTTATTATGGTAGAGCAACACTGGATACAACAAAACTTACCATTACCTAGAAGGCCACTTTGTCTCTGAGCTCTGTACCTTATTTTCAGTTTAAGTACTAAAATTGTACATTCAAAAAACCCCAACTCTACAGGCTTTTAATTCATAGGGTATAAAATACAATATGATATGTTAACCAACCAGTACTCTAATACCCATTTCGTATTGCAAATAAGTAGTTTCATACAGACTTCCACAGCTTTATTCAGAACCTATGTTGATAATATCTGGGCACAAAGTTCTGTAAGAAATGGACCAAGCTATCCAAATTCCAGAATATATCCTTAAGAAGGTAGAGAAAAAGCTAGAATTGCACAAAGGCAAAACACAGCAATAAAAATGGGTTTCCTCTCCTGGGATACAGATCAAGCATGATCCTTCTAGACATTTGCAAATTGACTTCACGTTCTCTCTTTTACTAAGTTATTTTCTTTTATTTTTGGAGAAATCACCTGTTAAAATCTTAGATACTTTCTGCATATATCTAAATATATCTATTCAGAAGGGCAGTTAGATCACCACACTA
>JAWWLV010000183.1:13402436-13455410 GCA_035041135.1 Platyrinchus mystaceus | reverse complement strand
GCCCCGGCCGCCGCCCACGGCGCGCCCTCAGCAGCGGGGCCGGGGCCCGGCGGGGGGGCGCGGCGGCGGGGAGGCGGCGGGGGGGCCGCGGGGCCCCGCGCCTTGACACACGTACCATTCGCTCAGGTTGGCGGCGGGCTGCGCGGGCGCGGAGGGCTCAGCGTGGGAGCAGGAGGCGGGGGGCTCTCGGCCGGAGTCCGAGGAGGGGGACACCAAGGAGGGCGTGGAGGACTCGTAGCCGGAGCTGGGAGGAGGGGATTTGCAGTGCACTTTCATGTGTTTTCTCAGGGAGCTGGGGTGGGTGTAGGACTTGTCGCAGCCTCTCACTTTGCAGTTGTAGGGCTTGTCGCTGGTGTGGACATGCGAGTGCTTCTTCCTGTCGCTGCTGTTGGCGAAGCGCCTGTCACAGCCCTCGAATTCACATTTGAACGGCTTCTCCCCTGCAGGAGGCAATAGGCGAGCACAGCCATTAGCGGCGGCGGCAGGGCCGAGAGCGGCGCATCCCGGCACCTCCCCAGCCCACAGCCTCCCGGACCCCTCTCTCCGGCCCTGGCACGGCTTCTCTCCCCGCGGAGGCTCCTCTCACTGGCCCTGCCCTTCCCCGGCGGCCCCGCTGAGCACCCCCCGGAGCCGCCGCTCCGTGCCCACCCGGCTGCGCGGCCGGTTCCGCACGCAGAGCGCCCTGCCCGGCCAGCTTCTCCTTCCCTGTCCCCTGCCCTGTGTATAAACGTGGCGGTTTGTGCAAAAGACAAAGCTCCGAAACAAGGAAAACTTAGGAGGCTAAGTGCTAGTTCCGAGCAAGTGCTGTCCCCGAGGACTCCGAAGTCCTGCAGAAAGAGCGGTCAGTGATTTATCCCTTCGAAGTTTTTTACGTTAAATGCATTTCTCACAGTCCCCCAGGTGCACGTGGAAATATTTTTCATAACCAGGCTAGATCACATTTAATCCACTTCTTACTTGCACTGATTACACTGCCATGGAAGATCCACATCCCCCTCCTTTTCCCCGTTCCCCAGCTTGCTAATACCGTGTGTACAGGCACAAAGTATTTCAGAAAGACATTGATTGTGGTGGCAGAACGATAAAGATTCAGCAGAAGGATGACTAGGCCGGTGCACGGCACTGTCTCGAGGGTAGGATTCCCTTTTCATTTGAACCTACAGTCATGGAAGGAATTGCATTCAGCATTAATTTGGCTGGTAATATGATAAGTGATGTTACGCATAACAGAAATACAATCGTGTTGCTGGAGTCGTGTGAAAGTTTAACCTCTAATCGTGGGGACCTGGCATGGTACACGATATACAGAAGGTTTTCAAGGAAAATGCCACAGACAGCTTCAGGATGAAATGTTGACGGCATTATTGTCGCTGACAATAGCAAACTGCAAAACCCTGCTCGCCAAGGTCCTGTACCAGCGAGTATGAAAATAACTTTCTCATCCCTCAAAAGCCAAAAAGTATCAGGAAGGAGAGGACTCCACAAAAATACATGGTCGAAGCTTAACGTGAAGTGCAAACAAAGCCACCGTGTTCACCATCATGGCGTATGTGGTCAAAAGGACTTCCAGTATTTGCGTTTGTGTGTGTTTTTGTTTTTTCGTTTGTTTGGGTTTTTTTGTTTTTGGTTTTTTGGGGGGGGTGTTTGGTTTTTTTGTTTGTTTGTTTGGGTTTTTTAAAATTTCTTGGGTTGTGCGTTTGCGGGTTTTTTTTCCTCTTAGTTTGTCATGATTAAATTTAGGAGGGACTCAGCCCACATCGGTTTCGGCTGCGAGGGGAGGCAAATAAAGGAAGGCATTCCAAATATTTCACATGAATGCACTTTATGCAAGGTGGGTGGGAAAAGCTCACGGCTCGTCCTTTAAAGTACGTCCTTTCCTATCTGTAATAATCAACGAGGAGCACTCACATCCTGCACCCTGAACACTTGCATAGAGGATGGGTAAATACCTGGCATTGGAGGGAAGGGGGGGAAGAGGTTAAAAATAAGGTCTCTTACAAAACGGTGAGGATTCAAATCCTGTCGACATATAGCGGTGCAAATGCATAGACACACGCCCGCATATAATCTAATTAGAGTTTCATGTAAGGAAACAATTTGACCTTCAGCATCTAAGTTGAGACAACAAATCAAGGATATTAGTGTAGTACAAGCAAGCAGTAAGTTAGGAGACCCCGGGGAAAGCCATCCTCATAAGCACTCCGCTTGTGCAAAGTGAGTTCCATTCAGGTAAAAGAGGGCTGCGGCGCACTGCGCTTTGCCGAGAGTTGAAAAATGTTCAACTTCGCTTAACCCCCTGAAAGAGCCACTAAAAGGTCCGTCCGTGCAGCCGGTTTTCAAGAGGGAAGAGGGCAGCATTTTCTCAGCTGCCCGGGTTGCATTCCCTGAACGCCTCAATAAAGAGGAGCCATCCGAGATATTTGCAAGTATTCCTTTCGCGAGAGCAGGTTTTCTTACGTGGAAATCCCTACCCGTCAGGGAGAGGACATTGCACAGGTCGCGGCTGCCGCAGCCCGGGCACTGAGCTGCAGCCACGCAGAAAGTTCCGCGGGCGATGGAGACGAGTAGGACCTGAACCGCCATTTTACCCTCACACTTGTAGCTGGGCAAAAGTGTTCAGTGAAATTCGGCTTGGAATTGGTGGTATAATCCCCCGTCTCCGGGAGTGGATTAAGGTATTTACCAACTTCTCCGGGTGAGTTGTGGTGGGGGGAAGCTGGAGGCGGTGGCCTCCGGGCTGAGGGCGAGGCGCGGGGCGACGGGGGCCGCAGGGAGGGAGCGGGGCTCCGTCCCACGGCTCGCACTATTGTTCCTGGCCCTCTGGGAAGGCGGCGAAGTGATCCCAGCCCATCCTGCTCGTCCCGCTGCCGCCGCCTTAACGGCCTTATCCTCCAACCTGGAAAACTCACATATCTCCCGATATCCCTCTCCCTGCTTCCCAGTCTCGGAGAAATCAGAAGTCATTAATATTTAAGGAGGCAATAATTTTCATGTTGAATCTAGAACTGTCTTCATGAATAATTCGTAGTCAGTTCTATTAGGGTTTCAGAAACATTGCTTTTCTGACAATTTCTGGGTGTTTAATAGAAACGGTGGAACCATAAAGGCCCCGCAGGAGTTTGCACAATACAGCAATTAATCACCGGGAAAGTTAAAGCCAAAAGTACAGACGCGCAGAATGGTGTTTAATAAACGCAAATCTCCGATCTCGAGTTTGCCCTGAACCTGCGTCTCCGATGTAGGTCAGTTTTCCCAAGAATTTAACCATTTTCTGCTTCAGAGACTTCAAACAGTGAGGCCGTTAAAGAGCAGTAAAAGTTTGTTTACTTAAGAAAAACACTGTCATTAAGAGATGAGCTCTCCCGGTTAACAGCTGTACCTGTGCTGATTCCACAAGGAACTGGCTCGGATACAAGTTACGTGACCCGGGGATACCCCTTTTTCCTCGAAAAAGGGGCCGAGAAGGCAGCCGAAGAACGCAACTGTGCTATCGTCTCCCTCCTCCCCCACCTCCCGCCCCGCACACAGACTTGCTCCTCATAGAGCGGTGGAAAAATAATGAGGTGACGAGTGACGGTCGCTGTAAAATCTCAGTGCTATGTTTAGAAGATAGCGATACGAAATTAGTATATGTTCTGCATATTATATCACATCACGTTGAGCTCTATCGCAAAAAATGCGACTCCTGGAAGGTCAAGCCCTGCACCGAGCATGGGGGAAGGGGAGTTTTATGAACTGGAAGGCGAAAAAAATCGTTTGGCTGTAAGCAGATCTTACAATAGGATTATGTAGTTTCCCTCGCAGTGCATAAGGCTATACAGAAGGGGGTGGGAGGTGGAAAACCCTACACTGGAACAGATTAAATTTTCCAAAAAGGGCTTATTTCTTATCTTCTTCTTCAGAGGGGAGGGAAAAAAAAAAAAAAGAAAAAAAAAATGCAGAAAGCCAGAAGTCCCGAAGGCGGTAGCGTTGGGCATGCCAGGGGAGGGGATGGAAGGATGGATGGATGGGAGGCCAGCGGGGCCCTCGGGGCTCACTCCCAGCCGGGACCACCAGGACGGGGCGGCCCCGCGCCGCCGGCGGGGCAACAGCGCCCTCTCGCGCCCGCCGCGCCCCGCCGGGGCCCCCGCCCCGTTCCGCCCGACGGGCCGCGGCCAAGGGGGAGCCGCGCTCCGAGAGCCCCCTCCCGCCTCCGGCGGCATTCCCCCCGGCGCAACCCCGGGAGCGCAGGTCACGGGGCATCTCCTCCTTCTCCTCTGGGCTCCAGGACCCGCCAGCACCACAAGGTACCCGGGTACACCGCGCTCACCCAAGCGCCCGTAGAGCCTCCGCGGCACCGCAAAGCCCGGCGGCGAGAGATACTCCTGCCTGCGGGGAGCGACCCCCGCAGGACCGGCAGAGGTACGTGGACGAACTTACGAGGGGCTCTCCCGAGGAAAAAGGAGCGAGAGGCGATTTCCCACGCAGAGTATGTGGGACACGCCTCGCGACCCAGCCGCGCCCGTGGGAAGAGCCCGGGAGAACCGACGGCACCGCGGGGCCAGGGGAAGACGCTCGGTGCCACCGGCGCTGCTCTGCCAGGCTGGTGCCAGGCTGCGCCCGCGAAACCGCAGGCCTTAAGAGAAGGACCGACCCTCCCCTCCAGGCAGAGGTGCGACTCTGGCCCCAAGCTCCGTCCCGGACAGTGACCCGCAGCCGAGGCAGGGCGAGCGGCGGCCACACTGACCGAAAAAATGCGGCCAGCGGGAGGACAGCAAACCGCGCGGGAAACCCCGCGAGCGGCTCCTCGCAGGCTCCAGCGGCTCCCCGTTACTCCCACGTCCACACCGGCAGGACGGTGGAGAGCAATCCTTCCGTCTAGCACCAACTTTGCATTTCTGAGCTCCATTAGCAAAGCGGAGCCGAGCTAAGTTTCTTAGAGGTCATGGTGCAATAACCCCCTTTTCCAGAGAGTTTTCCCCATCTTTTCCTCCCCCTCCCCGCCCCAACCCCCGGCAACTCCTTGCACTCCCACTACTCACAATTTGTTGCAGTTAATCCCAGATGCCATGAAGAGCTGAAGAGCAGCAAAGTGAAGCCCCCGAGGGCTCGGGAATCCATGTTCAGCCCCGCAGGGGGAAGCCAGCCGCTCGCCTGTCTCCTCTGGTCCCGATCTCCGAGCGCCTCTCAGCCTCTGTGCTCTCTCTCTTCCTCCGCTCATTTACTCCATACAGCATCCAAGCACTCCGGGTGAAGGGAAGCCGGGGGCGGCCGAGGGATCCTCCTCCGCGGCCCTTGGAGGAGCCGCTCCGGACGCGGGCGGCAGCGCCCGAGCCGAGCCCGCTGCCCCGGCTGCCGCCGCGGCGATTCACCTTGCGAGCGGCGGCTGGGTGGGAAGCGACAGCTGAGCGCTGGGCACCTCCTTATAGGCGAGAGCCGCGCTGCACTCCACCTCCTCCCAGCCCCCTGGAAGTCACTCCTCCTCGCCTTCCAGGGAGGATCCTTACTGCAATCTTCACGCGTTGTTGATAAGCATCAGAGTCACGGAGTAAGTCAGATGCTTGGGAAAAAAAAAAAAAAATATTCTTTTTTTTCTCTGTCTTTTTATTTTTCCTTTTCCCCCTCCTTTGGGTACCACTGTAGCTGGAACATTTTAAAGATCACCCGGATCAGATGTTTGTTTGCTTGTGAATGCATGTTATATGCACGTACATAAAATATACATGTATATCCTGGCAAATACAGTGCCGACACAGCCCAAAGGGACCCAGCCCCGCTCCCGGGGCTCAGCATTACGCCCAGGGAGCGGGGACGAGCTCGGACTGATGCTCGATCCGCTCTCTTGTCGCGGCTGGTTCGGAGCCTCCCTGCCTAGCCCTCCTAGGGAAGGCGAGCGGAGGTGGTCCCAGCAGAGTCGCGGGAGCTCTCGTTAGTAACCCTCGGCCCAAAGAGGAAGGCGGGCCCCGGGGTAGCGGACCAGATCCGCAGACCCCTGATCTGCAACCCCCTCCCGACTGGCGAGGGTGATGCTTGCCAAAACCAGATTTCGTGAGTGATTGACTGATTGATTACCCGACTGCTCAGCAGCTGAACGGGATTATCTTCCCGAGGGGCGTACACGAAACCAGAGCTGAACAAACATCCTGCCCTACTCCTGACGAGCTGCGCGCCGGCGGCCGGAGTGCTCGGAGCCGGCACCGCGCCCCGCGCTGCTCTCCGCACCTCTCCGCAGGCGTACGGGCGGGGGAGGCACACCTCCGCTCAGGGACTCCAGCTTAATCACTGCTGAGGTCTAACCTTGCTGCTTTGCTGCGGCGTCACCCCACATCAATAGAGTACTGCATCAAAGTCAGGCCAAAATTGCATTAGCGATTCCGCTGTAATCTGCAAGGAGAGTGTGTTTGGATCAAGTCTTTGTGGGGGGAAAGCCGCTGGTCCTCAGCCATAATCCCTCACAGTGGCAAGGAATAATCAGAAGAAATAAACTGTTCACCAAAGCCATCCTGACTTGACAATGGACAGCAGAAGTTTAAATTGCTGGCATTCTGTAAGCCTCGTTTTTAAAAGTAAGGAGGGTGGAGGAAAGCCATCATGCTTAGCTGTTAGGCTCTAACTGGATCAGAGAGGTGTCAGGGGGACATCGTAGCTCTAAAAGAGTAGTCAGCTTGGAAAGCAAAAGTCTACATTCAAAAATTGACCTAATTATTTCACTTTCTGTTGTTACAAGTGACACAAGGTTAAACAGGAAGGAGAGCTGCCTAGCACCGAGGCTTTCAGCCGGAGTCAATAAAGGATTTAGTCAGACAAAACTAAGACTTAAGAGGAACTTAAAAGCCTAACGAACTCTACGAGTGTTTAATTTTTTACTTCAAACACATCTGCACACACCAAGGTTTCATCTTTGTTCATGCAAAGACCTGATGCATAGCTCTACACCTATGTCTGAGCACAATGAGATTCTGGAAACCAGGGGTGGCAGTCGGTCCAAGGCTAATGCGTCTACATGAGGTGTCTGCTTTCCCTTACACAGGTCCTGATCGAGGTATTGAACTAATCAGCCAAGAGAGGTGGTATAAGGGCACACACAACATTGTGTCTGTGCAGGCCCATTTTTGAAGGTAGGGAGAACTGCTCATTTCCCTCAGTGGATGGGGAGAAAGAGGCTCTCCCATTCATGTTTTCTGATCCTAGTCAAAAACATCTCATCTTCTCCATACCGATCATATACAAGACTCTGGCCCAGAAACTAAAACCTGTTTTAGGCCAGGAGGCTGGAGTACTGAGAAAATTCTGTTATTAACTTGATTTTATTCAGGTGAGTGATCAAGCTTTAGAAGTTCTAGCAGTGCTTCCAGAGCTACCACTTCAGTAAAGCTAAGCCGTAGAATATATCAGAAATCTTAAACCAGAGTGGATTTTCTCTAGAAAACATCTTTGACACACTCACAGTTTTGCAACTATGTATTCTGAAATTAGCAGAGGAATTCAGAAGAAGGGGATTAAAAATGGGTAGGGGTGTTTCATGCTTTCCTTTTAAAAAAATAATTAAAATTAAATGGACTGTGCTTCAAATATTTTCAGTGTCTCTTTAAACTATCTGGCACATTGGTACACTCTTTGACTGACTCACTGAACTAATTAGTGGTATGTTTATAGGAAAACAGATGTGGAAATGAATTATGCAGACTAATTAAAAGCTATCAGTTAATATGAGCCCCATCCTGCAATGCATCCCAATAGTCACTAATATGGATGTGATGGCAGGATCTGGACCCCAGTTATACCATTTGTTTTCAAATCACCCTTGTGAAACAGACCTCTTCCATAATCTCCATTGTATCATAAATGCCAGACAGGTGCCTTAAGATTTGTGAATGTTTGGGTGCACAAGTACTACAACTGAGAAGTTACGACCGGAGTGGAGGGCTATGCAGCTGTTTGTTGCAGGAAATTATGTAAATAATGTCATATTTAAGGGCCTTTTGCCAGCAAGATTTTTATTAGAGTAAATTTATTAATTACTTTTAAAGCTGTTCAGACAAAAACTGTGGCTCATCATCAACCACAGATCTGAGTACCATGGATTTTGGGAAAACTCAGTTGTTGATTTAATTTTAGTGTATCTGGACTTAATTCAATATTATGGCAATGGTTGCCACTGAAGGAGGCCACTGAAGGAGGCAAAGCCTTGCCAATGAGTGGAGGCTTGTTACACATTAGTCCTTTTTAACTCAGCAATAAATCTGTTCTAACTCTCACATTGATTGTAGCACATTTTCTCCTCCTCCATAAAAGCAAAGCTGACCTTAACAGTGAAGACCCTGAGATCTTTCCCTTCAATTCCTGCCTTTTCTTTGACAAATTTAATTTACAGCCTTTGCCAGTCACTTGATGTTCACTCCGCATTTCTTAAACAAGGGGAACACGCCAGTACTTAGTCTCATTCATGCTGAAGGAGGAGAAATATCCTGACGTCCATCACCCATTCAGAATCCGCAGTCACAGTGGTCATCTGAGCACCTTTATAATTTCAGAGTCAGAGCAAATCGTGATTAGGTCATCTGGGACTGTATTGAAATGGCTGCATTAGTTCTGGGTGAGAATGCCTAAGGTGGGCATTGAGTTACTCTCCCCCCACCCCCGATGGCAGCGGAGTACCAATGTTAATGCTGCTCAGGACAATCGCAGTACATGATCTGTGTAACGGGAAGAGGAAGATAAGCAGCATTACACCAGTAGCTGGTCCTATCACAGTTTACTGGCTTTACAATGCGAGCCACTAATTTCTGAAATTGAGCATTTAGGTTTTCAGCCCCAGTGTACTACCCAAGCCTATTCTACCAGTCTGGAGCCTTGTTATTTGAGCAGAAGGAACCATTTGTGGGAATTAGATGAGAGAATATGAATAGGAGAGCAATGGAAGGACACTAACACATAAGGAAGAGCTGCCACCAGGGGAGTAAGGGTATGCATTTTTGAAGAAGACAGCTTTTTTATTTAAATGTTTATCTGGGGAGGTAAGTTCATCTGTGATCAGATAAACTTGTTTTCTTTCCTAGAGTCAGTAAACAGCATTAGTGCTGCTATAACCCATGTTGAGTTTGCCACTAGAAGCAGTAATGATTTAGCCCATGAATTCAATCAATCCAGCTGTTTGGGTAATTGCAGCTGCAAGCTTTATCTGTGACCCCAACTGTATAGCACTCATGGAAGGAGAATAGCATTACATATAAACAAACTTAATTGTACATGGCTTTTGGATCACATATTGCTGTTCACATGTTCATGTTGATATCTAGTAATTTGTCTGAAGAATATGTTTCTCATCAAAAAAACTAAAGGTCACATAAAAAAACCCTAAAGGTCATATTATTCCTTTTCCCTTTAGAATATTCCCCTATAAATAGAAAGGACTCATTCATTAAAGAGAATATGTGGGAAGCTTTCATAAAACACATCGACCCCAACCAGGTGAGTGCAACAGCAGGATGCTCATTATCCTTGGATAGTTCCACAGCATACCTAAACCCGGAGGATAGGAAAATTTAATGATCTGCTGGGATAATCTGATGGCCAGTAGCATTTTTGAAATGCATGCTGAGATTAGGCAAAAGAAATCAGATGTCAAGCTGTGCAGTGATTATTGGAAGACAAAGAACTAAAATCACCCCCTCTTCCCCTTCACCTTTCCCCACATTATTTTACCACTGTCTGCTGGTATTATGGCTTTCATTACATTATCTTGTCTGCCTATGAAGACGCTTATGTCTGTCATGGCCAGATACAGCTACTGGACTTAAAAGATCAATAACCTGAGTAAATAATAGTACAAATGGCTATGGCTGCAAATTACCTAGGGACTTCAATAGATCTTATATAGGACACACTCCTCCCTGGGGTTCTTCCAGTGACATTGTGTCTTGCAGTGCAGGACAGAGTGACAAAGGACACCATCCACGGTCTGCTGTCTGTGCTGGTTCCCTACCCAACACATTGTTCAGCTCCAGCTTGGCCAGTCACAGTTGTCCCCAAAGCAATACTGCTTTTTTTATAAAATCCAGCATCATCCTGGTGCATTTATTGTCTCAGAATCAGCTCCCAACCAGTGTCCAATGAAAGGATGGACTTCATGAGGAGTTGGCATAAATGCAATCGCCATTCCTGTGATCTAATCAGCGCCATCAGCCTCGAAGACAGAACTCATACACAAACTAAGTAACTCATTTTTTTCCCCTTGGTTTGAAGTCACACAAATTAGAATGAAGAAGCCTCTACAAGGTCCCTGGACAGTTAGGTGTCACAGAATGGATATAATCCTTGGAGTACAGCTGGCTAACTAATACTATAATAAGGACTATGAGTCCCAGCTGAGGTCAAAGCCCAGAGTCTGCCTCACAGTACTTCAAAACTTCAAGGCAAACTAGGGCAAAAAAAATACAGAACATGGGGAGACATTTAGCAAAAATCTTTATTTGATAGACATCCTAGCTGAGACTACAGAGTTGGAAGGGGGAAATGTTGTCTGTATGAATGCCTATTTCCATGCGTAAAGAAGGCAGCCTTATTTGTCACCCATTGGTGACTATCAAGTCTCCATTTTGCAGAGATTCAGTTATTCGGTCATGCAATTATAGAATCTGCCGTGTCATTGATGTAAGTAATGGCATAAAATGAATAGACACTGGGACAGATTTTTGAAAGCAATTAGTGATTTTGCATGAACAACCAAGGTATCCCTTAAGGGGCATTTTTCAGAATGATTTGGGCCTTTACTTGCTGAATATCAGTGCCATGATCTGTCTGTCCAAAGAAGACAGTTAAAAGGAGAGGCATCCAAAATCATTAGTCTCTATTGAATACTTGCACCTCAGTCTACCACTAACCCATGATCTCATGCTCTAGGAGAGAAACAATCACCTGGGCCTATATACATAACTAACAACTTTGAATGTCTCCATCATTTTACTGAGGAAGTTTGCAAAGAGTGAAAAAGAGAGCTAATTTCATCAAATAAATCATTTGTGACAAATGGCTCATCCAGTGCTTGCACTCAGAAAATTATTATTAGCAACAGCTGGGCTGGGTATGACAACCTATATTCAGGCATTCTCTTTACATTTCTGACTGTCCTTCACTAATCTTTCATTATAGATAGAGGTCAGAGAGGAGTGAAAAGAGGAAAGTTGTGTGGAAGCTAATGTAATCATTAGGTCATTTTTAACCTTGCTGCAATTATCATACAGAAGGAGCCAGCTGAGAATAATGAAAGGCGAGACTGTAATTTAGACTCCCCTGAAAAAGGAAGAAATGAATACACCTTCTCTTAGAAGCCATCAGGATTTCTAGGTTCAATCCTGTGGGAATGAGCAGCTCCGGAGCACTCCCGTGTTGTTCACTTCTCAGCATAGACACAGGATATTCAGAATACTGGGCCCAGTTTTTTGCAAAACCCTGCCTTCCTAAAGGCTGATGCTGTCATTTCTTTGATGCAGACCTTGAAAGACATGGAACAGAAAATGAGATTAATTGAGGTTCCTTAGTCACAGTATCACTGAGCTGCTTCTGTACAAAGTACTTGCCGACGGCTCGGCTAAAAGTTAATCTGGACTAACCTATGAAAAGTCCCCTATATTTGTTATGTTGCTGTATTTGGTTTCTGTGGCCAGGTTTTGGTGGAGGAGGGGCTACAGGGGTAGCTTCTGTGAGAAGCTGCCAGAAGCCTTCCCCATGTCCTGCAGAGCCAATGCCAGCCAGCTCCAGGATGGACCTGCTGTTGTCCAAGGCCAAGCCAGTCAGGAATGATAGTAACACCTCTGTGATAACATATTTAAGAAGGAAAAAAAAGTTATTATGCAAATGAAAATTGCAGCCAGTGAAGAGTGGAGTGAGAACATTTGAACAACTCTCCAGACACCAAGGTCACTGGAGGAGGGGGAGGAGGTGCTCCACGTGCCAGAGCTGAGGCCCCTGCAGCCCGTGGTGCAGACCATGGTGGAGCAGCTCTCCCCTGCAGCCCATGGAGGACCATGGAACTGCAGAGATTCACCTGTAGCCCATGTAGGAGATCATGCCAGAGCAGGGGAATGCCCAAAGGATGCTGTGACCTCGTGGGAGGCCACAGGAGCAGGGTCCTGGCATGGACCTGCTGACCCATGGAGAGAGGAGTTCACGTTAGAGCAGGTTTTCCTGGTAGGACTTGTGACTCTGTGGGGGACCCACATTGGAGCAGGTGGTGCCTGAAGGACTGCACCCTGTGGAAAAGTGACCCATATTGCAGCAGTCTGTGAAGAACTGCTGCCTGTGGGATGATCTCACATTGGAGAAGTTCATGGAGGACTGTAGCCCACATGAAGGACCCCAGGCTGGAGCAGGGTAAGGACTCCTCTCCCTGAGCAGTGGCAGAAACAACATGTGATGAACTGACCATAAGCACCATTCTCCATCTCCCTGTGCCACTTGGCGGGAAGGAGGTAGAACCTGGGAAGGAAGGAAGGGTGGGGTAAGTTGTTTTTAAGATTTAATTTACTTCTCATTTTCCTGCTCTGACTTTGTCAGTAATAAATCTAACTAACATCCCTACTTCGAGGCTGTTTTGCCCATGACAGTGATCGGTGAGTGATCTTTCCTGGATCTTAACTCATGAACCCTTCCTTATATTTTCTCTCATCTGTCCAGTTGCAGAGGGGAGTGATAGAGTGACTTTGGTGGCTGTGTGTATACACAGATGTATATATATATATACGCATAAGTATATGCAGGCAGATATACACACACAGAAATTTATGTAAAACAGGAAATCAAACAAGGGAAACTCACTCCTCGCTAGGAGATCCATTTATTTCACACTTGCTGACTAAAAATGTTTATTTTCTTCTAGGAAGTGGATGCATTTGCATCAGAATGAGATAATTTGATGTAGACCTACCACTGTCTTTTTAAAGCAAAGTGTTTTTAACTCCATGAGCGATAGCTGATTACACAGTAATGTGAAGGCCTGAGTCAGACATACTCATGCTACCTCTGACTGGAGCCAACCTGAGGTACAAGGAAGCTTCTGCTTTCTGCTAGTCTGGATTGCAGATTGCACTGGAGTTAATGAATCCCTCCTACTTGGTAAAGATCTGCTGCCAACACGAGAATATTAACATGATGTAAGTATATGGAAGGGTGGTTATTCAGGGGTTCTTTTGCAATCAATGTTTTTTTGCGTTAGTTAAAAAAAAATCATTAGTGATTTGAGCAAGCATAATCAAAACTAAACCAAAATTAGAAGTCCTACTTGATGCACTTTTTCTTTTTTTTTTTTTACTTTTTTTTTCCCCTGACTCTCAGGGTCTGTTTTTTGCATGTTATAAGGATATTATGTATACTTGGATGGTGTTGTGAATTCCAGGGATTTAAACTAGAGCAAACAAGTCCCACTAGGTTCCCAACAAGGAGGGGGAATCCCAGTCAATCAAATTTTTTGTTCACTTCTTAGATGTGTGTGGAATCAGTGGAGGTTCAGGCAGAAAATGTGAAAGAGTACCACAGAGATTTCATTTCATTTCATTTCATTGAGGTTTCATTTTCACATCAAGGGAGCTTTCTCGGTTGTGTGAAGGGCTGAAGAACAAGGGGTGAAATGTGGCAAACCGTGCCCTGGAGTTCACCAAAACTCCAGACTTAAAACTGTCATCCGCACAATTTGAACATGAGTTAATTTGAGTTTGAGACTGGATTCAGGCTCATTTTCAAGGGTTACAGAGACGTACTCACAGTTAAAAGGCAGGATTAAGCCACAGAGAAAGAGTGTGGTAGAGCTAGGAGGCCAGCCTAAGTGGTCCTTGCTTTCTTTATTGGATTCTGTATTCCATACTATATCTCCTTCAGTTTGCAAATCAGTTTCATTAATGTAAGAACTTAAAAGAATGGTAGCCATCTGGGGTAACAGCATACAACTCTAATTTTACCCAAATCAGCAGCATAAATGTCTTATTTGACTTTGTTTCTCCATCTCATGGCTTAAGATGTTCATTGCAGGCTGATCCAGGCAGCAGAGAATCTCAGGAGTGACAGGAAGGTCACAGGCACTCAGATGTGCTCCATAGAAACCTTTAGCATTGTCTAATATGAAGAAGCAAATGTGGAAATGAGCAGTACGTATTGACACATACATGTGTTAGTACCACTTATGTAATTGAATTTATTATAAGCAACTTAATTCCCATAGTGCAATTATAACAGATGGATAAACAAGATGCAATATATTGTTCGCTTTGTGACAATGATCACATAATTCCAGCTTCAATGCTTTTAACTGTTTGCATGAAACATGGATTAACAAAGCTTTGAAAGGCTGTCAGACAAAGATATATGAATGTGTGACATGAGTGAAATTATTCCCCAGTATAAAAACCTAGTGAAGCTGTATCAGGGATGAACATGATCTATTCTGTCCACTGGGCTCTCCTTGACAAAGGCTGAGCAACAACTACAACCAGCTCTAATAATTATCCTCCACTTCCATTCTTTTTGAATTTACTTTTGTGTCCATTTAGACCATAAGCCTTTGAGAAATAGGCACCTTCTGCCCCATCTATATGTGCTGTAGTTCTGATCCCACTGTGAAGGTTGTAGAGGCTTGCACATTACCACAGGTCAACCATTACACAGACAATTAGAGCACTCTGTGAGCACAAGTCAAAATACCAAAAAAATGAAGGAAGAATCACAAAGAGTTTAGGAGTCTGGGGAGTTAATTCATTTCCCACAAGCCCATGCTACTGGAGATGCATTCTGCAGATTAACATTACTGATACATCCATTCTGCTAAGTGGATACAGTTGTCAGCTGACACTTATTCACTTGAGTTGATTGAACTGTATTATAAAGGTATCTCACAAAAAACTGATACCAATTCACATTAGTGATTTTAACAAAACTACAACCCAGCTTTTAAGATTTTGAATATTTGGAAATTAAAGAATGGATTGCTTAACAATTATTTTGGCTCTGAATTAGAAAATGTGTTTCTTATTAATTAAATTATTGGTCAGTGTCAGGACAAAAATAAATGTTTAACAAAAGATCAGATACTTGGCTATATCTAGGTGATGTTTTTCTCTTTTTATCACCTCAACAGTGATTTAAATGAAAAATCAAGGTTAAATCTATGATGTTGTGCTTATTAGGTGATATCCCATGAGTCTAGTTTATGCTTCTGGTACCAAAGATTTCCAGAGAAGCTCCTCTCTGAGGCTTATTCAGTTCCCAAATCTGCTGAATATACACTGTTGCCCTTGGGAACTGCTATTTTGAAAGCTACTTCTTAAACTTTCTGGGTTAAGCATCCCCTGATGGAACTGTATGTAGCTCCACCTAATTTTAATGCTGACTTACATCAGCTGGATGTCATATGGTGCTAAAATGAAGTGCAGTAGCCAAATTTTAAAGGTTTTATATAATTTGAAGCAACTCAGAGAAATCAGGAGTGTTTAGCTCTGGGGATCATTATGTTACCTTGTCTCACTCTGACACAGAGGAAGATAACATCAAATGAAGAGGACATGGAGCAAATGGATTTTTTAAATTCTGTGCTAATCTTCACATCTTCACAGTTTTTTTGTTTGTTTGTTTGGTTTTTTGGGTTTTTTTTTGTTCTTTCATAAACTCCTCTTAAAGTGTAGATGATAGGCTAGTTACTGGGAATAATCCTGTTAGGAGAATAGTGCTGTATACATATAACTCTCTATGGATCTCATTCTATAGGGACACCAACATTTGAAATAAAAGAGTGATATCTATCCCTATTTTTCTTAGAGAACTCATCTTATTACACTCCATAATCTGTATCTGTTATGTCAAATCATAAAGCATGAACTGTAAAACAGAGGTGAGAAATGCACTTTAGAAAGAAAAGTTTTCTCTTTTTGATGTCAAGAGATTTAGTGTGAGAGGGCATCATGCAACACCCTTAGTAAGTTTTGAACAAGGAATTCCCTGAATGTCAGGGGGGTCTTGAAAGAGCCTGAACTGAACTACAATAAAGGTGTTAAAAATCATTTCTTTGATTTTAATGGCTTTATGGAGGTATTGTTTAGTGAGCTTTTCCCAATTTTCATACACCAGAATGATGGGCAACAAATATCTTGGCCCTGAGATTAGCTCAGTTGGTTAGAGCATGGTGTTCATAACACCGCGGTTGTGGGTTTGATCCCTATATGGGCCATTCACCCAAGAGTTGAACTCGATGATCTTTGTTGGTCCCTTCCAACTCAGAATATTCTGTGAAACATCCCCCAACTCCAGAATACCCTGAAGGGAAGAAAAATCTACATCTGGCCGCAAGCTTTCTACTATTTGACTTTTAGTCTGCTGAAAGACTAAATTACATGTTTTCCTTTTCTATTATATACTACTCTGAAGATAAACAGTTATTTTAATGGAAGAGGAGATTGCATAATCATTGTGAAGTCCTTCAGCTTTCTGCTGGCTGCAGATTTCTCTGTTAAAGTCTGGATGAGCTATACAATGCAAAAATATATCTGGTAAGTTTTTCATTGACATTACTAGGAAGGTGTAATGACTGTCAGTCTGATGTCAGCGGGAGGTGCTGTCAAGAAGGGGAAGGAAACCCCCCCCACAACCCCCTGCAGACATTCAAGAAGAAATCTTGTACTCTTAAGTAATTACAATTCTCAAAGAAAAAAATAGACTTGGATAAACCTGGAGGTACCTTTATGTTTTTCCTTTTGAAACCTTCCATCTTCCTGACATGACGCTTTGCTGTTCTGTCATTTCTGTCATCATACCATGCTGGGATAGTTCTTTTTTCAAGAGGGAGGGAGTATTTTTGGTCCAAAGACCTCACTGTGCCAATATTTAAAACAAAGCCTCTATTGAGAGTTTTTTAAAAAGTCTTTTAAACAACAAACAGATATATTCTTTGTCTGTTGGAAGAGAAGCTGCAATTATCAGGAGAATTTCATTTCAAATGGCACGTACATTTTTCATGTGGGTGGTGAGGTAGGCAGTCATCTCAGTGGTAGGTTATAGTCATGTTTGTTATATACTTTGAATGTTGCTGATTTCATTATGGTGGAGTTTTTTCTGAGGTGCACAGGAAGCCCAGAGCAGTAAAGAACCTCCCTTCCATGCTGTTGTCCCACTTGTAAAGAAATCACGACTGAAATTACAATTATGAAGATATGCAGTCACAGAAATTGCATCCCAGGGAGGTGTCATGTCTTGCTTAAAGTTATTGCTGTCCTTTTGTCTAGACAGAAAATGGCTGAAAAACTCTCTTGTGTTACTCCATTCCTTCCCCTTCTTTCCTGTGTGAATCCTTTTCACTGCTTTCTTTCTCATTCACTTTCTTCTCACCACTCTATCAACATCCTTTTCTTCTCAAGTACTTCATGGACCAGTCAGGTCATGTGCCATCATATTATGCCTTTCCTCTCGACCTCCTTGGATCTTATACGGTTTTTAAAATTATCAATTATGTGTTTTGGTTTTGGTTTGGTTTGATTTGTTGCTTTTATTTTGTTTTGCCTTGTTTTGCTTTCCATGATTGAAACTGATGTTCCCTTTAACTGCTTCTTTCTTTCCTCGAAGTCCCTTGTACAGTCTGCATTGTTTCTATCTCTGCTTTCTGAGTCTTCCATTATTGCTCCTTCAGTCTTACAGACTTCCAGTGAGAGTTATGCTATCTTTAGGTTTGCTTCTTTTTCTCCAGTTTGGGACAAACACTTGTATCCTACTAGCGGCAATTTCCCTATTCTCTCTTTTTCATTGCTTTACATGTTGCTTTGTTATTACTATCTTTACAAACCTATCTTCACCTGTCACTGTCTGCCCTTGATTTAAAAAATGGAGGGCAGGCCATGTATCTTGCTGCATGGAGGAAATATGGCTGATAGAAAGCTGCAGGGCTAAAGCCAATGTCTAAAATGCTCAAACTTTTCTATGCAAGATTTCCCTGCAACCTCGTGTTCTTGATCTATGGCTGTTTTATGACAGTGAAGCAACAACAGATTAGATTCATCTGGCCTACTGCTTTCATATTTCATCTCTGTATATGTTGGAATGTATTTGCTGTTTGCTGTGTGTATTTGCTATCACTCTTCTGTATTTGATGAAGTGTTTTTTCCATCTCATAAAGGCTCTTTGGGTGGGACTCAGCTGTCTAAGTAGGGGTATATAGTGTTATTTTACCCATTGCAGGGTTTCCTGTTTGGCCAGTTAATACCTCTCCAAAAGTGTACGAGGCTTGCACAGGTCGTGTGCTCCATGCAGATGGCTCATACTGCTGTGTTGTGCTTTACCCTGCTGCACTTTCCCTGCTGCAACTGTATATTGAATGACTGTGACTAAACAACACAGCACCCCTCATCTTATCTTGCCATCTTAAGCTTCCTCTGGCAGCTTTTCAGGAAGTCAGAGGAGTCACACTTGTGCAGAAACCAAACGGATGGACAAATTATAGCAAGTGGGAAAGCAAACCCCTACTACAGAGCAATACTTGCCTAATGCAAACACCACTGAGTGAAAATGTAAAGTCAGGCATAATAATAAAAGTGAAAAATAGAAAAAGTTAAAATAGAAGTAAAACAAAATAAAACATTAAGAACAGCCTTATCAGAAAGCCCTGTTAAATCAGCCATCGTAGAGGTCAGACTGGACTGCCACATCTCTCTATGGCTTTTGTTGGCTTAACCCTGGCCTTGAGAAATACGTGCTTACCCCTGCAGGTCTTCTGCATAATATTCCACTGCAAAACTTTTTTTCTCCTTTTCTCTTAAATGTTTTTCCTCAATTTGCTTGTAGTCCATTTTGGAGTAGTGTCACTGTGTGCATTAAGGTGAGCCTGGCATATATTTGTTTATTACTACAAGGGCAAAAGGATTTTCACAGTGCCTCTTTCAGAGATCTGAGAATCACTGTAGTTCCACTGAATTAAGCTGATTAATATGAGGACCTCACTCATATGTATGTCTCATAAAAATATTTTTACTGGATAAATTACAATATAATATATATCTCCTTCTTCTGGCATATGTTTCCTCCTTCCTTTATGGACTTCATATCCCACACAGAAAAGTAAAGACAAAAATTTTCACCTATTTTTTTTTTTAAAAATAAGCTACCAACAAAATTCTCCGTAATTAAAGAGTCTCAAAATGTTGGGGGTAGTATTGAAATGTGGGCAGGTGTCCAACTTCTACTGATGAGCAATGAGCAAATTAGTTACAATGAGCTAATAATGTATTTCCAGTGGTAAGTAACAGCTCTCTGTTTTGGATAAAAATTATTATTTTAATAAGGCTTGAAATTGCAGGCATGATATGTGATGTGATAGTATGTAGGATGAACTAGTAATGTAAAACCAAAAACACTAAATGGAGCTTGAGGAGGGATCCTCTGAGGGATTATTAATGATTATAACAATAGTCTGTTAGCCGTGGAAATAATATTTATATGACTGCACATAAAACAATTATTTGCAATCTGGAAAAAAAAAAACCAACAAAAACACCCAAAAGCCTTTTTCCTCCTCATCTTTTCCTGCCTTTAAAAAATATTTTGCTTTTTGATATTTAAAATGCCTTTTCACACTTTACTGTCTTTTTCCTGTTTTCAAGGATGATGCGCAACTCAATTCTACTACTATTCACAGACTGCAGGATATAATCCTGCAGGATATCCCAGGCTATCATGTTAATATTGCAGGAAAGTCTAGCTTTTTTAGGGTGCAGACTGGACTTGCTGGTGATGTCCTTGTTGTATTTTATCAGCAACAATATTAGACAGAAATGATCCCTGGTAGAAGCTCAAGGTATGTTACAAAGCAGTTCCTGTGGTAAACCACAGCCCTCCTGGTAGCCAGTGGTGTTAAGGGCATATCAACTTATTTGCTTTCTGTCTGTAATTGTCTCCTCACTCCCCCTTTTCTTTGTAAGATGAAAAGTGTTTTGGGAGAAGCTGACAAAATCTACTGCACAGGGCTGTGCTTGGCACAACAGGACACAGATCTTGACTGGAACTTTTTGGCAGTGCAGTGATACAGATACTACTGATAATAAAGGTTTCACAGAGAAAGATCAATAGGTACAAGATGTTAGTGCTTTAAAGCCTTCTCTCTTTCACGATTAGTAGGGAACAATTCATATATAATCCATCATCCTCATAAGAGTTTTGTGAGAATTAATTATGTAATGCTTGCACAGTGCTTTGAAGATGCAAAGGCAGATCCATGGCTCTGTCAGAGTTCACATAGCACAAGGTAGACTAATACAACCAAAGCAAAAAGTCATCCACTGGATTTCTTGGCTACTGGAGTGCAGTTGTGGAGGTTTTTTTACCATCTTTCCTAACCTGGATGTAAGGGTGAGAAGTCTCCTACCTCTCTCTAGACTCACCACTCCTCAGGGATGAACTCAAGAGAGCTCTTGGCAGAGAGGAGCCTGAGGATACTCAGTGCTTCCTAAAGCTCTCCTTCATGTGATCTGGATAGAGCAGGACATTAGAGCAAAGCACAAAACTCAGTCCAGCAGCATATACCCAGCTCTGCATTAGCACAGCATTGGACAGTGCACTTCACAGCAGGGCTGCAACTCTCATGTGCACTGAAGATACAGAATTCCAGAGTTAAATGTGACTTGAGCTTTCCTCACTTTTTCAGGGTAGATATAACTCCAGTGGCCTAAAAGCTAGTGTTAGATTTCAGGGCAAATGGGTCTATGCCGTGACCCATCCTCCCCCACCTGGTTTTTTCTTTCCTCATTTTTGACACAAGATCTACCTTCCATGTCCAGGGTATGTATAAAATATATTTAATTCCTGTAAAATTAACTCCAGGTCTAGCATGCATCTATGAATTACATTTGCACCATTTGAAATTGATAGGCCTGTGTTGGGGTTCAATTAGGATGGAGAATGCCACAGGAAAGAAGTGACCATTTTATGTACCAAATATTACCTTTCTCAAGTCTTCTGTGCATGGAGTTTTAGTTATTGCAACTCTCTGTCTCAATGTCATGTTGCTATTTGTCACAGTGTTAAAAATATGGAAAAACAGAAGTGAAAATTAGTACCTAAAGCAAAGCCTAACCAAAAGAATAGGGAAGAAAATAGCCTTTTTTAATAATGTGCTTTTATTAAGAAAAAAGCTGATGAAAGCTTGTTGTTACTTTTTCATAGACTTGTTAAGGCTAGAACAGACTTTTAAGTTCATCAAGTCCAACTGTTAACTGGACTTGATGCACTGTCAAGTCCACCACTAACCTTGTCCCTAAGTGTCACATCTACACCTCTTTTATATACCTCCAGGGATGGTGACTCAACTACTTCCCTGGACAGTCTATTCCAATGCTTGACAACCTTTTTGGTGAAGCAATTTTTCCTAGCATCCAACTTAAACCTCCCCCGCTGCAACTTAAGACCCTTTCCTCTTGTTCTATCATTTGTTACTTGAGAGAAGAGACCAACACCCACGTCACTACAGTCTCCTTTCAGGTAATTGTAGAGAGAGAGAAGGTCTCCCTGAGCCTCATTTTCTTCAAGCTAAATAATCCCAGCTCCCTCAGCTGCTCCTCACAGGACTTATTACAAACTTTTAAAATTTCAGAAGTACCTTTGAAACACAACAGAACTAAACAACTCAGGCTCAGTTCTGCCCATTTAAGCTTTTTAATGGGTCTAGATGGATATCTTTCAAAACTTGCACAGAGTCATAAAGTAAGGCCAATTCATGCTTTTCTGATAGCTAACTGTAAAACAAAAGCATTTCTCAGAAATAGAAGGGAGAACATTTCATTATACTTTAGAATAAGCCACTGGAACATCCCTATAGAACTGTACTTGGGGTCTTCTGATTGTATTTAGTATCTTTATAACAGAAGGGGTTCAATGTCAACACAAGTTAAATTTATGGCTTGTATAAAGGAAAGAGTCTTAGAATCTTATATTTTCTGGCTTAAATATTTGAATTCATAATAATTTCTTTGTGGGAAATCACAGCTCATCATCAACAATCACCTGTTTGTGGGACAGAGCTGGACACTGGTCCTGGACTTTTCTGCCTCTGAAAGCCTGTGCTGTGATTTTGGTGGAGTAGGCATGGAAGAATCAGTACATTCACCATCAAGTGATGGGATTCAGTACACAAAAGTGATGGCAGTCAGGGTAGAGAGCTTTGATATTTTTTCCAGAAGCAGAAAAGTTACTATGAGGAGTGGATACCAAGCATTCAAAACAGCATGTATGTGAGTGCTATAGATGTTCTGATTTTGACCAAGCATAAAAATGTGAAGAGCTGCTTCACAAGCACTTCTTGTCCTCTGTTGACTTCCATTAAGAATCACAGTTCTTGATAGCCTGAATAATTTCTTTCTGTGTGTGCTTGTGTGTATGTATATACATAGGTACAAACTTTGTCATCAAGGAGGATGGCAAGATCTGATGCAACCCTTTCTTCAGAGCACTCACAGAGCACCCCCTGGTTTCCTCTTATGTAAAACCTAAGCACTTCTAGAGAAGCTGCTTCTTCACAGGAAGTTGAGAGGTTTTATTCTCAAAAAAACCCTTTATGAAACACTAAAAGAAAAGGCAAACAGAAAAACCACTTCTATGAGTATTGCACAGAAGGCACGACTATGTGAGAACAAGATACAGCCCACCTTCACTGTGAACACAGAACTCTGTCCTGGGGCTCTTAAATTAGTTTTAGTGTTAGGTCTATTCCTTTTGCAGTTAGGATTTAAAACAATCTTTACTGTCTAGATTTCTGTTTAAACTGCACATAGGAGTTATTCTAAAAATAATCAAACCAGAATGTTCCTTCTGCACAAAATATCATGATTTTTATTACTTTCCATTTGCAGGAAAATGGAAAATTAAAAATGCATTTTTTTGTATCAACACACAGAGATTGGAAAGTTTTAAATTGATGATGTTAATATGGACTCTTTTGAGGATGTTTTCACACAGAAGAGTTTGTTATTTCAAAACAATTTTCTTTCCCTTGAAGTTTATGAGATTTTTGAATGCTCTTTTTGAGTGAGTGTGAAGGAAGCAATGCAAGATTTTTTGACAGGAAATGCTCTGACAAGTCAGGAGAAGCTTATTAAGATCTACTGCAAATACTGAAGAGGTAGAATAAGTGCCACCAGCATCTGAAAAAGAGAGGACGGCACAAGCTAGTCCTGTCTGGGGTCATGGGCCCATGGGAGGAGTTGGCAGCAAGGGAAAACCCAAAGGTCAGAGTAGCACACTGTAACTTCTGCCCTTAACTCCCGACAACTGCGATTTTTTTAAAAAACTGAGCACTTCTCATGCCACTTCTAGCTGACGTAACTGCAGATATTCAGCCACTGAAGAAATTGCTCTGTTTTGTTTGGGGCCAGTCTTAAAGCTTTTCTGGTCAGAAGTTTAACCCTTTGTACAACAGAACTAATGATGACTTTTCCGTTGCGCAGAGAAAGGCAGTAGATGGCAGATGCAAATAATTTTAAAGGATTTTGTTTTCCTTTGCTGAAAGCTATTCTAGAAGTGAGAAAATACTGTTCTGCTACCATTTTTAAACAGATTTTTGAAAGGTCATTTAAAATGGAAATACTGATTTAAAAGGCAGAAGACTAGTTCAATACTACTAAGCCATTAGGAGAAAAAAAGAAGTTATACTCTCCTTTTTATGCTGATTATTTGCGTTGGTTGCATTTTTTGTTCATAGCTATTGTAAAAACAAAATGTAAATTGCACAATTAAACATTTGGAACAGCCTCCTTTATCAGTGTATAATTCACAGTGTGTCAGGGACATCTAATAACATCCTATTACGGATCACTTATCAGATAGTTGTTGAGTTAACTGCTATTATCTTCTTTGCCATCCCTCATAATTTGATGTGAATAGTTTCCATTATTTGAAGGATAGCAATATTCTTCCTACACTGTTATGCAGCCCTTTTCCTCTCGTTTCTTAGGCCTCATCTCCTGTTCTTGCTCTTGTCTGGTTTGTGTTATCACCTGAAGGTAGCACTATATAGGTGATACTACCTCATGGTTGCTCTTTCCTTATACCCTTCAACTGGCCAGTGCTGTAGATACTTTTGTTTTAGTTTGATGGGGCTGCTATTATATTTTCAATTGCTGCTGGTGATCTGTATGCTTTCTAATGCAGATTTTCCCAGTATGGCTAGGAGCACTAAAGCTTCTGCATTAGCAGTGGACATCCTAATTGTCTTTGACATGCCTACCATCCTATTATTTAGGCATCTGGCTGTGGCTGCCTTGAGTGCCTGTCACTAATGCTTCATAGATGTGGGTGAGCACTGGTTTTGAGGACTCACTTCCCACCCCCCTTTTACTCCGCTTTCACTAGCAACAAGCACTGCTGTTTGACTTGTCAAACGCTGGGATCACTCTCTGCTGCTGCCCTTTGGGACACCCGTCTGCCCAAAGGGATAGGAGTGCTGGGGCATGGTGAGAACACCACTTGCACTCCCGAGGCTGGGCAGCCTGAATGCCTGCTCACTACCATGAGCAGCCTCTGCTTCCCAAGCCCACTCCATGGAGCAGTCGGCTCCCAGATCTGCTGAGAGAAGCTGCCTGCAGAGAGCATTCAGACACATGTAGGCAAGGGAAGTGGGAAGAGGCAGGAGCCACAGGCTGTGTGATCATCAGCCAGCCTCCAGCTGGCATTGTGCCTTCTCACAGCATTTTTCATGAGGATTTGCGTAATCAGGCAGAACAGTTCTGGTCAGGAAACCCAGGTGGTGAACTCCTTCTCACTGTTAGGAAAGAGCCTGCGCAGTCTCTGGTAGCAATCAGTGCACGCATCTTCCAGAAAGTTGATTGAGGACTTCTTATTTTTTATTGCTCCCTTTCAGTTCTCATTTTTAAGTGCTTGGATTCTCTGGTACTTCAGTACTACAGGTTTTTCAGTATACAATAGTGCACATTGTATCAGTCATAATGTCCAAATATGCATCTGTTGGTTAAAGATACCTTTAATTTTTCCAGACTTGCATTACTGAGAAATTTAATTTTTAATCAAATGGCAAAGCTGACTAAGCAGTGATTTTATAATACTTTGTCAACAACTGACTTCAAGTTGGAATGCTTAATGCATCATTAGTACTCACTATAGCAAGTCTGCCTTGCAGTGTTAATATTCCCGACTAGAAATACCCAAGACTCATGGGTTAACTGCTGCCCCTCTCCCTGTAAAATACTCATGAAAAATGCTTGAGAGTACTTTGGGATCATTCATAGCAAAATAACACAGAATGTCTTGTGTTGCATATCTTTTTTTTTCCTGTCCACATACTAATTTAACTCACGGCTCAAGTGACCATAAAGTACATGAACACATTTCCTAATAAAAAGTGAAGTTTCCCTACAGGAGCACTGAGCTGTCAGCTATCTTTCTGACTCCCTTTATTTATTTTTCTGCCTTTCCCTTTTGCTAGCTCTTGTCAAATGTCTCTGGAACATTTTTTCTCTGCTATTCTGCAAGAGCAGAAGAAAAGAAAATTGGGGAAAAAAAAAAAAAGCTAGGGGCTTTAAAGTTTAAAAAATAAACACAATTTGGGAATGTAGAAGCAGCTGTTAGTTGCACAGGCCATAATTTACTAGAATACACATGGCTGTAGTCAGCAAAATTAGTGTTTGCTTGGGTTTGCATTTCAGGCAACTCACCACTTTTGAGAAAAGAATATAACAAAGACATCAAGGAAAGCAAAGGAAAAGGTTTGTTTGTTTTTTGTTTCGTTTTGTTTTGTTTTTTTTTTAATTCTAGTACACTTATCTTATAAATTACCCTTCTGCAAAAAAATATGTAATTTCTTTCCTTTTATGATCACCATCATCATTCTGTGAGTATAAGCAGTCAGTCTAGTTACCAGCAGCATTTGCCTCATGGAAGCCTGAGTTCAGGATAGGAATGACTGTGACTGTGGAAGCTTTATGAATTAGGTGAAAAAAACTACAGTTGTTTGGCTTGATGACATTTCAATTTCCTTTCAGCAATGTGTATACCTAACAGTAAAAGATCTTGATGAGAAAAATCTCATTTGCAAGGCCCACTCCAAGGACCATCTCTTCCTCTGCTTATTATTAGGAAAAAAGAATCACATTTCAAATGTTTGGAAATTCAAAGGAAAATGAGCTGATTCCTTAATTTCAGTTCAAACCCACCAGCTAACAAAAATACATATACCTTGGGGGGTTCTTAACCTGTTGCTGCATCAAAGTGGGCCAAAAAGTGACCCTGTGCATTCCTCCATTCCCTCACAGTAACCCTTGGGACCTGGCCTGCTGCTCCATTTGAGGGTCTTGGCAAATACCACAAACTGTAGGGTAATTAGACCTGTAAAATCACAGGTTATCTCTGCTACTGTACAGATGAAATGGCAGTGCTGTGTTCGTACTCACATGGTTAGTGTGAAGCATGGACAGCTGAACATGGTCATGGTTTGTTTATAGACCTGGAGCAGAAGGTGTAAGTAGAGGGAATGAAAGATGTTCCTGATAGAACAGAAACTGCTAAAAAGTTAAATTCAAAATGCAATCTAACTTTAAAGAGGCTTTGCTCAGGAATGCATGTTTGATATGTTTCCAGTAATGGAAATCCTAATTCTTTAGAGGGCCCAAAGACTTAGAATGAGTCCCATGAGACACAGATGAGTTCAGATGATCTGGTTTAAGTCTCCGCTCTACGACAAATTTTTATTTAATCTTGACAAAACTCTGAAGATAAAATTAAGGCTCTTAATTAAAGGCTGAAGGAAGATAGGCCCCCTAATTACTGCAATGCTTTTGGAAATATTTACTCTTTGACCTTCTCTCTTTTCCAAACATGCTTCAAAGTTCTTCCTGATAATGTTACCAGCATAAAGCCATTAAAAACTGTGATGCTCACAAGAGAGAAGACAAATAGCTGTGGTATCATAGTTGTAAAAGGCAAAAAACCCTCCCAAACCATCCACTACTACAGTATTACCCCCTCTACTACCCACCACTACAGTAGCAACTATAGTTGCTACTGGGTTCGTAAACAAAATGAGACATAATAAAGACTATGAAATAAGTGGCTCTCAAAAAACTGTCAGTTTTTCCTGCCTTTCTTCTTACTTTCACCTTAAAAATCATTGTACTGAGTAAAAATTAACCCTATGTGCCCTTCAAGCTACTGTTCATTATGAACCCTAGCTGTACCACACTACCACAGCAGTGTTTGATCTAGTAGATATTCCACAAGCAGAACTGAGTCTAAATAATGAAAATAATGGGAAGAAACAACAACAAAGATAAATTTTCTGATTAAATATTGATGTAGAAATGATTATTTATGTTTCCTGACTTTCCTACATTTAGTACTTGTTAGCAGTGTCCCTCAGTCATGAAACATTAATGATCTATTTTTATGGCTTACTTCTGTTCTTAATCTGAGTTATTTTATGAAACTGATTCTTTTTATGGTGCTGAGGATTCATTCTTTCTGCCTATTGAGCTACACCATTATTGTCAGCTCAAGTGTAGCAAATTGTTTAAAAACTATTTTTAGAAAGAATGAGAGTATTTGTCACCCTCTACAGATTAACCATTGTGAGGGGTTTGAGCTTGCCCATGTTCAAAGGCTGCAGAACATCCTCCGGACACATTGCATTAGGTGTTGTACCTCTGTCAGAGAGGTAAATCCTGTAAGCCTTGAAACATGAAGTACTGAATCAAAGGAGTCTCAAATGCATGTGATATCAGCCACATGAGATCATAAACACCATAAACATCAGGACAGTCACAACCAGACAGACTGGGTCCATTTAACTCAGCACCTAGTGTCCACTGCTTGGACACCAGTACCAGGACACAAGTACCTGGTAACAGGTACTTGAGGAGGCCAGATACTATACAAAGTATATAATTAAGAAAAAGATAATGTTTTCTCACTGTGTTTTCCCAGATTTCACCCAATCTGTAGTTTAGAAACTGTCTGAGTCAGAGATAATGTCTTGGTGTTTGACAGCCTTTGTGTAGCTTTTTATTCATGTATTTGTCAAAAGCATTTTGTGGGCTGCACAACCATCTACAGCACAAGCTATGCAAACTCATCCTGCAAAATGCTATGCGTTCTTCTTTGTTTGGAATGCATCACTTGAACATTTAATTGGATTCCTCCAAGTTTTGTGTTTTAAAAAGCAGTGAACAATAATTTCTCACTGACTTTCCCTGACCTACTCATGATCCTGCCTCCAGTGCTTTTTTTCAAGGCCTGAGTCCCAGCAATTTTTGTCACTGCTCAAAGGTAAACCATTCTTTAAATCTGATCATTTTTAGAGCACTTCATTTCATTTTTGGGCATTTCATTTTTTTCTTGGAAAAGAGAAAAGCATCAGAGCAGGAAATACTGGCTATGACTTTTACACATTTCTCCTTTTTTGTACTAGTTCTGTTAATACGCCTCCCATAAAAGTCTATGGGGAAATTTCACTTTAAAATAGCTTTAAAATAACTAATCATTAGTAAAGGAATTTGGATGTCTAAAGTCTTGAAAAAATTCTATGATCTCCCTTAAGTTTCATCTTGCTTATGTGCAGAAAAAATGCAGCAGTTCACAGCAGATCTTCCTAGTGTAAGTCTAATGGCTCCCACAGCTGGTGTATATTGATGTAGGTCTATTGATTTAGAGAGTGCTACACTGATTTATATCAAGCAAGGACCTGGGCTTCTATGACCCATCAGAACGCAGTGATAAACTTTTTTTTAAAGCAAGTTAGGGGGAGTAATTCTGTTGAACCACATCCTTGTGCCAGGTACATACTCCTAATGAGCAATTTGTGGATGCTGCTGGCCTAAGAAAGGCACCATCTGTGACAGAAGCAGCAGATCTGCGGCGTCGCCACACGGTGGCTGTATTTCTGAGCGCAGCTTGTCAGGAGTGTTTCAGCACAGGAAGTGGATTTATTCCTTTCAGATGGAGAAGGCAGTCACCGGCGACAGTGCCATTGTGCTTAAAGGACTTGCTCTGTCGCAGCTGCCTGTCCTATATCACTGAATACAAAACCCTGCAGGAATCAGCAGATGCTGATATGCTTTACTAGAGGGAAGCAGTCTGGACATTGCAAGAAGTGTGTGAACTGGATGTAATTCCTGATACCCCACAGGTGACAGACCACACTCTTAATTTGCCTGGGATGGATTATTTATTGGTCTAAAGATACCATTAAACATCTGCCTGTCAGGCACAGCAAAACTGTCCTGCACAATTTGTGACACCAAGAATGGGATGCTGAGGAAACATACATGGTACGTCACTGGCTGTCAAAAAGGACAGAGTTAAGACGTAACCCATTTTTAGTTTGGGTTTGGGCTTGAAAGCATGATATGGCCAAGACAATGCTGATCTGCACCCAGCAAATCAATTAACCACCGTGGCAAGATGTTCATTGGGAAATCAGATTGATAAAGTATAGCTTTCTGGTATGTACCACACAGCTAAGGTTCAGCATTACAGTGGAGGAATGCCAATAACTCTTTAGTTTTAGTGGGTTTTTTTTTCAATAAAATAATTCCTCCATTTTATAATTGAAAACTGCAAATCACTCACTAATCTCTCAGTGATTAATGTCTGAAGTTTGTTCTTTGTCTATTTTATCAATTTACATTTTATTAAGAGCATCAGAGGTTTACATATCTGTTTATTTATTTGTGTGTCCACTGACTCATGCAACAGAGGAATAGAGGCAAGAACAAGAATTTGGAAACATCAATCCCCTAAAACATATTTAAGGAATACATCTTTGTCAATTCCTGCACCTAACCTTCAAGCTAAACAGACAACATTCTCTCTTTGTTTACCTGCATATGGATAAAATGTGCCTGATTCGGCTCACAGTTGATTAATCTAAAGTAGAAATAGGATCAGTATAGAAGAAGCAAGAACAGGGTTGCACTAACTGTCTCTATTTAGAGGGCACATTAATTGATGAACCTCTGATGCCTAGTCTAGTTCTTCAGCCATATGGCTGCCTTACAAACTTCTCTTTGACCCCAATTTAAGAGTATATACTTAACTGCATGACAACTTCAGGAATGTGATGCAACAGGACTACTTATGCTTATGCATGTTCTCAGGTATTCTGTTAAAACTCCATTCACTCTTTGAATACATCTTTGAGATATCATATTTTCCTTTTATTTCCTAAAGTATATTGAAAAGATTTTTAAAAAAGCAACAAAACAAAGCAGGAATCCAATCACAGAAACTGATGCTAACTTGCAAAGCAGCTTCCTAGTTTATTACAATGTTTTTGTAATTATGACAGAAATCAAGAGATCATAAATTAAATAAGTTGCCTTCATTGCTCATGCCAGTCACAGTAAGATGATACAGTCTCTTTTTGGAGTGGTTCTTTTATATAAATGGTTCTATTGATTGAAAAACAATGATAGCAAACTATAAGAGTTATGTCGTGACGGTTGATAGAAAGAAAGAAGGAAAAAAGGCTTGTTCGGGGCAACACAAGAAAAACCTTCTTTATTAAACTTAGCTCCTTTTTTATATCCTTTTTCCACAGTGAGTAAACAGCATTCAAAAAACAGCATTTTAATTGGCTAACCATTATTATCACTACTTTTGGCACCAGTCGTGGGACACTTACAGACATCTAAGGTTGAAGTTATGATTCTCACATAACAAACTTATAGACTCACAGCCTATCTTTGTATTTTAATTAGGCTGTGTCTAGAATTCACTATCTTCAGGGATACACATGAAAACACGCCAAGTCAATCTCCTCTTCCAAGGAGTTCACAGATCTGCTGTTAACCCCAACAGCAAACTACATATGAGACTTAAAGAGATCCCAGACAAGCACTGAACAAGAAATCGTGTAGCAGGAACATGCTTCTGAGCTGCTACAATGCTTCATCTTCAGCAGTACCTGCCCAGAAGTCTAATTGGCATCTTTTTCACAGACCTATACTATATAGGCCCAAGACCAGGAATATCATAATTTCTCATATTTTAGGAAAATCTTCAATTGTATCAAGCAGCTCTGCAAATAAAATGTTTGCAGGAAGTATTTTTTTTATGTCAGAAGGCTGATATTTTAACACTATAGAGATTTCTAATTTAACTGTAGATAACTGCAGTATACTTAAAAAAAGCACATAATTTGCAATTACAGTATTTTAAGAGAAGTAGCACCAGAAATATTAAGGTGGTATACATCTATTATTTTCTCTCTGACATCTGGAAGTAAGAAGAAGCAAACAATTTGCAAATGTAAGTTTGAATTAGATCAGGAGACCAGTGAATATTAGCACTGTCTGCCAGAAATGCTTTCTGCACAGTCCAGCTGTCACAAAAAACTACTGGAACATCAAATACAAGCAGTATGTGAAATGCAGGCACTGTTCTTCTGATATCCCTATGGCAAGATCTCAGGTGCACAGAGAATGAATGGTATGGAGCATTTCATGCACTTCTGATCATTATGTGGTATTATCACAGTCTTCATAAATTTTAGACTTGAGGCAGGATTTTGTGAACACAGTATAAGGGTATGGAATCAAAAGAAGGCACTCATTCCAATTCTATAAAAAATAGGAGAAAACAGGTGTATAGCAAAACAAAATCTAACAGAATATTTGACAGTAGGATAAGTCATGTCTGACAATTTACCTGTTGTCAATATTTTTTGCAGGCATTTGAAAAATATTTTAACAGATGAACTGACAGAGAACAATGAAGTGGCTTTGTGATTTCCTTGCTAAACACTTCCCAGACAGCAGGACAGAATGACAGGAAAACTCTAAGTGCCTGTTTGAAAATTTAACAAGTAAAATGGGGACGAGGACACAGTGGGAATGATGAGTTTGTCTCTCCTCAGTACCTAAAAGATATGATATGGATGGCAGACTGGAAAGGACTTTACAAGAGGGACAACTCCCTCACACTTAAAAATTTGAACGAAACCATTAAAATCGTTAATATGAAAGTTGCTGTGATCCTGAATCCTCTTCACAAAAAGAAGTCACTGCTCAGCACAGCAGTTAAATAGATGTTCATTCTTCAAATCATTATGAAATATTTCTTACTGTTCCTCTCTTAGACACTGAGGTTGCATGACCTCTCCTTAATCTGCTTCAAACAGACTCATTAAACTATTAAGGAAAGTGGATTGAGTTTACCCCACTCATTTCAACTGAAGCAGATTAGGGAATGGTAATCCATTCTCTACGGATTAAGGGCCCTAAACCTTTCAGCATCACTATAAAATCTGGAAGATCATGTTTATTTATGACCACATGAAAGCAAAACAAAAAAAAAAGCTTGGGTCTGACATATCCTTGAATCAAGAAAGTGATTTAGACTTCTACCCAGCCCTAGATCTTGCTACGTGTCTTACAATAGGATGTACTAAGGCATTGGAACACCCAGTAGAGATTGTATGATATGTGCTTCATGCAAGCAGGTTTTGAACAGCCCGTAGAGCCTTCATCCCTTTCCATAAGGAGGGAGAAGACCACACAAGAGGTCAGAAAGATCAATCCTGACTACTTGGACTGCATCTCCTGGGAGTCCTTGTCTCAGTGCTGGGAGCAGTGCAGGCAGCAAGTCCTGCAATAGGCAGAATTTTACTAAGTGTTGAACAAACTCCTTACAACAGTTTTACAGTAAGACCAATTCCTCCCACATTCCCCTATGCCCCAGACTTGGTGTTTCAGGCTCTCACTAGCTTCTGCAAAGATAGCAGTTAAACTCACACAACTTTTCAAGCTTCTCCATAAGAATATCTATCATTACCATTGCATTTGGAAACATGTTAATACAGTCACACAAAGAACCCTCTTAGAATGGTTTGGGTTGGAAGGAACTTTTAAAGGTCATTCGGACCAACTCCCAACACTCTCTCAATAAGCAAAGCAAAGCAAAGCAAAGCAAAGCGGCCAACAAGCTACAGCAACTTTCCCCTCCACAGTCTCAGCATGTCAGTAAACAGCATCCCCTCATGCTTACATGTGTATTGGGACAAACTAAACTTCATTGTTGAGCCTGTGGCTCATTCTTTGCCAGCTTTAAAAAGTTGAAAATGAAGCTGTGTTCCCAAGATGAGGGAATTGAGAGCTCTGAACCACCCTACAGCTCAAGAGAAAAAGACCAAGAGAATGACATGTCCTCTAAGGTTGGTCAATGCAGAGCCAAGAAAACAAGAGGCAATGAAGAATGGCCTTTGACACCCACCGATTCTGTGAGCTCTATTATCTAGGATCATTAGTCTATCAAAAGCCAAACTTGGTCTGTCTTTAAATCATTCAAAGATTCAAACTCCCATTTGAATCAGTGGGTTGAGTTGGTTCAGAGGGTTGAAAGAGCCCACCCCTCCCAGCTGCAACGGTGGGACTGCAACTTAGCTGAGGCAGAGCAGAGGGCTAAGAAGAGGTCTCCCCTGGCTCTTCCTCCTGCTAATCCTGTCTCTGTGACTTAGAGACATGCTCCTCTATCTTATCAGAGTTTATTTCTTCCCCACCCTTCCCTCTTTGGGAGAGAAAAGGAGTTGCCTATTTTTTCTGGCCTTGTCACAGTGGTTCTGTACTATCAACAGAGGCGATGCCTTGGATGTGTCCCGACTGGTTCAGGACCACCAGATATTGAGCTTCACTCTGTTTCTATTGCAGAGAACAAGAGAAAATTCAATACACTGTTTTGGAATTTGTAAAAAAAGCAGCTTTGCATGAAAAATACCCAAATTTATCTGTAATATGATTGTATTGTCAGACCTACATTGAATCTTATTGGTGATAAACACTTTAACAGCACATGATGCAGTAACAAAATTAGTAAATGACTTGCTGAGCTTGGTAGAGAAATCCAAGGATCATCCTTCACAAAGGTCAGATAATCTACTTAGGAGGAGAAAGGTCATTAGATAGCCATCTCTCTCTTTAAAACGAGCACCTGATTATTTCAATCAGGTTTGAATTGTCTCTTTCCTTTGCACTAGTGAGGTGTAATTCTAAGATTTGTTTTAGAGATTGTACTCTGCGTTTAAAATCTCCTTTGTGTGTAATCTTCTGCTATCTCCTTTGTTCTTGTCAAACAGATGAAGGAAGGAACTCCGGACAATTTTTTTGTTCCTCATTTGGTATATTGCTATAAATTGTACACATAGATCTTCAGAAAAGCTTTTATTCACCATCTTTTATTAAGAATCTTTATGCAAGTGTGTCTGTATTTATAATCATCGATATTTGCATAAAATGAAAGAGGCCAGTACCCAGAATAAAACCAAAAAAGAATGTGAACTTCAGCAGTCTGAGAATTCAGCTATAAAATTGTTAGGCTCATTAAAGAATTTGGACTAATTTATGAGAGGTTTAATCTTTGAAACTTCTTTCCTACATACATTTGCTTACACAAGTCCAGTAAATCAGTTAATAAACCAGAATTCTCCAGCAATCTTTTTTTTTCATGCATTTTTCCAAATAGTTTGATGTAATGAGATGTTCTGCATTAGAACTGAATGCAGTTCTTTATAGCTATTATGCTGAGCACATTTATATATGCATAGTACACTCTAGAAATACAAGGTATCACTATCTAAGTGTAATGTATTTATTCAGTGCTGTAAATATTCATGATGCTTCTTATGTCAATAGAAAATAACAAATTATATTGTGCCTTTGGTTACTGTGATACTGATCTCTGATTATTCCACTGACTCAATAGCAGTTTCTAGACTTTAATAAGCGTAACTAATACAAGGGTATGGCCTATGTAAGAAAATATGGAAATAAAAAAATAAAAAGCATTGAAGTACAAGGCTTTATTGGCTCTGTGTTCATTCTGCCCTAAGATCTAACCTGGAGATAGATGACAGGCATTTTTTAGTCAGACTTAAAACTAAAAGTTGAAGTGTCTGCCTTGGGAGAAACAGCAGGAATGTAGAAAACCTAATTTCTAAATATCTGATGAAGGCTTTTAAAAAGAAACCACTGTTTACTAATCTGAGCTCAAAATTTTCAGATAATTACTGTGCTAATGGATACCAATGGAATTAAAATAGTTAATGTAAATATGACAAAAGATGGAATAGGAGAAAGGAGGTAAATGAGCAAACTTTTGTCCAAACTCTCCAGACTGCCCAAACTTTTCATTTGCATAGTTGCAGGTGAGCCTCACTATTGCTCTTTTTCAGCATCCCTTGCATTTAATCTGGAACTCTGCAGAGACTTCATATTTTAGGTACTTGAGCAGTCATCTGGTACATTAGGAAGTGGCAGATGAATAATGGTAAGTCTGAGCCTCGGTGCAAATATATTTAGCAGGAAAGCAAAGGTTTGCAGTAAAAGCACTCTGTAATACCTGTGACTTTGGGGTTTTGAAATCAAATAGCCTGACTATGCTTTTAACAGTGAAGGGTGCAGATCTAAAGCTTGCTCACGATAACCAGGCATTTAGGGGAAGCTGAAAGAGCTGAGTCTGGGCACACACTGGTGACATCTGTTCTGGGAGGTCTTTGCAGCAGGGTAAGATGAACTTATGTCTTGTTGTCCACCTTTTCTTTGGAGAACAGTTTTTAAAAAATGAGATTAACTGAGAAAAATTTATATATTTTTGTTCCTTTTTCAATTTGAACACCGATATGATACTGCATCTACATCTGTCAGAAAATCCAGCAAATTATTAAATGAGATTTCATTGCCTAGCTCTTTGATATCTTAACCTTTGCCAGTACCTTAATGGTGTTGGCTCTTACTTCTTTGTTATCAAAACCTGTAAAACGTTGCAGTTTCTTGATTCTGAACAAAAATGAACTGCTGAAATTTTAAGAAATAGTCTACAAATTATGAGATTGGTAATGACGACCAACACCACTAAGTTCTATTGTGAGTGATGTTATCTGTGCAATCAATTTATATTAAATTAGGCTCTCATTTTTTTCATAGATTGTCTGATTCTTTTTCTTCTCTAAAACTCAGAGGTATTTTTTTCTACCATAAAATAGTATTGACAGGCTGAAAAGGCAGACAATTATAAAGCAAACCAAGGGATGTTTTACAGATAGTTTATGGACTAATGAAAAGTAAAGGTGACACTTTGCCTGGTTGTCTCTGATTATAAGTGACCTAAAGTAGTAAAGTCACAGATCTCTCTGTTGAGCACAGCCTGTGAGGGAATTTAAGGCTATCTGTGTCAGACACTTTTTTCTCTCATCTTTAAATCTTATCTTAAACATGAACCGTATTAACAATATCATAGAATCATAGAACTGTTTAGGTTGGAAAAGACACTTAGGATCATTGAGTCCAGCTGTTAAACCAGAACTGCCAAGCCCATCACTAAACCATGCATTTAAGTGCCACATCTGCACATCTACACTCCAGGAATAGTGACTCAACCACTTCCCTGGGCAGCCTGTTCCAATGCTTGACAACCCTTTAGGGGGTTTTTGGGGAAGAAATTTTTTCTCATATACAATATAAACCTGTCCATCACATTTGCTAACCTCGAGTCACCTGGGACCTCCCCATTTAGCCAGGACTGCTAGTAAAGGATGGAAAGCTACTTGGTGAGCACTTGAACCAGCTCCCTCAGTACCCTTGGGTGGATTCCATCTGGCCCCGTAGACTTATGTGTCTAAGTAGTGTAGAAGGTTACTGAACATTTCCATTTGGATTGTGGGGACTTCATTCTGCTCCCCACTCCTACCTTCTAACTCAGATGTTAAGAAGAGATACATGAATTATGAATTTCCTTCTCAAAGTCTTTTTCTTCTGTGATTGCTTTAGTGGTCACCAGGCACATGCGTCTTAGTAGTTTTCAGAGCCGTGAGCTGTATTTGTTAGGAAGACATGTAAGGGTTTCTATGCTTTGTCACTCACTACCTGCTGCCTCTCAACTTGTGAAGCACCTTTGGGATGCAAATACGTGAGCTAGTTTGTGTCCTCTTGGGCCTCTTGACTAATGGGACACCTGTGCATGCTAATATTGGTGGTTTCAGTGATACTGATCCTGAGATCTCAGCCTTTCCAGCTCTTTATGTCCTCATTTCTTATCATGTAATCAGAAGCATATAAAAATGGAAGTCTGTTTATTGGGACCAGTGCCTCAAGTACTGCACCCCTCTGGAAAAATAATTATCCCAACAACAATAAACTGCAGTTTAATTTCGTCTTGGTTTAGGAAATTTGAGCTGCCTAAGGGGATTATATCTGGTCATAATTACGGAATGCAGCATGTTGTGGCTAAACAGAACTTCCAGGGCTGGAGTGGCTTGTAATAAATAAAGGGAGATCCCCCACATTCGCTGGCTGTTCTGCTCACCACCATATTTCCTTTTCTTCATGGCATTATGTTTATACTGCCTAATTCTGTAAGCAGCCTTTTTTTTCTTGCCCTCAATATCTCTTTGCACTGAACCCCAGAGCATGCTCTGTGGGAGCAGTAATTTATCCCCTGCATTTTACATCTGGACAGAATAATTTCTTTGTTCTAGGAGAGTAAATAGAATGTCAGATTTACCTTCCCCAGGTCATGTCTCTCTATATTGTGATTTTTCCAACTCTGCTCCTCTCTAAACTAAACAATATTAAGCTATTTCAATTTCTTCTATCATTAGCCATAATGGCCTTTCAGAGCTAAGAGAGGTGAGAATAAATATGAGAAGAGAACATTGGTTTTTCACAAAAAGCTGATCATATAACTTTTGTTTTACACAGCTCTCAGATGTATATTTATTTACTGATTTAGCAGAGGAGTAGGAGAAGACAGCAGTGATGGAGACATCTATAGTGAGAGGGTACCACAGCTAAATGAGTTTGCAGAAGAGATTGGAAGGAGTGAAATCACTAAGCAAACAGCACAAGGAAGACTGTAGAGCCTGAGTAGCATGGAGAACAAAGCATGACAATGGTAAAGGAAGGGTATAACGGGCTGAACTGAGCCATCTATAAGTGGTAACAATAGCTGAAATATTTAATTGATGTATTGCTGTAGAATGTTTTCCGTCTTGTGATAAAAAAAAAAGTCAAAAACATAAACCAAATCCTATTAATTATTAATATTAAAAATACTTAATTATTTTTCCATTGGAATATACATGATTTCACTTAAGAAGTTATTTTTGTTACTGAAAAATCAAGCCAGAAGAATTATTAAAAATAATTTTGAACAAATTACACTATACGTTTTTAGTAGTTGAAATGATTGATTAAAATATTAGAGACATAAATAATCAGACATGAATAACAGGCAAAAGACGTGCAGAAGGAAGTGAAACCTAAAAATACCGATTCTCCTTATTCTTCTCTAATGACTTAAAACTTCCTTATTAAATCTGTTAAGAGTTTTACTTTAGGTTTTGGGTTTTGGGGGGATTTTTTGGTTTTTTTTTGTGAGTCTGGATTATTTATTTTTACAGTTTACCACGAAGACATGAAGACCACCGGGGAATTCTGGAGTTCCCTGTGCTGTGGTAAACTGTATATTTTATAATCACTAGAGAAGAAGCTGACGTTCTGTAATATCAACTATATAATTTCTATATTATAGAATTTCTGCATCAAAATTATCAGGACAATTTCCCCATGAAAGCCCCCCCCAAAGCAACTCCACAACAAATATGACCATAGAAAATAACCTATGTAGCTTTTTGTTTTAATGAACTGGTTTAAACAGAAAGGCTTTGGGAATTAGCTGCCAGTTATGCTGAGAATGAACAAAGCAGACAAAAACTCAGTTTCTGCTCCTTTACACTGAACTATGTCAGTGAAATGAAAAGAAAAACTGCAGCAAAAGGTAAAAAGCAGGTGCCAGCTCCCATGAGACAGTGAACAAGTAACATTTTGGCTGGTCAGGCCACAGAAGCAGTGAATGATTTGGAGTTTCAAGATTAATAGAGTTAATAGGGCATTTGGAAGAAAAAGAAACCACAATGAGCCTCCTACCTTACGCTGAAGTTACAGTTTTCAAGAGAGGGCTTTTTAGTACCACTTTTGCAACTCTTCTGGAAGAATTGTGCACAAAGGGGTGCTTATTACTGTCATTTAATCTACATCCCATTAAAATCAAGGGAACATTCAGACATTTAACAGTATATTTTCAATTGTAATATATGTTACATAATCATAAGAAACAGAACTGGAAGTAACATTGGAAGTAAAACGGAGATAATTTCATGCATTTGAAGGATGGTTTAAAAAACTGTGAGGAGAGTTCTCTCCAAAATCACATCTTTTTGTCTAGGCTTAAATGAATATTTTAGGAGAAATTACATTATCATCTGAGTCAGACTGTGAAACAGAATTTCTGTATTCTCTACCTTGTTCTCTTATTCCTCTGCTATAAAGACTCAGTGGCTTTATCTGTCTGTTTTCTTCTCTCGTCATCTCACTGTGCAACTAACTGCTTTCTTAAGGGATATATTCACAGTGTTGAGTATACGGAGCCTGATTGCAGTATCTGTTGCTACTATATAATTTTCTAACACCACTGCTCATGAAGCTGCAGTGTTGTTTTGTGATGTAATTGTCTCATGACCCTTAGAAAAAAAATGCACTAAAATATTTAAACTTTCTCCTCCCTCCCCACTATAACGTCTGGAAAAACAGGAGGATAACCTGGATATGTTGCAATATATTTAAAATGTAAATATCTAGGACAGAGTTCTGGGTATTTTGTTGTTGTTTAGAAATCATGCCACATAATTTCCCTAAATGGAGTGGAGCAATATAACTTAAACTGCCACAGCTACTCTAGTTTTGCATCTATATGAAGCACAGTCCAGTCTCCCATTCAGATAAGTCAAGATGAGTAGTAAACCCACAACATATAAAAAAGAAAAAAGTACAAGGATCTGAAGAAACTCTCAATAACATCACTGATATCTGTTTGTTTCCATCGAGCCTATCATAGCACTTTGGAGAGCTGGAAAGGGAGTAGGTTCCAGGAGTTCTAGTCTCTATTCTCATCCCAATCAAAACAGTGTCTCAGGTATATGAATAAACCAAAAAAAAGGGTCAGTATTGGATGATAGGATTGTGTGTGTCTCATTCTGAACCCATTCTGGGACCTTTGTGCTCCCTGTGTGCTCTAATCTGGAATTACCTGGTGAACACATAAACTATCAGCAGTGCCATCAAAACACTTTTGTGCTCTAAAAACTGAGAGCAATTGATCCTGCTTCACAAAGACCTCTTCTCTTAACCCTTTCTACAACATATGGATATGTTATTTCTTTAACTTATGTGATCTAGAAAACTCTGCTTTGAAGTAGATTGTCCTGAGTCACCTTCAATTTTAAGCCTGAAATTGAGTCGCCTTAGCATGAAATTTGTATAAAAGAAGACATGGTTAATTCCACTGAACTGAGACAGTGTGGGGAGGACAAATCTCCATGGACTAGGAAGCTCTCTTTGCATAAACTTTCATGTATCCATTAGTTTCTGCGGACATATGTGAACTAGGACTTGGAACTTACTCCTCTGTACAATCTGGGAAAATACATTACATGAAAAGGGCTCATTATTTTTGCAAGCAAGCAAAGAGAAAAGTGCCAAACAAACATTGTGTCTCTGTTCTAAAACAAACAGAAAAGGACTGTGGCACTTTCCTCTTCACTTACCTAGGGAAATTCCACAGCTGCTTAGTCTGTTTGTTTAGGGGCTCATGGGACAGGTCATGAATCCATGCAGAACTCTACTGATGATAATAATGTTAATGACGTGCTCAAGAGCAGAAAAGCTTGACAAGAAAAAATGTGACAATGAACTGACAAAAGAAGACCTGATGGTAGATTCACACTGCACCACATTCTATTAATGTTTTGCTAAAAGAGCATTTAATGATGGAGAGGAAAGGGTAAGGCTGGAAGGGAAGAGAGTGGGTCATTTAGTCCAACCTCCCTGCTCAAGCAGGGTCATTCTAGAGGACATTGCATGGGATTGTGTCCAGAGAGTTCTCAAAAATCTCCAGTGGGGGAGACTCCACAACCTCTCTGGACAATCTGTTCCAGTGCTCAGTCACTGCACAGTAAAAAGTTCTTCGTCATATTCAAGGGGAACTTCCTGTGCCTCAGTTTCTGCCCGTTGCCCCTTGTCCTATTGCTTGGCCCCACTGAGAAAAGCCTGGCTTCATCCTCTTGACACCTTCCCTTCAGACACTTATAGACATTGATGAGATCCCCTCTAAGTCATCTCCTCTCCAGGCTGAACAGGCCCAGCTCTCTCAGCCTGCCCCATAAGAGATGTTCAAGTCTCTTAATCATCTTTGAATTCCTTTGCTGGACCTGCCTCCAGGAGCTCTATGTCTCTCTGGTACTGAGGAGCCCAGAACTGAACTCAGCCCCCCCCCAGCTGTGGCCTCACCAGGGCTGAGTAGAGGGACAGGATCACCTCCCTTGACCTGCTGGCAACACTTTTCCTAACGGACCCCAGGATCTCATTGGCCTTCTTGGCCGAGAGACACACTGCTGGCTCATGGACAGCTTGCTGTGCACCAGGACCCCCAGGTCCTTCTCCACAGAGTGCTTTCCAGCACTGTCCAGCCTGTACCAGTGCCTGGGGTTATTCTTCTCCAGGTGTACAACCCTGTAGACCTTAGCTGAGGCAAGAAGAATAGTAGAACTGAAGGCCTTTTGGTAACTCTGGGTGCCATTGACCCCAGATGACTTTGAAGTTCCAAGCACTTCATTGTTTCTTCTTCAACTTTTAGTTTAACAGTCCTGATGAGTTTTTCTGTGTTCCCACATGTTTTATGAGCAATGTCCCACATATTTGCTCTGCTCCTAATAGCTATTACTTAAAGAAATCCTCCCTTTCAGAGCAGTGAATGTCTAGGCATTTTCCTGGCTAGACAACTCTTATGGGAAATATGATGAAGTTTGCTGATTTGGAGCATTAGCTAGATCTTATTAGAATACCCCCTCCACACTTACAGTTTTGTAATGACCCTACCAGCCTCTCACCTGGTCTCTCACCTCAGTTACAGGCTTCTGAAAATCTGGTGAGTAGCCATTCAATCTTCATGACAGAGATCATTTTACCAAAGAAAACTAATATCCCAACAGCTGTATTAATCTCACTTGACATTTGCTATCTAAATCAGAGGTGTCCAGGTCAGTCTACCTTTCTAGTATTCGTCTGTATTCAGTGGAGTGAAGAAGGAGCAATTCAGGTTTTGCTGTAACTCCTTTACAATCAGCACATGCACCAGTGTCTGGATAGGAACAATCACTCCCTGAGTAATTAATCTGTACTCTTCACTGGTTGCAAGGGAAGCTGAGACAAGATCCTGAAGCATTACAGGGCTGAAGTTAACATACATCTGTCCCTCTGAAGGTCTCTTAGGACCAGGAATACAATCAGCTCTACTGTCCTTTTTCTCTGTGCACTTGTCCCTTTTTCTTCATTCACTCTTCCTTTTTATCTTTAGGAATATGAAAAGTAATGATGTGGATCCACATTCAAAGCATTTTTTACAACTTTTATATTTCAAATGGGATGAAACAACATTTTCTTCCCCCAAAATAATAATAAAAAATGAAGATATCACATTCGGACAATCTAAGTGTCTGATATGCGAAATTTAAAATTCATCCTATGAATAAAGGCAGACTCACCTGCTCTCTTCACAAAAATAGCAATATTTTGATTTATTTTGCTAGGCTTTTCCACGATTACATAAAAGAATAAAACACTTTCCTAGAGCTGTAGAAATCAAATGCTCAGCTATTTTTCCCAAGTTCTTTAAAAGGTATCAGACATCTTAATGTTGCAGCTATTTCCAAAACTCACTGATTCAAAGGCTGGTTCACAACTTCTATAGACAGCATTATGAACTGTGGCAGCAGCCCAGGTGTGTCAGGGATTAGGAAACGTAGGAGGGGACAGACGTGCTTCAGCCAGTCTTCGGTATAAAAGAATTCTGATTTACTGCAATGAGCTTTGGTCAGGCTCTTAGTTTATCTACTTTTCTACTACTCGTTCACTGCAGATCATGATTACTTAATGGGGCTCGGTGCTGCCCTTAACTGAGCTTAGAGAATAATAGATGATGGAAAATTAATTGTGGGGAGAGCTGGAGGGATTTTAGGGTCTATACTACCAATGAATCACTGATTTTTTTTCGCCCACAGCCACCAGAATGAACAAAACATTGATGGAGTTCTTTGTAGAAGTCGACGATGATAATCAAGGGATATTTTAGGACTTTGTCCAGTTTAAATGATGCTTTGGAGCCAAGGAAGCAACATAAGGTTTGTTTCTTACTGTTGGTCAAACTTTGAGACAAATAATCTTCATTTAAAACTGAAAGACAGGTTCTTTCCTTTTTGTCTGAGCAGTGAATGATATTGAATCCACTGAAATTCTTTCTTTTTGTTTCAGTAGAAACATTGTCTGTTTGCTTTTCCTCCTTACATCTTCAAATTCTGTTGGGAAGTGTCCAGTTTTTAGTTAGTTGCGGGAGGTTGTGTAGGTGTTGGTAAAGGAAAAGAAAGTCAACAACAAGGAATTTTTACATGTGGGGAAAATCTAATTTTATTATGGTCAAAAATACTCCATAAAAACTAGCTTTAAATGAAAATAATTTTCTGTTTAGAACAATACAAACAAGATGCTACCATTCCATATTCCATTAATTATCTTATTTATTTATTTAAGGTTTATTCTGGGACTCCCTGAAAGGAATAATGAAATCTTTCATTAACGATGAAATCCCATCTTCAAACATATTGCTGTTTTCTGGCTCAATTATGGTATATTTTGGAATTTTAGTTTAATATAAAGCTGCATGATGTGTGACTTGCTATTTAATATGATTGTTAGAAGGACTTATCTGCAAAGTAATTGCTTCATATCATACTTGCAGCACAAGAGGGTATTTTTTTTTTCCATTTTCCATTTTCAAAGGAAATCCACTTTGTTTTGCTCATTTCAAAAGCCAATGCAAGGTTGTAAAAAAAGCCAATGCATATGTAAAACTCTCCTGGAACTTAATTTATGCTTTAAAGACTACCTTCAATTAAGCTGGTTGCATCCTTCATTTCAAGCTACTGCAGGCTATTAACTCCAAAGTAAAGCTTTCTTATAGTAAGCTAGTGACCTTGATTTTCCTCTCAGCAGTCCAACCATAATTTATTTAGTACTTGGTGTAACATGGTACTTTGATCCTGAAGGATAAAATGCTGTTACTGGATACACTTTCAACTGGCCTTTATATGGCCCAGAAAATGATGCATCAAATACAGATGTTTGAACACATAACCTGACTTTTCAAACTACTGTTTTCATGCCAAACCCATTATTGCTCAGAATCTGACTGGATACCAAGTCATCCATTCAATGTGCATTGCCTTCATGTGGAAACCATCTGCAGTTGCAGGAATAGCACAGAAGTTATAAAAGCTTATTCAACAAAAATACCACCCTTGAGTTGGGATCAGTATAGGTCAGTTTGTCTCCTTCATAGTCCAGCTGGAGAAGAAGACAGTGTGCAGCGCTCCTTCTCAAGGACAGGTTATATTGGCCTTGGCACAGTGCTGTTCCAATTTCCTTTCTGTCTGCTACACTGAGAATTAGCAAAGGCACCCTGTACTGTGCTTCCGAAGTCTCAACCACCTCCACGTTCAAGAGGTGTTTCTCTTGAGTGCGAGAAAAATATTTAATCCTTTTTCACATACTGCTGTTTTACGTGTAGACCAGAATGTGTTTGGGTGGAGAAACTCCCACTCCAATTCTACAGCATCAGATGAGCAATCCCCACTGCACCAGGCAGGGGGCTGAGTAACAGTTCTTGGCTTTGCAGATGAAGGACCACATCCTTATTTGAATGGGAAAACTGAGTCTCTGAAGTGAATGTGTAAAATCTTTAAAAACCAGTCTTAAGAAGCTGGGGAACTTTTTCATGTGTCACCATGCACTTTGGCTGAAAACATCATTAACAAAAAGAAAGTGCTGAGAAGAAATCATTTTCCTGCTGTGAGTGGCAACATTATTAATCTGTGTGATTAATTCTGTGACTAATAAAGAAACTGTAAGGCACTCTCTTTTTAGTTAATATCACTAACAAATACACATCTGTCACTCAAAATATTGTGTACTCAACAATGTTATTCTTACAATGGTAAATATTTACTATTTATTATGATTGTTCCTTTTGTTTATTATTGACTTGCAGCAGCCAAAAACATACCAGACAGCCTAGGGAGCCACTAGAAAAACATTTTTAAACCATCTTGCCTTAAGGTGAGGCAATTAAATACAACATTAGCTATTTTGACCTTCATTCACAGAAGTCCTTGTCACCGTATGTCCAAGTCCCACAGAGTGGGTGTTAAGCACATGCTGGAGTTATTGGATGGGGAGGGAAGGAACTAAGAGAACTTTTACTGGGTCATGCCTGCAGCCCATGGCTAGAAGTATCCTCCTGCCTTTTACACCAAAGGCCTTTCACTCTTAGCACTGAAAATGTGAGCAAAATTTGATGGAGATTCACAGATTGTTCATCTACAGAAACAATTCCAGCAGATGGATCATGATATTGTGTTTACACTTATTTACTTCTATTCTCAGCCTGAGTAGTTAGAAATGCTGGATATAAAACTTCCTCTGTCTGAGCCGCACCAGTGGTCTGCAATCCATTTACAGAAGACCCCACCAAACCATTAATGCATTTTTTAGACTCCACAGCCCTTGTATGTCTTTGGACCTACAATTCTGAAAGCAGAAATATAGTGGATAAGAAGGAAGCAGTGAACCATCTTATAATAATAATAACTTAGAAGAATGACTCTGATGTTACACATTAATTTCTGTCCAAAATACATGCATTGATTTTGAGGTAGCTTTATGCAACTGCTATTAAATTGTGGATGAGTACAAATACTGCTTCTTATCATGTCATCATCTCCCTTTTCTTATGATTCCTGAGGAGCTGAATAAAGCTATGATAATAATTGCAGCAATGTTCAATTTCCATGCCTCAAAAAACAGCAGAATTTTGACAGGAGGGATGTTTCCCTTCACGATGTAAAATTATTTAACTTTTTAGGTTCTTTGCCTTGTCTTTAAGTTCTTACTCAGCCAAAATAAAGGGCAGATTTTAGAGAAACAAAACAGACTAGATAGACCTAATTGTTAATGAAGTGGGGAAAAAAACTTCAAGTGCAGGAAAAATATGTCTTCTAAGCATTGTTTTTTGATGTTTTCTGCCTGTTATGACTTTATTTTTCTGTGAAATTTGTATGGAATATTTTTTTATACCTTGTAAATTGAAGTCAAATTGTGTTCTTAAAGCATTTCTTTCTCAAGGTTTGATAATTGACTGTATTTCCATAGACTTGCCTGAATTACCTTTAGTTGAGACCATTTTTAGGAGACAATATCAGATCTCAAGACCCATGGCTGTGTTTTCACAATGTTGCTCCCAGCAAACAATCAAATTGGAGACTCCTAAGAAACATAGAGTCTTTTTTAACTAGCAGTATAACTCACTAGTAAATACAGAAGGTTATAACACCTTAAAATAATTTATGGTCTAAAGAAGAAAAGACTTCTCTTGGGAAGTAGTTTTGGCAGGAACTTCAAAAATTGTATGTTTGATAAACAACACTGCGGCTAACAATGCTCAAAGTGCAAGGATCAAGGGAACTTTAAATTAGGAATTTAGACTCTCAGGTCCACATAAAACTATTAAGGAGGAAGACACTGTGACCAAGCAAAAGACAAACGTTTAATGTGTCAATGAAATCAACATGAGAAACATATCTACTGATCTTTTGGGATCTGAGTTTTGACCTGTCTGTACACCAGGATGTCACTGAAAAAAGTGTGACATTTTATCCTAAAATATTTTCCTCCCATCTAAAATTTTTGAGAATCTTCACCATTTTTCTATGTCATCTTCAGGCTTAACATTCAACATGGTAAAAAACCCCACCTAAATATAAATACAGATATAGCTGAGAAAAATGAAATATTAGTGCTATATGATTTTGCAGTGCTTATCATTTTTATCTTTCTGAGCTGCTTTTTAGCTGATATTTTAAAGCAATGAAAAACATTTAATTGGATGATTTCTGACAAGTTCAACCCCTTTTTCTAGGCTGTGGCTTTTGGAATAAATGCATTACTGAGGAGCAGGAGTCACTTGCTTTAAAAGCATGATCTCCTTACTTATAGGCTATCTGAGGATGGATGAATAAATTTGCTTAAAAATTAGTTCCTCTTAACCATACCAAGGTATATGAAGTGTTAAGTTTCGTTCAGCCTCCTCTTAGCTCTTTTGGGCATAACTCAGTACCCTGAATTTAAAGGACTTCTGCATTAGTCTACTGTTATCTTGGTTCCTTTGCTAGGACCATATGCTTTGACAGAGATAAGAAAAAGAGGATTTACTGTTTGTGAATACTCATTATAATTGTAATGAATGAGATAACATCGATTAACAAAGAAATTAAGAGTTCTGTTCTTTGGAGAACAAGGTACCCTCCTCCATCAATCCATTTAAGTACTCAATATTAAACAGGTGAGTTGTTCTACTGATCCTAATTTCTTACAGTTTAAACACCTGTTTTAGTGTTTTGCTAACACACAGACCTTACAGCAATTCCATTTTTCATCAAAAACTTCTTCTAAAAATAAAGCTAATCCGAAACAGGAAAAATATGTTTTGACAGATTGAACACAATCTGTTCACACCTTGATGTATCTAAACAGTTGCATAAAATATTGTATGTATCTAAACAGGTGCATCTCTATGTCCTCACCTTTGTGTATTTGTGAATTACCTTTCAATGTTATGTTCTCCTTTGAACGATTCCTTACACTATTGGTGTTTAGAACAAACTCCTTAATTTCCCATTTAAGTTACTGTTTGAGTCATAATGATGATGTGAGGATATTTCTATTAAGGAATCTCTGTCTTTTCATAGAGAAGAAAGAATGCAAATAACATCTCTGAGCTACAGATATCTGGGTACCAGAGAAAAGAATAGCAGTTTCTTTCATGGCTAAAGAGGTTTCAGCCCTCATGAACATTTCAGGGAGGAGCCCAAACCTGGGACACAACAGTAGCTTCTACTGTAATGGCCTAAGTAACCCACAAATTTATGAAAGAGAAAAAAAGACCACCCTCCTACTAATCCAAAGCTTTCAGTTTCAACTGTGTAAACCCCCAGATACACAAACATACTCCCCTTCATACACCTATACTTCTCACTTCTGTAGTGAGTCCTACAGAGGTGAAGACAATTGTTTTGCACATGATTTGCATAATAACTAGTCTCATTGGAACTGCTGTACTGATTGTAACACAAAAACCTTAGAATTTTTTTTCAGCCTTACTCTTGAAAGTGAGTCCAGCAGCCCATCTCCCTGTCTGTCTATCTGTCCCCTGGTATTTCTAAAGAATTCATCACTAAGGACAGTTTTCCTAGATGTGCAGAGGCAAATTACAGTCATGGGAAGCCTGTGTGTTGAGAAGGGAGCGGGCATAATAGCAGTCCTTGGGAGAGAGGTTGTTATAAGCTCTGCAAAGGTTGCTTTAGTAGACAAGTTGCCCATGACCTGACTTTTCAAAGCCTCTTCTTTATCATTACATTTTCTTTGGTGGGGGGTGGGAACTGAAAAACAAACAAATTTAAAAAAAAAAAAAAAAAAAAAAAAAAAAAAGACATCTCTTTGAAATTAATTGAACAGGGTAAATCTTTCCAGAGGGGCTGGGACAACCACTTGTCCCACACAGGGCTCTTTTTTCATTAAGTTGTTACTTTCCCAGTGTCTCTGTTTAAATGTCTTGCTCTCACAACAGTTGAAAACCATCACAGATGTCTAAAATGCATGCCAAGTCCCACACTGTGACACATGTACAAACCAGCCATGCAATGCTCGGAGGCAGCCTGGCCTCTGCACTGCTGCTGCTTGCTGATGGCACAGTGGATCTTATTTATACCCCAAGTTTTACTCTCTTTAAGTTCCTTTCTCATATCAGTAGTTTTAGGAGAAGTTAACTGCACTGTGGTAAACTGTGATCCAAAATGCAATGTCAGGGAACTGTTTCACCCAAACTACAAGAGCAACCTCATTTTAATGCACGTTACCCTTATGTGCTCCCTCAGGGATCCAGGCAGGCTTCAGCTGAGAGTCACATTCAGGAGTTTTGCTGATGTGATCCTTTGCCAGCTAGATAATCACCTCTTAAACCAGGCAGGCAGGCAGGCATCATTGTGAAACGAGCACATTTTGTGATCATAAAGTGCCATCTTCAGAGTACTTCCAGACCCCACACTGTGATTGCAGACTGCCTGTCCCACACCCTCCCTTTAATTAAGAAGCCTCTTGTGCTCATGCTGGGACTGTTGCACACATTGAACCTTGGCATTTTCAGATCTATTTCTCTTCTTTAAAGCATTATTGCTTCTACACAATCTACAGGGACTGTTGCATTTCAAATGCATCTTTAATGCATTCATTTGTACATAACTTTGCCCCAGAAAAATTCACAGCAGCAACACCAAACTGTCGTCAGCTTGATGTACACACGAGTATTAGACTTAGTTTGACTCTGGGTAAGTAGCCATCTCCTTCAGAAAGTTTCATCAAAGAGATGGCAAAAAAGAGAAAATTGTCAGCATATTTATTGTATCCACTTCCCATCTGTGATGTTCACTGTAGGTCCATCAGGCCAGATATGGGGGAGGCTGTGGCACATTGCACTTAGTGGTATAATATTTCTACAGTATTGCAGCCATTGAACCAGGGATGAGGATGAGACACACATATAAAATGAGATGGAAGAGGAGAAATTGAGACAATCTCAACTGCAAGTACAGCCTTATGACAATCTCCTCCCTCTTCCTTCCCCCTCCCATGGATGGAAGGTCACCCCAACTCCTCTTTTGAAGTGGTTAAATTCACTTCTACTGATAAGAGGACTGAGTGTGTGGAAGATTTTGAATCCAAAGAGAGTCAAAGTCAATCTCAAATAATCTTAATGTAAATTTTCTACTCTTCTGGTAAGATTACCTCATTATTCAGGGATTTCAAGACATGTCTGCAGGTCTTTCAAGCTGGAATAGCTTGAATTCCCTCAGACTAGTCTATTCAGCTGCCCATGACATTAGAAATCAAGAAAATAAATCACCTTTTTTTATAAAGATAAAAATAAGGTCTGGATATACATATTTATTTATATATCCTTTTTTGTCTCCATATACCATTTTATAGAGGGCTCAATCTGATTTTAAAAAAGTAGAGGATTGGTTTGGGGGTTGGTTAGTTTGTTTTTTAAACAGTCAAATGTCAGCTGTAGCAGCTCCTACAAAACAAGATACAACCTTAATAATTTATGCAACCTTTGAGAAAAGAAGGGATTAGTGTGGTGTATCCTCAAACTAGAAATTACTATTGTTCAAAAAGAATACAATAATGAAAAAAAGATTAAACATCTCCATTGAAGCTAGAATTGCTGTTGTAAAGGAGTCTGTAGATAGAGGAATTGACCCTCTTGGGCAGAACAACTGAATCTTTCTGTGAATTATGGAATACCCGTACAAGCTAATGTCTTTCTACAGCCTGTGATGTTTCATAGTAGCTAGAGAAACAATGTGCTGTGATGTGGACCTTGCCACATGTGTAGTGTAGAGTGTTAAATCTAGTTGAGATATCCCAGACAATCTGTAGTCCCAAGGAAGTAATTCTGAAATTTCAGGACTTCAAATCTATTCTTTTTTTTATCTTGGGGAATCAGAGAGGAAGCCCTGCTGCTACAGTAAGACCATCACTCTTTAGTGGCAGTATGTTTTCTGAGATGTATCTTCTTTTGCATTCCTTTGACTTTTAATGATGGAATAATCATTGTTCCCAGATTTTCTCCGGGAAGTCTGAGTTGCTGGGAAATCAGGGAAATCAGTAAGATGTCTGCTTCCAGAAAGCTTTTCTTTATAATCCTAGGCTAAGCCTGCTAGAGTCAATGGCTGTAAATCTGGCACAGAAACAGATATGCAGGGAAATGACATTTCTGTAGAATTATCATAAGTCACAGTCCTTGCTCGCTTTGGACAAGCCTGCAAAGCAGGAGTGAAGAAACACTTGCTTTTCTATCCATTATGCAATGGCATTCAGTGAAGTATTCCCTGGAGGCAGGGTGATGACTTGGGACATGGAAGATTCAGGTTCAGCTCCCTGGTTCACTGCAAAGGCAGCAGATAGGAATAATATGTGCCTACATTTCATCTGCTCTAGTTCACAGCCACGTATGAGCACAAAGGCACCTTCCCTGCTTAGCCCAGCAGACAGAAGCTGTTAGTTTTAACACGGATCAGTTGCCACACCATTGCTCATAGCCTGACTTGCAAAGTTAGGTGTTCCTTCGGTGGCTTGTGATTGTCATGGCCTATACTGAAAAGGAAAGGATGAGCAAAATATATTCCCACTGAGCTTGCTTAGATGGTGATGTCTGCATTATTAAGTACTGCATAAGTCTCTTCACCTTTTGATTTCTTATTGTGTCTTCAGAGCTGTCTGTAAGGCACTGAACACAATTCTAACAGTAGATAAATCATGAGAAAGAATAATAGTTTCTGATCATTTACACAATATGATTTTTTGTTCTAACTTGTCCTTTCTGACAGCTTTCCATAGATTCCAGCCATGGGCTTGTATGCTGTTTTCAAATTTATGTACTTTTGACTCAGCCGAGATGTCTCCCACACAGCTGAACAATTATTTGACTATTGGTTCTTCGATGTTAATACCCACATTTTATTGCTTCATCAATACTGAGTACAGGGTGAAATAGAGCCAGCTACAACTTTTTAAAGCTTAGAGATTGTGGTCATGAAGATGACAGAATCAAATTCTCCTTGTCTCTAGTTTATGGGGTTTGTGCTATTCCTCACAACAGTGACGTATTTTTGGCCACAAAAGTAACATACTAAATTCACTTAAGGCACCTAAGGAGAGAAGCTGCAAGTCCTCCTATTGAATAAACATCAAGTAGCCTCAAAAGAGTTAGAAAACAATGAAATTAGGTGTGTAGATTTTCTATTTTGTGAAGGCAAAAAAATTAAGCCATTACAATAACACATTCATTTTCATTTTTCTCCTTTGCAGATTAATTCTCTTCTTTCTATAAAAAATTATACAGTATTTCTGTTCAGATTCTCAGCTGGGAAATTTGCAGCCCCAAGTAAACAAGATGTCGAAATGTTACAAGGAAAGCAATTTGGTTCCATGTCAGTAACTGTTCATGTGTTTTCTGATCTGTTTTTAAAAGTTGTCAACTTTTAAAAACAAAGAAATGAATTCTGAAGAAAAACTTTATTCCTTTAGGACTATCTAGTGTTGTAGATAACTGAAACCTGTTTCTGTGCTTATGTTGTCTGTATTGCTTAAATGAGATATTAATTAATGAGAGCATAAGAGATTATCATTATAATACATGAAAACAAAGATCAAAATTCTCTGGTACAAATCTTGGCCAAACCTTTTCAAAATGAATATAGTTACCTGGCAGATCTTGGGCTACAGCTGTGTAAGATCAGCTCAGAACTCAGAAAAATGAGGCCCAAAAGTGGCGAATAAAAAAAAAAGAGTTTGGAAATTTGCCTAGTTCAAGCATCGCTCATCTGTCAAGCACTGCTCATTTGTCATCCTGCTGATGCAAAACTATTTACATAGAATAGTTGGGGAAATTGTCAAAACAGACTGAGGCTTCCTCCTCAGAAAAATTATCAAAATTACAGAATAGATGGGTTGGAAAGGACCTCTTGAGATCCTCAGGTCTGATTCTCTTGGCTGGTTAGACAGGGAATAGTCATACTCCCACAGTGTTTAATAAAGTCTGTCACTCAAATGACAGAATATGGTAGGAAGACATAAAACAAACAGAGTCAGGTGGGTAACAAAACACTGAAAACTAATTATGATTCCTGTTGAAAATATCTGATGGATAATGAGTTTTGATTAAAATTAATATTTTTGCAGGTAATATTGACTTTCTGCGTTT
>JAWWLV010000183.1:13356225-13379768 GCA_035041135.1 Platyrinchus mystaceus | reverse complement strand
TCTGTCTGTCTGTCTGTCTGTCTGTCTGTCTGTCTGTCTGTCTGTCTGTCTGTCTGTCTGTCTGTCTGTCTGTCTATTTACCTACCTATAAAGATATATATATATAGAAATATATACCAGGAAATATATCTTTCCTCTGCTGCATAGAGATGTTCTGAAGCAACTTGAAGTGAAAGACAACATGCCTAGAATTTCAGATAATATTTATCCTTAATTCTACACCTCAGATGGAGTAAGAGAATTGAGATGCAACAGTTATTATTCAAACATAGGTGGAATACAACAAAGGTCATGAAATCTCATACTTTGGAGATTTCAAATATGCAACCTATGTTGCCAGAAAGTAACTAACTCTCTTCCTAATGTAAATCAGCCAAAGTACATATGACCATATTTTCCTGTATTTTTTGATATTTATCAAGTGCTGGCAAAATCCTTTTTTTGCCTTCATCCGGGTGCAAGACTCTTAGAGACCTCAGGGAGCAGATGTGGTATTCATGATTTTGTTCTGAACAATCTGGATGTTTTGAAAATATTCATAGGAAAACCAGCTACAACACCAGATGTGAATGTAGTAAAGCAGCATCTTGTGTTTACACTTTAATTTCTCCAGCTAGAAAGGCTGGAGTGTTTATGCACTGGGAACTCATAATACAGGCTGCATGCTCTAATAATGCTGTGCACCTTTCAGTGCTCTGCAAGCCTTCTGTGCAGAGGACCCAACCACTACAAAACGGAGTCCCCCACAGGTCTGTGATACAGCACCTGTATATTAATTCTTAATAGTAATAACCTTAGTGTAGGAGTAAAGGGTAAGTGAGAGCTGCATCTAGCTGCAGCTGCTTTGAGCTGGCAGATCTCTAGGTGCTTCTGTGTGTGTGTGATTTTTACAGCTTTAGAACATCTGTAAGACTCACCGACTTTATAGTGCTGCTGCAAACACCTCTAAGTAATCAGGGTCCAGGAATCTAAATTCAAAGCACACAGAATGGAAATCCCAGCTCATCTTGTGTTGTGAAAGTGGTATTTTTCTGTTCTGCATGTTTTTGGAAGCCAAGTAATACCAAAGCAAGAAAAAAAAAAAACCCATCTGGCATTGTGGCAGCCCATGTAATTAATACTGCAGGCAGTAGTCAGGTAAAGAATCTGATTCTGAAATTCATGCCAGGTTTGAAGTGCAGCAGAGATAGTGCTCTCTATAACAGAAGAAAGTGATGACATTGCATAAAGCTCAAGCCTCTGTATTTCCTAACAGTGGTTTCAGAGTGGTCCTTATATGTGGTGCTCAGAATGCTCAAAAGTAGGAGGTAAAACCAGGGAACCTAAGCTGCTGTTAATGGGATGTGGTGAAGGCAGAGGTATGTGCTAATGGCAAAAGGATGCCGGACAAGGCTGTATGCCCTGCCAGGAGGTCTCCACAAGTCACCACATTTGTCCTTCTATGTCTCTGCAATTAGGTGGGTGAGGATTCAGCTTTGGGGATTTACAATCAGTGTGTGACTAATAAAGCCAACAGCACTACAGTCAAAGATGCAGAAGAGCTACTTATTACTAAAACACTTCTGATAGCTGTAATAGAGACCTGACAATGAGAGCTCCTGTTCTGAAACCCAAACATACCACCAGGGTGGAAAAGGAGTGCAGCCTTAAGCAGATCTATGGGAAAGAATAGTGATGTAACTGCAAAGGCAGTAACCCTGCAATGCCAATCTCTCAAACGCTGAGCAAGCCAACATCCTCATTTCATCCTGCTCTGCTTCACCTCAGTCTTGAGACTAAATTTTTCCCTTTTAGTCAAGACATTTAATGACAAGGAGGAGTAAATTGAAAAACTTTCCTTCTGATTAAATCAATGAATTCTCTCTGTGGCTGTTAGAATAAATGTTCAAGGAGCCATAGAGCACTACGTCATTGAAAATAGGCTGAGTTTACATGGAACTGATTTGAGCCTGGTATTTTATGACTCCCGTGTGAACTTGATGTGGCCAAATTGGCTCTCCCTTAGGACACTTTATCAGGGAGTTATATCTTTTGCCTAATTAACGTGACTCAGCACTAAAAGACATGACTGTATAGAGGATTCAATGTGCAGGCTGCAGTGGCAAAGGAACACTTTACAGTGAGAGGCAGTGGTGGTTTTAAGAAAACCGCTCAGGGGAAAAAAAGAAAGAAAGATCCTATCCTGTTTTTCCCCGACATCATATCTATGTTTGGAAACTTCCTCCCTAAATCTTTAATGAAGGCAGAATGGGGTTTGAAAAACAGCTGGAGGACATTGATCTACACATTCCAATTTGTTTATGTATAAAACATGCATAAAGGATTAAATGCTGCTTAACAGTTTGTCTGCTTTCAGCCGCTTTCATGCCTCTGCTTTGCTATAGCACCAATCCATGTCAGAAGATACCCTGGGGGGCTTTTAAATAATAAATAGGTTTCTTTGGAGGATGTCTTTTTTTTTTAATCTAATATTAATTGGCACACAAAATGGTAATTATACCTGGTCTAGAAATATGCTGTGCCACTCATTTTTCCCTGGTCGATGGCATTTGCCCTGTCTCACAGTAGCTGTAGGAGCATGGAAGGCCAGAGCTAAGGCTGGAGAGTGACATCAGACTAAATTAAGTGCTCATACATTTATGTATCAGCATAAAGCAATGTAAATGCATTTATAAGGAATGAATGATTTATCAGGAAGTCATTTTGATGCCTTTCTGTTGCATGTGACTAATATGGTGAACAACTCAGTTCATTGATTCAAGTTCAGGATCCTGGTTCGTCTGTCATTATGAAGGGGCTGCTTCAAAATCCTGAATTTTAAGTACTTTTCTTTTTTTTTTTTTTTTAGCCTATAGAGGTTAGTTCACCTCTATCAGTCTGACTGATTTGTTAAGCAAGAAATATGACTGGCTCTGCTTACAAGCTAAATGCTGAAAGTGGTCTCTTCAAAATAATACATTGCATTTCCCACTCATCTAATCCTGTTTTACAGAGAGGCACACAAAATAGACTGGAGAGGCTGGTAATTTAAAAAGATAGGCAGCTGTCCATGCTATGGGAGGTCACAGACACAATCTGTGTATAAAGAACCAAATAAGTTACCTGTCACTCAGCTCAGGAGGGGCAAAATTCTACTTTGTCATGGCCTAAAATCCAAATCTTCAGCTGTTCTGCAGATATGCCACTGATAACTGACAGCTCTGGGGCATAGCACGGGGATAAGTTTGTAGATAAGATCAAAACACTTCTAACAGAGATGTGAGATTCAGTCTTATGTTGGATATGCAAAATTTGTTATCTCCCAATGATATATCTGTCTCCAGCATTCTTGGTTCACAAAGTGAGCCATGCCAAGTTTCACAATTGCATCCTATAACATGGAAAAGCACCATATGGTTACATTCTTTATTCTTATCCCAACTGTCACCATGACTCCAGGGTCTTTTATGATCCAGTATCAGGCAGTAGGATCAGCAGAGGTAAAACTGAGAACTCTAATATCTCTAATGGGATATGTTCTGGCAGCACATGTAGTCCAGGCTCTCATCATAATGATCCACCATAACTAATACCAGCACACTCACAGAGAAACATCCAAGGAATCAGGAGCATATAGAGTTAAAGATCCATACATTTAGCATTCTGTATTATCTTTCTGTTGAGGACAGACAAATGTTCCTGTAGTTTATAGCACTGCTAGGAAAAGCCAGAGCGTACTTTAAGAGAAACAAACCAGGCCTTCTGGGAGGAATTCCCCCAGGTATAAACACAAGAGTGGAAAACTTGTGAAAACCACGGACTGCAAGAAAGATTTGCTGATGAAATCCCCAGAAAATCCCTGCACAGGCCAGACTTCGCTTAACTCAAGGCTAAACTTAACTGATCAGAGGTGCTGTCAAGCATTCAAGTTATCCACACGATGGAAACAAATGCTTACCACTGATCAGGTGACTGCAGCTTACAGTACAAATCGTGCCTCTTCAACCTTTTTTGTTATTTCCAGTTGAATGTTATTCCTGGCTGGTTTAAGCCAAAATTGTGGTTGTTTTAATTAATTAGCAGAAGAAATGCATGCACATCCTGTCAGACTCTCTGACCAAAACATAGATTTAAAGGACATAAAGGAAGAAAAAAGAAATCTTAAACTCCAAAGAGACAAGAATGGTGGGTCATTTGCTTGGTAAATATAAATTGGTATATTAAGTTCAGTAGAACTAAAGGGACATATTCAAGAAAGATGTTGGTTCAACCTACGCATCTTTCAAAGCCTGATTGGGCCTTTCTCATCCCTCTACCAAATGCCATGTGACAAATTAGGCACAGAGAAGTGAAACTACTTATCCCATGTCAACAGAAAATTTGCAGAAGAACTCAGAGATCAGGTTTTCCCACCCCCACAGTCCATCACCTAGTTGCATAAAGGCTATCCAGAAAATAACTTACAGTATTATGACTGGGTCAGAAAAGCAGCTGAGTGTTTTGGTTTCCATTTGCTACCAAATGATTAATTGAAAATGAGTGCTAGCTCCTTTCCCATGGAAAGGAGATAACAAGTGTCATTGCTTTCTCATTTACATAATGAGATTATAGTTTTCTTAATTTTAGTCAAGATATATTCATAACTAAGCTACAAGGAAATATTTTGGTAGTCAGGGTGCATGCTTCCTCACCCCTCCAACCCCTGGTACCCAACACTTTCAAGATTCAAGCCCCATGGCCACCCCTGCCTGAGGATCCTTAACCCTACAGTCTTCTGTCTCAATGCATGCACATTTCTCACACCTCACCTGCATGGTATCTGAACCAATGCTCTTGCCCACAACCTAATATAGCTATTGACTCCAGCCCTCACTCCTGGGCACAGTTCCCATAGGTCTTTTGCTTTACCTGCCAGCCTTCAGCAGATGCTGAGGTCACCTAGACACATATGTTTAGGAACCTGAATCCATCCTATGAAAGAAATTTTTTAAGGATCTTAAGATTGCTTCATCAGTATCATCATTAGAGGAGTATCAGGTGATTAGAGAAAAACCATTTCATATCTCGCACTGAGGTCTGTCCCAGTCCAAGTGTTCTACTCTGGTACTCTTTGGATCTTGTCCTAGGTTCATTTGAAAAAGAAAACAAAATCATTACCCTTTTTTTTTTCTTCTTTTCAATGTACTAAATATAGATGTATAAACAAAAACCTCAGCTAGATAAAGATAGCAGCACACAGATGGCATAAAAAACAAAGCATTTAGCAAGCTCTGAGACAGGCTGTACCCATATACACTTTGCATTACAGCTTGTTGCCAGCCAATATAATTCCACAACAGTTAAAAATCTCATTCAACCTTATAAATTATCTCACTTTATCAGTGAATAAATATTACAAATATGTCTCTGTGACTCTTCTATAAAGTCTGAGTGGTTTGGGGGTTTTTATCCTAAAATATTTACATTTTATTTTATGGGCAAGTGGTTTCCTGCTCTCAAAACACTTTGTTGGATGCTTTCCCTTTCTGAAGCATGGATCCATCCAGTATGTACACTTGTTAGTCCCAAGAATGTGGGGACTAGGGGTGCTGAGGTAGCAGATGTTCTCAGTCTATTCTGCCAGGCAAATATCGTTATCCAGAGTACATTTGGCATTAGATGAGGGAAAGAGCATTCCTTCTAGGCTTTCCAGAACTGCTGAGCTAAATTCTCCTATTCACCAACTAAACTAGTTATGCTTTTCTTTGTGCAAAGCAGATAAAAATGGTTTTCAGAGAAAAGTCTAGTTCTCTAAGTCTGTATTTAAAAAAAAACCCTTGACATTTTAATTACAATTTTTAATTTAAATAATTTATATTCACATTTTGAATGTCAATAACTTCCCAGACTTTAATTAATGTAAGTTAAAACCAGAACCTTCAAGATCTTTATAATGAAAAATAAATACATATCAGACAATTTTAACATACATTTTATGGGCTTTGCTATTTCTTGCTTATTCTCTTTCCAGCCCATTCTCTACAGCAAATTGGGAAACATTTCAGTAAAAGAGGAAGTAAGAAAAGTGGGCAATGGGCAAGGAGAACTGGAAGCCAAAAAGGGAAAGATAGGAAAACTGAACATAGACTCTGTGTATTTGATGTTTAAAAAAAAAAAAACTTTTTAAAAATAAAAAAGAGAAAAAAATCATGAAAACATGTGAAACATTCATACTTTTAAAACATATCTTCCATATCATTCTCTCTTTTTTAATTTTATTTTTATTTTTTCTCAAAAAGCTTCAGGAGCTTAGAAAAATCTGGTAGGATGCCAGTATTTAAAAAATGCAAATGGAATTACTTGCATAATTACAGGTCTGCCAGGTTCACATTGATCCTGGGGAAATTACTAGAACACTGGTACAAGACTCCATGAAGAATTAACAAAACTTGAAATAATTAATGGCAATGAACAGTTTTTCATTGAGTTTTTGTGGCCTTGAAGTGAATGTGAGGTATTAATGAAATGCCATGGCCAAAAGGTAGGGCAAGATCTGAAGCAAAAGACAGAACATGAGCTAAGAAAGAGGATATCCATACTATGGTGTAAATGTCTGTGAAAGACTTGGAGTTGAAATTCAAGGAGGATATTGAAAAATTGAAGAATGAGTTCACTGGAAGATGAACCTTATAGTGAAAAATGCAAAGAAATCGGTAGTATATTTAAGCCCAGACTGGATTTTTCCCCCTTAAAGTTATATTCTCCTACAGATAGGAGTTAAATCTGAGTGCCTTGCCAATGTTAAGGAAAGATAAACTCAGTATGTCGATGAATATGTTTTATGAAACAGATACAGGCATTTAGAAACTAAGTCGATACTTTTTAAAAATGCTGTTACATCTCTTCCCCGTGTTCTGAAGATTAGCAGATACCCTGCAGCAGAAACGAAAGGAGTGGAAAAGAAAAATAATGGAAGTAACGTTTTAAAGTGGGAAGTGGGCCAGAAGGGAAAAGAAAAGGAAGAAACTTAACTTTTTTCCCTCGTATCTTACCTAAAGTGTACAATTGTACACTTTTTGGTTTTTTGACATGTAATAAGTAAAGTCATTTACCTTCCCCTTCTTCTGGCACAGACCTAACTTTCCCAAACACATGCATTCACTGCCTTGTTCAGGACTGAAGCACCCCTCATTAATCTCTAGCTTTTTGGAGGTTATCACTTTATCTTTTTCTTGCTTATCTTCATTATGGAACTCAATTATAATGACCACACTGACATGTCATGAATCACACGAGCAGAACACAAATCAGGGTAACTGGTGCACTTAGTTATAGTGGAGGCTACAGAGAACAGAGCCAGAGAAAATCCATGAAAAATTTCTAAAATAAGGTGGAGAGAAGAAAGAGAGAGAGCGCCACATTTTCTCGCTAGAGATCGTTTTCTCAGTAAAGGAAATTGCAGCAATAACCTTTGCTTGAGATTAAACTGTTGTCCTTTACAGTGCTTTGCATGGGCATGGCTTTTGATTCAAAATAGACAATAATAATGAAAACAACAATGCTTAATTAATTATTGGATGGGATGAATTCCAGATGACATAAGAGAATTCAAGTCCCAAATCAAAAATGTCCTTGAAACACTGCTTAAGTACACCTATAGTCCCTTTGGACAGCTCTGGTGATGCTACAGAGATGTTGAAGTTACAAAAGCCTTCCAGGATCAATTACTACTGGATAAGAGGTGAACTCAAAGAACTACTTAGCATTAAGATCAGACTTTGTCGCTTCACTGGAATGGTTCTAAACAGTCTCAGTCAATTTGATAATATAATCCTTCAGCATAAGACCATGCTTTATTACTTTACTGAGTTGCTGACAGAATTAGTGGAACAGATGTATGGTTTTCAAGAGGAAAGCTGAGTTCATAAAACAGATAAATTATTTCCCTTCTTATTCTCTAACCTGCTGGAACCATGGAGAATTTTTGACTCAAAATCATTGTAATTTTAATTTTTACCTATGAAAAGTGAACTTTAAACCTTTTTACTTTGGAGTAAAAATATAATTCCTTTGCTCACTCAGAAATCCAGCTTAACTTTTCCAAGAATCAAACACTTTTATTACATTCCTTTAGTTTCCTTTAAAATAATTGATTAGACAATAAACGTAAAAAGTACATTCATTCTAATGTGAGAAAAATTTTACCTCAACCTCCAACCTGACACATTTTTCTTCCACAAAAGCTGCTAAATTGCTGTGAAACAATTTGATACTGCTTGTAATAAATTTTTAAACCTAAGTTGTGTAGATATAAAATGACAAATTTAACTGCACTTATATTAAAGCAATTTTCTGCCCATCAGAGAGATGAGAAAATTAATATGCAAGGCATTAACATACAGTCAGAAACACTGTGCACTGCAACTGAAATAGGGATTTTTTATGCCACCACTTATATTTTATTGCTTTCTCAAAAGGAAAATACTAAAAATTACAATCCCTGCATTTGAAGGAGGCTCATTAGAAGATTATATACTTTGTGGGAAAGCATGAATGAATTATGGGGCAGTCATGTTTACAAACCCTTAATCTATTTTTTTGTTTTTAAATTTGTTTCACCAGCGAGCTGCTCCGTGCAGCAGTCAGCAATCATTGGTACACAGTGTAGCATTCATATTCTGTCATGAACCTTGCTGCTGGCCAAATAAAGCTGACTTTGAGAAACTAAGCATATTATTTTAAGAGCCTGATATATTCAACTTTTCTGAAAAAAAAAAAAAAAAAGTAGATTTGTTCCTTCTCTATGTTAACCCTCCTGTTCTTGTCGGCCTCAGCTTTCTCTTGGGTCTCACACATGCAGCACCACTTTGGAGCTTGACATGACTGAATGAATCAGAAGCTCCTTGCCCTGAGGATCCACCAGCTTAGCTTAGGTTTCAGGACTGCAACTGTACATCATTAGGGCTTTCTCATCCTGTTTCACTCACAAGGAAAGATTCAGTCTTGCTCACTATGCACCTGCCCTCCTTCCAGAGTTTGTTACCACTTCAGTGCTGTGGAGGTGAAGCAGGCAATCCTCTGGGAGGTAGACAGGGTACTGTATCCTTCTGAGGAATCAATTTTGAATTGGTTTAATGTATATTAAAGCTAAGCCTAGGAGCACTGCAACTTATTAAATCAGAAGTCTAGAGCCAGAATGATGTCCCTGAACTTAGTTTATCTTCTTTGTGAAGATAACTTCTCATCCTCATGTCCTCTCACCCTGCTGCCCTTTCTGTTAGTGGTGACTCTTTTTTCTCATTTACGGAAAATCCATCTCACCCTACTCCATTGCTGTCTTATCCATCCAAATCAGAACAGAAAATAACATTTCAAAATCACTGCTCTGCTGCAAAGTATGCTTGCTCGTTTGGCCAGTATTACTCTGTCTTCATTGCCAACTGTCTTACCTTCTCTACCTCAGCTTTGTTTATTCCAGATACTACTCCTTGTCCCCTAAGACAGAAGCAATAACCAGCTGCAGAATAGATGGGACTAAAGGACAGTGTGTCACTGAATAACTTCAAAGTTCTAAGAACAAGTTCCCTCCTTTCCTTCTCAGCTTCCCCCTCGGGAGGATGTTGCTTCTTTGCGCAAAATTGTATTTTCCCCTCATACAGCACCCAGATGGTTCACACACTGGGTGAATTGTAGAATCACAGAATGTTTTGGGTTGGAAAAGGCATTTAAAGATAAGCTAGTTCAACTCCTCTGCAATGGGCAGGGACATCTTTCACTAGACCAACCCAGCCTTGAGCAACTGCAATGATGTGGCATCCACAACTTCTCTGGGCAAGCTGTTCCACTGCGTAACCCCCCTCATAGGGAAGAATTTCTTCCTTCTATCCAATCTAAATTTACGCTCTTTCCTTTTAAAAGCTTTTCCCCTTGTCCTGTCACTGCAGACACTGATAGAAGGTCTTTTTCCATCTTTCTTACAAGCCCCCTTTATATATTTAAAGGTCTCCAAGGAGTATGTCCTCATAGCGGATCTTTCTGCAACTGATGGCCACAGAGAATCAACAGCAAGCAGGTAAGACCCTCTTCTCTCCATGCCCATCGCTCAGTCTGTACAGGTAAGCCTTTTTACACGAAACAATAATACTAGCCTTGAAAAAAGTGGATAGGTGGAAAGCCAGGCTGTATCATGGAATAATAGCTCAGTCTCTCGAAGTCTCTTCTTGTCTCACATCTGCGTATTTTTTCTTTTCTTGAAATAATGCATAACTTCTCTCTCAGTGTGGGAAATAAGACTTTTGTATTATAACTTTTACATAGTGCTTTCTTAGCTAGAAAAAGATGCAAAATATACAACTTAATTTAACAACAAGCTTTAGTTCTAAAACATAATGCCATCGGCTGACACCTTCTTGTTGTTTTGCAGCCTTATTAATGACCTCCAATTTTCCATTTACAGATTATAAAGCCACTGCACTATCCAAGTGTGTGCATTCTTTTTTGAAGTGTATAATGAAAAAAACCCAACCAAACAAACAAAACCCAATATGTTATATTTGAATCTGTCACAAAGGCCACTTTGACCCACTCAGTTTCTCATGAAAATATCTCTTGGCAAAAAGGTAAATTTTCAAACCCAGATATACTTATGGAAAATGTTTCTTACACTGATGAGTTGGGGCATTGATCTACCTTGGGGTGAGGGGGATGGAAATTCCATCAAGACTAAGTGAAGCTGTTTTTGTTTTGTTTGGGTTTGTTTGTTTGTGGTTTTGTTGTTGTTGTTGTTTGTTTTGTGGGGTTTGTGGGTTTTGTTTGGTTGGTTGGTTGGTTGGGTTTTTGTTTGTTTTTTTTTCCTGGAAGATCTGGGCAGGGTAAGATGAATAGAGAAGAAATTATAAATGTGTAATTATCCTGTTCCTCAAGACTTTTCAATACTGCAGCTGTGTCCAAATTTGAGTCCTCTTCTGTTGGGACACATGAACACAGAAAAGTACAAACCAGAAAGGTCTTTTTAAATTTTTTTCTAGTTCTTGCACTAGCACACAGACAGGTGGAAATCTGGGATTCACGTGTTTTCTGTCTGTGGGACTTTATCTTGGATCCATTTTTTTCAACTACACAACATTCATTACCTGTGTCTTTGAGGTTCTCTTGAGTCTATTTCAACAAGTTCAAAGTAAAAAAAATGGGCTTTGCTCATATTTCACTGCTATTGTTGCAACTGAGTCAAGTAAAGGGCTGTATTCTCATTGTCTCAATTGAATACAGAACCAAAGAAGCTCAAAATGGGAAAACACTAGTAGAAATGATTTCATATCAGTCAAACAACATTGTTTGAGTTGAATTACCACCTGATGATCTGATGATCCTGACTGTCTTCCCTCAGTTGACAACTTCAGCCATCCTGAAAAATGCTTCTCTGACTTTCCCAGGTCCAAGCTTTGGGTTACTCCTTTTTTTCTTTGTTTTTGTTGTTGGTTGATTGGGTTTTTTTGCTTTGTTTGCAGATTGTTTTTTAGTTCAAGGCTGTTTTCAACTGAAAAAGAATTCACATTGCTTCTTGCAAATGCATTAAATAAATTATATATCACAAATTAGTTCAGTTTGGTTTTTTGTTGGTTTTTTTTTTTTTTTTTTTTATAGAGAAGGCCTGTGTGGTGTCCCACGTATAGTTTTTTAATGCTGGGGTTCTGTCCACAAAGGCACCAATATCCTGTTTTATCTGCTGGGGCATCTTAACTCCTACAGCCACTGCTATCACAATCCTATCAATGCCACCTCAACATAAGATTTTGTAGAATTGTCAGAGTGAGAAATTGCAGTAGCTGGTGGAATAAATCCTCACTGCAGGGTAAACACAAGAAAAGCCCCACCAATATCACCCTTTCTTATGCCAGTTGGATGTGGGGTTCCTGGAGAGGAGAGAGAAGAAAGGACCAGTCTGTTACTCCCTGCAAACTTAATCAAGTCCTGTGGCAACATTTTACCTACCCGCAAATAGGATCCCCACAAGAAACTATTCAGTGTGTGTGGTATCTGCAAACTATCCCACTATTTACATTGAATTGCAGAACGGGGAAGCAGAGCAGAGGAGCTTGACACAGGAGATAGATGAGGTGTATGAATATGATTTCTCCCACACACAAATGAAGGCAGCAAATTCAGCTGCAATATGCGGCATCAGGATATTTATTGCTTGCAGGTGTTCATGAAAATATATGAGAATCCCATGAGGTTCACAGATTTTAGAAGGAATTATTGTGCACCTGGAAATTTGTCCTGCGAAGTATGGTATTTGTTTCCTGTTGTTATTTGCTGTCCATTCTTTTCTAGTCACCATGCATTATTCATGGCTGTACTTGTAGGAGAGCCAAATTCTACAGATACTCTTCATCAACAAGAGGGCACAATTCAGACAGAAAATCCTTCTTTGGAAAGGATGACTTGTTTGTTTAAGAGATCCAGTACAGAGTGAATTTACCTTCTTGAGCTTTTCTTTTAAAGCTAAATTTCTGTAACCTATTTCCAAAAAAAAAAAGACAACCCATTTATAAAGAATTTGGGAAGCTGTGTAAAATTCCCTTTCCTTGAAAAATTTTTAATGGAAAGTGTGTGCTTCCTTCTCTTTGCTGAGGAAGGAGTAACAGCGGAAAAATATGCCCTGGTGAGCCCTTCCTTGCACATCAAGGATCCATACTGCTCACAAGCACCACACAGGCCAGTTCTGTTAGTGTAATGTACTGTGGGGTATATCTCAAGGCTTATAAGACACTTAAATGACAAAAGATGTGGTAAAAAATATGACAAAGTACACAGATCTAACATGACTTTTTGGCAGATGACAGGATTCACAACAGAACCTGAGGAGTGTGCAGGAGGTGCAACCATTAGTGTAGTCAGAGGGATGCCTGTCATGTCTGGATTTTGGCTGAGGGACACAGTTAATTTGGCAAGCATCAGCTCCCCACAGCCTTTAAGAAAAGAGGTGAATGTGTTCCTGGAGTTGTTTGGCCAGACAGAATGGAACCATTTTTTGCAATTATTTAAAAATCACAAAATCTTTCCTAAAAGTAGGGCAAATGAAAAAAGTAGCTGCAAATAGGAGGAAAAACAAATCAGATCCCATAGATTGTTGATGTCATCAAAATACTGAGATCAAAAAAACTTCTGTCAAGTAACATTTACAGAAAAAAAAAAAGACTAAAATTATTATTAAAGCATTTCAGGTTTTCCTTATTTTTTTTAGTACTATTTTGTACTCAAATGTCAGCCTTTTAAATGTAATCAAAAATTGAAAAAAACTGTGTGAAATAATATAAATTTTCTTGTTGTTTCTGTAAAATGTACTGCTGTTCCCTTCAGTCATGTCTAATAGTTCATTGTTGTATTGGATTTGCAGGGCAAATCATTGGTAGCAGGAGGGCAACCGGGGTGGTCTCTGTGAGAAGCTGCTGGAAGCTTCCTCCCTGTCTGAGAGATGCAATGCCAACTGGATCCAAGATGGACCCATGACTGGCCAAGGACAAGCTCATCAGTGGCAGTGGTAGCACCTCTGGGGTGTGAGATTTAAGGGAAAAAAACCCCACATGCAGCTGGAGAGAGAAGTGAGTGTGTGAGAGGAACAGCTCTGCAGGTCCAAGGTCAGTGCAGAAAGGAGGGGGAGGAAGTTCTCATGGAGCCAGAGCAGCGATTCCCCTACAGCACATGGAGGAGCCCATGGCAGAGCAGGTGAATATCCAGAAGAGGCTGTGACACCATGGGAAGCTCATGCTGGAGCAGGCTTCTGGCAGGACCTGTGGGAAGCAGGTTTGCTCGCAGGACTTGTGACCACACAGGAGACCCACACTGGGGCAGTTCATGCAGAACTGCAGCCTGTGAGAAGGACTCATGCTGGAGAAGTTCATGGAGGACTATCTCTTGTGGGAGGGACCCCAAGCTGGAGCAGGGAAAAAGAATGTGAGGAACCCTTCCCCTGAGGAGGATGGAGCAGCAGAGACAGTGTGTGGCAAACTGACTGCAGCCTCCCCTTCTCCATCCTGCTGCACCGGTGGGGGAGAGAGAGAGAGAAAAGAGAGAGTGAAGCTGTGCCCAGCTGGGCAGTGATAGAGCAGCTTTGGTGGGCAATTGGTGTCCAGCCACAGTTGACCCACCTCAAATATTAATAGATCAGTCAACTGTCTAAAGTCATAGCTAAAACTGGACTGTAGAAGACTGAGAAAATTCTGTGTTGCTAACAAAACATTTCATTTTTTATCATGTTAATAAAATGATTATAATTACAAAATAAAGCTCTTTTACCCTCTTACTGCACAAGAGGGACAAGACAGCTTGACTTAATGGAAGAAAATTATTAATGAAGGAACACGAAGAACTTTTTGCATGCTGGTCTTTCCCAAGGAGGGAACAGTGGGGAGTCAAATGCAAAGTGTTATTGCATCAGAGGAGGCACAGTTCTCTGTTTAGCTTCTGTATTTTCATTCAATTTTTTGTACCATACCATTTTGAAGCTGTTGTTCAGCCTTCATCTGAATAAATCCCAGACTCAGAAAAGAGGTGCTCAGAAACCCTATCAGCTTGTCTACAGTCATTCAACATAGGTCAGCCTGTTTTTCTGGGGTTTTTTCCCATTGTTTTCATCCCAGATTTAAAATCTTCCATTTTCCTTTTTGAATGAGGGGAGCCTGAATCTGCAGCAGTCTCATTCATCTTCTCTTGGATGAGGGGGAGTATTTCCATTCACTGGAATTCAACTCGCTTTTTACATACCAGTTTCTCAACTCTATCTCCTGTCCAGTTTCATAACTTGTGAGAAAAACAGTTACTCTATAACTACATTGCTGTCATTAGCATAGCAAAACAAGTTGGAGGCCTGCTCACAATTTGGTTTTCAGTCTGTTTGGGAGGGAAAGGTAAGACTGCCCGTATCTGAGAACATGTGGCAAACTGACAGCTTTAATTTTAGATGTTTTACACCTCTAGCATCAGCGCCTTATCAGTTCTCAGAAAAGAGTTATCTGATGGGGTGTTTCTTTTTATGTTAGAACACATCCTTAAGTAACAGATCACAAATATTCCTCTTGAAACTCCTGCTCCCTGATAAATGACCATCACATGCTATTAAAAATCTCTGTGCTCTCTGCTGTTATTCTTACAATTTAGACAGCATGATACCAGTCTCTCCAGATAGCTTTGCTCTCCTGTCTGGAGAAAAAAGTCCAGGTCTCCATACTCCAAAACAAATATTGTTTAGACTAAGGCAGCCTTGAAACACACTAGAGTAATTAGATTAATTAGGAAATCAACAGCCTTTGAAAAGCTTGGAGTAGAAACCTTTGCCTCTGTCCCAAGGCAAAATCCACAATACCTAGAAGCTTTGCTGCATTTGAATCTGAATTTGTTAGTAACAATAGGGTATTTCTTTAGCATACAAATTGAAACTGGGATCGTACTGGAGTAGGTGTAAATATATAGAGATCAGATTGTGCTGAAGATTTTCCAATTTAAATAGGCAAAGGGTGAAAATAAGCCAGAACTCAGATGCACAGAAATTTGCTTAGAACACATTCAAGAAGAGAGCTAGAAACAATCTCATATGTTTTGGCCTCCAGTCTAGCTATTCTCTGAATCCTTATTTATCCTTTAATATTTTACACAGAAATAATAATAATAACAACTATAATAATAATAGTAATAATAACAATATTATTATTTTTCTTACTCATTGAGGGAAAAACCCACAACCTCAAATAATTTTTCATACCATTTGCTTACATGACTGATATTTGCATAGCTAAACCCCTCTCCCTCATAAACACTATTTCCTATGCCTAACTAAGAATTATTTTGTGATAAAATTGTCTAAACTTCCTCATCATTAACTTCTTTAAATTATACTGTCTGAAGATGTTTATGGATTTGCTAAGTAATCTACTGTGGAGCACAAACTGCAAACCAAAGTGAAATTGAGTTCCCAACTGACTGAGAAGGTAATTAATGATTTAACTGCACAACTGTTAGCAGATCTATAATGCAACTTAAAAGCTAATTGAGAACTGTACAGCCGAAGGAAAGAGGAAAGTATAGTGTAGCCACAGTACTCCTTTGAGTAGCATTTGGTCAGTCTGCTGTCAGGGAAATTGAAAAAATAGCTATCCCTACCTCATATAAAAATAAAGACACTATACAAAAATATGTGCTAGCTTTGGGGAATCGGCATTTTATGATCACCTCATTAAGAGGGCAAGTTTCTAGCAGAGCACTGAATTCCACAACTTCCCCTTCTCCCTGGCCAGTAGCATTAACACGCTCCATTTCTCTCCCCGCTCATAATGCATCAAAACCCACCCCAGCAAATCAGCTACCCAGAAGACTCAGGAAATGCTTTTCACTGCCATTTTATAACCCAGTTATATTAATTAGTCCCAGCTGACTGAGGAAGCCCAGAAATAAGGCAGTAGATTAGGCTGTGCTTTTACCTGGAGGAACTTTTCCAGATTCTTAGCAGCTGCTACAGAATCTTTAAGAACCAACAGCCCTTTTGCCACCTTACATCTGGGCAAGTGTTAATCTTTGCACAGTATATGTGAGCATTTAGCATCCCATCACAGCCAAAAAAGTGAATAATTATTTAAGATGTACAAGCATTTGCTCCACTCTAGAAATCAGCAATCTGGAAGGAAAGCCATAGATTTACCAGAGAAGGTGGGTGCCTAAATCTCACTGTCATAGCCCTCAAACCTTAAAACGTGTATAGAATTCACAGATTCTGAATTTTTAGAGTAATAATTATTAGTAAAGGTGTTGAGGTCAAATGTGTAAAACTTGGTAGTGTTGAAGCCCTATGTATTTTTCAGTGTGAGGCATTCCTTTCAGCAGCAAGTCAGGCTAGCACACACTTTCCACACCTGTTCAGTAGTTTGGACAACAGTATACAAGGTATTTCAGAGGGACATGTTAATGTTCCCCTTTGTCATGCAGTTATGTAGTTAAAGCATCACCCAGATGTAATAGAGATCGGTGGACACTTCGGTTCCCTCTCTGAAAAGATGCGAACTGCATCATCAGCTACTGCTGGGGCACCTGCACTAACCTGTACCTCACAAGTTGTTCTAAGAGTTAATATGGAAAAGTGGGAATATGTATGAACTAACATTTCCTCCAATAGAAAAAGGATTTCAGCTCAAACCAATTCCCTCTGGGTAGCTATTCTACCTAGCCCCCCAGTGTCAACCACTGCAGCTCTCTCTAGCCATATTTCATAAGCCAGAGGGGCTGCAAGTGTGTTAGTACCAGAAATGGACCACAGGCCTTGAATATTGCAGTCTCCCCACAGGTCACAATAAGGCATATGAAGGTCATGTCTCAGAGCATTCCCTCCTCAGCATCTACTCTTTTCTACTTTTGGTGTCTTCCCACTCCCTGTGTTGGCACTAACAAAAATGTCCCTTAGCAGAAGCAGCTCCCACAGATTTATAGATGACATTGATTAGGGCTCTGTATTCTATTAAGCTACCAAGTCTCTAAGGGTAAGGCCCATCAGAAACTATGAATGTACCTGCATTGTATTACCCCTTAATGTTCTTTAACATCCACAAATGTCCTTTAAATATTTCACTAAACAAATGATAATGTTCTGTATTTGATCTACATTTGATGCTAAATCATACACATTCAAGTGCTGTCTGTATATAGTTGTAAGCAGAGTCCAGTATGTACTTGTTTGCTGGCTTCTTCCTCTGGTAACAGATAAAGGACAGAACTGGCCTTCTGCAATTAGGAGCCATATTTAGAGGTTTTTTTCTCTAATCAGGTGACAGCTTCTGTGAAGTTGTAAGAGAAAGAACTGTCTGCTTGACCTATTTGGCTGAAATTCATCATAAATTCAAAAGGTATTCAGTGGGATGTTTTATTACCAAAAAATAACCCAAACAAAACCATATGAGGAGAGAACACAGCCTTTGAATATCTAAGCTAAAACACTAACTGACAACTGAAACCCATGCTGGATCGAAATCTTGGCCTTGCTGAAGTCAAAGGTGATTATATTTCAGTCCTGACAGTGTTTCACCTTACATAGTCTATGACCCAACCTATGGAACTGTATATCAAAAAGACAGCTGTTTGTTTTGGTAATAAAGTAAAAAGAAGGTGCTAGTAAATCCGTCAGTGTTCTTCCCCTTCCTGATGAATACATTGCCCACAGTCCCAGCCTCTGAAAAGGTTAGCTACCTCCTAGAGGCAGGAGCAATGAAATCACAGCATGCAGCTTCCTGACTTTCTGTTTCACCTACTGTTTTATTTGGAGGAAAGGGATCCTACATTTTCTAAAGTCAGCACTTCATTGTGCACTTGAGCCTCACAGTTATAACGTAACCACAACAGGTTTTTGATTAGACCCTAAAGTTTTCAAGCACTATATTTTTTGTTATGCATACATACATATGCATGAGATTATCAAGACAAAGTCTTTCCATGATCTAAGTCTATGCATAAATAATAAAAAATATTACTAATAAATTGTCCCATGCAGATAAATTTGAAGAATCAGACCAATAGTGGTTTTCTTTTCTCATTGCTTCATTTTACAAACCAGAATTAAATAGCTGAACAGAATGCAGAAAGCATCTGTGAACAGATAGATTGGCTGAAGGTACAGGTTGTTAATCCCTAGAAATGGTCTGTTATCACTGTTAAATCCCTCTCTTCTGAAAAAAAAGAAAAAAAAAAAAGGAGAAAATAACTCCTGTGCTTATGTTTGTGTTAATTTTTGTTATTTAACTGTCATCTTTGCAATATAAGTAATGTTTTCTACCTAGGACATTCACAGGAGATAAAAAATGCTCTCCCCTTCCCCCTGCTTCCTATTATCTGTGTCCTGGCCAGAGCTGTTACTTGAAACATAAAAGATTTTTAAATAAAACAGTTTTAATTTTAATACAGTTTGTTCAAAGCTTAAAAGTGCTGTTGCTGCTGCACAAGTGGAAGGAGAGTTAAGGAAGATACAATCTAGTCAAAAAATATTCCCTTTTGAACTTTCCCTGTTGGCAGTGTATTTTTTAGATAAGCAATCTTGCTGGCTCTGTTTGGAGCAAGGTGCTTGAAGAAAAGGAGGAATGTTCCTCAGATCCCTGTTGAGAGAATAAGAAACAGTTTCATCATCTGCAGATGTCTGAGTCCCTCTAAACAGGAGAAGTGTGGGTCTGCAGTAGCAATACACTATCAAGGCATGTTGCAGGAATCTTAGAGCTATTAGCACGTATGTAACAATACCTGCAGAAAATATCAGAGATGCCCATATAGTACAGTAGTTATGCAAAAGCTACTGATGTGTTGAGCTGTTCATTAACTGAATACTAAAATGTCTATTCTGAATTTAAGATTTCACTATTTACAACCCTCTCCTTAATGTGAAGTGTGAATAAATAGCATGTATAAAGTGACTGTGTATAATCGACAGAATTAAGAGGATGTTCACAGTGAGTTGGGATCTCAATGTATGAAATATTGAACCTTATTTGATTTCTTCCACACATACTTTAGATCCCAATTCAGCAACTGAAATTGTCTTCCATATCATGACAAGTTCTGGCTCTTATTTACAGTATTTCATTTACCCAAATATCAACACAGTGTTGTTGTAGTTACTCTAAGAAAGCTGTGTGTAGCCCTTGATCATGCTAGGTCAGAGAATGTGTTATTAAACAATCAGAACTAAAACACTGGCATAAGAATATCAACTTTCTCATGTCCTGCTGATGCCTCAGCCCAGAGGAAAACCAGTTAAAATGTCTACTTCAATTAAATCAGATATGTAGTACTTTGCTGAAGAGGAAGAAATACAGGCACGTGCCATGGAACTTTGCTGAATCCAGGCCTGATATAGAATTTCTCCTTTTTAGAAAGCATTGGGAACAATATGTTCTTATGATATTAATATAACCATCTGCCAGTTGCATAAAGGCTGGCAAATTACCTCATCATTTTCCATCCTACACTAAAAGAAAAAAGAGAAAAAGAAACCCACCCCCAGTATTCCTGGGATGATGCAAAGCTGTGGAGGAAAAGCTTGATGGGTTCTAAGCAACCCTTGCCTTGCTCTGAACACAGACCTGCACTTCTAGTTAAATAAACAAATAACCCCTGAATATCAAAAATTCAGGACAAACAAATCTGTGTAGGCATTAATGGTGACAGTCACAACCACACCTTTGCTGTGCCTAGCTGTATTCTTGGAAAATAGAGCAGAGAGTCCTCTTGGCCCAAACAGTGACCTGCTGTTTACATTTTTCAAGAAGTGAGCTATTCACACAATTGTTATAGCTGCAGCAAATCACACCTTATCCCTAGGCAGGTTTTCCCAGATCACTGTACGAAGGCTACTTTACCCTACTCAGCTCTCTGTGAGGGCACTATTGGCAGAGCTGTGCTGATAAATGGGTATGAATGAAAAACAAGCCCTACTGTTGTAATCCTGGGACTACAAGTGTAAGAAGAATCCATCCAAATCCATGTTCAGAACAACAGTACCCCTCAGGGCTTAGGAGGTCAGGTGGAACACCACATAAGTAAGCTAGGTTTATAGTCAAATAGGTAATTTCATATGAACTGACATAGATGATCTGCTCTGCTAAGTCTCTTTAAATCATCCCCCACTTTGACCTTGGTCAGGAAAGCCAGTTTTTATTCTTCTGATCTTAGGTTTTCTTGGGGAGAACAATCCTATTCATCTCCTCCATTGCTGTGCCCCAGGGACAGAGAATGACTCTGTTGTGCTTGCAGTTGAAGACAAATCCGAAATGGTACCCAAATTTTGTTCTGCTTCAATAAACATGCAATGGCTGAAGCAATGTTAAGAAATTTGATTCTCCAAAACTGATTGAAGCTAACAAGGAAAAGGTTGTTTCATATTATTCCCCATGTGGACTTACTTATCATAATGCTTATACTATTTATTGAGCTAAATAGTCTTGGAAAAGCAATAATGAAATATTAGAATAATGTGTTTTAATTATATGTATGTATACCATTAATGAAAAAGATTTTACATAAGAACATTAGTTGTTATTAAACATAAACTCGTCAGTTTTCAAGGTGAAAAAATTATAAATGTTAATCTTGACTGGCTGGCTGCAGAGTTCAAGCCAAAGGCCATTATGCATTTGTAAGGCTGGACAAGTGTGAGAGGGTCCAGGGAAAGGCCACAAAGATGACCAAAGAACTGCGAAGCTGCCATGTGAGGAAAGGCTGAGAGAACTGTGTTTATTCAGCCCTGAAAAAAATAAAAGGCTTAAGAAAGACAATATCACCCTATTTCAGTATTTAAAGGGTGGCTAGAAAGAAGATGTAGACTATCTTTTTACAAGGAGTCACACGGGAAAGATGAGTAAAGGGTACAAGTTACTCCTGGGAGGATTCTGATCAGACACAAGAAGAGAATTTTTCATAAAGAGACAACAGTCAGCCATTGGAATAATCTCCCCGGGGAAGTGGTAGATTCCCTAATATTGGACACTTTTAAGATTCAGCTGCACAGCATGCTGGGTTGTCTTTTCTAGACCATGCTTCTGCCAAGAAAGGTTGGATCAAACGATCCTTGAGGTCCCCTTCCAACATGGTATTCTATGATTTGCAATTAGATCGACAGTTTTTAGCTGAGCTACATCTTAAAAAAATAAATTGAAATACCATACCTAGTCCTGATGAAAACATGCACAAATAAAAATCTTCCAAATGCCATGCTGGGTTATTCCAATGCTTAATTTTCCCAATGTAAAAATAATGACTTAAAATTATTAATTTCAGTAGAGCTATAACAAATAATACCAGCTGTGCTCCTGGCTCTTGACTCAGGTTTGCTTTGCATTTGCCAGGAGCAGTTCTATTTATTTGTACCAGTTTCACCATTGCTTTCATTACAAGGGCACGAATCCAGTGCAACAATTCTAGAGACAGGACCTTGATACAGAAGACTACTTAGAAAAACTGATAATAAACTTCTTTTGTAAGACTTACACAAACTTGCAATAAAATAAGCAGTAACAATGTTTGTGGATATTTTTATTAGATTTTGTTTTATTTTCTTCCAGGAATTGTTTTAAATTTGAATCACAATCATGCATACCGTGGCTCAGAAAGGAACAATATCATGTTGATTGAGAACTGGCTAAAGGATCATAAACAGGAAGTAAGAATAAGTAATAATGCATTAAAATGAGATGCTATTCAGCAGGAAGAGAGAGACCAGTGTTAGGTCTGCTTTTACTTAACAGCATTATTAATGGTCTTGAAGAAGAAACAAACAGGACATTAATTAGCATCTGCAGACCCAGCTGAATTGAGATGTTTTGCAAACACCATTGAGAAAGGGGAAATTATGCAATGGGAAAGAGAACAGGTTAGAAAAATGAGTAGGGATCAGCACAGGCTTCATCTTGACCAAATGCATGTAAGGAGATGAGGCAAAGCACACTTGCACATAGATATTCGGTGGATGGAAATTCCCAGAAAGAAATTATCAACATAGATAGACATGATATGGTGAAATAGAAACAAAAATATACTGTGACAAGACAATAAGAAACAAAACAAGACATTCTGAAAAAGAATGTGGCAGTAAGGCCCTGACTCAGGAAAGCATCCAGCCTTAGCCACAGCTATCAGCAGAAGTAAAATTTCTATCTTGGATCCACAGTTGTTTGGCTTGAATGAACAAGGTCTTCTTCACATGACAAACCAAAGTAACACACCTGAGACTGGCTCTGGAATAATACTATTTTCAAATGCTAGAGATATATTGAGTAAACAATCAGAAGGCTATTTGTGGGGAAATACAGAATGAGTCCCGAGCTGTCATTTTTCAAAAGAGTTTAAATTATAGAGCTGTCAGTGCTTACTTTGAATCTCACACTGGTGAGCAACAGTGCAGCACATTCCTTTAGATAACATATGCCTTGATTGGGTTACCATTACAATTAATAGTTCCTACTAGTACCTGATAGACATATAGCCCCCATGCCAATCACGCAGAAACTAATTCATCACCTCTCACTGCAAAGAGGAAATAGCTATAACACATGGGAAGATTTAAAAATAGAAAAAAAAATTTCCAAGATCTTGCAACAATTAAAAGGTGTTAATTGCAAAGTGCAAAAGACATTAAAAGCTCTAAGCAAGTAGGTAACCATTGTAGTTTTAACTTCACTGGTGAATTCCTCGAAGGTTTTTATTAACCCTTACTCAGCAACTCACTGACTCAGAGATCCATCTTAGAACTATGGCCCCATAGGTTAAGCCTTACATATCTAAATAATAATGAATACTCGCATATGAGCAGTGAGAAATCTGTGGAACAATGAGAGGCAATTTTTAATGAACCCTTTAGCTACTACTAAAACTCAACCATGCCTTTACTGTAGGCCTTCACTCCCTTTTCTGTGTTCACTGCAGGCTCAACTTCTTTCTCTAGGATAGATTGGCCGATGTAAATATTGATAGGTCCACTGCCATTTTAAAAAGTGGCCAGTCTTCGTGAACGAAGATCTGGGAAAGGTGTTTTTACCTTTCAAGCCTGCGCAATGGATTTTTTA
>JAWWLV010000183.1:13315396-13352685 GCA_035041135.1 Platyrinchus mystaceus | reverse complement strand
GGAACAGGCTTCTAAGCTTAGCTGTGTCAGTAACATGACCTGAGATGGATGAAGTGCTTAAGAGTAATAAAGGAAGGAAACTCTTTTTCTTTGTTCAAAGATGTAAAAATAAGATTTGATTTTGTATTTTTGTATCTCATTCAATATCTCATTCTATATTTATTTCTGTACCACATTGCATATAAGATGCACTTTATCCAAAGGTAAAATAAGATCCCTTGATATCTAGACCTGATTTCACATCAGTCTGGAGAAACAGAGGATAACATCTGACGTGTTTTATTGCGGGGGGGGGGGGAAGGGGAGGGCAAAAACTAATTTGACTCATAAGGAAGTAATAATATGTACTATACATTTTTAATGCATAATTTGCACATTTGGACATATGGAATGGTGAGATCTCAAAATTTAATTTTGTCTCTCTCTTTTAGAGGAATTCTCTCCAGCCAACTAAGTCATCAATAAATATTCTTGAAATATACATATCTGAAGCATTCAGGGAACTCTCAAAAGCTTGGCTTGGCTCTCTTTTCATCTCTACTGTTTCTCTTTCTGAAAAGGGAGGATTTGTTCCATTGTCAATAGAATAAATTCATGAACTACAATGGATCATATTGTTTTATTAAATAGGTGTAGAAAAATCCCTCATAACCATGTACATATATTCCTTTTCTTAGAAGAAAAGGTCTGTACAACTCTCACAGCAGAGGAACAGATGTTGAGGTATCTCCAATGAAGTCGCTCTAATACCTGCTGAGAAAGGGGCCTTCAAACAATTTCTGATCAGTGTTAAGAAAAAAATTTGCATTCCAGGAAAAAAAAGACATTTCATTGATGTAAAAAATAAAAGATTTCCTATATACTTGATGAATAAACATGACATATTTATGCAGCAATAAATTTAATTGTGTCTCTTTCCTCCTGATCCAAGGAAGTAGAAATTATAATATCTCATGATATTATTAATATTGTTCTTACTGTTCCAATCACAGAAGGTTCATCTACTACAATATTGCATTTGTTTCTACAGATAATTGCCTTCCTTCAGAGTGTGGTCTGAATAATAAGCTGGAGTAATTAAAATAAACTGGCATAATTTCAGAGTATATTGCCACCGTACAAAAGTAACAGGCACATATTGGGGAAGTAAACTTCAGTATGACTTATTCACTCACAGATGGCAAAGGCATTTTATGGCATCGTAGTTTAATCCCTGGCATAGTGGAGAAGTCTGCAGAAATTTGCTTGGATGTGTAGAGTTTGAAGAATACGAATGAGGAATGTGAGTTGTTAAGTATATGGCTGCACGGATGCTTTCAACCAGTTCCCTCCTCAAACACAGAATCATCTGGACATTAACCTGTCAAAAAACTGTGCAGCCATTTGAAAGGCATCTTTTTCTTTATCTAACATGCCCACAGACAGGGTTCTTAGACAGGGTTACAGCTGCATGAAGAACTAATACAGATCCATGATTACTCAACCCATTTTGGCATAAATCCAGCATATGTGATAGGCTTTAATTTTACCTTCTAAAAATGAGGCATCTAGTTACTGGGCTCTCTGTGACCCATAGAACATGGAATATACAAAGAACATGATACAAGCCTAACCTAAAACAAAACATCAGACAGATGGATGAATCACCTTCAAAAGGTGACAATATCTTCCCCTTGTCTATGGGGAAGAACCTAGAGATATAGCAGAAGTCTGGGCTTCCGATTTTTACAGAGTTAATGTTAAGAAAAACAAGTTTCTTCATCTACATTTATGGACCTCTAGTTAGCATCCTGTCATTCCATTGGTGATGGGCATCTTTTGTAGAAAGGCTGCACTCTGAATCAGATGCTAACTAGAGGTCCACAAAGTTCTTAGACATTTTCCCCTTGGTTTATAAAATTTTATTATTTCTTACATCTGTTCCAGTTTTGCAAAAACTTACAAAAAATATGACCAGAAGCAGACAGTTTTAATTTCTCACTCTTTTGGTACAATATATAAACTTTAAAATAACCTCCTTATAACTGCTTCTTCCCAGCTTATAAATCCAAAGAACATACTGTCTCAGCATTGTGTCACTCACAGAAAACAGTTTCTTGCTTACAGATTTTTTGTCAGGTATCTCTCCACACTCTCTATAGAATGGCTTCTGGCTATGGAAACAAGGTGTGAAAATCTGAATTCTTTAAAATGTTCTTTATTTAGTCCATCTTGCCTTAACTTCTACCACCCTTCACCTTAGCTCTCAGTTTTAGCAGCAATAATATTATATGCACTTACTGACAAAATTACTGAATAACATCAGACCCACTGCTACTTCCAGCAGTGAACAATTCAATTAACCAATTTGCAATCTATTCAACATGTGCCCTTTTAACATTATATAGTTCTATTTTTTCAAGGATATTTTTCAGTATTTAATCAAATGCTTCAGAAAAGTTCAGAGTAGTTCATCTTTTCTATTACTCCTCAAACATCTAAAGTCATCAGAGAAAAGAAATTGTTTGATATTAATTTTCCATAAAATAACTTTGCTTTGATTACATTCCTTGGCCTTAATTATTTTTTTAATTGAATACTGTATCAAGTTTCCTTTATTTTATTTTACATAGAATTGCTGGTAAACTAATGGTCCACAGCTACTAACATCAGTTATATTCCCTTCCAGGACTTTGGCTTTTCTCCAGGGATCAAAGTTAATGGCTAGACAAAGATATTCTCAAAAAAACCTTCTGGGATTCCTAAGGGAATTCATATGAGCTCGCTCTTTGAAAATGTATTTTCCTTGTTGAGAAAGTTTGCTTTGTTTTAAAGTTCTTAATTGCTAGTTGACTCAGAGTTGCTTCATTATTTTAACCTGCTGAAAGTATATCGTCCTTCTTCCCAGATAACAATCACAAACATTTAATGAACACTTTCCCTTTTAATGTATAATAATAACTACTTTATTAACTACAGGTGTAATAGTCTTACTCAAGGTTTTATATTTTTGCCCCACTATGCTAAAAAAATCCCCTTTTTGTGTGTGTATTTTTCTTGGTGTCTTTTTCTTCCCTTATTAATGTCTTTAATTGCTCTACCAGTTCAAGTAGACAATTTTCTCTTCCTTACCCTCTCTGGACCAAAGTGTTCTGTTACATGGTTAGCCAAGGCTCCTTTCTGAGGTTATCTGTCACTGAAACTCCCCTCATTGTTCATTTTCATAATATTGTTTTGGGATAAAAAATTAACATGAAGTTAAAAGTATCTCCCAGATAATCACCCCATTTAAAATTATCACATTTTTACGGTATTTACAGGAGAAAAATCAGCCATGGTCCCAATGGGGAGTGAAGAGGACATTAGAATCATATGGATGCTACTTTAGGCCTCAGTATGGAGAACACCGGACACAGACTGAAACTTACAAGACTGGCAAATGGGAAAAACTTCCTTTGCTTTGCCAGCTCCTTACTAAAAAGTATATGCCTGATTCAACAGGATGAAAACCTGAACACAGTAACTAATTTAAGAGGATAATTTTTAATTAGTACCAAGTTTTCTTCCTGAATATGACATATGTCAAATTCTCATTCTCTATCATCTTGCTTTTATATTTCCAAGCTGTAAAGGTCACTGTCGATCTGTAAATTTTCATGAGTTTCTTGCTCAGATGGTTTTTCTTATCTTCCCGTCTTCTTCTCTCATATCATCTTGGGCAAGACCTGTACCTTATAGTTCCAAGAAACCTTCTCTTGTCTGCAGAAGCCAAACTATTTGTTGCTTTAGTTGTTTTGCCACATAGTTTAGAACAGTTTCTATGTATAATCCCATAAATCTCTCTGTAACTTAAATGAGTTTATTTTTCTGGCTGGAATGGATTTCTGCTTCAAGATGCTCCTTCAGCTGCTCATAATTCACCTTTCATATTTCAAATTTTGCTTTAATTTCTTTTTATTGACTTCATATTAGTTTTGAGATGCATCTAAAAAAGCTTTCATATGATATTTTAATTCCTTTTACTATTGGTCTTTAACTTGGCATTCATAGGTGAAAAATTGCCACAGAGGATTCTTTGTTATTGGTCATTCATAGGAATTTTGAAACCTACAGCTGAAGCCAAAAGCAAGAGCACGATTCAATACTGTTTCTCTATGTTACTTTGTTCATCACTGTTGAAAGTTGGGATAACTGCTTATAGAAAGCTTCCAAAAACTTTTCATTAGTGATGACCAATTCTACTTTCTGCCAGCTACTTGAGCTATGTTATCAATCTCTTTATGATTTTCTCTTAGAATTTTGTCTTCAGACATAACAGATATGAAGGTTTTGATTCTTGTGTAGCTCATGAAATATGCTGTTTTCTTTACAGCATAATTTCTTCTGATATGTTTTCTGTCTGATGTTGGAACCCTAATCTGTTCATCTAAATCTGGAACAAACCCTGTGTCTGCAGGTTGTGAATTGCCATTTTTATCATGTGGACATCTGTAAAATACTTGTGATGATTCAGATTTGCCTGAATCCATAAGCAGGGAAAACCAAAAACAACCCAAAGAGCAACAGTTTATTGTGAGTTCACATCAAGTCCTTTTGGAAAATTATAAGTCATGATGCACAGATACTCTCAAAAGAGAAAGTCAAAGCAAACCTGCTTCTTTATAACCTTCATGTTAAGCACAGATGACATAAAATATTTGTGAGCTTAGACAACTCTATGTGTTCAGGTAGAAAACTTGAAAATAAAAGTTCCTAAAATAACTTGCATCTTTTGAAAATCTAAACTACTAAACTGCTCATTGTTATTGCAAATGCCCCGACATGTCTTTTCTGTTTCACAATTGACTCTGTCCACTAAAGTCAGACTTTGTTTTAATCTGAGAGCAGTTAGAAATACAGAATTATTTGATAACTAGTAATTGTGCCTGCTAATGAATTGAAAGATAAATCTTAAGTCTTCATTTTGTTCCTCCAACTTTGCAATGCAGTTGAATGATGTAAGTAATAGTGTAACACTGAATTAATCCCAATAGAGTGAGCCAAAAAGGCAAACACTCAGTTTCCGAGGGTTTTGTTATTCCTATTAAAATTATTATATGAGTTGATTTTAAATAATATAAAAAAATTTGAAAATGCTTATTCAGGAAACAGGCATATATATACTGCAAGATCTGCTCAGTGGAATTAATGCTTTTCTCAGGATCAATCCAATGGCTTGCAGTTCTGGCTTGAGCTACATTTCCAGGGCTTCCTAAATCCCGATTTCATATTCAAGAACTCAGAAGCCTATAGTCTGTCTACTCGCTGCAAGATGGACTCTTGAAGCAAGCTCTGCATTCTTGGGTTTCAAGCAGATACTTAGGAAACTTACCTTAGGTTTGGCAAGACACTGGAAAGGCCAGGATGACTCAATAAATTCTCATGTTTTTACTTTTGCTAGAAAGCATCTCATTAACTGCTCTGGAGGATGACATTAATAACTTGTATTTAAGCTTCAATGTAGATTCACTTCAGTCTTAAGGAAAAAATATTTAGTTTAAAAATACAATTGCTTATAAATTTATATGTAATGTACAAAATACACAGATGAGAATTACTCAAAAATAGCATGAAAGTCTGTGAGAAATGTCAGCAGAAACAATTTTTTAAACCATTTTTAATCTTTCTGCAGAATTTTTTAGTTTCAGCACACCCACACAAAATAAGCAACCAAAATAAATAATATGCATGTGAGGATATTTCATTGAATTAAGTCAGGAAACACGAAGCAGAACCAAACTTTTCCATGGAAAATTAACTATACAAAAATGAATTTTTAAATTAGAAAGAAAAGTTCAGTCCAAAATCTCACTAGTTCTAACTCAGGGGATCTTCATCATCCTTTACTTTTGAAGTACCCACTGTGAAATAGGTTCTCAGCAGTGTTGAATTCAGAGAAAAGAAAGATGCCTGTGAGTCACTTCTCCATTCCCATGATAAAGTCTTTATAAAGTGAAATGATGACAGCTTTTGTGGTAGAGGTTCTCAGAGGAACCACTCAGTTGTAGAGGGAACCAGCTGAATTACAGTGTGAGCTGGCTCCACTTCATTTTCGACAAGTAACAGAAAGTCCCAATGCAGGTGCAGCAATTCTGGCTTATTCCTTTGTTATCATTTTTGAAAAAGCTTTAAATACTGCTGAGTGATTGGACAGAACTACAGCAGCACTTCTTTGGCTGACAAAACCAAGTTTCCTTGTGTTGCCAAGAGATCTATCGCTGCAGTGAGTATCTTATCTCAGGGACAGCAGTATTCAAAGCTAAACTAATTCATGGGTTTTCCTCTGGAATTCAGGTCTTCTGACCCAAGACTGTGAAGGTACCAAAGAAGAACTCTGTATTTCAGCCATTGCAAGATCCACAGCTTTCACTGTGACTTTTGAAAGCCTCACATGTATTTTTTATTTTAGCTGAAGCTAGAGTAGTATTCAATTTCAGAATATTATCTAGTGGACCTGACAGTGTCCTCTCTGGCCATCCCTTGCCTCCAGAGCATGTAAATATGACTAAAGCTCGGTAGTGAAGTGTCAAATGCTTCCTTCCTGCAGAACTTGGGACAAGGTGGTCTAAGAACAGAGACTTGAAGATTAACCTTGTTGATGGTGGCTGAGGCCAGTCTTGGAAGTAAGACCTTGTAAGACCTTCAGTCTTACATAGCACTAAGGATAGAGTCAGTGGTAGAGTCCTGGAAGGCTTCTGCACCTCAACACAGCTGGTTGTAGAGAATCAGATGTGATCTAAATGGGGAGGAGCAGAAAAAGGTTGTCATGTTTTCTAAACTGTCTCTGAATTACTCTAAGAGGGGGACAGGAAATGGGAACATTTTATGCATGATCCTCTGCTCAGGGCTGCTCCTGAGGTTGCAGTCTAGTTCTTAGAGCAGCAGCTAAAAATGCAGTGATGACTCCTGCCAGGATAATTGCATAGCTCCAGTGTCACATCTTTCAACAAGCAAAGTAATACAGAGGAACTGGGAACCTTAATGTGCAATATCATGTCATTGCTTCTTCAGGAAGAGAGGAGGGCGATAAAAATAAGGGGGAAATTGTATTTCAGACATACAGTGTGTGCGCAAAGGCTACCAGGTCCTGAAGGGAATCCTAAAAACAATTTTCTTTTGCCTGCAAAGCTCAGGGGTCTGGTTAGCCCTCAATGACATTTTCATTTTCATGGTGGGAAAATAAAATGTCCCCAGCAGCGTAAACTCACACTCTTAATAAGTAACAGGCTTTTTAAAGCACAATGTTATATGATGACATTTTATGCAGAGACGTAACTCATAAACTCAGAGAGCAGAGGATAAAGAAAATGACAAGCTAGATACAGCACACATTAATATATGGTAGCCGTAAAAATCACAAAGGATGGATTGGCCCCTTACACACAGGGGTAAACACGGAAAAAATCTGTTACTACCAATAAGGGTATGCCAGCTTGGTGCTCGTGGGAAATGAAATCTGAATCAAGCACCAATAGCTCAAAACTTACTTGTCCATAAACACTATCATTTCATACAAAGGCAAGGAACTATCAACGTCTGAACAGCTGTAAACATATGTTATTCAGCTGCTATGATCAATGTAGTTATTAGCAACTTAAGCAGTTGCTTTGAGAGCAGTTCTTGCTCTCAATGTAAAATCATTTCTCCCCATTACATATCCATCAGCTGGAGATCTAAAGGAGAGCTGGGTGGAGGCAGATAGTACGCATTCAAAGAAATCAAAATGAAAAGTCCCTGTAAACCTTTTAAACAAAAAAAAGTACTCGATTGCAATCTGTCTCTTCAAACTAATACAACTGTGTGTTAAAATCTGTGTGAGTACGTGTAATGAAGACCTCATTTGTGAGGTGAATAGACACTTCCCCTTGTATTGCTTTGAATTTTAAGATTCTAGTTCAATTTGGTCACTGGGTATTTTCAAATAGTTAAAATCCTAATGTAGATTAGGGATGTGTGTATTTATAATGTGTATCATATATACATGCATATTTCAAACAAAATGTATCTCTAAATAAACTCATTTAATTTATAACCTAACTCTGAAGGTCATCTCAACACACTCCATCCTGCTCAAAGCAGGGCCAGCTTCACAACCGCCTACCTAATATATTTAGTGGATTAATGATCTCTCTCTCTCTAAATATACAATTCCATATATGTGTATGTATGCAATAAAAATACAATGTATTGCCTTTAAAGGACAAGTCTGACCTGGGCTTGAAAATGCAGCACTGAGACAGAGGAACAAAATGCATAACAGGTTTCTGGAAAGGCTCTGGAGGAACAGCCCTATGTCAACACAGCAGTGGTGGGACACTGCTTCCATTCATGGGTGAGAAGTAGAAGGAAACTGTCCTGTTATCTCTTTCTTAATGTTTTTCATAATTACAATTAAATATATAACTTAGAGGAGATGCTGATCATTCTTTAAAAATTGGATGAATACAGAAATCAGTTCATAAACTTAGAAGACTAGAAATGGAGAAAGCAAAGCAAGACCATAATTGAAATATTTCTTTTGCACCAGAATACTTTTTCTGATCCACAGTTCACCTTGTTCAAGCTTCTCCTCATTTGGTGTCCTCCTTTCTTTGCATTTTTAGTGATACCTTTCTAAAGGCTTTTGCAGGGGGCTGTATTTTATTTCTTTTTATGTACAGTCATGATTCCAAGGATATTTTGTCATGAAGGCATTTCACACCCATCCTGTGCTTCCTCTTCTCCAATTTTATGCACATTTATTCTCACCCCTGCACCACCCATTCTTTATGCTGATATATACATATTAAATAGATGTTTTTGAAGGCTGGCAGGGAATCAGTCTCAAACACTTATCCATGTTAAAAATACTCTTGTCAGGTTTTTTTTCCAGAGTTTCGTTTCGTCTTGGGTCAATTCCATGATTCCTTTCTCTGCCTGGTCCCATACAAAGTTGCCGTGGCACAACCAGCAAAGGTATGTGGAAATGGGAACATAGAGTAGCTGAAAACAAAAATCATGACCATTAGCTCTACTTTCCAGGGACAAGTCCATAAGCCCATTTCTGGGAGACAGCCCCTTCCTTTCCCTGTTTCTGAAGATTAGTTTTGATTCAAAACAGAATGGTTAGGGTTAAGACTGGTAACTCACTGAGATGAGAGTTTCAAGGTGAGGCCCAAATTTTGCTTTTAAAGTTTATGACGTATCAGGAATTGAGGATGTGAATGTGTTTGAAAAAGAAGTAAATCAATTGACAGAGTAGTGGAGGAAACCCACTCATCATCCATGGGCGGCAGGTGATCCATAGAGCAGGCAGAGCGGGAATGCTTACCCTGAAGGATTTATGGTGGTTGCTTGACTTTGGCCTGGAGAGGGTAGAACAAGCTCAGCCACCAGAGAAAGAGGGGTTTTTATGGCATTATTTGTTCTTTTCACCCAAGGACATCAAAGAAAAGATTGGCAGATAATCAGAAGAGGTTTTTGACAGGCAGAAAGATAGATGATGGTTTGAGAGGCCTAATACAGATTTTCATTGAAATAAACTTAAAATAATCCACAAGAGAAGAATAGTCTACATGAATCCAGACATCCTGGAATGTGCACACATTCTCACTGTATATTTGTCAACTCTTGATTTGTTTCACATACATTTTAACATACATGCTCAAAGTGTGTTTTAAATACTGTGCTTTCTTTGAGAGGTAAAATGAAAGATACTCCCAATTTCTGTATTAAGTCACTGCAAATTCCTCTGCACTAAATGATAATGCATGCAGTGTTTACAATACCAGAAGGCTCAAAGTGCATGCAAGGAAAGAGATGGGAAAATATACACTGAGTGTTTTGCAAAATGACTCATAAATAAATTATGCTGATTGAATCGTTGTGACTGGAATGTTTAATCCTTCCATCTATCTTCATTTGTGAAAAATTATTGAGCAAGCCATGGGTGATAATATCAGGGTTTGAGTCTAGGGATGGTAAGATTTTCTCACCTCATTCAAACTGTTAAAAAAATAATTATTTGTTGCAGGTTTGTCTGGATTAATTGCCTTTTTTACAACTACAGGAGTCATATATTTCTCATGCTTATGTTACAGTGGTGCAAATGCAAGGATTGTAGGGGAACGATTTCTTCTGTGTCGCTGTAAGTAAGACCTCACTTCATCTCAGATCTTGCTCAAGAATTCTTACTTCAAGTTTCTACAAAAACAAAGGAATACACTAGAAGCATAGTGGCTTGTTTTCACCCCTTTAATAACAACAAATATATTCTGCTGTGTTACCTACTAAACCACAACATAGCAGTAACAACTTATTTATATCAAATGATCAAAACATGCCTTCCATTCTTTTATGGATGTTGCTGCTGCAATTCTGTGTAGTGAACTTACACTCCTTTGGCTGAAAAATCCTCTGAAGTCCTGTAAGTTACAGATGTATGGTATTGTAGCTATCTTATTTAGTTTCAATGTTGAATTAGAGGAATAATCCAAAAGTCCAGGTTTATGGCCCTAGCTAGACTTTATATATGTATGACCTGGCATGCAGAGATTTGGCTGACCTATGCAGAAGATAAGCAGTATGCACATGATATATATGTGTTCCTGTACACGCTACATATCACAAGAGGATAATAGGAATCTCCGTCTGCAGCAAGCTAAACAAATTCGTATAACAGTGAATCCAAACTTTTAAAACTCATTTTATTTCTAAATTGCAAGCAAAATGTTATACAGCCCTTGTCTCACTGGATTTCAATTAGAAGAACCATTACAATGCTCAGCTGAAAAAGTTCTTATCTGGTAACACTTCCTCTACCAAGAACCTCCTTATGCACTAAACAGGTTAAGGAAAAATGAGTTTTCAGTTCTACTAATTAGTTCTACCACATTTTTCTTCCCTTCATTCTCTTTCTAAAATGGTGGTGATCTCAGCCTACACCACCATACACTTCTTAAAAGAACTGCATTCTCTTCTGCCACGCAGACCTCAGAGCCCTTAAACAACACAGAACAAATAGCAATCTCTGCTATAAACAATAGAGAAGAGTCCTGGGACTATATCACAAGGTGGACAAATTAAAGCATTTCTACAGCTTATAAAGGCAGTAGGAGGTGGAAAGGGAAATTAAGAAGTACAAGCAAAGAGGAAAGGACATTTTAAAAATGGCATTTGAAAAATACTGAGGTTAAATGAAGTGGAGAAATGTTGCTTGAAGTACCGTATTTTGTTTGATCTAGTGAGCATTCTCTTGGAGCTGCTGTGAAAATGTGTGCATATGGGTGCTTATACACACACTTAAGGTGTGTGCACTAATACACATCAGCATATACACATAGTTCACAAATCTAAATACTCATGCACAGAGAAAGTGAAAGCAAATTGAAATCCCATGAACAAGTCATAAAATGTCAGAGATATTACATAAAATTAATGGTCCATGTTCCAAAGCCCTCACTCTACAAAAGGTGTTTTAACTAAATAAGAATATAACTTTTTCATGTCAATGCATAATAGTGATACTTGCAATGTAATTTGAAAATCTTGATAAAAGGGCATAGAGAAGGTTAGAGTGTCTTTTGAAAGTGCTTCTCTTACATCTACGGATAGGAAAACATAATGCCTCAAAATCTTCAGAGTGTTCATCTTCTCAATAGCTTATGACAAAGAGGGGTGCAGGTTCACCACATACAAATAAAAGGAGCAGCAGAGGCCACAGCCAGGTCTAAATTGATTAGCTGAGTCAAGTTTCAGGTCACCGACAAGGCACCAAAGCCTGTATGCAGTATCTCCTAATCAAATAATTCAGCTGAGCTCCTGGCATTGAAGTTTGCTTTCCCACCACACTCCTTTTTTCAAACTTGAAGTCGTGCTTCAATCATTCAAGCAAAGGAATTCTGCCCATAGCAATTTTGGGTGAAGAATCCCATTACACCTTTCTGACTTTCCAGAGAACAGGCCTCCTTCTCTAGTTGTCCTTAACCACAGATGGCCCCAGAGGGACAACCAACACATCTGCAAATAAGTTCCCAGAAAGATTTTCCATTGTACACATTCCAGCAGAGCCTGGACACATCCTAATGTGCTCAAGGAATGAGTAACTGAAGACAGGTGGCCTTGGCAGGGACTGGTGGTGGAAGTATAGCAGAAATGAACACTGATATTTCAGTTTTTATTGTGGTCCAGTTGGCTGCAAGCAGCACCACTACTGGCTATTCCAGGTGCTGTATACCACTTTGGTAACCCAGGACAGTGAGGGGACAGAATACACCACCCAGATATCTATTTTGGCATGAATAGTCCAAGACCAGAATGCCTTTCTATGCTTTTTATTTACATTTCACATTAAGCAGATAGTCTTTTTCCCCCTCCTCTCACCCATATACAAATCCACTTTCTCCCTTCTAGCACAGGCTGAACAAACAAGAAAATTAAAGTTTCATTGTGACTCTTTCTGAGTCACAACTCTCCGTAGTGATTCGTGGGGCCCTGTGGGCAGTTGGTGCTGCCTCTTCATCAAGGCATTTCATACTGTCTAGCCCAATAGGAGCCTCATATTAAAAACTCTCATTAGTTTAATGAGCTAGGTAAAACATAGTGATCATTTTTACCATATAGCTGTTTGGTGCTCCACGAAAAGATGGTTGTAAAATTCTACACTTCTTAGATAACTGGCTATCAGTTTTGACCTTCAGGGGTGAAGTTGTAGAAAGCTGTATAAATATTAAAATTAGAGGTGAGGCTGAACTGCAAAGTTCATACCCAGTTCTCATATCAAACTAGCCCAACACTTCAGTGCATTGGGAATGACTGATTTGGTTTGGGACCATCTCTAATTAAAAAAATATATGTATCTAATAATCTCACATCATTCCCACTGCTATTTTTGCTATGTACCTTGCCCTAGGTCTCTCTCACTTATTTCAGAAGCCTGAGTCATACATTTGGGCTTTGGAGAATTGAGAGTTACAGTATGGGTAGCTCTAGCTCATAATGAATATACAGTATCCTTAGGAGAGCCCATGCACAAGCAAGGAGCAAGAGAGAAGAAATATGCAGCTGCAGTGAGAATTTACACAAAAGTTGGCAAACAGAAAATACAACTAAACTGATCAACTCTCTCTGTAGCTAGGAGGCAAAGTTCAACCAAGATGTGCTCATGGAGAAGCAGTGGAAGAAACAATAAGCTGGAAAGGGGCATCAGAGAGGCATGAACGAGGTGACTAATTTATTCAAGAAGACAGGAGAGAAGGTTACTTATTTCTAACCGTATGAATTTGCTGTAGGGCTATCCCTTTGGATCTGTGTGCTTCTCACCACTCTGAATAAAGAACTGCCTCCCTCACCATGGGTCCAGGGGAGCACGGCTCTGATTTCTTCTGGCTCTGCAATTTTATGATAACACAGGGCAAAAGAAAAACAAATGCAAGTCTAGAGTTATGATCCAAAGTGATAGCACAAAGTAACACCATTCTAGTCATCTAGGAAGCTAAACCACCACATAATTTAAAACTCTATGAGCATGAAATCAATTGAGTTCATTAGAAAAGTCGCATCTCACCAGTCTTTGCTGATGATAAATTATGTCCTGCCTGTCGATAGCCAGAGATCAAAACGGGTAACGGGATCCATGACAGAGTAATTTTTCTTATCACCTGACAGTTCATCCAGATATGAGGAAACAATTCCAATAACATGTGGATCTTCACAAACATAATAAAAACTTCAGATAAGAGTTTCATCTTTAGATATCATGGCTAATTCTTTTATTTTTTACCCCACAGACAGTAGTTACATTTTTTAACGTGAGACAGAATATCAAAATTATAAGATTCACAGCCAGAATTGCCACAAGCTAGATCTCCCCTGATCAAAAAAACTCCAGTTATTTAACAGAATAGATTTGCAGCAGTTCAGGATCTTCCCTGGCAATTATTTTTATGTTATCTGAAAAGCTGCAAATGTCACTAAAAACATTCTCCATAAGGAGGTATTGAGGTCTTCAGAAAAATGCTATTTATGTTTGAAGAGAGCAAATTGATCAGAAAATTGGTTTATTGAGATTATTTCATTAATATTTCCCATAGTACATTGATGTGTTTTGTGTACACTATCCCAAAAGGATTTTATTTTCTTAGAGAAAACAAAAGCTTCCTAAGTGAAATATGTGCATTCTGAAAACACATAATAATTTTTTTTAAAACTGCTTCCCCTTAAAAAGGGTGATAACTTTTCAAACCAATCCTGCTACTATGGAAAGAGAGCCAGTAGTTAGGTAGGCAGCTTATTGGAGGTTTTTTTCCATACATAGTGCAGTGTGCAAATGATCAAAAGAATTGTAGGAGGGAGGCAATTCATGATTAGCTTACTGTAACACAAATTGATGATAGATGAAAGGGGGAGAATGTATGTTAAAAGTAATAGGGGCCATAAAGAGAATAAAAAATAATAATAAATAAAGACAGTGAATTTCAGCAGAGATAATTTGTGTAGACATGCAAGAAGTGTTCACTGAAATCAATGCAATGAGGCAACAGAGGTAAAGGACACAGAGGAGAAATAGAAAGTGTTCCTAGGTAAATTAATGTATACCCAAAGGGATGAGAGCTACCCAGCAATAAATATGTTTAGAGTGGGGGGAAAAGAAGCAAATGGATCACCTGTGTAGTGAAAAGAGTAATCAAATGCAAAAAAGAGAGGCACATGCAAGGAGTAAAATAACAGATCTAGGGGAAGGAAATGATGATTATAAACATTTGGGACTTCTACTAACTAAAATTATTAAAAGATGGTAGGAGCATTCTGATGGTTCCATATGCACAGTCAGGTAGTGAGAGGGAAACAGGGAAAAAGAGGAGGAGAAAAGCATTGATCTGAGTGAGAAGAATGGTGTTAACTGACTGAAATGTGCCCAATGTTTGCTGCCAGCTTACTATTGCTGAAGTATTTTGCTTTGCAACATGATTGATGGTGTAAAAGCCAGAATTCAATCCCTACTGAAACTGATCCTGCTTAGAACAGATATAAAAAGTGGTGAATGGTTATTTTGTGCTGTAAAATGCTAAAGACCTTCAAGAACACACCACAGACATAGATATGGTGTTAACAACAATTTAAACAGGAGGATACTTTGGCATATCCCTGTTTTGCTCTCCCCTTTCTGTACATTTTCAGCAATGGTTGTGAGGCAAAGATGAAGGGAAACCAATGGGAAAAGTTATGTTATGTTCAGTGAGTTTGTGCCAGATTATGTTAAGGTTTTTGACACTAAAATTATAATGATGTTTCTGCACAAAAAACCTCTGCCATGCCAAACCTATGGGCAGTGGGAGTCACACAGCTCTCATGCTGGAGTCTTAGCCTAGTTGGAGGGTACCTTAGTGAGCTGTACTTGCTGTCTATATTGGCAAGTTACCTGAGACTGCAGGCCCAGAAGCTGAGCAGGAACTTATTTGAAAGACATTTCTGTACCAGTTTGATGTCAGTGTCTATCAAATATGGTTTGTTGTTTTTTTTTTTCACTGTAGGAATCTAATATTTCTATGTTAGGAAGAAAGTAATAATACTAAAAAAATCCAGCCTAGGCCCTTTGGGAAAAATCAAAATATTGTAAATAAAAAAATATTTTTTTTTGTGGATGTATTAAGAGATACAAAAGAATTTAGAGCCAAAAAGAATGTGTAGAAATTTTTCTACTTCTGTGTTAGAAACTAATATCACATTAAGGCTGCATTGTGAAGATCTCCCTATTTTAGTGCAGAAAAGAGTACTGTTAGACCAAAAGGAAGTGACAATGAAAGAAATCAAAGTGAAAGGGGGTAAAAACTTTTAGTTATTCAACAGGAAATTACGCAAATAATATCTGAAGTCTCCTACAAAGTCACAAGGGTTTAGCAGCTTTTATACAGTAAACAAAAGTGTAGTAGAGATTATAACAGATAAATCATGCAAGTTTACTTATCTGAACACTACTCAGAATTAGAAACGACACTGCTGAGTTAAACAAGAAAGTGTGAGATTGAACATCATGCATGTTCGTAACAACTGATGAATTAAACTAAAAATGGTCACTAAGATCTGGCTGTGCAGTGCAGATTTCATGGTATGCTTGACAAGGTCACACAAAATGTCTGTGGTAGAACAACAGACATCCTTCTCTGCATCTGTTAGCCAGAGTCTGACAAGCAATTTACACAGGTTTTGGGTCAGCCTCTCTCCAATATCACACTCACATCCCAGAGCATTTCAAGGCTCAGTATGTGAACTGCTCTCCTATGCACAACTCTCTTGCCCTGACTTCACCTATCTGGTGAGCCTTTTCTTTTCCTTTCCATAAGGGCATAAGAAACCACTTCTCCCTCTGACTTGATCCCAAGCTGTTTATCCATCTGTGTTTTTTTCATTTCTTTAAAAGTTTCAGGCTCATTAGTAAAGATTTTTAGAAGATGTTTGCAGGTTCTCAGTCTTTCCCCCTTCCCTGTATTTAAATCTATGTTTTGGATCCCCTCCCAAGTGGAATTTGATTGAAATGTTTATTTATTTATTTCCTCATTTATCTTTTAGAAAAAAAAAACCCAATAAATAACTTTGGCTGCTAGGGATAGAATAATCCTTTGATTTATGACCTGGATTAAGGGATATCTTGTAAGCAATGTGAATTGCATAAAGTCAGAAGGGAGGAAAAAAAAAAACAACAACTTGGCAGTTCAGGGCCTTGGAATGAACACAGAGAGGTTGCCAGAGCAAGTAAAAATGAGACAAGGAAGGCCAAGGCCCATGGGGAACTAAATCTGGCCAAGGGTGTTAAGGACAACATGAAATACAAATACATCAATAACAAAAAAACCCAAAGGATAATGGAGGGAGTAACTCTGGTACTAAATGGAGGGGGGACCATGGTAACAAAGGACACAGGGAAGGCAGAGTTATCAGCTGCCTTCTTTGCACTGGTCTCCACTGACAAGACCACCCTTGAGGAACCTCTGACCCAGGAGACCAGGCTAAAGGATTGTTGGAAGAAAGTCTTTCCCTTGGTCAAGAAGGATTGGGTTAGAGAACACCTAAACAAACTTGACATTCCAAAGTCCATGGGCCCCGATGGGATGCATCCATGAGTGCTAAGAGAGGTGGTAGACACCACAGTGGGACCACTCATGATCATCTTTGAAAGGTCATGGCAATCAGCATAGGGGCCTGAGGACTGGTAAGAAGCAAATGTCACCCCAGTCTTCAAACTGGGAAAGAAGAAGGACCCAGGAAACTACTGGCCAGTCAGTCTCACCTCAGTCCCTGGAAAGGTAACGCAACGCCTCATTCTGGAAGCCATCTCTATCCACATGGATGACAAGAAGGTGTAGTCAGAATGGACTCAGGAAAGGTAGATCATGCTTAACCAACCAGATTGCCATCTGCAATGAAACAACTGCCTGTATGAATTAGGGAAAAGGGAATAACTCGAACTGTCACTTTGGTAGTTCTCTTTAATCTTCATTAGATTAAAAAAATAGACTAAATAAAATAAACCAAATAAAACAAAATTGTTATGAGGTCAAAAAATCTCCAAAGTGCCTAGTAAGGGTAACCAGAATCCATGTTAGTTTGCAGAAAGACTGATACCATGCCTCACAGCAATAAATTCCCATTCAGTTAAATGGAGGACTCCAGAAATCAGTGACAGTATCTACTAATCCTTCCTTCATCAAAGCAGGGGTGGAAGCATGTGATTTAAAATAACATCTTCCTGTGTTTCTCAAAATTGAGAGTAAGAAGAATATGATAAGAGGACAAGGACCTGTAAAACAGTATCTGAAAGTTCATAAGAAACCACACCACAATTAAAGGAAAAATTACTTAGGTTTCTTATTCCTAAGCAGGATATTTAATTTCCATAAAATGCTGTGCATCCAGCTTCTGTATCACATAAAAGAGCACCTATTCATACCTTATTGCCCTACTGCAGAAGGACTTGCTATGTAGTCTTCATCATGCCATAAGCTCTCTCTCTTATATGGAAATTAGTTGTGCCTTCTCTGTTTGATACTAAGCAGTATTACAGTATTTAATTCATGGGGTTTTTTTGAGGAATTTAATTTTTTGCTGAAGAGTTCCCTAGAACATCATAACTGTATAAAGAGATCAATCGTTCATTCTTTGCAAGCCTTGGGTAGACCTCGGGGAAGAGGGAGAAGGAGAGAAGAAAATAAAAGAAAAAATCAACATGCACTGATTCAATGGCTGGAAAAAATATTGATCAGCTGTGTCATTCTCTAAGCTCATTTCATTCTCTGTGTGAACGAAAACAGCAGTCTTCTAGGAATAAAAGATCTCTAAAGGCAGCATCTTAATGCATTTTCACAAAGGGACATGCTTTAAATCCTTAAGGAGCACTTACAGTACTCATTTTTAAGACATCATTTTAATACAGCTTTGGAATAGGCACATAATTATTGCTTTATACTGCAGTACCATCTAGAAGCAAGCAGTAATGGTCAGCTGGGCTAGGTGCTGTGCTAATAGTAAGCCATAGCCTGGCTTCCTACTGAGGGGCTGTCCATCTAAATAGCCAAAACAGGCTAAAAAGACAGGATATATTTGGGAAGCCATTTCACAGACATGGAGCAGACCCACTGAGAGGCTGAATGACTTGCCCAGGACAACACTAGGAGCTTGATTCCAGACAAGAATACAAAGCAAATTTCCCAAATCAGTGACTAACAGAGAAAACATCCTTTCCATTGCAGCTATGCTCACATTTCCAGTAACACCTCAGAAAAGGCAGAATTTTAGAGACAGGAACTTCCGTTACTTAGGAGTCAAGTTAGAATTATAAATACCAGGCTGGGCTATAAAAGTCCTGTCTCTTCTGTTTCTCAAAAAAACTAGAGACATCTTCAGTCCAACTGTGATGTGTCATTTTGTCAGATGGTGTCACTTGGCACTTTGGAGTAGGCAGAGGCTGTGTGACTCAGCACTGAAGCACAGAACAGCACCTGGCAGTGCATGAAAAGGGGAGGAATCTGGAGAGAGGGAGACACTTCATTTTAAAAGGTACTTAATACAAGCTTTGCCTGTGGAAGAACACGTTACATCTCTTTCCACAAAAGCCATCTGCCTCCCTCCATCCCTGCAAAAGCACCCTTCTGCACAGCTGGAGTGCTAATTAGAGCAGTGCTTTCAGGTCCTAACTAACCTGTGGCTCTGCCCCAGGAATGAGACATAATCAAGAGCTAACTAATGCTTTTGAAATGTTACAGTCTAAATTAACAAGACTGAGCCATGAAGCAGGACGAAGAGCCAGGAATTAGTTCTGGGTCATCCAATTGCTTTCAGAGGAAAGGTCTCCTGGCCTTAAGGAAAATCCTGACATGCTTGATCATTTTGTCCTGGGAACATGAAGGGAGAAATGCAACAGTGAGATCTCTGTTTCCAGTGGTGCCTCACAGAGCTTTTAATGGCACCATGGTATAATATAAGTGCTGAACCAGAACATGAGCTCCATGGTCATAGTGTGCACTCCTTCAGTGGAAAGACAGGAAGCAACATTTGTTAATAGTGTGTGGGAGGAAACCCCTCCTGACAGTAATGGGCTCTCAGCTCTTCCTATTAAAAGCAGACCAGTGTTCGAAATAAGCTTCAAAGCATCAAGTTCAGGGAAGAATATCCACTTAACAGAAGAGTAGAAGAAACAGGAGGATGCAGAACAAATGCGAAATTCCCCTTCCCTCTCAAGTTCTACTCTTTCTGGTGCTCTCTGCAGCAATTAGTAGGGACAAGAACTCAAAATCAATCTCTCCTTCACATCCTTCTTAGGTGAGATCACTGCTCCTTGTTTGACTTTGAGAAGCCATCTTTTAAAATCACAACTTGAGAGAAAAGTCATTATGTGATCTGTCCAACATTGCAATTCATTCAGGAAGAAACTGCAGCTTTTCACATTTCAGGCACTGTTTGGATATTCTGATGCTCTATGGCTGAAGTTGGTGAGTTAAAATATTATAAGATAGTACATTTTCGTGGGTTTCTTGGCTATTCAGTCCACCCACAATGCTAAATCTCTGGTTCTAATTGAAATGGAGGAACATTGTCTCTCAGGCTCTGCAAGGAGACAGAGAAGTAGATGTCTACCTACCCTGCAGTTCAGCACTGCAATTACAGAAGACATCAGTTTTCATCATTTTGTTTGTAGCAGTAGCCATGACGATACAGCAGCACAAGCTGTGGGATGGTAGCAAGCCAAGAAAATACCCAGAATCCCAGTGCTGACTTTCTGACTGTGAAGTTCTTCTTTCATTTTTGTTGCTACCTGCACTTGCTAAATTAGATCTAAAGCAAATATAACTACCTGAACTGCAAACATACCTTGAGAATGTTCAATGAGCATACCCTCAGGCAGGGAAGTGTTGGGAATGAGAACAACCTTTGGTAGCAATGTTCGTTTCTAAAAATAAGTGCATCACAGCTGACAATAAGCATTTTTGCAAAGAATTGCTTTCAGATCTTAGATTGGAACAGCTGGATTCTAACTCATTTTGTTTCTAGAGACAGTCCTTGAATTTCCAGAAACACTTAACAAAAAACTCATCAGCTACTGGAAAACTGACTGTAAAAGATTTTATTGCTTGGAAGAAATGTTTGTAAATTCAATAATTTTAAAATTATTTTATCCCTTGATATAGGTGAACTTTATTCTGAGTGCTTTTGTGAAAATATATTCAGATTAAACTCATGAAATCTTGGAAATCTGGATTTTCTTTCTTCTTGCTTGTTCCTTTCAGAGGTTTTCAGTGTTTGCTTTTTTTTTTTTTTTTTTTTTTCCTTCTGAACCACTTGGAAATACAGAAAAAGAAAGAAAATATCATAAGTTTTCCAGCCATAGATAATAATGCATTTTGGGCCTGGGGTGAAAATTTAGGTCAGTTCTAATTTCATCTGAACTAGTTCATCCACTGCTATCAGCAACCCAGGGCAAGATAAGCTGCAATTGCCAGAATACATAGGAAAGGGAAATGGCTATTGTTACAAATAAGGATTGTATCATAGAGGCCCTGGATTTATAGCAGACAGAGTGGCAGTGTTTCTCTGTATATGTGCTTGCACGATTGCACTTGTGATTGGTAAGAGAATTACATCTGTAGTCCTTGTTTTCTTGGTGCCGGATTGTGGGTTTCTCATTATTTCTCCAGGTTTGCTTCACTCGCAGACCGCAATTCAGATTGAACTGGTGATTAGCAATATCCACTTACTTGAGAGCTAAAGTACTACAGACAAAACCAAAATCTGTGTTACAAAGTAAAGAAAATATAATTCTTGTTACTACTTATCTACTTATCTCTTTGAGTTCTTTTATCTTTTTATTGTGGTATGAAAATGAATATTTAAAAAGCTTAAAACCAGAGAAAAAATAGTAAATAATATAAACTCTAACCTGTACTTATATATAAATTCTATAATATTATATAAAAAAATTTATATATATATATAAATTCTGTACTTATATATAAAAAAACAAAGGCACACAGATATTTCTTAAATATGCAAATTTCCTTGGCATGTCTGCATGTGGTATTTTGGAGATACTATCTTTATACACTCAGAAAAAGAAGGAAATTAATTTTTGCATCTAGTCTTTTTTTAATCTGTGGTGTTAACTAAGATACTTTATTTACATTTTTCTACACTCTTTCTTTCTTTGTTCGCACACCAAATCTGCTTGTAGCAATACTAAGCTGAGATTTTTGACACTGGTCTCAGAGCAAAGCCCCAGTACAGCTCACACACTAAGCCCTTGTTTCTGTGTAGAGACTGATGCTGGATAAACTGTGCAGGCTGAGCAATCACTTCCACAGGCAAAGAAGTCCTTCTATTCCTAACATGGCTGACCTGGTAGAATAGGAAGAATTTCATCAACGCATGTTCTCTCTTGTGGAATAGGCTTTGATCTGCAGGGGTGACAGATAAGAGAGTTCGTTTAAACAATATCCTGTCATGTAAAATCCTTATTCTTGTGCAGTGGTGAAAATTCAATAAACCTGTGGTAGCCCTCCATGTCAGATATCAGACATATGTTCCAGAACATGGGTAATGTCTATAGAGAAAAGTTTCAACCTGGATCCCATCAGATTTCAAGCAGTGTGCATGTATATACATGTGTGATTAACCTTGTTTGTTATTGAGCTTATTAAGTGGTAACTTTTCTTTGAGCAAAACAAACCAAGACTTAATGTTCTTGCACAAAATTGCAGTATTGTTCTCCACTTGAAGAGGTTTTCCTTGGAATATTGTATATCCATCTTGGAAACAAAACTTCCTTTGAATTTAAGAAAGTACAGATTATACTGCAGATGACTCCACTGTAGATGAGAGAGAAGAATTAGGTCCTTGGTTTGTTTAAGTTTGGCTGCAGGTTACTTTGTGTTACTTTGTATGAGTAGTGTAGATAGAAGAACAACAGTTTTCACATCGTGTATGATCCATGAGAGTGCTGGAAAAGCACTTACAGACCATTTGCTGTAGAATAGGGAAAGACAGTCAGGGTCTCAATTTGTGACTTCCAGCACTACTGCACAGTCATGTCAGAAGGACTTTCACAGTTCTTAAAATCACATTTTCTCCTAAGCTCCCAGCAGTTACTGAAGGATTTTTTCTTATTGTCTCCATGTTCTCCATAAGAAAACATACCTCTCACAACAAAATTTCTTAGAGGTCTAGTGTGCTCTTATTCAACTCTTAGCAAATCAATGTCAGGGAAATAATACAGGAATTTTGGTTTTTGGCTTTGACTATTCACGTTTTCTGTAGAATCAGAATGATTAAGCAAGGCAATGCCCATTTATGTTTGCAATGCTCTCTTGATTAGCACCCAAATATTGTAAAGAATATGAATATTCTTAGGTAGAGGTCCCTGAAAAAACATATTTCTATGAGTAAGACCTATCTGTGACTGTATCTTCTGTAATCTTTTGTTGTTTGAATGACTGCTTTGAATTTTTGAGCCACTGAGAGTCACTGCACAACTCTTTAGCTCTGTCTGACAACAGAGATTTCTGCTATGCAATCTGTGTCTTCTCAAGTCTCCAGGAAGAGCTGGATGCTCAAATAATGTGATGAGTGAAACATGTATCTGGTGAATCCACTCCCACTTTATACCTATATTTTCCCTGAAATAAAACTATCTGAAAAAGTATACATGATGTTACTTTGTGGTGCTCTCTTTACGTTGTCACAATGCAGGTTGATATTTTGCTTCAAGGACAGGAATCACATGTTTCGGGTTTTTTCACTAAATAAATTGGTAACCCACTATATTAATTTAAAATCTCCATATATTACTATGCAGGATTCATTTATGATACTAAAATTTGTTGTCCATTGGTTTCAAATTACCATTTTTTAAACATAGGACTTTTCTTTTGACACTCGAATAAAAGAAATCCCAGGCTAATGTAGTTGTGAGGGTTGAGGCATGGAGGTGTGAATTGAAATCCCAATAAAAACAGTAACTTTTTTTATTGCTGTTTATAGGCTTTGGATCAGTTACAATTTGGGTTTCACAGGATGTTCTTTTGTTCAGAAACATTCTGGTGTAATCCACAGCTAGAGGCAAAAATGCCCATTATGAACCAATATAAAATCACCAAATTGATTTCCTGCTGTATTTTTAATGATATCCTTTTGCATTTGCAGCCAGTAGCCTGAGCCAAAGGAGACCTTGGTGTTCTAAGTATTAAGCAGAGCCACAGAAACTGCGTATACTAAAATACTCAAACTCCAAATAAACAAGGCTGACGTAAAGCCAGGAAGCTCAAAAAGTATTTTCTGGGTTCTTTAACCCTGAGCAAGTAAAAATAATAGTGACATGATGATTTCAGACCCTGAAAATACCTACTCTGAAAGTGAGTCCTTAAGTTCTATTATCTTAAATGCTTTTTCAGAGTTTTGTTTTGCCAGATTTGTATATATTCACAACAGAATTTAGGTTCATATAAGAGCTCTAAGCAGAAATCTAGAAACAATATCCTTGACAGTTTCAAAAAGCTACTTGACCACTGGCAAAACAAAATATGGATCTTGTGTCTCAGAGAACAGCCAATAAATTAATTCTTTAAAGGTGCCACAATTTCATAAACTGCATATGTGCATATTTGAGGTCTTTCAGCTTAACTTGTAACTAATGCTATCACAGAGACCTATAAAACTTCCTGCTCTACTAAGTAACACTTGAAAGACCTGTTTAAAACAATTTAAAAGATCATTGTTGTCTTAATAATGTTATTTACAATGTGCTTTTTAAACATTGGATTGTACTTAAGATTTAAAAAAAAAATTAAAGTGTACTTCAAAGATAAACCTACACACATCTTTACCTCTATTTTGAAATAACAGGTTGTTTTGTTTTAGTATAAAGAACCATGAAAGTGCTAGGGGCACACAATATGAATAAAATTGCTACTTGCTCTTTTTTGGTTTTGTTTGTTTGGTTGTTTTGGGGGTTGTTTTGTTTTTGTTGTTTTGTTTTAGGTTTTTGTTTGTTTGTCTTTTGTTTTTGTTTTTTGCTATCATGATAATTCCTAGCAAGTTTTTGTCTGAGATGTTGATTCTATTGTTCCCTGTCCCCTCCTAGGTCAGTAAATGAAAGATGATGTTTTGTAGTCACTATGTAAAGGATTTCACAACCAAACTGGGAATTGTTTTCTGGTAGAATTCTGTTTTAAGCAGTTCTCTTTCTATCATGGGGATTGACTTGACATTCCATATGCCCTTTAGGACATGGGATGGTCTCCTGTGACTGACCAAACGCAGTACCAAAGAAGTTTTCCGGAAAAATACAAAATTTTGAAATCATTATTTTCTTCTTAAACCAAAAAAGTCAGCTTTAAATATACATACACACAGACATCCATATATGCACAAATATATATGAATGTTTAATATGGAGACATGAGACTAAGACGAAATGTGTCAAACACTGTTTTAAAATGCTGAAAATATAGCTAGTTCAAAATGAAATATTTTTTCTTCATTGCAGCATTTCTGAAGAAATATTACCCTTACAATTGCTGATATTTAGACATATTTCTCATTAGAGATATTTCTCATCCCATTTTGTGCAGAAAACATATGTCAAAATATCAACTTTTCCCATGGGACAAGGATTTCAAAAAGCTCTAATCAGTGTCATTTTCATTAACTTCTGCTCTGATGTTTGTACCTGTATTCAAAACAACTTCTGCTGCCTTTTTGTCATTCAGGAAAAAAACCACAACCCAACAAAACAAACAAAAACCCCAAACATGGAATCAGGAGACAGATAAGGAAGGGACCTCATGAGTTCATCTAATCTGTTCTCCTCAGTATCATGTAAACCTGATATATGTGTTTTGTTATCAAAAACTACTCTTTTCAACTATGTGCTTTTTTATGGGGAAGAGTCATGGTGTATCCTCCTAATTTTATTCTTGCTCTTTCATCACCAAGTAAGGATTCACCTCACCTAATCTGTTGTTATCTGAAAGTTGGGCACCTAGTTGAAAATAATCAGCCATCGTCTGTCAATAATTGTGGCAGAAAAAGAGTTTTCTATCTTCCCTCAATTTCAATAGGCACTGACAGAGAAAGATTTATCCATGACAGAATACACATAAGGACTTACCTTCCCAATGCTAGTTCCCTCCTCTGATTATCATGGGAAAAAGTAGATGAAATTAGTTGCTTGCCTGGGTTTTAATTTTTGCTTAGGTCCTCACCTAGACATGCTCATTTTATGTACTAAAGAATGATGTGATTTTTACTGGGGGATTCAGTATTAGCATTTTTACCTTTCTGTATCTCTTTTCACCTGAGAACTTAGTGCTTTATAACCTCTAAGTGGGAGTATGATATGATTATTTTTATAGTTAGGCTGAATATTAAATACAAATGACATCACAAAATTTAATATTCAGTCTTTGCTACTGGTGTTATGAGAATAAGGGATGATTGAGGGAAAAGGATACAATGGAATTAAAAGATCCTGCATCATCTTTTGTGTAAGAAGATACTAGCAAGATGTCCACCCACAAGCATCTTCAAATAATAAAATTAACATTTTAAAAGAGAATGTTCATGAAAGCTGAAGGGTAACCAATGAGCAGGATCAGTCAATATTAAATGGTGAAATAAAACCCGAAGAATGACATAGGACGTAGAAGTGAGAAGCAAGCCTGAACTCATTAAAGAAAGTTAGATTTCTACAGCCTTCTTGATTCTTTATGAACATCAACATGAAGCGAACTGACAACTCATTCTGCTTTTGAACATCCTTTTTCTACCACCCTGAGTCATAGAGTGAAAGATCTATGTCAATGCTGCAAACTACAGCAACTTTGTACCTTATGCCTCCGTTCAATATATAAGTAGCTCCAGAGAGATCAAACAACCCTTAACAAATCAGAACTTCAGGACATATATTGTTCAATATACTACAGAAGAGTCTGGGCTGTAGGAAAACCATTAATTAATCAATCTTTTTTTTAAGATGAGACAGAAGAAAGAAAGGTAAAAAAATGAAGACATTCCAGAGCATTGGATAATAAGAGCGAATAGCTTAGTGAAATTCAGTGTTGATGGAACTGCATGAGAAGGATCAATCCTTGTCTAGCAGGTAGATTCTAAATTCAAGCTACATTAACTATAACATATGAGAAATTGTGAAAAACAGAGTATTGGGATTTGATAAAGAACTGGTGCAGATTGACCTCTGAATCTGTGAATCATCTCAGTTGCTGTATTTCACAAGCAAAATGTGAATGTCTAGATACCAGCGGGGAAAATTCTTAGATGTTTGGTTTCCATCAAAAGAAAGACAGGCACAATGACTACTGGAAAGCTAGAGATAAGAGGAAAAGACAGAACTGACTTGTATGTACTAATACATGGTATGTCCAGATTTCACTGAGCTGGCTGTTATATTTTTTTCTTGTTAGTAACATAAGCATGAGTGGAAAACCAGTAAATATGATAAATTGCTAACTTCAAAACTATCAAAATTTGCTTAAATTTCCGCGATAAAATTAATCTCCAAGCAATTCTGCAATATGAAAACTCCTATATAGGTGAGTTTTTTGAGATTCAGGCAACATTTGATCATTTATTTCGTCAATATATATCAACAATAGTTAGAGACAATGAGATAGAAACCATGATCCATGATTCATGGCCTAGCTCAAAAACTAAAGAAGCCTGAAAAGAAAAAAGAAAATAATTACATTTTAAAGCGGATCAGAAATGCTTAGATTCCTCTATATGTTACACATATATGTGTTATATATATATATATTACCACCCTATAAAATATGAATAAGTATCTTGATGAGGGTGAATGTATAAGTTTATTCTCTATCATTCTCTAAAAATGAAAGCTAAGAGAAAACATTTAAGGGGACATCTATTTTAGAGCACACCCCTTTGATGAATTTCACCCAAGTGCTGTTGATGGAATTACTTGCACTTTGTTCTTTCTGGGAAGTCAAGATGCTTTTTGTTTGTTTGTATCTTTTTTAAACCACCAAATTTAATTGTTTGCTTCCCTGGCTGTAATGAAATAAGAAGATAATGAGTTTTTCATTGTTCACTAATTGTCTATTAAAGATGAGACACAGTCAGCCAACTGTAAATTGCTCCTTTACTGTAATGTTTAGATATTTCAGTGCAAATAGTCACAAATACATCTGCTCCTGCATAAAGTGAAATGTCTGTATTATGAAAACAACATGATGCAGAACACAATAAAAAAATAACTATGATGACTTCTGTTGATTAGGATTTGGTGTATTGTTTGAGTTGCTTTTGACATCTCTGAAACACACTTGCATGTTTTGGCACAATAAAGACAAGTGATATTTGAGCAGCTTTTCTTGCTCTATAGTATTTAGAATTGCAAACCTGGAACTGATATTCACAAATAATATAAATCTTAAGATCTAAGTACTTTTGCAATGAAAAATGAAAAAACCTGTTAAGGATCAACAGGCACCATCTTTTCCTTATCTTGGATAAAGATTCCCAAGGTGAGTTAAGCATCAAAGTTATTCTAACTTTGAATTTCCTGGCATGTGTGTTCTCAGGGTTTTTTCTGTCTGTTTTTAGAGTGGGCTAGATTTAACATTCTAATCTGATCCAAACTTCCCTGAAGGATCCAGATAGAAATTTTAACCTTATTGAGTTTAACAGCAGCTTTAGTATTGATATAAAACTGACTAGGATTTCATGCTAAAATTTTCAATGAGATCATCCATAATGTATAAGTTTCAGTTCAAAGGCAGAAAATGATTGTTTCATCAGCAAGCCCATTTCTCTCTGGGACAGGGAGGTGTCAATAGACAATGTTTCATAATGGACTTGACCCTGAACTCATAGAATAAAAAAGAACAGACACATGTAAGAAAAACAACAGACTCTAGTAGATTTTTGGTGACTTCAACAATATTCAGTATGACCATTGTTCAGAATGATACTGCTTTTTTCCAACAGCCCACTCCCCTTTAATAAAATACACAATCTACTTCATTCTACAGAGAAACATATTTAGCAGTTATTTAGTGACCACAAGGCACTGTGGCATGATTTCATAGTAGTAAAAAAAAAAAAAGTTATTTAATTATGAACTTTTCAAGCACACTTTGCTCTGTCCAGCTTTTCTGTTGGGGAAAAAATAAAAATGAATGATTTTGAAAGTGTTAAATTCTGCATATACTGTAACATGGGAAGACATTAATATTGGCTCCAGAGGGTTATATATCCATATACACCCCTTGCCTTTGTCATGCCATTAACAACTCTACCACTCAGCACTGCATGGCCAGTGTCACAGCCTGGCAGCCAGCGGGGCTGGAGGCAGAGCTGACATCCAGCTGCCTGATGTGTGAGATCCACCGTTCCACACACACTCTGCCTTCACCCGTGAGCTTGTGTCTGCCCCAGCTCGTCCGAGACCAACAGAAGAACCACTGGGGAACACCTAGTGGGGATCATGAGTTAAAAAGCATAGTTCAAACCCAAATTGTTTTAGGGAAACTGGAAATACAGTACCTTTCACTCAAGTTTGGCTGTGAACATTTTTTCAGAGATGATTTAATAATAATAATGATGATACTGATAACTATTATTATTAATAATAATAATTTATATGTATTTTGAGTTCTGGTTATCTAAACTTAGAAAGACTGCTTTTATTTTTTTTAATGGGTCACTGAATTTTCACATTTTTTATTTGATTTCTGAGCCCTTCTACCTTCTTTCTATTTCATTAAAGATAAAAATGAAGGCAGAGATTAATTCACAGTTTGGAAACAGCTGTGATAATTCCATGCTGGCAGAACCATTTTTATATTTACTCTTATATTTTTAAATATTTATATACATCTTATCTATAAATATTAATATTTTATGTACATTTATACTTATAGGCCATATTTGCAGTCATTGGCATCTTGTGCATTATTTTCATAAGAAAGGACTCAGAAAGGTCCAACTGACAAATTAACAGAATTAGACATCTACATAAAGAATAGGTGACTAAATGCTTCTAAGGATAGGAACAAACCAGGGTGCCAAGAAATCACTGCCTTATTTATTACTGCCCCAGTTAAAAAGATGATCCTGGGGCCATGTCTGAGTGTGCTGTTCAGAAAAGAAACACTAGTTTTCCTAGAATTTAGTTTTATTTTTTCATCAAGGCCTTGCCTTTGAGTCCTTTTGAACCAATGAACATTCAGTTTATAGTAATCTTTTTTGGTTTAAGCCCACAGTTGCAGCTCATCCTCAGAGCAGTGAAGAAGCAAAGCTTCTCCAACAGAAGTGCCTCCAGCAGAAGAGGTCCTGGGTTCAGACCAAGCACTCTGTTCTCTGGCAGAGGCTGCTGCTGCCTGTGACTGAAGAAAGAATGAGCAAAATATCGGATTGGTACTCACCATTATATCCTTGAAGCAGGCAGAAAAGGGATTTAATATGCTTAACAGCATGAAGAAGAAAAACAAATTCCCAAAAGAAAAAGAGCATAAATCACATTAAATCCAAATCCACATACAACTAAACTCTTTTCCTGGAGGGGCTTGGAGAGGCTTGGAGGAAAATCAGACATCTACCTATGTTTCTCCCCAAATTAATATTTTCCAAAGATCCTGCCAAGTAATCCAGGAATCTCCAGGAGATATAATATCTGTTTCAGAGACTAAAGTGAGAGTAGCTCTGAGAAGACGACTATTCAGAATTAAACTGTACAACCATTTTCCATGCTTCCTCATTATTAGTGTCTTTAATAACAGTGTTGCCTATGCACTGTACTTCTTCTAAATGTGTGTGCATTTGCTACTTACAGTGGCCATTACAGTTACTCATAGTAAAACAGATGAACATTTTTTTCACTGATTTTCATCTAGAATATGTGCAGTTCACATTATGATTCTGCAGGGACTAGAACCAATATTCTCTGAATTCCCATTACAGAGAACCTATAACCCAACCAGTGAGCTAAACACTTCCAATGATTTTGTCACTTGTTTACTCGAAAAATGCAAGGAAAGGAGTATCAGGATAAACATACATGTGTGTAGGTAGGTGTTAATCTTTGCTTTGTGGTGAATAGTCTGTTTGAGTTTAGGAGCAGCACTTATTACCAGGCAAACATTGCTAGTCATGATAGTGTTCACTGTCTGGCTCAAACAGGAAAACCACTAAGGAAAACACTTGATATAGTCTGTAAAATTCAGACTATATTCAGCCTTGTGCTGCAACTAAATTTTTGCTGCTGGTTTCACAATAGAAAGGACTGCTTCACTACAAAGACTTAGTTTCCTCCAGAAGGTTGGTTCTGTTTACTGTTAAGTTTGAATCTTTTCTGTCTCAAGTGGGTTGGGCTATTTCCAGCTCTGTAGAGAGTCCAGTTTTAAGGCCCACCAAAGGAGCATCACAACAGTCCTACTAGTGTAGTCTGCTGGATGCATATTTTGAATTAACGTGTTTCTACGGACCACAAACCTTACCCACCTACTGCCAGTGAAGACCTCAGCAAAATGCCATGTCACTCTTCCTATTGTGGTTTTTCCTTTGTGCCCTGAATCCTGAGTTAAATTTTGCTTAGACTGATGAGTTCCTGAAGGTGAGTTCTCATAAAATACAAAAGAAATAAATATTAAACAAAACAGAAAAAATGTAATTAAATTTCTTCACAAAGGTTAAAAGAAAAAATGTGATTCTCTTTGAAAAAATATATAACGCTTTTTTTTTTTTTTTCTAACCCCTTTTCTTCCCTCTAGGACCTTTACTTATTGCATATTTCAGCAGCTACTCTCAGGTGATGAGTCTATCAAATGATAATGCAACTGCTGACTTCATTTATTAAACTTCACAAAGGCCAGGCATGGAGTGTAAATAGAAAAATCACTATCTCTGGATGCCAACAATGATAATTGCAGTTACAGTTACCATGAAGGCAGTGGAGTGCTTTGCAGAGTAATGAGAGACAGGGTTTTTTTCAGCAGATAAAACATCCTGTTATAGTTCTGAGTGAGTGCAGAGATAACATAAGCAACACAACTATTTAGCAAATGCATTGCTTATCATTTGACTAGCTGAAGGGAAAAGGTAGGAATTATAAAGTCAAGTAAAAATATAGGAACGATTATTGAACCCTGATCAAGGAAGAGATATATGGTCTGACTTATCTCCAGGTCAACACTACATTGAGAATGAACCTTCAAATTACATCTCTGCAATATTCAAATAATAACAACTACCTGTTTTTAGCACAGCATTCTCTTCCACCTCCCCAGGGACATCTGCAGTGAGTCCCCTTAGGTATCTTCCAGCATTTATGACTCTCATATATCACTCTGCTTTGAAAGGCTAAGCTCAATGCAATATTTAGCAGGGTTTCAGGAGGGAATGAAAGAGGGAAGATGGACAATTCATTACAAAGAAAGCAGATTTGGACACAAGCTGTAGAGGTTTCATTTTCATGCACAAAACAAGGCTCAAATGCAAGCTTTGAGAGTTTTATTATGACAACACTGAATGACTAAAAATGCAAAGCTTAGGACATTGCCAAAGCAGCAGAAAGGAAGTAGCACCCCACTGTTTACAGACTTATACCTGGGTGACTCTTCCATTCAGTGAGAGTGAACAGACCTGTCATTATGCCAGGAGCTGGAAAGTCAGGAGGCAGTAGCTCAGTTCAATACTCCAATGATGGGCCAATGCTAGGGACAGACAGATAAGTAAAATAAACAGCAATGGGGTCTCCAAATCTTTTTCAGCACCTCCACTCAGGCTTTTTACAGGAGAGGCAAAAGAATTAGTGTGTTTTACCAACAGCAGCAAAAGTGCCAGAGAGGGCAGAGTTTGAACTGGCTATGCTTTCTCTCTGAGTGACTTCTGCAGCCCCAAAGATAAGGGAGAAAGTTTAATTGTTTACCAACATCAATAATAAGCTTGGGTGCAGTCTTCACTTTGCCACCATCCTTTTACTAACATCAATTGAATCAGACTGTTCATTTGTGCCTCAACTTCTGAAGCAACAAAATGGTAATAATACTATTACCCCATTGTGTATCTCAGATAGGATGCACTCGAGCAGCAGAGATGCTGTTTTGTTATTATCCATCTTATGGTAGGATGAAAGGCTGAAAGTATTGTTGTTTCTGAATATATTTGAAAGCAGAAATTATTGTTATTTTTTTGCCAGCAGTAAAAAAAACAAAAGCAGATTTCAGGGCAGGTGGTAAAGAACCAGATGCCATTGAAAAATTAATAAATCTTCAAATAATAACAAGAGTAAGTTCTCAAGTGAACTCAGACTGAAGTTTTTTTGGTAGTGGGTCAAGCTAACATATGGTAGGCTTAGACACTGAGATGACAGACAGAATCTGAACAGAAGCAATCAAAACAAAATCTGTTAAGGAACAGACAGCAAAAATATGATCAGTGGAGGCAGAAAAATTAGATTGACAGCTGAGGGAAGCTGATAAATGATAAATAAGTGATTTGGCTTTTTTTTTTTTTTAATTCAAGCAATTGTTTCCCCTGCTATACTATTTCATAAGCTTTGGATATCTTCACAGGTGATAATAGGAAAGTGATTTTAAAGTAAATCTCCTGTTTTCATAGGGAGTGTAACACAAAACATCACTGATCCTGTTTCCAAAATGATATACTTTTGCAGTTGCCTAAACTTAATATCTCATTTGCATCAACAGAAAATAGATCTAGATATATTTCTTGTCCATTTTTGCCAGACTTTCTGCTGTGTTAGACTTTGCTGAACACATGGCGAAACTGAAAGGCCCACACAGAACACCAACAGGCAACTGCAGCTGGAGAGTCTCTACTTTTGCATTTTTGGTTTACCAGTTGCTCCTGCAATGCTCGTTAGGAGAAGGTCAGGCAAGGTAAGTGCAGCAACACAGGTGTTATCCTTCAACTCCTGTCCTCCTGTTGCTGTCCATTGACACCCCTCAAACCAAAACAGACCATGCAGAGCTGAAATAGCAGAACAGATCTTAAGAGCACTTTTCATCTGTTTCAACACAAACTCAGACAGTGTAGTTCAAACACCCTTTGAAGGGAATCAGCTACCCAAATCCATTTCCTAGATCTGGCAAATTCATCATATGTAGCAAAATGTGGGTAAAAACTATAGCTCTGATAGACTAAATGGAAAACCTTCTTCTTACGTCAGTGAAATTCAAATATCTAGTAAACACAAAAAGTGAAAACCTGTTGTTGCCATGAGTAAAATTACAACCAATGCATAGTCTTACTTCAGGCTTCTCTTGAATTCTTGAATTCATATCTAGAACAGTCAGTGTGTGGAAGGAGAAGATTTAGTTGAAAAGACATAGTTAAGGTTTCAGTTTTGAGGTATCTGTATATATTTATTTGACACAATGTCATAAACTCAAGGAATTTCATCAGTTTTGATCAATTAGCCAAAGTACCTATGAAATTTCTTCATCCTATTTTGTTTCCCACCCTTCTAATTCATAAAAGAGCAATAAACTCTTGTGAGATGTTTGCTAACTCTCCTGTGCTACTCCACATTTTCCAGCCACAACATGGTTTTATTATTTGTAATTACAGAATACCAGTTTGTATGAGCTCATGTGCATGCTTTCAGAACTGCAAGAGTAATAATAAAAATTAAAAAGTCAATCTTTGTTCAGCTGCATCTAAGCACTCCTGTTTAATATCTTTATTGATGATCTGGATGAGGGGATTGAGACTACTATTAGCAAATTTGTGGACAGCAAGGTGGGTTAGAGTGTCACTCTGCTGGAGGGTAGGAAGGCTCTGGGGAGGGATCTGGACAGGCTGAGACCAACGGTATGAGGTTCAACAAGAGCAACATCCTTTGCTTTGGCCACAACAATTCCCTGCAACACTACAGACTGGGGACAGAGTGGCTAGAGAGTGTCCTAGTGGAAAAGGACCGGGGGTACTGTTTGACAGCTGGCTGAACATCAACCAGCATGTGCCCAGGCGGCCAAGAAGGCCAATGTCATCCTGGCCTGTGCCAAGAACAGTGAGGACAGCAAGACTAGGGAAATGATGCTTCACTCAACACTGATGAGGCCACACCTCAAATCCTGTGTCCAGTTCTGGGGCCCTCAATTCTGGAAGGACATTGAGGTGCTGAAGTGAGTTTAGCCTGGAGAAAAGAAGGCTTGAGGATGACCTGATCACTCTCTACAACTCCCCAACAGGAAGTTGTAGCCAAGTGGGTGTGGGTCTCTTCTCCCGGGCAACCTGTGACAGGACAAGAGGACATGGTCTTGGAGCTGTACCAGGGGAGGCTTAGGTTGGACATTAGAAAGAATTTCTTCAGGGAAGGGGTGATTAGATATTGGAATGGGCTTCCCAGGGAGGTGCTGGAGTCACTGCCCTGGAGGTGTTTTAGGAAAGACTGGATGTGGCACTTGGTGCCACAGTCCAGTTGACGTAGTGGTGTTCAGTCATGGGTTGGACTCGATGATCTCATAGGTCTTTTCCAACCTAATTTACCTTCTTTGATTCTGTGATTTCTCACATAAATGGTAATTTTTATTAGGAAAAAAATATTAATAATTATATATTATAGGCAAAAATTATAGCTGACCTTGAAGTGTCTATCAACAAAGCCCAAAACAAACTGGCAGCATGAGAAAGTCAGAGGAGGTTTTCATGCCATATAAATAAATATATATATTTCAGAGAGGTGACTAAAACCTGACCATGTCCAGGGAATTGAAAGCTTCATGTTTAGTAAAAGGAGCTACACCAGGACCATGACTATGGATGACATTTCAGCACTGATGGTTTCCTGACTGACAGTAGGCAAGAAGAGACCAGCCCTGGGTCCTGTCTCTTAAATGAGAATAGAAAGTCTTGTGCTTGGTGTGGTGAGCCAGAACTAGAACCGAATCCCAGTCTTGAAAGTAACCATCTTCTCACAATCTCCCCTCAATGTCAGTAAGGCTTTATTTTCTTCTTTGCACAGTATTAAAATCTGAACATGATGGACAGAAAATGTTTCTCTAGGCTGGATTGCATTCAGATGTTTAGGGTCCTCCCTATGTAGTTTTGGGGTTTTTTTAAGAAAGTGTTAAATTTTGCAGATTCAGGGTTTCTTTTGATCCACACATCCCCACTTCATTGAGGTGCCTAATTCCCACAAAGGGAACAGAATTTAGGACTCTTCATCCATTCAATCAATTTTTTAGTTAGTCAAGGTGACTTCCCAGTCAGAAAGAATCAGACCATTGTGCTGTGATCAGACAATGTCCCAGTACCCAACTCACTCCCCAGGACAGAGTTGCCACCTCACTCCCCAACAGCTGGGGACTCACAACTGGATTTTTGGGGATCCATAGGTGAAACACTGGAAATGAAAATGCCAAAAATGGGCAGCATTCAGAGGGATACTCCTGGGTGAACAAAATCCTTTATTGGTAGAAGGAGATATTGCTTCTCTTTTCTTACAAGAAGGCATTCATTTGCTATGACTAAGTGCTCAGGTTAACAGGACTGGTGATGGTTATTCATCAGTACAAAAATGAGTCCAACACAATGGTATGAAGGTGCACCTAATGAAGACTTTTCTCCCTCAGTGAAGAAAGACAAACTTGTTTGCCATATAATGTCTTATTTTTCTCTATTTTTTTTTCTGCAGGCAATTCCAAGATATATATTTGCATTTCACAGATTTCACAGATTTCAGCTTAATTTCTCTTTGTGGTTTTCTACACTTCCATGAATAAGGAATGGGATTCCAGAATAAGAATGGTGGACTGTTATCACAGTCATGAAATGTCAGAATGTATATATTTATATCTCCTAAAGAATATATTACCTGGTGGCAAAAAGGTCATAGAGAAAGTACAATACATGTGAAAGATGATAGTATGACACATACAGAATTTTTAAACCCTCTGAGAAAACAACAGAAAAGATTTTCTGCCTAGAGATAAGGAAAGCAATTTTTAAAATGGTAAAACAATGGGATGTGCTTAAGTATGTATTAAGTAATCTTCAAGTGTTATCAAACGGATGAAAAAATCCATAAAATTCACACAGATTGTGCAAGTTAACTATGCTCAGATTATGATTTACACTGGAAAGAGGATTATGCCTCCATTGCTATGGTGGATGTTACAATCAACTGCCAGACAGTTGAAGAAAAAACAGCTTAAACTGGACAGATCGGTTCATGTAAGGTAGAGGTGAAATTAGAAAAAGTCCGATCTGAAAGATGGAAACTCTAAGGTCTATGAAACAGTGTTTTTCATACTGATTACTGTCATATTATGTTTCCCGCATGCTACATTATAACATGATCCAAAATACATTAGATTCTTTCCTTTTGTGGAACTACAAGGTTGGGAAATGTTTCTGATTTGGAACATCAAGCACACACCTCACTTAAACATGTCACTCTGATAAGGTTCAAGAGCTTTACCAGATCAAAACCTTTCCTAGTAAAACACATCCTTTTTGTTGCACACTTACACAGAAAAAAAAGGTTACTATTCCTCAGCTGAGCAGCAATCAGGATCCATCTCAATAGGTGAGCTGTCTCCCACAACAGAAAAACAAATGGCTTAGCTCAGGGGTCCCCAAACTATGGCCCGCGGGCAGCATACGGCCCGCCAGGCTCCCCAGTGCGGCCTGCAGGTATTTACAGAACCCCCCCCCAACCATCCCCCAGCCGGGGGTTGGGGGGTGTCATGGTTTAAGTTAAGTTAAAACTAAGTAGGAATTTTTCCCTTCCCCCTGCCCATTGT
>JAWWLV010000183.1:13264356-13313438 GCA_035041135.1 Platyrinchus mystaceus | reverse complement strand
TTTCAACAATATTAAATTCATAATAAAAAACAAATAGTCATTCTCACTCTTGGTGAAATTCTGTGGGATTGCTAAGGTATCTGGCTGCCACTCTGATAGAAATGACATATTTGAAAATGATGGTTTGTCCAGATCACAGACTTCATGGGAAGAACTGCAGAGCTGCTCTACTGAGAATTGATTTTAATCATATGTTCATTAACTTGAACATTTGAAAGAGGAATTTTTAAAACCAGTAATGAACTCACATTCAGTATTGAGCATGTATAAAAAGATACTTTATGGAATTATTTTTAAATACTTTTTTTTATCACTTTTTTGTGTCTCTTTGCCCTCCATAATTATTTAGTCAATACCTGTGGTGTTGAATTGTTTTTGCCAGAGAAAGCAATCAATGGCATGACTAGAATTATACTCAATCTGATCTTGCTTGGATTTAGATTTCAGATTGGCTGAGCCACTTTCTAGAGGTAAGGTGGCTGTTATTTTCTGCTCACCCTGAACTCAGCCATAGGCAAATTCAACAATGAAATGTGGTGAAGCATTATTTTCAAAAAACTTAGCAGCAGTAAGCTGCTCAGAAGTACTTGGAAGTGACCAGAGAGAATATTTTGAGCTATTTCATTGCATTAAAAATAAATTTTCAAACAGAATTCAGCCATAAAATGTGTGCAATTGAAAAAGCAAGAGAGCAAAATATTTGTCTTGCTGATTAACACACAGTATATTTATGAGCAGTCCTGGCTCTTGAGCTGGAATTAGCAAAGCATGATTAGGCCACTTTTAGATGACCTGACCACCACAGTCCCTCTGAATATCCCAGACTCTTTAGATTGCATCTTATTTACACCAAAAGTATATTTTGTATGTCTTATTTCTCTTTAAGTTACTCCATCCTGGACTAGGAGTATTGCAGTGATAAAGCCCTACTAGTTGGTGTAGTCACACAGGATCCATAAGGCAGGATTACAGCATCATGTCATTATCACCTGAGGTAAAGAGGGACTCAGGAGGTCTGTAGTCCAACATCCTGCCCAAAGAGCTATGAGAACAGATCAGGTTGCTCATGACTTTTATTGAGCTGGTTACAAAGTCCCTTGATTAGACCCTCAGCAATCACTACAGATATGCTGGAAGGCACTGAGTCTTCTCTTCAGTGAATTGCTCTCAGCCAAGACAAAAGATAGGGAAGAGTGAGAATGCTTACAGAATCATAGTTAAGCTGTCAGGTGAAAAGAATTTTTTTTATTCACATTAGGCATGAATAGGCTCAAGGTGCAGGCAGCTGTCTGCCTGCAACATAAAGCTGATGCTCTTACTAAAGCATCAGTTATGTCTGGACTATGCAAAAATGACTAAGAGTTGAGAAAAAAGTAATTTACCATGGCTTGAAATGTAACAGTGTAGGTGGATAGCAAATCTAGTTTTGGCAGTAGGACTGGATGTATGTTTAACTAACAGCATACATGTATCCTGCTTTGCTAGTGGATACTTTTTACTTGTCTGTCACACAAAGACAAACACAGAGCACCTGAAAGAAAGAAAGATAAAGAAGAAGGAGTAGTCCCCTGACAGCAGAAAAGGAGAGAGAAATACAGTCTTTAGATTCTGAGGGATGTAAATGGAGTGTTTTGAAAAAAGCAGGAGTTATCTCAGTGAAAGAGAAGGTTGATAGGCAAGGATGCGTTAGACACAGCTTGCAAACACAGCTCTGTGATTTATTAGGAAGGCCCAATTTATTGCTGTAAGCCTTGAGCACCATAGCTTTCAAAGTTTCCAGTTTCACATGCACACAGTAGATTATGCTTGTGTTTCTCTGGCCACATGTGTGACCCTGATCCACAGCTCAGTGGAAGCAGCATTAGAAAAATACTCACTACTATAAAAGCACAAAGAGGTGATAAGAGTCTTTATACACACAAAGCAGATATGATGAGTGCTTTTGAATAAGCTATACTGCTGAGGTGATTGTATTGATTGGGAAAAGAGGGATAATCATGCACTGATTTTACTTTTTTAAATCAGATATGCTTCTGAATTTTCTAAGCAAGGAAATCTAGTGGGTAAATTTATTACAATGGTATAAATTTATGCACTGACTGAGGCAGCTGTATCTAGTATTTTTACCTTTCCTGTCTCGAATTTTTCTGCAGTGTCAGATCACCTTGCAAGTTTGCTGGTCAGAGAGGTTATAACAGGCAGCTTCTTCTTTGACCTTCCTCTGCTGTTCAGAGGAAGGAGACTCCAGAGTAAGCCTTTAAACCCAAAGAATTGTATGCTCAGTTTCAAGGATACCATCTGAAGATACCTGTGTTTAGAGTATATTCCCCCACTTGCAAAGCTCTCATCCCTGCAGTGCACTTGTTATTGCTGAAAAGAGACCAAAACAGTACCTTGGTTTTTGAATTATTTGTTCAGATTCAAGTAAGACATTTATCAAAGATATAATTTGCTCAGTCTTTCTCTGAGGTCCCCAAAGCAAAGTCATGTGTAGCAGAGTTAGATCCATTAAGAGCACTAAAGAATGCAAGTATATTCCAAACTTATCCTTCCTACAGAGAAGAATCATGTTTAAAAGACTTACAGAGGCTGCATTTGTAACAAAATGTGTCAGGGCTGGCTGGATGTATGGCAAATATTGTGGAAATAAGCTTTCATACAGAAGACTGCAGTGAAGAACTGTCAGGTGCTTTGGCTGATTCCATGGTCACAGCAAAATATAAAGCAAGACAGAAATATCTTCTCTGCTCCAAAGCATTTCTTATCAATCCTTTTTGAGTGCAAGCCTCACATGATATCTACCAGAGTAAATTTAGACTTTCTCTGTATTAATCTGGTGGAATAAAATTGATATATCAAAAAGTGCAAAACAAACGTCTATTTTGCTGTCTAATGATAGATATATAACAGAAACATAGCACAGCCGATACCCACACACAAAGAGTTCTTGCTGAATAGAGTCACAGTCATATATTTTAGGCCTCTGTTTAAGTTGGCTGCATTAACCAACTCATTAAAAGAATCCTTTTTCAAAGCATAAAGCTGTGTGGCAGGGCTCATAACAAATGTAGTTTATTTGTCAACTGAATAAGACCAGGGGATCTTCCAGCATTTAAATAATTCTGATGATTGCACCAGAAGCATTTTTTTCCCTGGTTAATTCTCCAGTGAACAGTATCATGCCCTAACTTCACAGCCTCTTGCAGATGTTAGTACTAAACCTCTTTCTCACCAGCCTCATCTTCTCTTTCCCCTGTGTCCTTTAGTATATGAAGACACTCTTTTCTACTCTTCCTTCCCCAACACAACCTGTTTTCTCCCAGTAATTAGAGGGGACTGATGTAGAAAGAAGTTAGCTGGACTGCCAGGTTATTTATTTCAGTAAAGGGCTGTCTCATTAAGGAGCCATTTACATGTTCTCTCTGCTGCCACATTACCTTTATCTTTTTCAGAAGAAGCAGAGTCTCAAAGAAGTGCCTCAGCCTATAAGGTAGATAAGTGCACTCAAAAACCCCAACCAGTCAATCTCAGCATTACACACAGAAATTTTCTGCTTTCTTAAAACTTGTCCCAGTGCTTAACTCCTTCTCTAACTGGAGTCAAATTGCTGTTTTGTGGGTGCCTCAACACACTGCATTCTGACACACAGATGTAAAAAAAAATAGCCAGAACACAGATTTGGGCATGGATTTCTGAGCTTGCTTTCTTTAGGAGAAGGTCTGGCAGTGCAGTTTCATTTTTCACAAGCAATCAGGATGCATTTCCACCCCAGTTGAATGGAGTGCAAGCTCTGCAACAATAACACAGGCTAATTTATTTTAGAAGGCTGGACAGTCTCAAAACCTGTGGATAATTTTATATTTTTTCCCCTTCTTCTAGACCTCTAGAGAGATGTGCCAGCATATCCATAGGAAAGATGAAGTGCTAACCCTCTTTCTACCACTATGCTGTAGTGAGACTACTACCCAAAGAGGAGTTTCTGGGCCATCAGCAGAGTCATTGGCTCCATGACAATACAACTTTATTCCCTTGGCTCACAAACTGCATGACATTTATGCATGACATCCATGAGATTTATTTGTAACATATTAGTTTTTGCCATAAGATTTAACATAGTAATAACAAATGTGAAATATTTTTTATATAATTTTTTCTTCTTAGTTTTCTGCAGTTGAAAACAGCAGTTTCCAGTCGGTTCTGTAGTCAAATAAAATTTAAAGGTGTATGAAGCAGCCATGGTAATAGGTATTTGCAATGAAAACAACCATTTAAATGAAAATGTCACCTGCCTCCTTCCCTGTCACAGCCTGCTTGGGAAACCAAGCCATTCCCCTTTCTGTTTTTTAGTGTGGCACTCACTGACAGGTCTCTATCTTTCACTTGAAAGGCATGTGATGAGACAGCCAGATTGAATTTTCCTTTCGGCTGTCCTTGTGGACAGCCTTCTTCCAAGAAGTCCTCTGGATAACTTCTATTCTTTGTGGAGAGCTGGAAGCTGTAAAAGGAGTCTGAACTCTTCCCCCTTGAAGCTGAGCTGAGGCTTTTATCCCTGGCCCATCAGCCCCTTCAGGTGTTGTGGATACGTAGCAGGAAGCCGGGATACTCCTTAATTTCTTCTCTCACAAGATCTGGGAGGCCACCTCAACACAGTTTGAGGTAAAAAAAAAAGAGTCTGTCCTTGATGCTGCTTTTGCTGTTTCTTAATCTGTTCTCTCCATGATAGACTCCTCTTGGGACTGCGTTGACTTGGAAATAAGAGCAGTAATATTGTCAATCAATATGCCTTGAAGCCACACAATTAACAGGTTTGACTCTGTGCTTTAAGACTATGTTTTATCTTTATTTCTTTAGTGACTGTGCTTGTTATATAAGTGAAAAGCAGATTTCACTTACAGTAGTTCAGGAAATGTGTCTAACCAAAAATGGTATAAAAGGTTAAGATGCAGAAAAGCTACATATCCTTCAGACATAAAAGTTAAGGAATAAAAGCTTTTGTAGTTCTTGCTAAATAAAACAGAACGAGACTGAGGAAGCACCAAACTAATGGAATTGCTATGATTTGCACCTTGAAAAATAAGAAAATATTTAAACTTTGTGCAGTTGCACAAAGCATCCCCATTCATTGCTTCTATAGACAAATTTGCTGGACAGCCAGCTGAAATCTTCTGTGGTTCTCTTAATTTTATAATTCACACTGTAGCCATGAATAAAAATGGTATTTCTGACAGGTATCCACCTGTTAGAACCATAATACATTTGCCAGCTTCCAAATGTGAAATGGTGTGAAGCCTTTACAGTGTTCTCAAAAATGACATGAGTGACTCTGCAGTCTTAACAGTAGAGGTAGACAGAGAAGTTTCCAATTAGTGACATTTCATGTCAGCAGAAGAATTTTGCAGCTGAATTGCACTTTTGTTTACAAAAAAATATAAATAAACTGGAGAGACCCAGAACGTTCTAGCAATGACCAAGGAAGGAATGGAACCCTTGTGGTTGAAGACATAGCCTCAGGGGTAAAGACGCTTTTCCCTCAGACTGCATTAAAGTGGTGTTTTGAACCACTTGAATAGCGATGTAATTTTTGTTCTCACAGAACCACACATACAAGTATCACAGTCTCTCTGAAGCTTACATCTTTTCCTCAAGTAAAAACTCAGGGTTAAACCACAAAAAAACCCCAGACATTTGGAAACACTACCAGTTTTTTGAGGGTTTTTTTTTTACTTGTTTTGAGCTATGAAGTAAATTTTCAAGCTGCAAATGTTGTTTTGGAGTGATCAGCATCCAATTTTTCATTAATAGCTCTAGTGATGAAAAGTACAGCCTAAGAAATACCCATGTCAATAGCTGGCCATCTTTCGAAATCCTGAGCAGCCACCAAACACAAATGTCTATTAGGGAACAATACAAATTGGAACAAAAAAAACCTTAACTTTCCATATTTTCTATTCATAGCTTCACCTGGGTTATGCCATCCCAGCCTATTATCTCTCATCCATCCCAGCCAGCATTATCTCTCTCCTATGTTGTACCTTTTTCAAAAATTGTAAAATTCTACATGTTTTGTCCCTCTTTGTGGAGATACAATCGTGTATTCCACATTTATGGGGTTCCAAACATGTGATCTGCCTGTGGCAGATTTTCAAAAGAGTGAATAGCACATGTTCTAAGAATCACACCAGAAACATAGGAGGCAGCCAGCTGAAAAGATCTGAATCTTTGCATTTTCTACAGCTCATCACTGGCTTTAGGCACATTAAATTACAGGTCCTTTCAAACACAGCTTCTACTGAAGAGGGAACTGTGTCAGACTAGGGTAATAAAAAGTCAGATAAAGGTCACTGCCTTGAATACTACCAATCACATTACCTATTCCAGACATTTTGGCTTAAATCACTTCTCTGAATATTAATATCTTTCCAAACTGCCTGAGAGGATGTAGGAAAACCTCCTGGTTTTTTTAGAAGATAAGTTTAGTGACCCACTAACATTTTACACAAATGAAGTTTCAATCCAGGAAACCCTGTTGCTTTTTCATGCTTCAAAACTGGACCTGGTATGACTGTTCACACTCTTTTCAGGAATTTGCCCTTAGACAGTTGCTATATGCTGTGACCTGTAGAGTTAAGTAGCACTTTTGCTAGACTATTATAAACAATTATTTTGGATGTTGCTGTGTTGGAAGACAAATACACTAATACCACAGAAGGTTTTTTTGAGATAAGCTTTCCTTTTCTCTTCCATGCCTGCCACTTCCACTCTAGAAGCAAAATGTAGCTGAAGCACAAAACTATCAAAATGAGAGTTGAAAGACTAAAGTTGGTTCAGATGTTTTGAATTCTTTCATATATGAAAACATATATTTGTACTTTGTACTATATATACCCATATATATCTCCATTTGTTTAATGGAGGAGGAAAAAAACCCAGGAGAATATCTAAGAAAATTTTAGAGGAATGAACAGCAGTTTTGTGGTTTGGTTTCTTTTCTTTAATTATTGTTATTTTTTAATGACTGACATTTTTCTTATGGCTCTTCAGAATTAAGCAGATCACTGTACTTTTCTGTGCAATGGAGAAGAAAAACTGGAAAAATCTTTTTCTGGCTTTGGAGGTTAAAGCTTAAATTTACTTTTCTGCAGGATTAATACACTTAACCAAATGTTTTCATTCTTCTAAGGAAAGTTCATTTTGTGTTGCAAGTCTATGGATTAGGACAGCTTTCCCAACAGCTGACTCAAAGCTGGTATCCTTGATTACAAAAAGGGATCTAGGACCAGTCATCAGGATGGTATTACTGGGTACAGTATAGATACCTTTTTCCAGCATCACGGGACAACTGCTGTCATCTGCTTCCATCTCTCAAGTGCAACCCACAATATACAGAGTTGCTGACAACTGCTTAGTTCAAGCCAGTGTTCAAATTGCACCAGTTCATCTTCGAGATCAAACGCAGTCTGAGGAGCTCTATGTTTACCCCTCACGGCCAGCACTCAGAAACTGAGTACCATTGTGACTGATATGTATAGCTATGGGAAAACTTTCATTTTTATTACAGATTTTAACCTATGTGCCGTAAAATTGTCATGCACAAGCCTGAAAACACTTTCAACATAACTCTTTAAATTTCCGGAAATAATTACAATTTACATCATTTGAAAAGTATCAAGATCCCACAGATCTCAAAGCAGTCACTGTTCCATGAAGCAGAACCTTGGGTAAAAATTTTTCTTCACCAGCACTGGACTAATTTTTTCTTCTGAAAGACAGAGAAAAGAAATCTGTCTTTCAATAAGAAAATTTGGTAAAACCAGAACAAAACTTCTTTTTTTTTTTCTTTTAAATACCATGAGTATTTACTAGCTGTGTTATGCATAGTGCCAGTATCTGGCACAAGTCAGCAGTGCAAAGGTAAATGCTGCAGTATTCTAACAAAACTATTTCTGAAAGATACAGAGAAGAGGCACTAACATGGCATATGCCAACAAAAGATATTTAGGTAGTCTTTTTTCAGCTATTGAAACTGTAGCATGATTATTCTCATACCTAAAATTTCAGAGCAGTGTGAAAAAGGTTTATTTCTTGAGTAAAGTCCTAGTCAGCTGAGTGTAAGGGGTTTCTTTATTCCTCCCCTGAGAGGCACAAGGGAACCATTTAAAGGCATGGTGTTCCCTTGCCTACAGTAATCTACATGACATCCTTTTGTTTTAAGGCCATGGCCTGCAGCAGGATGGAACTAAGCTACTGCTTGCATCCTGACAGACACTCTTCCACATTGTTTTGGAGAAGGATTAACATTGTCTGACCAGGGGAGAGGTAACCCACAGCAAGAAATTTATACTCAAGTCATAATCTAGGGATGAATATATATGAAGAGCATCAACGCACAGTCCCTGGAGAGGGGTAGGTGTTTGGCTATTGGGATACTCATTCTCATTACTTGCTCTAGTTCTCTATCATGTTTGCTAAATTCAAGTCTTAAATTATTAAAAGAAATAGGTTCATAAGAGTGTATCTTGTGCTCTATCCTTGCATCTGGGAAAGGAATCTGACCATCGGAAAAAGAAGGCTTCATAAAATCTTCCAATTTAACTGATCCTTCATTCCATGACTTTCGTCTACTCTAGTCCCACAGTTGCTGATCCACCTGCTTGTTGATTCCTGCTTTTTAGCCCTGGCTTTTCCCTTCAATTTGTCTCTACATCCTTGTTTCTCTTACAAGGTTGTCCATGAGCCTCATCCTTACACCCATAAAGCATAGTCTTGCTTAAAAAAATAAATAACTTTTTGTGAGGGAGAGAAGCTGTTAAAAAATTAAACCAGCAAAACCTATGAGAAAAAAGTTTAGAAATATCCATATTCCCTCAGCTGGAGGAGATTATATGTACAAATAACACATTCATAATGAACATGATTATTTATAAATATGAAGTGTTATTTTGGTAATATTAACTCAGCCTTCATTAATTTGTAATGCATAGTTCTCTGCAGTATGAGATGCCTTGTAAACAGAAGTGTTGTAACATAGAAAAAAACTCAACCTTTTCCTAGGTAAAATATTTTCTGAACAAGCTGCAAACCCAATGACTGGCTCCCACGAGAGCTGTGCTCTCAGGGTGATTTATGCTGTTGAAAACTGGCAAATGTCCCTGTAAATGGGTGCTGTACTTTAGCAGGCTCATAGACCCAAATAATTCTGGCTGTGGCAATCTCAAAGAAATAATTCCACCACGAAGGAACTTCAGTCTTTGTAGTTGGGTACAGCCTGTCTTGAATGCTGATGTAACCTATGTCCTATATTGTGAGGTTAGTGGAGTTTGCTGGCATTGCTGTAGCTGCACTAATAAGACACCAGCAGAGAATTCCCATGTGTCAGAGTAATTTGCAGCGTGGTCTCTCATAAAAGGAACTATATATGCCTTAAGGCAGATGTATGCCAAGACAAGGAAGGTTGGGGAACTTGCAGGAAAAGTGAGATTAGCCAGTGTGGGGTAAAATATCTGCTGAGATGTTCTTTGAAAGCCCAGGAGATGACGGTGAATGGCTCCATGTGACCTGTTTCAGTGAGGCTGTGAAAAAATTTTACAGACTGGATGAAATCCCATCACCCTGCCCATTGCTTATAGTATGGCTGTTTAACTGTGGGAAATATGAGGGATGGAAAACTACGTACAGATCTGAAGAAAACCAAGAATTTGACAGGAACTGAACCAAAATAACCCAATTTCCTTGGACATGAGAAGGGACACTTGAAACATTTGCTGAAAAAGTACCCTCTCAACAGAATAATTTTTTTTTAAGTGGCAACTTTCAAAAGTATTATTTAGACTTCCAGGTTCTAACTTTCCCCTCCCTCCTGCAATGCCCAGTGCCTAGAAAACCAGTTCTGGTTCAACAGCTCGTTCCTATTCAGCATGTACTAGTGCAACTTAACTAGTAGTACTTTCCTGAAGAAATTAATATTAAGTGGAGAAAAATAGCTAGAGATACATAGCTCATCACAACTGGTGATAATCCCCTTAGATCGACAACTGGGATATTCCCTCTTCCAGCCATGGGTTTACTCTCATCACTAAAATACCTCTTGTAGTAAAGTGATTGTACAAGCTTATTCTCTAGCCAGTTACCCCAAAGTAATGTAACCTAACCAAGCAGAAAATGGTGAAAGTCTACCTGCAGCACTGGAAACTGAGTTTAATCCTTTTGAAATTGCTCTGTTTGAATTAATCTGAACTCTTACCAAAGAGAGAAGGGGAGGAATAAATCAGTCAGCAGATCAGAGTTACAAGATGAATCTGTACATCTGCAGGCTGGAAGAAGCTCATATTTATGCTTTTAAATTCATGCAAGTCAGTCATGAAACAATCCAAATCAGCATCAGAAATTAAAATTATTTTGTTTTTCTTTACCTGAGATAACACTTCCACAACGTTTGGTAAAAGGGAGACTTCATTTAAAAGTCTGAAAAAATAAGAAACATTTAATGAATTTTTCAAACTTTTGACATTTTGGGCTGTAACAGGCAATTAAAATTAAAATAATTACTAATTTATTCAATTGCATTGAGTTTTTATAGTGGCTTCAAGAAGGCTGCTGATTATGCTTCCCTAAGTGGGCACAAATTTATTGTTGATATTAACCATATTAAATATATTGGATGTATGTAAGGAATATGATGCTAATTTGATTGATTTTTTTTTCCTGAATGACAGGTGTTGGGCTATAAACTGAAAAATAATATCTTTTTTTAATCATTATATAATCTTTAATTTTTTGAAGTATATTCTGCATAGAATGAATCTGTCTATATATCTGTTATCATAATCCTTGTACGTACCACATAAAACAACAAAACAAGAGCATGGCTGTGTAGCATTAAAGGTTGCACAATTAGCTCCCAGCTTTTCATATCATGAGTAGCTTCTCTAAAAAAAAAACAAACAAAAAAAACCAAAACAAAAAAACACAAACACACAAACACACACACAAAAAAACCCCACAACCCCCCCCAAAAAAAAACCCAAAAAAACCCCATAAAAACCAAACCCCAAAAAACCCCCACAAAACCCAAAACTTTGTTTAGAAATATTTAATTGTCAAATATTTTAATCATTATTTACTTTCAAATTGTTTCCATATGCAAGCACTGATAAAATAAAAGCAAAAAGCAAGACTTATTATTTTTTGACTTGCCTGTAAATCTACAAGTACACTTCTTCCTTTCACATACACAGGTGCCAAGCCAAGCACTCTTTCACAGCCATGACAGTTTCATCTTCAATTACTTTTTCATAAGTAATTGGAACAGGAAAATTCATGTCTCTTTATGAAAATATCACAAGTCTTTTGCAGCTTTTTTTTTTCCCCAGAGGAAGATGATTTTCTGGAAAGAGGAATCTCTTCCTATGGTCTTTGGATTGATAAATGTGAAATTGCTTTTTTGTTTCGTAAAGGGTATATATCCCATGGAACTGGCAGAACACCACAGCTATTTTAAAGACTGAAAATTATGGCATGCCTGATCCTGCTTGTCTGAGACCATACATTATAAGCAGCCTAAAAGCTCTCTCATCTCAGAAAAGGACAGCTAACAACTTAGTTTTAGTCTACACAAGACATCAACAACAGAGCTGATTCCTTCTTGCAAAGAGTTTTGTTACTAACTTTTTGATTGATTTTAAAAAAGTCAAGAAGTTATCATTAAGTCAAGATCTCTAAGCTCTAACAGAAGTTGTATGTGATTTATAATCAACAAGTTCTCTGAGAGGGACCTTAAACCATGCAGTAAAACTCCATGAAAGGAAATTTATCACTCTTCAAGGGTTAGTCTTCCCCCAAGACATATGATGAGGGAACAGGGGTAATTAGGGAATAAAAATTACTGTGTTGCTTACTAAACAGAATTATTCTAGGGATTCTTAAATTGGGCTCCAAGGAGCAGCTGAACTTTACATACTCTTGTGGACCTCAAGAGAGCATGTTAAAATTCCACTGTAGTTCAAAAATGGCCAAGAGGGGAAAAAAATAAACTCGAGCTGCACGGAATGGAAACCCTAGTGACTTTTAGTGGTTGTTTAATGATAAACTTTAACATGGCAAAATTAACAATTTTCTTTAAATACACATATTACCTCTGCCATCATTACAGAGCACACCTACTGATACATTACTCATACCAAATGGAAATCCGAAGTTCCACAAAGCCCATTGTGCTTCATGTCAGGTGGCACTCAATTGCCAGTATGACTCATGAGACACTGCAATGTAGAAATCTGACATGCAATACTGATCCCAGGGCTCAGCCCAGTATGCCTCTGAGCAGACACTCTTTTTCAAAGCAGGATGCTTCAGGAAGTCCTGACTGACAAGGTGAATCCAGAGCTGTCTGCCAAGCTGTGAAGACTAGTTGCTGACATATCTCTTCTTTTAAGCCTAAAGCAAAATTTAAAATACAAAGATCTCATAGTGACAGTGTCAAACCCAGTGCATGTCCAACATCTGAACCACAGGAGACTGTAATTCAGCAGTGTCCAGGGAACACAATAAGTGGGAAATCTGATGAACTTCAAGTTGACAAGTGCTGGAGTATCACCAACAGACCTGTTCATTTGTCACTCTGTTAGGACTCATTCATCCCTCGTATAATTAGCACTCCATTTGTAATGTCCTGTTACTCACAAAAGGCCTCCGATTACAGTCAAATTGAATATTCCCAGCAAGTTTGACAGCTGATAGGAAAACTACTGTACTTAAACCAGTACTAATATGACTTCAGGAGGTATGATTCCTCTAAAATGCCATTGCTTTGATACACTTCCATGGTAAAAGCTGATGGCTGGATCTGTGAATGTACTTGAGCACATTGGAACAGGTGCTTCCAGCTCCAGAACCACAAACCTTGATCCCTGATTTCAGCTACCACTTCTCCCTGCTGTCATCTATGGATGACGCAGAGGTAAATTTTGGATCTCGGGCATTTAGAGTTCTATTGCTGAGCTTGAACAGGACTGACTTTATCCCTACAGAGTATGAACTAGAAGCTCAGATCCTCAGAAATATTAAACACATTCCCCCTCCAAAAGCTGTACATCTGATGAACACACACAAAACACGTAGAGTTCTGTATAAAATTTTGTCAGATAAGCTTTCATTGGTACCTTCCCCATTTCAGTGACTTCTCCTAAATTCATCCACTTATTCAGAATAAGAATTGCAAAAAATGAGAGCAAGACCCAATCAGTTGCTTTTCTAACAAGGATCCAAATTCATGTCTTTCCTGACAGAAAAGCAGGCTAATTACCAAGCAACAGGCGATGCTGGAGCACGATGATGACATTTCTTCGTCAAGAAAGGCCTCATAGAAATCAAAATTGTTCATACATTAATAAACCAGACGTTTTAACATAAAATGTGCTTCAGATAGATGCAGTGCTCAGCTCTCAAATGCTGAGAAATCTTTGCTAGTGTTCAGTAACAAATACTAATCATCTAAGATTTATAATCTTTCTCTCTACTGCAGGAAGCTTCTATAGTATACCAGAAGAGTATGCATGCAAAGTTCAAGGTAAAAAGAGAATTTCCAGGTCAGGAGTTCCGGTACAGTCTGTGACAGCAAAGGCATTTCAATTTACCCCATTTCTTCCCCAGATTGTTTGAAAGTGTTTTTCTTCACTCCTCTCATACATTAACTCAGTGCCCTCTGTGTAACTCCCTCTCCCAAGAGAGGCAAAGTTGTATCATGTTTTTTGTCTCTCATTGCTATCTGTCCTCATTAACTCCATCTTTATTTTCCATTTTTTTCCAAAACATTAACATCAAGAAGATAATTATCTCCATCTGTGTGCAGAGAAAGCTGGGGTCAGAGCAGACCTGGCCGTAGCAGAGTGGTTTCATCTTCTTCATTCTCTACCAGGGCGGTACCATCCATGTACGAACTTAGAGAAGCCTTGCAGAAAGCATCAGGCTGTAAGAGGCTGTAACAGTAGACAGTGCTAGACTTCAAAGAGAGCTCACATACCCATTCAAAAAACTTGAAAGTGCTACTACAGCTTATTTCAGACAAGGGGAAACACTGAGACACAAGTCAACTAAGTGGACATCGCAGCAAAGAAATACAATAGCAGAGAACAGATCCAAGAAAAATTTCTTGGTGTCATAAACTTCTACTTCACTCCCAAGACTATCCTTTCTTTCTCCAAAGCAATATTTGAATATTTTAGTTAATTGATCATTAGCTTGATCCACTTCTGTAGTCCCATGAATCTGAGTTCATTGAAAGCTCAAAGAACAATGGAAATATCGTACAAGCACATCATCTCTACTTTAATTGTGACATAAGAAGTGACAATAAGTGTTTCTCTCCCTGCTCAGCTAAATCTTAATGGTATTTAATTGATGCACAGAATTCAAGTTCTTTTGATATAATGGTGCCAAGTTATTTTTGGCTCATCAGGTTTAATACCTCTTGGCTTGATAACTGCCTTGACAGCTGACCTTCTGTTGGTTCTCAAATTTAAAGACTGATCTTATCTCATATATCCATGAATCAGATGGAGACAAAAAGCTATTTTTTTAAAGGTAAAGATGGTAAAAATAAGTTTTGAAGTATAGGAAGTTAATTTTGTTTGTCTGTCATATTATTTCACCATTATTATTATTACTAACACTATTAATACCTTTATTTTATTGTTACTGCAAGTTTTCCATACTGCTCAGGCAGCCTGGAAAACACTTACTCCGACACTTCCTCAAAGAAGCACAACATAAAGCAGCTTGGTTCTGCAAGGCCAGTTCTGGACAGAGAATTTGTTTTTAACAAACACACACACACAGATCCAGTCTATACATTCCATTTGTGCAATATATCCCAAAAGAGAAATCTAGCATCTAGAGGGCAGGCTAACACTGGCAAAACAACACCTCATACAAAGTGCACCTTCAAAGTTCAAGTTCTTCCAAGGATATGGTGTGCCCAACACTTTGCAGAAACACCCAGTCACTCTTCTTTATGGCTTAAGGTCTCACCTGCACATAAATTACCCGAAAGAGTAAATGAACATGCCTGGAAAGCACAGGGCAGCATGTTAAATTCACACACTTTGCTCTCAGTTGCTTTGACAGCCTAACTCCAGCAGCAAGCAGCAAGATCTCAGCTGTAAATTGTGCTGTTCTCCATGTAAAGGTATGAAAGCTCCTTCACTTTTACCAGTCACAACACTGTTACATGACTTTCATGCATATTCACATTTATACTTATGGGTTTTTGGAAAGAGGAGCTACTTGAAAAGTGCCCACAGTTTAAATAATTATGTCATCTACGTTAATTTACTGGGCAAACCTGCAATAGGATTTTCAGCACTGGCTGCACAGACTTGCATAAATGGCACAATGAAAATTGAGCATTTTTCTGAGCACCAGTTGCTTCTTCCTTTCCCTGCTTCTCTCCTTGTTCTCACACAGAATCCCACTAGGGTCAAATTAGAGGAGCGCTAGATAAGCAGATAATCTTAGGTTTACCAGATTCACCTGAGACTCAGGAAACCTATATTTTTAATCTAATATGTGTTGCTAGCCTTTGCTGCAACGTGATCTATCACTTCATTAAAGTTTCTCTGGTTGCCCTCTGCCTGTCTCACCCGATGCATCTTTGCTATTCAGTTTGCCTATGGCAGTGTCACAGAAGACATCCTGGTCCTGCTACCCCACTAAAGGTCCTCTTGTACTGTTGTGACCTTATTTATTTTGCACTCAGTCAGTCCCTCCTGTGTAAGACTAAGAGAACTTGCCTGTCCTGCACTGGGAATGGCAGAGAAGGCTTTGTGGGAGAAGCAATGACACTCTGACAAACCTGTTTCCACTCTCACTGCAGTAACAGAGCCAACATTCACAGTGTGTTGCAGTCATCCACAGATGACTCAAAGCTAAGGCAGGATTAGTAAGTGGAGCTGCACTACCCAACCAGCAATCTGAGCATTTTTCAGGCTTTTGTAGAAGTGGCCTCACAGTGACTTTTGAGGAATAAGTATTATAAAAACACCAGAAAAAAAATTACAATATAGGCTTGATTGGAGTGGAAGAAACTCCTCTATATTGTATCATAACTTCCCAGGTCTCCTTTATTTCATTTATTGTCCTCAGAATTAAATGATACTCATCTAAAATTACTAGGTTCATGAAGCATAATGTAAAATTAAGGGGCATGTCTACTTAAAATACACAGTTCTCCATCACAGCAATTAATTGCTGAAATTAGTCATTGTTTCATAAACTGAAAGCAAGTAAAATATATGTTTTCAATTGACAAAAATGTCACCAATATCCTTTAATTATTTTTCCAGCTAAGTCATTAGTATTTTCTTTACTCTTATAAAGGCACAATTTTCACAGTATAGTATTAGCTTAAAGATATCACCACCTCTGCTTCCCAGGTTGACTCCTTTCCTTTTTGTGCTGAGTAAATACCACTAAAATACAGCAATTAAAAATAAAGGCCACCTTCAGGCTGTACATGAGTGGCTTCAGATTTACCACAGCATGAATAAAAGCAGAATTGTGCCTACTTTTCTAACTAGGTTCAAATTATTTCCTTTTTTTATTTTGCCAGTGAATATCATGGGGCCATAATGAACCCAAACCATGTTTTTCAATCCAGTGGGAGGAAGGAATCATTACTCTATATTTTCTTAATATTTCTTCAAGACTCTTGATGGTTTCAGTAGTTCATTAGTTCCTGACTGTTCCAGATACGCATGGATTGAAAAAATGCACTTTAAAGAGAACGCTCTGTCACTGAGAACATCCATGGGCTAGGAACGTGCTCTGACTTAATGCCCACAAATTGTCACCTGAAGTCAATTACCAGTGAACACAGGTCATGTGCATTCAAGAAGCCATAACTCATTCCTTGTGCTGCTTGTGATCTCATAATATTGACCTGCTGAGACAGAGCTTTTTGACCCTTCTACAACTATTGTTAATGAAAATGAGATTCGACCCTGTAAAATTGGAGCTTCAACTTGTGCTTCCAAAATTAATTTATCCATATTTAATCCTATTGCCAAAGACCCAGAGATATGATTATACACCGTAGCCCACAGAGGCACTGCACCTGATGAGAGGCACATGCCCAGAAACCAACAAACAATGCACTTTTTCATTTAAAAAAATTCTTTAAGTCTGAAATAATTGATTGGAAGCAGCTTGATTTTACCAAATCTTAGAGCAGCATCTAAGGGAATGAGCCTTGCTGTGGTTTTTAGGAAGTGAGGCTAGTGGCACTACATAAAATGAATCTCCATTCACTTTTTTTACTGTTTTACAAAGCAGAGATACCTGTTAAATGTACCTGCTGCTGGGCACTGCAAAATCTGTGCATCAATCCTCAAAGGCTGCCTGATACACCTTAGCTTTGCACAAGGGTCTGTCTGCAGCTGCAGGTTCCAGTAATGCTCCTTTGGACTTACCAGCCCCCGACCCTTATGAAAGCTCTGACTTTGCCAGAATCTGGGGGAGGAGAGAAAGAGGAAATGGCTTCCATCAAATGTAGGAGACATTAAAAAGTTCAATTCAGAAATACTATCATCTTTCAGGTGCTTCATCTAACCTGGGAACTGCAACAAGCTAAAGTTGCAGTTACCTGCAACTGTGTGGATGCCATGCTGGAGTAGCAGCTCCTTGCCCAGTCACTTACAGAACAAGCTTATGTCCAACTGCTCAAATCCTTGCAGATCTGCCTCTAGAAACTCAAACCTCACTGAGAATAGATAGATTTCAGAACTCTCATGCATTGGTACTTTGTCCCCCCTAAGCTATACTATTTTTTCGTCTTACTATGAATTGCTTTAAATGAATACACATCAGCTAAGGGAATTCCATTCCTAGACTGCTTGAAGGGTCAGGACTCTTACTTCAATTTAATTAGTGAACATTAATTACTCAACAACAGTTATGAAACATTTAAAAGGAAAATGAATATCCAGAAATACCATTAGTAAATACATTCCTGAGGAAATTATTTAATTAGTGTTTAATTACTGGTAAAGAAATTTATTAGTTTCTAAACATTAATTACATAAAGCACCATTTTCATGCTGCTGGTGCTATTCATAATTTAAATAACTACTTTTATCTATGTATTTATTTTCCACTGTTAAGTGGATTGTTCCTCATTAAGAGTAGAACATTGTAAATACTTTATACCCACGATTGATTGCTATTCTGGCTTGACCCCAGCTGCAAGCCTGGCATCTTAGATACCAAGCACCTTGGAGTTAAAAAGCAACCTTCTTATGGAATAGCAGAAAGCCATTTCTGTCATCTGTGCAAACCAATACTGCCCCTTGATTGAAGAAATAGGTACTAATTATCCAAGGAGTCCTGGATATTCAATAGCTGACACAGTGATTTGCATCAAAGATAAGATTTGAACCCAGGCCTCCTCTACTGATTTCTTCCCCCTTCATAACTGAGATGGTTTCACCAATAGCTCCAGGAATCCTTTGTCCCTTGCACAGTCAGCCCTCATCCATGATGACACTCCTTTGAGACCTTATTACACTAAATAATAAAATAAATCATAGGACTATTTGTGTGAGCAGTTTGGCGACGGAGACACTAATACTTATTTTGGTGTGTTTTCACTTTGTGAGATGTACTGATGATTCTTGTGTTCTGCTCAGGAATAGGAAAACAGTAGTTTCCCCAAGTCTTTATATTGGACAACCCATATGGACAAATAGCAAAATAGTTACATTTAGTGCCAGATTAACTGAACCATTAGGGATAACAGTGGAATAAAATGGTCACCAAAGAATGAATATAATTCCTCCATTTTCCAAAGGCTATCTGGTATTTTGCCTTAGATTTGATTCTATCCTTCCATCTGTTTAAAGGTGTTGAAAAACAGCCTGACTCCTACTAGGTTTAATTACATTTCTTATCTTACAGATCTCCATGTATGACTTTTTTCAAAATTCTTTGCAATTTCAAGATGAAGCAAGAAAGAAAAAACAGTATTTGCTCATGACCCAGATTGCTCAGTTAAAAAAAAAAAAAAAAAATTCTCCTGCTGTTTTTTAATTGGAACCATCTGTTATTCCATGTCTTTCCTGAGAAGAAGAAAAAATTTAAACTCTAGTCTAGGTGTCATCTATATGTAGCAGGAAAAGTACCTATATGTGGACTGAAAAGTTATAGCTGTAAGTTTGGGACAGAAAGATGTTAGGAGACATTGCAGCTGATATACCAGTTTTCAGCATTGTTATTAGAGACAAGGAAAAACCTTTTTAAAATTCTGGAATAAAATGTAACCCTTTCCTTGCCCCCCTCCCCCCACCCTCCCATCCTTTACTGAATATATTTATGCTGTTAACTTTTTTTATATCTCCTCTAGTGAGGCAAAACCAAAATGCTGTAAACTCTCCTTTCTCTTGTTTTCTTGAAACATTCCAATTACTTTGTTTTAAATATTTCTAAGGACAGAAATTGTGCAGCCTCTCTGGGCATCCTACACAGTGTTGAAGCACTCTCATTGTGACTTTTTTTCTTCATATCCAACCACAATTTGACTTGCTGCAACATGTGTTCAGCTCCCCTCAAATCCTTATAATTTAAGAATAATCTGATTTAACTCCCTGATGAGTGATTATAGAGAAGATGAGGATGGAAGACACTACCCTTGCCCTTCTCCACTCCAGGTTGAACAAAAACCTCTCTTCCACATGCAGGCCTTCAACCATCTTGGTGATTTACCTCTGAACTCCCTCCAGTTCATCAACATCTTTTCTATACCGGCCCAGACTGGGCATTATCCTCCAGATGTGGTCTTACAAGCACTGAATAGAGGGGATCAATCTTTTGCCTCTGCCTGCAGGCTGAGCTTTTCCTAACGCAGCTCAATACACACTTAAAATTTCTTATTCAAAAGTAAGACATGCCATAGTCTATGGTAATCCTATTAAAAATAGATAAGAAAATTTACTTAGGATAGGAGACTGAAAATATTACATTAACATCTTGATCGTATATGAAATTGGACCACAAAGAGGTGTAAAACCAAGTGAAGCTAAAAATTTATTCATTTTCAGATCAGGAAATATCAATGCAAGTAAATTCTATCCCAGAGTGCAAAGATGTAATCATCTGTGGTAGTTTACAGCTAGTACCTCATTGCTATCTCTGAAATTATACTATTGTTCATTTTCTTTTTTGATCTCTGTTTCCCCACAGACATGATCATCTACTGACACTGGGGCCACTGAGGAGGAATGAGGTGGGGAAGAAGAAAGGGGAAAGGGGAGGAGAAATCCCTCTGTAGATAAAATGAATCAAATTGTTAAAATTAGTAATGAGGAAAAAACATTTTCTGCATACATCTATTGGAAACTTTAATAAAATAGCTTCAAGGTAAATTTTGCTTTTATTGGAGGATCACATTTTTTACAGATTTGCTATTAGGTGATGTCTATGACCACTTAGCACTCTTTGTCTTTAGAACTCTTCCTTTCTGGTCTCATCAGCGGCATATTACTGAATTAAAAAAAATATACACTGTTTATATGAAATGTTTCAAAAGCTCTTTATAGAAACTTCTACCCTAGGCTAACACAGAGACAGAACAGGTCTGACAGTGTATGTTTTCTGGGGTCTTGTCTCACTAGAATTTATAATGTGCTATCATAAGTCAAAAGAAGGAAAAAAAAAAACCACCACACAGGAAGGTTTTGCTTCCTAAGTACCTTGCCAAACCTCTGATTTTGGGGTATTGCAAATCTGAAGTATTTTAAAATATTAACTTTCTTGCAGCCAGCCAAGGCATGCTCTGAAGTAAAACAGTGTTCCTATTGGCATATCACTGACAGCTGAGAGCTGTTGCAATTTTTTCCCCAAAATGTTTGATGTCTTTATGATGATACCTGTTTTTTCCACTGACAAAGACAATAAATGTCAATTACAGTATTTCCTTTTCTTTCCTAACTCACTTTGAAATCCTGTGTAGAACAAATATTTCTTTGTCAGATGGCAGAATCACTGAAAATAGTAAGGCATAAAATGGAATATTCATAAGGTGTTTGCACTTGACGTGATGCAAATTGCTTCTTGTATTACTGCTTTTAAACACCAAAGTATTCTGGATCAGCCTGTCATTCATTTCCTAATTCCACAGAAAAATAGTTATATGAATTGAATAACAACATTCAGACCTTTTTTCATGAATTCATGATGTAGGATGTTCATCGCATCCCCTGTTTTTAGGAAGCTCAATACAGAACTTAAATATATGTAGCTTAATTAAATTCTCCTGAGAATCATCTATTCAGGTAGAATCAGCTTTATCCAACCTTAAGCACTTAAATGATATAACTAAGTGTGAAACCCAAATGCCTGAAGCAAGCTGTATAGTCAGTGAGGAGAAATGGGTACGCCCAAATTGTGATTCAAGTAATTTAAAATACCACCTTATTTAAAATAACTGTCTAAAGTCAGATAAATGAATCTGAATTGTAAAAGTCTGTACATATAAGAAAGGTCAGGAAAGGATTTAGGGGAGAAGAAAAAGGGGGCAATTGTGGAACGTGATTCCCTTCTTATAGTCCTGACAAAGTCTCAGGATAAAATATTCCTGCTGATTATCTCCAATATTTGACTCATATTCAGTTTTAGGTGAACATTTATTCATTAATGTGGCTGAATAGTTTTGCCCATGCCTAATAGATAACAGAGGATGTTGTGAAATAATTTAGAACTCAGTAGACAGAAATGCATTAGCAGCAAGACCAAAAACATTACAGCAAAAGCAAAACAATGAGATGTAATCCAGTCTCAGTGTTTCCAAACAAAGATTTATAGGTTCATCTGTGGTCTAATTTCCTTCAGAATGCCAGTTATATTATTTGCAGACCAGATCTGGGAAAAACAGAAGCATCATATTTGGAACAACTACAGTACAGCGAGATGATGATCAAGACCTTCAAAAAAGTTCAGTAATTTTAGTCCCTTTTTCCGGATTCAGTTTATTGTATTCATCATCCACAATGATGAAAAAATCGTCTAAAAAAATTAGAATCTTAAAAATGTATCATAAAAACCTTTTCATGGTGATATAGAATGTCCTTCGTAATCCCTAATATGGAATTCCAATGTTCTTACTGTTCACCCACCAAGGAGTAATAAAACAGTATGAAAAGTAGAGCAACTGACACTGCTGTATTTACCTATTTAGCACAATATAGCTGTTGGTACTCTCTGTTTGCAAGGCTTTTCCTGAAGAGCTCCTAAAACATCTTGGCTTTTAAGCAGTCTTAACTCTCCCTTACTCACATGTCAAAGGGTAATTGTCTACTAATGTTATCATATTCCAAATTTAGGATCAGCTGCACAGCATGTTTCTCTCTCTTCCACTCAGCCTTTGAGGGCCTCCCTGGCATTTGATTTTGTGTTAAGGTTGTGGTTGGTCTATGTTAAGGTTTGTTGGTAACCTTACCCAGATGTCCAAATCAGAGCCCCAAAAACATGCATTAACTTTGCATTATTCCCATGACTCTGTTGATCAGCAACCAAGTGAGCCAAAAGGGAAATACAGACTTAAAAGCCTGCATTTGGAAAAAACGTTTGTTTTGCTTTTGTTTCCTCTTACTTTTTAATAGTTCGTAGTGCATAAGTTGGTTTTGTGCTTTGTCTCTTCCTTTCGTTCCCTGGAAGCTGCTCCCAGAAAAAACATATAAGAAAACAGACCGTGGGTTCAGCCATGCCATTAAGATCTATGTGCCAAGACCACTACGTGTCTTCCTTAATGTGAGACTGAAGACCAAAGCACAATCTTGGAAAAAACATATACTCTTTTCTGCTGGGGCTTACAGAAATCCCTCTTCCCTTAATTCTCCAGACACTGGTCCCTGAAGCCCTGCAGAGCTCCCATGACAGTTGTGTTAGTTGTTAACAACAGATGCAACAATAACCTGTCAAGAAGGGCTTCCTGACTTAATTCCTTGGGACTTTGAGATGGAACAGGAATGGGGGAAAAAAGGAAATAAGCTCTTAAAGTCTACTAGCAAGACTGAGAAGGAAATATTTTTTAAAGTATTTAGGTACCTAGAAATGGAGACAAGTGCCTAGTAGGATTCTCATTAACAGTCATGAACCATGCTCCCTGTAAAATCAACTGGGCAATTAGAAAAAAAAAAATAAAAAAAGACCTATTCATCCCATGAGACACCTACATGACTAGGATTTTGGCACATATATGTGATATCCTTAGTAGAACAAACTGCTTTTAGCTACACTGCTGGAAATCTGGGGTCACTGCAGTGGTCACATGCAATCATGGCTTTTCTGAAAGATCTTTTCCCTACAGCCAGTGCCATCAAAACATGGCGGGAGGCATCAGCGCATATTTCAGTTCTATTGTCCTTTCAATCTGCCTGGATTTTCATGATAAGGAGATAGCATTTAAACTGGAGGGACTTTTTATCAATGCAGGGACAAGAAGCAAGCACCATGGCCAAGTCCTTTAAAGGCCCATTGCCTCTGAGCATGATTTATGATTTGAAACAAAGACACTTGAATAACAAAATAAAACTTTGCTGACAAACTGTTGGCTGTAATTCCCAGAAACATATCTTCCCCTTGAATTCCCCCTTATTCTTTTCATTTCATAACTCCCAAGACACAAGATATGAAGAAATCTTTAAATCCTTCCTGGGACTTTACTCAGGATAAGCCTATACTGCAGTCTGCAGTTTTATGCCAATACACTGGATGTTGCTTTAAATGAGACAGGTTAGATCTTGGACTCGGTCACCTTGCAGTAACCCAATGCTCAGTATGAGCTGATTCTTTCCACTTCAGGTTACAGAGGGATTCATTCTAAGCAAACAACACTCCTCTGGTTGGGAATAGATTAGGTGGAAGTGTAATGATGTGTTTCACTGTCAAACAAAAATGACAGTGGTGGCCAACCAAAGACATTTTTTGAAAAGAAAAAGTTTCCATTGAAAATTATGATTAACCCTATACCACAAGAGTCCTTGGGAAGACAACAAACTTACTGTCATTTAAAATGACAGCAAAGAAATCAAACAACTAAAGATTTTTGTTTGCTCTGTATTATGTCCATTTTACTTCTATTTTATATTTCTGTTTGAATAAGATTGTATCAGTGCTCCTTGCACTGCATTGACTTGGGTTTTTTTAAAGAATTACTTGAAAGGAAACTTAAAGCCCTTCTAGTTGCCTTGCAAGCAGGGACCTGCAAAAGGTATGGTGGAATCTGCTGCATTCACTCTGTTCCTTCAGTCTCACGTTAGATACCAGCCTGGTTATTCCACTTGGGTTCTCCTTTACAGGATTGGACCCACAGACACTTAAAAGAAAATTCATTGCACTTACACAGTTCTGGTTATCTAACACTGTAACTGTGAGTGATATCTCCATTGAAGCTGCCATAGCCCTGATACTTCCCAGTAAGAGCTTTATTCAGGTATTAAATGGTGGGATGGATGTTTGAATGGGTGTTTGAACATATGGTGAAGCCTTCTAAATTAAACAATGAAAAAATAAAATAAAATTATTATACAGCCTTGGCTCTTCCACAGTTATTCAAAGGCAAGACACCTTCTCTTTAATCCATTACACATTGCTTGCTCTGTCAGTCTACTAGCTTTTTAATAAATAGGGAAGTAGTTTAAATACCTTAGGGGTAATTTTCACTTCTCTGCATTACTGTATGACAACAATGATACACTTCAGATCACACTGTCATCTCTCCAGTAAAACAGCCTTTCCTTTTATGTAATGAAATATTTTCTTCATGTAGCCATATAAGTATTGATATGAATGATTTTTTTTGTTACAAATTATAATTGATGTCAATAATTTATAAATAGAGAACAACAACAGAGCCCCTGTCTCAGCTCCTTTGTCAAGAATCAAATTTTCAGTGATTTGAAGAGATGCAACCAACCACAAAAATTAGTGAGGTACTGCTCACAGGGTTAGTTCTAAGTGTTACCATTATTTTGATTAATACTGAAACCTGGGACCTCATTGTAGGCACAATACATAGTCACTATACAAGGGAATGTATCCTCCAAGATAAAGGACAAAATCTTGACTACATATTCATGAGATGAATCATAAGACTCCTACTTGACATGATTAGAGATATCAAGACCTTTGCAGGAACTGTGAGTACAAACTCCTAATGAGCTTCTGAGAGAAGGAAAGACAATGGTAAAAATAAGAATATGAGCTCAGATATGACCGAGTGGATTTACTTTATCTTTTGTCATTCGGAAGAAGACAGAATTATGAATACTATCATAATGAAGGCATCTAGAAATAGTAAGGGTAATTAAAGACACCTGAGACTGACAAAGTCAGGAACACTTGTATTTCATTATTCATTTGTTTAATACTCTGTTGTCATTAGTTGACCCAAAGAGGACTAGGCTACTTGTTAGCAGCATTGTGTTGCTTCCTTTGCTAACAATATGTCCAAAGGGATAAATGGCACTGACATGCTGTTAAAAGGTTAATACTCGCCTCTGGAATCCGAAAGTAGAAGGTCCTATAGGTATTCAGAATATGGACAATATCCAATCAGACATTAATTCTTTGACTTTTTAAAGATATAGAAAAGCTTCAGCTGTCAAACATTTCTATCATAAGGAAAAGTGGGTCAGCAAATACATACAGAACTGCAGTGCTGAATTTTATTACCGTAACCTGTCTCTAATAAACTGTAAAAATAAAACGAGGAATAAACACACAGAGCAGACTGATATTTTACAGTTCTTTCCACATATGCGTAGAGATACGTTGTCAGCGAAAAATCAAAGTTAAAAGCAGTTTCAGGATGTGCTGGTTTCAGAGTCCCCAAGCCAATTTTTGACAAAGATATATTTTCTATTACACGCATTTTTTCCCCCTCTATGACTGCCTGAGATACCTACACTAACAACAGGATGTTGTGTGGATAATTATATAAAACTGAATGAACACAAGGTCAAATGGAAAACTGAAATGTACTGACAAAGTACAGAGGAACTATGTTTTTTGTGGTATTATACACTTGATTGATGAAACTTGAAGTGGAAAGATGTTCTCATGTTTCGAATGATGGACATGGATTCTGACAACTCAGTTCTCTTGACTTCCTGGTTAACCTGGAGTTAATTCACTTTAGTTACCTGAACAATACAGATATGGTTCCTGTCTTTTCTGCCTCATACTAAATTGTAAACTCTTCAAGGCAGAGATCTTCTTACATTATGAATGTGTACAGCAGCTGACACAGAGGGCTCTCTAGCTGCTGGTCTACAAAAAAAACGTTACCAGGTAAAACATCCCTGTTCTTTCCTTCGTTTCCTCCAGCTGAAACCACAGAAGCTTGGTTAGCTCCCCTTTCCTGCCTGAGGAGTGAATCCTTCTTTACAGTACTGAAGTAACAGAAGAGAGTCCCATTCCCTTTACATGTGTGTTCCCAAGGTTAGCCCTCACCAATGAGAAAATAGGTGCTTAGATTTACAGAACAGGGCTGGAAGGGGCCTATGGAAACTATCTGGTCTGCCTGCTCTGCTCAAAGCAGGACCAAGCCCAAAGCCAGATCAGGTTGCTCTAGGTTTCATCCATTCAACTTCTGTTTTATGAACCTTTTAGAATCCATAATCGTTGTTTGTGTGTTGAATTTTTAGGGTTGGTGGTCATTTTGGGGGTTTTTGCCTGGTTTTTGTTTTGTTTTGTTTTGTTTTTTTCCACTTTTTGCAAGGATTTCTTAAATCTTAGCTCTCAGTCAGGTCTGTCTTTACACCAAATATTTTGAGGTGATTTTAAAGCCAACTGAAACCTGACTATAAGTTGACATGGTCAACTGTGTTTTTCTTTCTCTCTGTATTTTTCCCTTTTATTGTGTAGTGTCAATGAAAGTTTCATATAAGAAACTGTTTCCACATCCAGAAATAGTGACCTTAAGCTTCATCCTTGTATTCTTAGTCTTGTTTCTCATTTTTCATGCTTTTTAAATTAATCATGTTAATTTGTAAAAAGTCAATTGATATAAAGGTAATGGGGTTTTGAGAGAGTTGTCAACACTAATTTGCTTAATTAACAAATCATGTATAAAATCATGCTCACTATAAACACTGCTGTGGAGCAAACACAATCTAATAAGATTCATAGGAAGGCATCCCGTTCTGCTCTGTCAAAAAGGTTTAACTGCTGATGAGCAGGGTTTGAATCCTGAAAGCTGGAAAAATGCAGTTTCCTCTAGTACATCCATTAAACTCTCCCAGACTGTGGGCTACTTGGATCCTAACCTGTCAACTGCTCTCATCTGGACTGAAATCCTGTACAGCTAAAGGGGATCTGTCATACTGCATAATGTGCTCAACAGCATACCATTTGGAAGTTAGTGGTGAGTATCCTGCTTGTGGGAGGGCACTAGAACTGTTAGCAATGGTGATAAAATGAAGCGGCAGGATGTTATTAAGGCATGTTAAAATGGAAGACAGAACAGAAAAGTACAGCCCACCACCTCAGGTTCCTCCAGTCACAGAAGAAAAGAATTTCTTCAGAGTATTAAAGCAGATGTCAAGTAGATATTTTATTGTAGCAAAGCATCTGTGCACTGATTAACCAGTTTACAAAATCCACCAGTTTCAACTTGTCTTTTTAGGGTCTTTCTCACTCTGCTAGGTAAGCATGACAGCTTTGCCTGCAAGTCAGTGAGTTACAGGCCAGGGCAAGGGCTGGTCAGAAGCCAGGAACACATTAGAGATTTTCCATTCACCAGAGTGGATTTACTTCCTTTAGAATGATATTACTTTAATGAAGGGAATGAAGCTGCTCTGATTTATTTTATGAAAAAAAATTACTTTTTCTTTCAGCTTCATTTTACATTTGATTTAGGGCAACATTTTGCTGTTGTCCTCTATGATATTGACTGTTCATTAGCTTGCAATGACCACTATAGTAGTTGACAGGTATCAGATCTTGCTTTTCCAAATTCAGACCCAGACTTCCAAGGTTTCCATCCTTGATATGTCAGAGACTCCATTATTCAGTTTTGACCAAAGGCAACAGACAGGATCATCTTTCTTAGCAACATGAGAACTATGAGGCATTTATACATGAAAATACATGAATTAAATCCCATTTTCTGGAGGACACCTTTTAAAAAACACAAAGGCCAGGAAAATTGTATATTGATGAAAAATTGCAGAGTTCCTACAAATATAGTTGTTAAATAACCATCTAAGACTACTTAAAAATGTCTGCAAATACAAAATAAATAATTTACAATAAATTATTTATATTGTCATGACAGCTGTGATAGTCAATATAAAAATGTGGATTTATGCTTTTTTGCCAAAAAAAAAAATTAAAAATTCCCCTGGTCCACAAGAGGGTATGGAAAGTGTTCTATATCACATCAACTTGCTTTTATACACTAACAGCTGTGTTCCTTTTCCTGTTCATTTACAAACATCAGAGTAGGGAAACATGGGGAAGGCTTTATCCACATCAGCTTTGAAAAGCAAAAGATTTTCTGAAACTAACTAAATTATAATCTATACAGCATGAATTCGAGGTCATGGATATGTTCCAGCAAAAGTTTGGTGAGGGGCACAGAGCTCACAAGCTTGTTATTATTCCTTCTGAAACATTAGATCTAACATGTACAAATGTTTAAAGAGAAACCTGACTCCACTTGAGATGAGTTTGTCAGAGACTGCCCTTTTCCCAAATTGAAGTTGTTCGGTATAAGCTGTATCAGTCACCATTAGCCTTTTTTCTGTGTCGGTCTCTCTGGTACAACACACTTGAAGCCAAGAGAGGATGAAGGCAGGGTTCTTGAAATCTGGGACCCTTGCCTAGAAAAGCCATTGATGCTACTGAGCCAAAGTCATAATGTTGGACAAGGACTCACTACACATCTGGTTTCTGCCTGCCAGCCATCTGTTAAGTGGATTGGGTGTTGGCTGGAAAGCCCCAGTTATCAAGGGAAAAACAAAGAGCTGTGAATTGGGAAAAGACAAGTAAGAAGTGAAAAGGCAATAAAAAAGGAAAAAAGAAGAATGAGGGAAAGTTCATGAAGAGCACACTGACATTTAACCAAACATTTTGCAGTCAACTCTAATTCTTAAAACGCCAATTGGGTGCAAAATTCTTCCCTCAGAGAACAGAGAGCCTTGAAAAAAATTATTAAAAACACAGGGGATGCTGCTCAGAGAAACAGCAATGACAGTATAACAGTAATGACTGTCATACAATATGACCAGGAACACTTAACAATACAAATTATCCCTTCAGACATTCTGCTATACTGTGTATAGCATTACTTAAAAAAGGGTTTATAGAAAAAATCTAGTCCAAATAAAAAAAAAATATGGAGATGTCTGTGTGTCTGTATTTATGTATAAATATATATCTATCACTGCAGTTTCATTGAGACTATATTGAGTTGCACAAGCCAAGGAACTGGTTGCTTTAGATGAAGGGGATAAAAATATAGCCATATTCCAGAGGAAAATGAATATCAATATACAGCTTCTGTGTGATACTAGTATCATTGATTTTTTACAATAGTCTGTGTATGAATGAGCTATAGTTAATAGCATAGGAAGTTATGACACTCCCTCTCATAAGTATTGCTTATTTGTTTCAACACTCAGCTACTGAGTGAAAGGCATCTTCGGCTGCTGGATACCTTGAAACTCAATCCTAGTGCTCTGTGGGCCATGTCATAGTAATTGTTTGGGAAATAAATACAGTGTGTACATGTGTGGAGGTGTGTGAAAGCAATGCAAATCTGCCTAAAATTCAGATAAAACTCTGAAGAAAACCTGTAGATGTTCCCTTATTTTCCTGGGTGTTACTCATTCATAGTATACTGGGCAGACAGGTGAAATTATAACATGACACTCATTTGCTCAGGGTCTATATCTGTTATACAAACCACATGCCACTAGCAAGCTTTCACATATATTCTCTGTAGATTCTTCATTAAGTCATATTTAGTGCTTGTTAACACTAGAGAGTTATCTTATTACTCCATGTTAATGTTTCCAACGTAGGCTAAACATTAATAAACTTGAATATGACAGTAAAACTTTAAGAGGCACAGTACCAGCTGAATTCGTCCTCCTTCAGATCAGATGCTGCAGAATGACTAAACATCCCTCTGTTAGTTTTATGTAAATGAAGGAGATGGCAAGATAAACCTTAAGCAATTCAATATTGTCTTGATTGTATGTAATTTAGGATTAACTAACCTTATTAAACAAGACCTTACAAGTACATCAACAGCCTGCAATTAACATGCTGTTGGTAAACACTTGGAATCACAAGGTTTGTTTCCCACACTACAAGAAATATGTACAAGTATTTCTTATACTTCTGCCTGCAATATTTAGTAGTTAAAATCATGAAACTTCGTGGATTATAAGCACTTCTGATGTGTTCTTAGAAAAGCATTGTGAAGAAAAAAAAAGGTAGTATTTCTAATAGTTTCTTAAAGTATAAATGTTTGATAGGTTATACTGCAGAGTCCTCAATAAACCACAACACCAAAAAGAACAGTGGAGAAAGCTCAGGTAGTTCACAATTAACTTTCCAGCAGCAGCTTCAGACTGAAGGGTCAAAACTTGGAAACCAAACTACAGAAAAGGAAGGGTGCTCTCACAAGGTGCATGTAAACTCATTTTGTCCTATTAACAGAGCAATGTGCCTTGCATTACTTGAAGAACCACATGGGAGAAGAATAAAGGAATGGCCACTCAGGACTATTGGAGCAGAGTTTCTCAATCCCCTTCCCAGCAAAACCAAAGAGGGCTGCACCCAAGTGGATGCTGCTACACTGGTGCCAATGCACCCTAGTGCTTCTCTAATAGGACCTGCCATCGATGATACTGTGAATCCCGAAGTGCTCCACATCCAGCCTTCCAGTTGTCTTCCTTGAGTGTTGCAGGTCTGCTCACATCCCCTTTCCCACTGTCTTTCTACCAGCTGAACAAATTACTGACCTCACCTTTCTCCAGCTGTGCAGCACAGCTTTTCACTCTCCTTCTCTCTGCCTGCTGAACCACTCAAGTGAATTCTCTGAACTTGTCTGAGGCAAAAATAACTGGGGTTAGCAAGGACCTGCTGCTAAAAGTGTTGTGGAAAATTCAGATCACTTTTACTTAAATGGGTGAAGAAGCAATTCTTACAAGCAACTGAGCTTGCCAGTAACCAAAGACCTTTAGCTTGGGTGGAAGTTTTAAATAAGTTTTATTGACACCTAATGTAAATGCCACAGCACACTTCCCAGCTACAAGAAAAATGGACAGAAAGCAAGGCACTGTAAGTTTCAGAAGGAGAATCAAAAGCAAAAAGTCAAAGATATATCAATTTTCCTTTTTAAGCACCTGACTCCTTTCCTCAGAAGCACTCTGCTCTGCTCAGGATAGTCCGAATTACCAGGAATTACAGTACATTCCACCCAGTCGGACTCCCGTTCTCTGAAATACTAGCTTTATATCCAGAAGCACTCAAATCATGAGCACAGTTAGGGTGGAAAAAATATCCAAATCATGACATTTAAATTCAGTTGTTGGTGTCTTTCCTATTCCTCTTGGTAGTCAGTGGCAGTTCTTATGTGACATCTTCATTTTGTACTTAGAAGTCACGTTTTTCTGAAGTTAACATTGTGGTGATAAGGACCAGTCTGTAAAAGACTGACTATCAATCAGAATCACAAAGGTCATTCAATAAAACCAACAGAGGTTCATCTGTTTACTCTTTTGAGATTAGAGCCAATCGGAAAATTTGGTTTTGATTTCTGTTTTTGTTTCAGATAGGAAAACTGCAATTTTACAGAAATATAGAATGGTTTGGTTTGGAAAGGACCTTAAAGATCATCTACTTCCCTGCCACGGTCAGGGACACTTTTCACTAGATTAGGCAAAGCCTCATCTAACCTGCACTTGAACAGTTTCAGGGATGGGGCATCCACAACTTCCCTGGGCAACCTGTTCCAGTGCCTCACCACCACCACAGTAAAGAAGGTTTTTCCTGGGATCTAATCTATACCTACCCTCTTTCTGTTTGAATCTATTCCCCTTGTCCTGTGACTACATACTCTTGTAAAAAGTCCCTATCTTTCTTGTAGGATCCTTTCAAGTACTGGAAGACACCCCTAAGCCTTCTCTTTTCCAGGCTGAACAAACCCAGTTCTCTCAGCCTTTTCTTGTAGGAGAGTTGCTCCATTCCTCTAATCAACTTGGACTCCTCTGGACTCACTTCAACAGGCTGATGTTCTTCCTGTGCTGGGGACCTCAGAGCTGGATGCAGTTCTCCAGGTGGGTCTCACCAGGGCAGAGTAGAGGGGCAGAATCCCCTCCCTCACCCTGCTGGCCATGCTGCTTTTGATGCAGCCGAGGATACAATTGGCTTTCTGGGATGCAAACACACATTGCCAGGCCATGTCCAGCCCCTCATCCACCAGAACCCCAAGTCCTTCTCAGCAGGGCTGCTCTCGATCTGTTCGTCCCACAGCCTGGACTGATACCAGCACCTTGCACTTGGTTTTATTAAACTTTATGATATTCCAATGAGCCCACTTCTCAACCTTGTCCAGGCCCCTCTGGATGGCATCCCATCCTTCAAGTGTGTCAACTTCACCACTCAGCTTGGTGTCATCTACAAATTTGCTGAAGGTGTGTTCTATCCTTTATTATTACTATATTATTATTATTAATAAAAATAATAAACAATTTTTCATTGAAAAATCCTGAGTGTTCAGAAAAAATAACTTGGAGATTTACTTAAGAGTGATTTTTGGTTTTCTAATAGCTACTTTTGAGAGAAAGACCAAAAAAAATTATTTATTTTATTTTAACCATAATAACACTTATTTTCCTTCTTCCTGTTTTGTTGTTTTGTTTTGTTTTGTTTTTTCCCCAATGTTCCCTAAAGGAGTTCATCCTTTAACACAGTGTTTTTAGAGAGCATGAAGGTCAAATAAAGACTGTCTTATAGTGTATTTAGTTTCTTGGAAGTATTAAGTCTCAACTTTAAAATTAAGAGATTTTTTGCTTTTCATTCCTTTTGAACTTACTGCCTGTGACTGTATAAACCATCACACCAATTGCATAAAGTTATGTAGTGGCAAGACCTAAAAGGAGTTTCACTCGACATTTTAAAAGCTCTTATTGTCTCTGCATATGCTACTTAGACTTGAGAAAAAAAATAATCCATCAATATAAAAGAACCATGAAAGGCACTAAGTATTTCTTCTCTCTTTGGCTCAAAACACTGAGTTCCCAAACCCAATTCTTACTGCTTTTCCAACATCATAAACTTGGAGTAACTTCATTTGAAATACTGGGATTACTTTGGTATAAAACCTGAGCCTTTGAGGGAGGAATCACAGTTTCTAACATCTTAGTATAGTGAATTGTAAACACAAATCTATTTGATAAGACAAAAAATCTTTTGTTTTACTGTTCCATATGGCAAGGTAAATAAATCAAAAGCTTGCATAGTTTATACTTTAGCTGAAATATTATCTTTAGTCTTTAAAAGAAGGGTTTTTCAGTTACTTTGTATAAATCTGGAGTACAGTAAATAACATTGAAATCACCATGTCATGAAATCAATAGAATCACTCGGAATTTATGTTTGACTAACTGTGATCACTATGTGGTCTGTCTGTATGTCTCTATACAGACAGCAGCTAGAATAGCAAGTCATCAGCAAAGCAGTCAGGCTCCCAAAGTTGCCTCATGAAAGAACGTGAACTCTACACTTAGTAAGATTTAATAAAACTTTTTCTGGTTGTTATGCCTTATTCTACAGAATTGTATTGTCTCTACACACCACTCATTGGAAGTGAGAGTGATTAATTACCATTAATCTTGTTCTTCCACGTTCTGCAAACATATTTATCAACACCTCCTAGGAACATCAGCCGTAGGGAAACTTGTGAAAAGTGCACAACCAATCTTCAGGTCGTTCTATGGGTTGGGGATTTTTAACCAGTCTCCACTCTTTGGGAAGGGACTGATGCTTTTAGCCCAATACTGCTCTCAACTCAACTTCTTAGCACCACTACTGTTCTATCAAATTAATGGGATAATCTTAATCCACCCTTGAATCCTTGTGGTATGGGCAAGGAAAACATGCAGCCTGATATGCTTTTTTATTTTTTATTAATCCAAACCAAATTCCACAGATATCTACTAAAAGTTTCAAAGGTAACAGGGAGATCTCAGTAACTCTGTGGAAAGCTGCTATTAATTTGAGAGCTCTTTGTTTAGTTTTGTATTCTCTGGACATCCCTTGATACTCATTGAGTCTTTCCAAAATCAAGCAGATATGGAAGATTCATGTAAAAAAAGCTCTGCCATCAGTCAGCTGAATAGATATGGCATTGAACAAGCACAGTTTAGTTGTCAATAGTCAAGAGTATAATGGTAGAACAGTATTCTTACTGGTGCAGTTTGATTCTGTCACAGGGGATAGTTTTGTAACCTTGGTAAGGAACACAATTTACTGGCCCAGCTGCAGCTGGACAGTTTGTCCTTCAGGTCCACAGCTATTTCTACATCCTGAATTGTTGTACTGGTTCGGGCTGGGATAGAGTTAATTTTCCTCACAGTGGCTCATGTTTTGGAGCTGTGTTTTGGAACTGTGATGGAAACAATGTTGATAATTCAAGGATGGTTTATTATTACTTTGCAGTACTTACACAGAGTCAAGCCTTTTTTGCTCCTCACACCACCCCACCACCGAGGAGGCTGGAGGGGCCCCAAAACACTGGGAGGGAACATAGCCGGAACTGTTCCCAACTGACCACAGGGATATCCCATTCCATATGGTGATGGGTTGGCACATAAACCTGAGGAAGAAGAAGGAAGAGGCTGGGGGGGGGACATTTGTAGTGCTGGTGTTTGTTTTCCCAAGTCACAGTTGCTCATGATGGAGCCCTGCTCTCCTGGGAATGGCTGAATACCTGCCTGCCCATGGGAAGCAGTGAATGAATTTATTGTTTTGTTTTGCTCATGAGCATATCTTTTGCCTCATCTATTAAACTGTTTTTGTCTCAACCCAGGAGTTCTCTTACTTTTACTCTTCTGATTCTCTTCCCCACCCCCCCAGTGAGCGAGTGACCATGCAGAGTTGAGTAGCTGTCTGGGGTTAAACCACGTCCAGCATGTTTAGACCTGACAGCCCATATAAATAACACTAAGCACAGAGGAAGTTAATGGACAGGTCTTTGGTTGCTGTAAAGCTTTTTTTTCATATGTAAAATGTTATCAATAATAATAAAACTAATGTCTTCAGATTATATTATACATACCTTCAAAGGCCTTCAGAATAACAAAGTTTTCCCAAGCACAGTCTGTTTCAAAACAGATCTTCTTGTCTCTCCCCATGCTAAATGTTACCATCATAGTATCTGAGGTTTGCCTGAGTTCCCTAGGCCTTTCCCAGTATATTCCCTTGGCTAAGAGTTTTTGTCACTTGCCTTTTTTCAGATGTGAACCATCAAAATTTAAGGCAAGTGAGGAGATTTTCAGGTATCCCAGTGTATTAAGTACAGTCCTTCACAAAGTTCTGCTGTGGGGAATCAGATTTAGAGACCATGAAGAATTAGGAGATCACAATAGGCTGTCTCAAGGATTCATGACACTTGAAGATTCTATTAAGAACTTCAGAAAACATTATCTCTAGACTTTAATCAGTAAAAAAATTAACTAGCTTGGAAAGAATAATTAAAAAATATTCCTACTCCTACAAAGGATTCTTTGGTCTTCTAGCAGAAAACTTTCAGGAGCTTCACATTGCCATTTTCCACATCATCTCCATAGGATACAGACAAGCTAGTCTGTTAGCATTCAGTCTCAGCCTAAAAACAACCAAAAACCCAAAATAAACACAAAAAAAATAGGGGTGGAGGGGAAGGGAGAGAGGAAGAATAAAAGGAGAATCTGCCTAATCTGCTTCCTGGCTTTGGCAACCAACTGATGCTCACTCAGTGGTGTTGCATCTAAATGGATGATAAACAGATTTTAACAATTGCATGTGGTCAGCCTCGCGCCAGATAGAGAAGTGCCTGGTGCCAGTGCCTGTGTGTTGTGCTCACAACAGACAGCAAAGGAGCTGAGGGAGCTCTGCTTTCACAGTGGAGTTTGGCAGCCTGTCAGTTATAGAGTGTCCAGTACTTACAGGAATTTGTGAGCTGCACATTGTCAGCATCCCCACAGCACCACAGGCCCATACCAAATGGATTCCATTGCTTTCCTTGGTCTAAGATGCATTTACAGAAGATCCATTATATGGACACCCATTATAGCTAATTCAGAATCTGGATTTCATTTGAAAAGACTAGACCTTTTCCCCAAAAAACCCTATGCCATTAAAAGCAGTTATGAATGTTTAATTCTTGAAATTCCTCTCTACATACATTGTAAGAAGATATAGAATAGTTCTCACTGAAATCATGACGATATACAGAGTGAAAAACCTGTACATAGTCCCAGATTTTATCTTTTCCTTTTTAGGTGTTTTCTGGTTCTTCACGAATTTCTTTTTCCCTTGGGACACACATGATGGGAAGAAGGTGTGTGCAGTATGGTGGATCAAAGAAAGCTGTTTGTAATGCTTTTTATTTCCTTGTATGACATGTGTGTAGTGTGCAACAAACAGTAAATTTAGCCTAGATCCAGCACATATCAAGTTAGGGCAGTCTTTTCTCTGTTCTCTTCTTTCCCAAAATGACAGTTCGGTAGTGAAGGCTCTGGGTGCTTTACCTTTTCTTTTCCACATTTATGCAAGCTGAAAACATGCTACTATCTGTACACTGATAAATAATACTGATAAGTAAGACTGTTTTTCAGCCTGGTTTGAAAACATTATTTTCCAGTTAGCAAAGACTGTAGAATGGCTTTAAGAGGTTAAGCTACTACATATAACTCCTGCAATTGTGAAACCTGTTGTGAACCGATTCACAAGTATCCAAAATGATTCATAGAAACAGGGAAGAAAAGAGGAAAAATCTGACTTTGAAAGTGAAGATGAATTTGAATATAGAAAATGCACAAAAAGAAATCTAAGGCATCTTTCCAGACAGAGCATGGCACAGTAGAAAGTTGAACTTGAGACTCTGACTCAGAGCTTTGCAGTGTATTTAATTTAACAGCATCTCAGACAGCTTGTGTTGTGGTATTAAAAAGGGCTTCATTGGGAACACAGAAATCACTGCTTCACCACCTCCCCTATGGGACCCTAATAAATTAACTTGCTATTTATTTCAAGAGGTCATCAACAAGCCAAGTATATACACCATGACTGCGGTGTGAAGAGACCTGAAAGAAAGCTTTTACAAATTCACTGATGACATCCAGGACAAGCATTTATGGAGTGTTCAATCAAATGCTGCTCAAGAGATTGCAAACTACTGATACCTACATTTTGACCCACTTCAGTTCATCACTGGTTTCACTCACTCATGTACTGCACTGCACAGGGGAGGAGAAGACAGCAGTGACAGAACTGGGGAGGGAAATGACTCAAAGTGTGAAGCCTTCCAAGCAGTGAAAGTAATTTTTGTTGTTGTTGTTCAAGGTAAAGGAATGCCACAAATAAGCTTTGCAGAGCATTGTGGGACAAGCAGGAAAGGGGCAGCACACTCCAGCAAACTGAAGCAAGTAAAAAAGAGCAAACAAGATGGATATTGTTCTTTCTTAAGTCATCCTTCACAGGCACTTAGGCTTCTGCAGCTGTCTCACTGTGTTAAAGTTTGCTCTGTAGAAGATCATGTTCTCTTTTGAGGTCTTTCACAGTGCCTCAGCTTCCTATGGTGAAACATCTATGGTGAAGGTCTCTTAATGCATCTATCTTGTTGTGCAGTGTCTTGGAGATCCTACTGTACTGACAAGGTTTCTTTTCACAGCAACCTGCAGAGACAGGGATCTCTCTCTTCTACAGATCTGCAAGCCCTTTCACAGATGATAAGTAAGCTTATTCCATGTACAGTGTATCAGTTCCTTAACAAAAGTATTTGTTGCTTTTTAGTGTCTGTATTGTGTTGTCCACATTTTAGTAAAATATGTGTTCTCTCTTTATGGTGTTCTAGTACAATCCCAAGAGTTGTAAAATATAAAAAAATAAATTCCAAATATAAGTCACAACAACTGAACCCCCATGGATCATTCTTAACTCTCTTTGGTCACAACAGCTCATTCACATCCCCCCTCAAACAAAATACATTTAAAAGCTAGTCAGACAACCAAGCTACAAGCAAGCAAAACCCCCCCAAAATTGTCCATGTAATTTTCCCCCTGCAGGCTTGCTCACTATGTCTCTCATGGAAGATGAAATCTTACAGAGAGCATGAAGTGCTGAAAGGAACCCCACACCTAGGGAATTGGAAGCTACACACTTAAATGGATGGCCAGAGATTTTAAGAACAGTTTATAAAACATTTCCACATAGTAAGTAAAGCAAAAGCTGCCCACACCCAGTTTCTGCTGCCAAGAGTAAAAGGCCAAAGTAGGTTGTTTCTGAGGTGTTATTTATATTGGATTTTAAAATGGTCTGAGGGGACAGAGGGTTAAGCTATCAATTATGTAATTGTAAACGAAGAACCTTTGGGAAGAGAAGCAGAAAACTGTACACTTAGAGAACAAGCAAGACATTTAGGAGAGGTTCAAGGTTAATTCCTTTTCTTTGCTCCTCTGAGTTCTGTTAAGAGTTCACATCACAGTACCTAGGGAAAAATTCTGGAGCTATAGGAAAACAGTTCCTAAAATTGTGAGTTGCTCAGCACCTCGAGTGATGCAGCAGGAACTGTTGCAGGAGGAAGGAAAGGCCCCTAGTCCAGGGAGACGATGTTGTGGCCACTGCAATTCAAATGACATGTTTTCTGTAAGGCTGTTGTAAGGCATGCTGTCAGTGTGCCTCAGACTACCAGGCACTGTCTTACTGCCAGAACTGCTGGAAATGTGAAAAAAATGCATAGATAATGTGTAAATGGGAAATTTCTTAAGAAATTAAAAGAGAAACTAGTCTGTGAGTATATCTGTGCAAGTGCAATAGGAAAAAGAGAGGGACATGGTAAATGTTCTTTGCCAAAACATATTGTAAAGTAGAGCTATCCAGTACTTTCTTCTCAAAAGTTGAGACAAATCCACATGAAGAGATTTTTACTGGATAAATCTTGTGGCTTCTGAAAATACTTAGCAGTATTTTTGGATACACAGGCACGAAGCAGTGAGATGGATTGTAAACCTTTATTCTCCCTCCTCCCCATTTTGTTTTCTAATATCCAGCCTAAAACCTAAGACCTACATTTCCACCATGAAACACCATTTATTGGCCTGAGCACATCAGGTATTTCTTTCAGGTGATAGAATTCTGCTTCTGCACTTACCTAGAAGCACTCCAGTTCAGACAGGTCTTTGCAGCTGGGTGCTGAGGTAGCAGGCAGCTGGCTGGGCAGGGAAACTGTCTCACCTCCTTCCTATCTCCTTACTTGGCCAAGATGCAAGAAAAAGAACAAGGTCCTACTGGCATTTCCATTAGGGAATTCTGAGATCTTATCAAAATACAGCTCATTGCAGCTCAAATGTCAGGAAAAAAGTTGTGGAGATACTACTCCCGACAATCTCTTTTTGAGTTGTAGGATTCAGATGCCAGGAGGCAGCAAGGATAACATTCTGGGGTTCAGACAACAGTTTCATCGGCTGCACAAGGTGATCCAGCATGTTAAGACAAGAGGTGCTTCTTGGATGCTTCCTCTTTCAGTTGGAAGATGCCATCACTGTGTATTTGTTTTGAAATGATAGCACAAGAGGGTCACAGATCATGGAAAGGATGTGCTTGTCCTCCTGCATGTTCTGGAATCTGCTTAACATTCTTCTTTATGTTTATGAAAGTACCAGGTCTGATACACACATAAAAAGAAAATTATCTCTTCAAGTATTACTTCAGGGGAATTAAAGAGCACAAGTTCAAAACAAATATACATTTTTCTCTCTGGTTGATTGATTTTATTTTTCCCTTGATAAAAAAATATGTGGAGTACAGTAGACACATATTTTTAATTTAAATCAATGGTCTAGTATTTCCAGCCACATCACCTAATCCAAAACTCAGTAAAGTTAATGGCAGTCTTTCCATTCACACCAGCAGGTTTTGGATGAAATCCATGCAGCAGAAAGTGATGACTTGCACTTTCAGGTACAGTCAATGCCTACATTTTTTGAATGCACTACTATCATTTTCTTGTTATGTCTGTTTAAAATGCTGTTTATTCACCATGGTGTAGAGTAATACATAGATATATTAGTATTAAAAACATGGCTTACCTTTTTAAAACTCAAATTATTATGCTTCTCACATAAGCAATTTTTATGAAATCACATAATATAATTTATCAGAAAATGAATGCTGGCTTTCTTTAGTTTTCATCATTCTATAAACATGTTTATTTTGTTGAATTGTTATGTTTCACTGAATGTTTAATAATACTTAATTCCAATGGCATCACTGGAATTTAATGATGACCTTTGTAAAGGTATTCTAAGTAGATATACCCTCCAACTTATTCAGTATTCCAATTCCTTGATCATCTAGACCAGAACACGCCATTGCAGACTAATTAGTTTTCCCTCCCATATATATGATGCATTCCTCAAATGGTGGCCAAAGAAAGGGCTTGGATGCATCAAAATATTCACATGGTCCCAGGAGCACTGGGAAGCACTCCCAGGTCCTGTAACACAGACAAAGCCATAAAATTTGTTCTCAGGCTTGAATTAAAACCTGTGGTGCACAGACTACAGAAAACCCACACAACACAAGACTTTCTCTATGCCAGGGGGTTTACAATCTGAGTAAGAGGCCAAACCAGGCATACAGAGCTAGTCTCAGGAGCGCTGGCCAGAAATCAGCAGAGCAGCAGCTGAACTACTGCAATATTGCCATAAAAGAGTTTTAAGCAAGAATTTGAAGGTAGATACTTTGTGAGGCTCCCTACTCTGTGTGTCCACTTTGTCACTTTGAAAGATGCCCATTGTGCTTACCAAAAAAGACAAAATGGTTTCTACTAAAATATAGTCTCCCTTTCCCACATAAAATCATTTAAAATCTGTAATAATTCAGCAAGTTTTGCACCTCATAATGATTGCTAATTCATTAACAGAGAAGATTAACAATGACTAATTGCAAGGAGTATTAATTAAAGTTAGTAGAATGAATGCCTTTGCCTGAATGAATGGCAACAATGAAATGCCAAGTATTTTGTCACTGACATGAAGAGCTGAATTGGTGACCTCTAAACCTTCCTGACAAAAATATCAGAGCTGCCTTGTGCTCTTGCTGTCTAGAATGGAATGGCTGCACAAGTAAGTGTTCCCTTATTCTCCACAGAAAGTACACAATACCAGAGCATTGCCAGGTAGATCACTTGAGCAGGCTAAAATTAAACATGAACTACAGTAACTGTTGTCAGAAAGGAAGAGAGTAACAGAATTAGCAGAACTTGGATTTGTTCTGTTTGTCATTGAAGTTGTTTCATCAAACGAACAGGAAATTCAAAATCTCAGTCTTGACTGAAAAGATGAGAAACAGATTCTTGGCTAAAAACACAACTCCCTTTTCTCTTTGAAACAGGTCCTCACAGGAGTTTTTATAGAAGTGATTAATATCTTGACCCTGTCTTTAAGGTGAGTTTCCTCATCACACTCATGTTCAAAATAAACCCAGGGGTGTTTGGCTTTTTACAGGTGATGACAAGAACACTCAGCTTCAACAGGGAAAAATTGCCTCTAAATTGTAGTCCTGAGTCCCACAGAATGGGGATTTCAATCTACATGTCCCCCAGACTGCAAGGAGCCCTCTGACCAGTCAGGGGCATCTCTCTAAAGAGTTCTCAAAAGGAGAATCAGATTTAGTCATCCAATTACAAGGCAAAGTATTGCTCATCTCAGTGAGAACACGTCACAATATCCCACTACGCCAGTGCACCCTTGGACAAGCAGGAATGTGGGTCATATTGCAGGATGCAAAACTATGGCAACTTCAGGATGAACTTGCAAGTCACCAGTGGTATTATTTTTCCTGCAGTACATCTGGTACATGCTACAGGTGCTCTTGTCTGGGATGTTATTGTGTACTGGTTTGGATGTGGGGGGGTTATTATTAATATAATTGCTAGATGTAAATTAGAATTGAATGTTAATGGATCAGGAATCATTAACTTAACTCTAACTCTTTGTTCTACCAAAATCTCTTTAAGCCACTATCATAGGGATTAATCAAGCTAGTGTAGGGATGATCAGAGTAATAAATCCCCCTTGCACAAATATTTTAATTTCTGTTTAGTTTCTGTAGAAATATTTGAAAACAGAGATAAATCAACAATTGTTCTCAGATTAGAAGTCCTATTCCTGCTTTATAAGGCAGTCTTTTACAAAGAAAAATCATATTCAAATATTATATGTAAGAAATTAACTCAGGTGCCAAAGACTGGAATTTTGTGAAGACAAAAGCCAAATGAAAATAACTTGTACTTCCTATGAATGGGCACAAATATAGTTGATAATGTAACCCTTTGTAATATCTATTCCTCTACCTTGCTAAATTAAGATAGAAAAGATAGGGCTAAAAAAAGAGGTACCTTCAGTGCAGGGATGATTTATGGATCAGGACTTGTAACTTCACACTGATAGATATATATTGTTCATCTTCTTCATCTTAAAAGTAGGAAATAATAATGATTTTGCTTATGTGGTAAAAATGATCTAACTGCCACCAGAAATATGATGTGTACTCACACCAGTCATGAATCTGCCACACAAACTTGTCCTGCTCAGCTGAATGTGTGCACTGAGGGCCAAAAGCTCCCTGCCTCGGGGTGTTTAAAGAAGCATCAATACCTCACGGCCTGGCAGTTTTCAGTCTTTGCCTGGACTGCATGAATCTGGACAAATTCCAGGAAACACTGATCTGCTTTCAGTCATAATTTTTGGCTCAGAAAGGTGGCAGTAGCACATAAACCCCCATGAAAACACTGCAGTCCCACTGAAGGCTGCCCTTAAAAATCTGAAAGGAGTTACATTGCTTATGATGCCTTGTTTAACAACTAGCACAAAATGATTGTCATCTTAATGCAGTGAACAATATGACAACTTTAAAACTTGGTTTGTAGAGATCTTAACATTATTAAAACAAATTTTTTTCCCATCTCCACAGGAAAAAACAAAACCTAAAAAACCAACCAACCAACCAACCAACCAAAAACAAGCAAAAAACCAAAAACCAAAACCAAATGACATATATATATATATATTATATATATATTATAATAATATATATATTATTTCGCTATAGATTAGGGTTTAGATTTGTCTTTTCCTCGGAATTTCAACCACAGTGAGATAAGAAGATTTTTTTTAGAGAAAGAAGCCTGGAAATTTAACAGTAAACTTAATCAGATACTGTAATATAGAGAAATGACCCATGACTGGATGAATGAAATAAAAATAATGTGCTAATTGGAAAGAAAATGTGAAATGGTTCTTTTCCCAAAGGAACAAAAGCAGAAGCACAGACATATCTGTGAAAACATAAGGCAGGTGAAATTGAAAATTGTCAGAATCTGAGATGTGGTATTTTCTTTCATGGAAGCTAAAGGTGTTCTATATTGCACTAAAAATAAGCTCTCATAAATAAGTTAACAACAAACATTGCACCAGAAAGGTTAAGACATGAGAAACATACACGGACTCTGACCCCACTAAGAAACCTGCCCAGCTAGTAATGTCTGGCTTTGTTTATGTACCTGCTCCCATCCAGATTAGAGTTCTCCTAAAACTTGGTGCTTGTTTTGCACTTGCAATCATTCAACTGTACTACAAGACTGTGGGGAATACACAGAGCCCCCCAGGACTTTGCCCTTGTTCATTAGCTAGTTTTCCAGGATGTTTTTGGAGAAATATATAGACCAAGGCTTAGACCAAGCTGTCAGCCTAAGATATTGCTGTAAAATTTTAACTAGCAGTACACAAATAAGCTTTGATTCTTACATTGTAATTGCCTAAGGAGGTCCACAGGAACAAATAATTACTGCTAAAATGCTTTAAAATACAATCAATAAAAAAGATCACGACAGGTCTACTTCTAATTAAATTTATTAGTAGGTGAGAAAGATTGAGATCACATGCTCAAACTTACTTTCAATAATTTGAAGTGTCTCAAATATCATGCCATTGTATTTCTGTGCACCTGTTAATAATAAACTATCACAGTATATTGATTTAGAATTTAATCCTAAAATGATAACGCATGTATCCTTAGGGTCTATGTAAAGCTCCCTCCTTAACACCATGTACTAAATAAAAGGTGTTGTATAAAGCAGTAATATATGTTGCTTCTTAGCCAAGGCATGGAAAGTATTATTTCTACAGATTTGATCAAAGTGTACTGTGAAGGAAATTTAACATAAGGTCACCAGTTATGCAGCTTACACAGTGGTCATGAGAAGCAGATCAGGTAAACTTTTTACTTCTAAAAGTTGGACATTTTCTATATTATTGATTTTATACAATAAATTTTTATCTGGTTATTTTTTAAAAGCACCCATTCTCATCAGCTTATATCATTCTCCTAAATGGAAACAACATTTTCATCCACAAGTGCATGACAGGGGATAAATTAATGTTATCTGAGTGTTGAATAAAATTATCATTTTGCCAGCATCAAAGTTCTTTGGAGTATGTGAAGGTAAAAATAAATCCCACAACTGTTATCAGAGAAGACACTGGTGCAAAAGCAATAATGACTGGAACTTGGTACAATGCTGGCCATCTGTGGAGGATTTGAAGCAGTTTGAATTCTGAAAAGACAGTTGTCCATATAGGCAACATGTGGTAATTTCCTGTGCATCATCTAGGGGGACTCAAACAGAAATTTTGTTTTTCCTAGACATGTCTGACTATCTCAGGGAAATTAATTGGTTTTATATATTTTATTTGCTGTATTTATTTATTTGGTTGTTTTTTAACTAAGGAAGCTCAGTGATGTAGGTGTTTACAAGAAATATTTGCAAAGGATTGCAAACCAAAAGGAAGAAAAATAATCTGCATGTTCAAACAAACATGCAGGGGCTTCGTTTTTCAGCACGCTCTAGGTCACACACAGGTGATGAATCTTCTTCATTATCAAATATGTCAAGAGAAAGGTATCACGGCCCAGCTGGAGGGCATAAATGCCCCCACCATCCATCAGAAAGGAATCATATTTCCTCTGTTTGGACACATCAGCAGTCTGATTTTACTCTGAGTATTTGGACAAACTAAATAAGATCCGTTGAGAAAAATCTGTTTATTCCATGTCTTCTCTGATACCTGAATGAGCGTTTTCCCCTGGAAAAAAATTATTTTGGAGGAATTTTTTGTTCACCTGTAGATCAGGAAATCAAGAGAATATTAGCATCTGAGTCATTGATCAGTCACAGCTGAGCACACCAGATCCCATTCTATTTCAGCCAAATGAAAGACTGAAGTTCCTTGCAGAGGAACTTGAGATAAACAAGAGGAAAGCCTTAAGGAAATATGTCAGAGAGATGTAGAACTACCGCTCCTATACACTAGAGCAGCACAGTATGGTATCAGCATGAATTGAATAAAACCATTTTGACATTTTCAAACTCCACTTTTTCATATAACTTTTTATCCCTATGAAAATTTTTTGATATTTCAGTTTTATTTTTTCCTGACTCGGGACCAAGTGTCCAAATAACAATCTCTCGTGGGGCAGAAATTACATTTTATATTAGCTTTCTTATGAAGAGTGACATCTCATTTTCTTATTTGAAGCATCTCTATTTTTACCTACTCCCATTCAGCCTCTGGAGAAAAAATAGTGTATGGTAGAACACAGAATCATTCGGGGGTTGTTGCTTTCATTTTATATCCTCAGTTCACATGTAGTAGTTCAGATTTAAGAGGTTCAGTCTGTTTGTATTCATAAATTCTGCTTTACCTGCCTACATTAGAGGGTACAAGACAACCACTCTGCTTCTGGGAAGGCTCACTACTCTGTGTAGAGGCTAGTAAGTTTAGCCCTGTAAAGATTACTCTTGGGGGTATTCCCAAGAGTATTCCCACGACATTGGGAAAATGTAGTGAGGAAGAGCATACAGACCTTAAAATGCTTAAATATCATTGAGAATCTAACAAAGGTATTTAAGCTGTGTGCTCTAATGCCTTTATGAGTATATATTTTGATAAATTTACATCCTACTGGAACTCATTGGAGTCATGTTTTGATTTTAACTGTAACATTTTGCACTGTCAGTTACACTGGGCTGGGGAGCAAACTGCTTCAGTGAGAAAGGAAGATCCACTCCACCTAAAATCAAAGGTAAACTTTCCCAGCCTTATAGCAAACACAATGACAAGAGGTGTAAATTATAAAATACTCTCCCAATTTTTTTTAAAAAAGAAACCCTTTGGCCACATGAAAAAACATCTTTGGATTATTAAATTTTTCAATTTGGGAGACTGTGAAGAGTCTAAATCAGGCAGAGCCAGATTACTCTGTGCACAGGGTAGACTGTCCCTCTTTTTAAAGAGAAAATATTCTAAATGAAGAAGTGTGAAGGGTGGATAGAGGTATATAGAGAAGTCCTTTGCTTATAATCTGTCAGCAGGTTCATGGCCAAGTCAAATTTGTAATTTTCTTTTTAATACCCTATCCAGGGACCTTTCAACCCTTTGATGCAAGTTGTTATTAAAGAAGTGTGACCTTTTAAAGCAGTGTAAGAAAAGACTCCAGAACATCATATGGTTCTTGAAAAAGAGAAAGAATGTGAATAAAATCAGTAGATTTGTGACCAGCAGAAAGAAAGAAATTTGGCCTCATGGATTTGTGCCATCTGTTTGAACACTGTGCCCTCTCAGATATGTAATAAGAAACAAGCTCTTGCTACAGCCTCTCTCTCGTGGGAGGAAAGTAAATGGATCTCTTTGTCTTTTACCTGCCTTTCTATTTTCACACTGTAGAAAATAATTTCCTCGAAACCTCTGTACTCCTGTCAAAAATGTGGCTGAAATTGCCAAGTCAGCTCAATATTATGGTGGAAGAGGGACAAAATCAGACATTTAAGCAGTTATACTCATATTGGTTCACACACACTCATGCATACAGCATGATCAAAGAAGCCATATTTCCTTAGGAAAACAGGCTAAAAATAAATGTAACACTACTTTTCTGACAGCCATTTGGAGCTTTGGCAGGACAAATTGTTTTATTCAATAACATTTCATACAGAAAAATATAAGCTACAATGTTGCCTCCTATACTCCATGAGGAAAATTAATTTGGCCTCTAGGGCTCCTTGCTATTAATCTCCATCAAGTATCCCTGCCAACACGGCCCCAGAAGCCACGATCCCGCAGAAGCACTTATGCCCATGAGCAGCCCTATAGATTTCAACTGTCACAGGCTTAAAGTTGAGCATTCCTGAGGGATCACTGTCACAGTAAGTTCAATTTTTAATAAAATATTGAGAAGGTAAGTATGGGCAATATGCATCACCCAGATATTTTAATGAAATCCCTCTAACCTGCTCATTCTACTCTGAGGCAATTTCACACCAAAGGTGAAGGCATTCTGATCAGTAAAGTCAGGCTAGGATGAATTTACCCTGTACCTACAAAACGTCTAAATAGGGCACTTAGCAAAGCACTTGCCTTGCTAAGATGGGAAATCAAAGTGGAAAGACTGAGTTGAGTCCAGCTCTGAGGCCTTAAATAATGCCACAGACAGAATAAAGGAATCACAAGACATATATAGAGAGTTTCTGCTGTGCTAGCTAAGAACTGTCAGTCAGGTGGGTGGGCTTTTTCCCAAGTTAATTACACTTCAGAGTTGATCTAAAATCCATAGGTTTATAAATGAAAAGCTTTGGTGGGATTATTTTCAGAGTGATCAAGGTCTTCCAAAAGCCTAAAAAGTCAAGTATGACACAAGAAAATATATTATAAGCTGGCTGTTGCACTTATAAATAATGCAAATCAGGTACTTTTAAACTCCTAATTCCTACAATACTAAGCACTAATTTATCTGTGCATGGCTATTTAATTGTGTAATTTTTGCAAGAACTTCAGCTCTTTTCACAGAATATATAACTAAACAAGTAATTTCAAACTTTTGCTGGCCAATTAAAGAGTTTTAAAGAAAAACAATACAGAGGATATTATACTTTGCTTACCCTGCCAACTTGGAGTATAGTGATGCAGCTGTGAATGCAGACAAGTTAGAGGTCTCTAAGATAAAATGTTTGCCAATGAGAGACAGAAGACTTCCAAGTCATACTCCAAGGTCATGAGGAAGAAGGGATAAGTCTCTTCCTTTTGCCACTTCTCAAGTGTCTTTATGTGCCACCAAGAGGCTCTTTTTAGCTTTGCTTTCATCAATTAAGCAGGCAATGCCTTCTCTTTTACTGATCCTCAAAGAGTTTGAAAATATAATAACAGCATTCATTTATTGATTGCTTTGATCAGATACTAGGCAGAAGGGAAGAAAACCTCAACATACACATCAATAAACAACCTGGAGCCTCTAAAGCCATACTGAGAGAGCTTGAGAACTAACAGCGAGGCTGAGATGCTCAAAAAAGAAAGCCTATGACAGTGAATCAATATAAAGCCTTGTGGTAAAGATGCTGAAGTAAGAGGAGGAATGTAGGGTCACTGTGAAATGAACTCTGGGCTGCATCAAAATGCTGACACAGCTAATAAGTGACCTTTCAGATGCAGGGAATGGGGGAGACCACTTCCCTCTCTCAAAATGATTATGGAGGAAGCTTTAGGTGACAAGGCCTTAGACAAGGATCAGGTCAGGCTGAATCAAGGCACTGATTTTGCTGTATACTTTTGACATCTGACAAGTGGCTTGCATTTATATGGGCACTAATGGTATCTGGAAGCAGAGGGTTTAGATAAGCTCTACGGGGCTATGTGAGCTTTTTATGCTAAAGTTGTTCCTGGAGTGCTTATAGTAAAGGTATACTGGGGAGTCATCTAGAAAAAATC
>JAWWLV010000183.1:13200800-13233721 GCA_035041135.1 Platyrinchus mystaceus | reverse complement strand
CAGTTCAGCGCAGGCTGTGTCTCACCTAAAAAAAAAAATCCATTGCGCAGGCTTGAAAGGTAAAAAGACCTTTCCCAGATCTTCGTTCACGAAGACTGGCCATGTACGTATCAAGGTGTGCGGGAGTCGAAGTACATGGAAGGGCAAACATGTTGTCTCTGTCCTGTGGCCACATATGGTTTTCTCCAAGTAGGGGAGGCCAGCCACCTAATCTCAATGAGGTCTGGAAGGCAGGGCTCAGAAAGTATCTCCTCATTGGTTGGTTGAACCCAGTTTTATCAGTATTGTTATTAGCATTCTTCTTGGTAAAGAGTTATTTTTTTACTTACATCAAGGTATATTTGGTCCTCTCTGTATTGGAGAAACCATGGGTATTGAATCCAAGGGAGGAGACTTCTCTCAGTTGACTCTAGAAGCTGGAACCTGAATAAAACTGTTCAAGCTTCTACCACAAATCTGATGATAGCTGGCAACAACAAATGCAGTGACACAAGGCATATTGCAAATTGGAAGCAAGTGGAAGGTCTGAGGTTACAAAGATACTTGCATCATAAGAACTGGTAAGATTATTGTAACTAAAAATGAGAGGGGTGAGTTTTAAAGGGAAATCCCTTGAGTTTTTCCATCTATCCCCAAATGAATTGATGTTTCTCTGGATTTTGATAGCATATGTAGAAAGAAATATAAGTGATTTTTATATTTTTGCTAGAGATGGTCAGAAGATTTTTATGTAGATATCTTGGTGTACTTGAAAGTACTTTTGTCATATCTTTAGAATTTCAAAGAAAAAGCATATATATGCACATTCAAAGACCTATAAAATGCATTTTTATTGTTTTGTTTTGTTTTGTAGATGTAAGTTGGGAAAAATACTTACTTCTCTGTTTCAAGTTTGGATAGCTAATAAAATGCTCAACTTGGATTTTATGAAGCTTTCAAAAAAAAAGGATGTCACCTTAGGGTAAAAAACAAGTGTGAGAAACCTCAGCACAGAGGGCCATTATTTTACAGTTTTATGTGCCTTAAAGTAGGGTCATGTTTCATCAACCCTAACAATAGCAATATTGCCACTATGCGTTATATCTGCCAGCAGGAGGAAGTAAATATCTCTTTGTAAAGAAAATTATTTTATCACGGAGATAGAGTGATTCCTGGATAGCTAAGAGTGAAAATTAATTTGATTGGCTCAGGAAAGAACTGGATTTTATTTTAAAACAAAAAGCAGGATTAAACAAACAAACAAAAAGAAGTGGGTAAAGACTAGTGGAAATTTAAATATGCAATACATGTGACTTGCCATTCTTCTGATCTTCCTGTCCACTTTTCACACTTCCTCTAATACATACAAAGCTAATTTGCTTATTTTGGTGCCTCATTAATTGGGATTTAAGCATATAATTTTTGATAAGGCAGATGAACCATTCCATTATAAATTTCAAGAAGATATGAACCCAAATGAGCATTGGGACAATAAAATTGTAATAGACCTTCAGTTCAAGGAAACTAAATCAATCACCATATAAAGTTACTGAGGGTAGCTTTCAAATTCAGTTATTTGAGTTTATTGTACTATATTCCATTAACAACCTAAGCACCTCACATAAATGAATAAATTTATCCATACTGACATTCACCATATCAATCTACAACAGGCATTGTTATTTCCCCTAGAAAAATGGCGAAGTGATAGAAAGGGATCAGAATGGGTCAGCATAGGAATTCCAGCTGTATGGATACCAGTTAAATCTCCAATAGAGTCGGTCTTATGATCAGAAACCTTTTATGATACACACAGGAAATTGCCTGAAATTTCTTCACTCTCTTAGGTACAGAATACAGTCCTATCACAGGACTACTTTTTCGCCTAATACAAAGGATTAAGAATGTCCACATTATGATGGATCCACTGATCACACAAATGTTGATTGCAAAGTCCTTCTACCCAAGGAACATGCAATCAGCTCAGCTGATAAGAGCATGGTGCTAATAATGCCAAGGCCACAGGTTTGATTCCCATGTGGGTCATTCACTTAAGAGTTGAACTTGATGATCCTTGTGGGTCCCTTCCAACTTGGAGTACTCTGTGGAACAAATATGGCATCACCAACAAGGATTGGATTTCAAACTTGGTAAAAGCACTTTTGCCTTGAGTTTCTGGCCTGAATGTATTGACAGATTTCTGTGATAAAGTTATGGAATCTCAAAAGAATTTAACTTTTTTAATTACTTTAGATTTTAAACTATCCGTTTATATCATTACTGATTCTCTTAATGACACAAGAACCAAAGGATTTTTGGCCCCAGATGATCATGAAAACTCCTTTGCTGTAACAATAAATTCTCTACAGATTTCTTAAAGCTACACTGTTAGTTTTAAATGGAGGTGTTTGGGGTTTTTTTAGGAGCTGAACATGCTTTGATTTTTTTTTTTTAATGTGATAGATACTTTAATTTCCTCTCTCTTTTTAATTTAAATTTAATTAAATCTGGCTTCACTGACTTTTACTTTCAGGTCCTATGTTGTCTCTGTGTTTACTCTCCAAGTGTTTCCAGTACCTTGAGCACATTAGGAATATTAAACAGTTAATCAAGTGTAAAAAACATTAATTTGCTCTCTAACATCTTTCATCAATTTTTTTTTCTAATCAGAAGACTATCCAACAACTAAGCCCACAGATTCCACCACAAGCATTTCATCAACAGGAACTGATATTTTGCTGCACCCAGGATTGTGAAATATATCTCGGATGATGTGAGCAAATTCTGTACAGGAATCATCACAGCCCCAGTGTAATCACTAAGGTTCTCCTATACATGTTTTAAAATAATCTAAATAACCCCAGCCAAACTATTTGTGTGTATGTGTGTGTTTTTGTATAGAACAAGCTGATTCCTTGAAGTCATATTAAATTCTCTACCCTGTTCCTAAAAGCCAAATGAGATTCAGATTGCCACCAGCCCTATCACTCTCTGGGTAATCTTTTTTTTTCTGAAGCCTGTGTCAGAACCACCATCTGTTTTATTTCTACCAGTGAACCAAGGCTCACCCTTTTGCAGGGTAAGTTTCTAGAATTTGTTCAACTAAATGACAACTAAATGTGAAACCCATTTTACATGGTGGATCTGATCTAATATCCTGGCACAAACAACAAATTTACTGACAGAGGCAGAGCCCTTTCAAAGATTGTGCTGTGTTGATATCTTTGTTTTCATTGTAGTCGTTACTGCTACTGGTCCAAAATACACAGTATCTGCTCCAGAAACTACATTGGACTAGAATTCCTTTTGACTCCTTTCCTCTGACCCATCGTTTGTGAAGAAACTCTATTTTATGAGCTGCAGAAGAGCTGTGCTTTTTGAAATTCCTAGTCTAGGCATATATAACTTCATGCAAAAATTATAAAAGTAACGCAATGTTTATTTAGATTATGACAAAGAAGCCTCATTCATTATGCAGAGATTTCTTTCCATACAATTAAAAACACCTAAGAAATGCTCTTTTACATTTCCTTATATTCTGTTGAATCAAATACATGTGTTTTAAGGCCTCTTTTGATCACAAATCTTAAGTCTGGGACAAGGTGGAAATGCAATTGCCACACAAGACAAGTTTCTAGGGAACCATGAAAAAAACTTCAGGTCCTGAATTCACCAAAGTATAGGTTCCAGTCACCGGAACCAAAAAACAGTTCATCAAACTATTTGTACTGGAGTCCTTAATCCCTCTGTGAACAATCATTACAAGCTTCTTCCTGTTCAGAGATATCCACAAAATACTTCTAGAACTCTGGAAATGGTTTTTGTTCCTGTTACTAAATGTAGATAGTTTTTCTCTTTTCTAGGAAAACATATATAACTGACTGAATTCGTATTTTTCTGATAAAAGTATTAAGAATTACTTATAACTTTTATTATTTTTCTCCTCTATCTTGGAAAGCTGGGACAAAATCCAAGTAGAAAATTCCCACCAGGAAGCTTACATTTACTAATAGATTTCAATACGGAATTTATTGAGAAAGTCAGTCTATGTCAAGATAAATATTTGGAAGTAGCACCCTACTATGAAATTCTGATAAACAGGTTGCTTTTGAAAGATTCATTGGATACCTATTCACAGGTAAATTCAGAGTGAAGTCAGGGTGACTGCAGTGATAACATATCTAATTCTTTTTTCTTTCTGTAGTTAATAATGCAGCATCCCCTATGAGCAGACACTCACAGATTTACATTTTGCTTTTTAAAGTAAAAAAAAATATTAGCCTTGATCCCCATGGAAAGTTATGAAATAGTAAATAAGCCTTGGAGTGCAAAAAGTGATTTTGAAAGCCTATGGGGCTTACAGCTTCAAGTTGAAATAACCCTACTACAGCCCATGTCAAAGAGAAGTGAGCAAGACAGAACCAGTTGATGAATTGCATATCTGCTCAGTTTGTTGGTCTAAGGCACCATGGCTGGCCTTAAAGCACTGGGCTAGAAACTGCAGGAGAGCAGGAACTTCTTCCTGAGCAGGTTTCCTGAGTGCAGACACAGAAGGTCAAACAGTTAAGTGGAGCAATGTCAATAGATCTGCCAATTTAAATTGTCCTTGTTGATGAATGAGAACCTGAGGGGTGTGTGTGGAGGAAGGTAGAACACTAACACACTGCAAAGTCCTGCCTGCACATATTGCACTGGGACATCTATATGGAGACAAGGCTTTAAGGGTAAGAAAGAAAACAACAATAAAGAAATTAAAAAATCTGAAATATGTCTGTAGCTTCATGAAAAATATTATTTTATCTTGCATTTTTCAATTTCTTCAGTATACTTTTTTATGCATATTATATTTTTTTATGCAATGTCATATGCAATATGTTATAATCACACACAGATCACCAGTTTCCAGACTGCTCTCTTTGTGGTCATAGAATATTGCAAGCTGGAAGTTCTGGAACTTGTCTGGTCCAATCCCCTGTTCAAAGTAGAGCTAACCGAGAATTTAGATTGGAGTGTATGGGTTTTTCTAGAAAACTTTCAGAAGTCTCCAAGCCTGGAAATTCCACACTTCTCTGTATATTTGTTCCATGCTTGTCCATCCTCTTAGTGTTTTGTTTTTCCTGTTAACTAATTGGGATTTCTCTTCCATTACCTGTCTTCTCTGTTACTCCCTTTTGATAGTGCAAAATGGCACATAGATTCCCCCCACTTTCATCCCTGTAGAGCATTCCTTAGAGCACCTTAGTGGCACTATCATCTCACTTCACTCAAAGTCATGTTTCCTAAAGCTAGTGAGATCTGACAGGTGAAATGTTCCTAAGGGGCTGAGATTGTGCAGTATTTCAAAAGAAGTGCTTTGTCAATGCACAGATGAAAGTAGAAAAAAATATTTAAATGTGTAAATTTCATTATTTATGCCATCTAATACTGTTCCTTGACTTGAATTCTCTTGTTCTGAGTCATCTTTTTAGCTGAAAAATTATACTGTGCTAGGAAACACTGTCACTGTAGTATCTGAAACCCAGAAGAAAAATTAAAAAGAGCAGTTGTCTTATTTGTGTTTATGAATAGAAAAACTCTGGAAAAGTTAAGTCAGGTCACACACACAAAAAAAACCCCTAACCTGACAGAGAAAAGTGGGATTTTTGCAGTCTATCTTGCTGTCTGGTGTTCTATTAAACTTGGGGATTACATAAATATCCTCTTTGCACTCACTCCTCCAGCAACATAGTGGAAAACAATGCCTTGCACATTAACTATTAACATGAGATATTAAAAAGAACAGTTTATGTTCTGTGGCTTTTAAACACATTTTTGCTGTAATAAAAAAAAAAAAAAAAAAAAAAAGAAAAAACCACATAAGGTCTTTTACCATCAAAACAAAACAGATCAGTTCATCCCTGCCTATAGGGATACACAATCCAAATAAAAGCCTCTAATGGAGGCTAACATTGCCTTGAATTACTGTGAAAGCAACACTCTTTCAAGTGTTGATACTGATGAAAATACTTGTGAGGCTGCCAGGCTAATTTCATGACAGATCAGTCAGGAATGGCACACAAGAACCTGATTTGGGCATAACTATTAATGTGTAGGAACTCATTGGGGAAAAAAAATTAGCATTGAAAAAGAAGTAATCAAAAGATCCTCCAACAGAGCAGATATCAGAGCCAGGTATTTATCACTAGGATTATAACAAGTTTACTAATCTCACTAAATTGGAACAGGAGATACATTAATTCTGTTCATTAGGTACCTCCTGCTGTTATGGTTTGATTATTATTCATAGGACTTGGACACTTCACTTAGGATTGGGTTATTAAGAGTTCTAAGTACTGCACATAAGCACAATAAAAGTCCAGCCACAGCTCTGCTTTACAGCCTTACAGAAAAAAAGGATTTGATTTGCAGTTTGGGAATGGGTACAGAATGAGGTTATGCAACTTGTGCCTTTACTAACTGAATAAAGACATTATTCATCATCACAAAGTTGTACCTTAATGCCCTCATACCTTATCTTCCCTGTGGGCTTCTCCCACTGCAGTGCCATTTCCTTTTGCTTTGACTTGTTTATAAACATCCAGCTAATACACGTCAGCAGCAGCAGCCATCACACACTGGTTTGTCAACAAACACTGACAGATTTGACTTGCTGTCTGTAGCAAGGGATTCCAAACCACTACAGGAATCCCCACTTCTCAATGCAGATCTATATTACCCTGTAATAGCTCCAGTACAATCTAACTCCATTTTTGGTAGAGAAGTTCCAGTTGAAAACCTCAGCATTTACAATCAGGCACAACAGTGCCATTTTCTTCTTTGAGCAAGTGTCCAATATTTCTGTGTTGGGTTTCATATTCCTGCAAGAATACTGCAAAATATCTAATATCACAAAGGAACATGTTTAAATGCTCCAGGTAAAATGCTGCTGTTTAGAGAACATTTAACAGAGGATTGTATGAAAAATGTTCAGGGCAGACCAGCATCTCAGAGGTTTGTGTCAGTCAGATCTGGATCTATACAGCATGATCTCTCAGAACACACTGTTGATCAAACTTACATAAAATACTGAAGTTGAGAGGCTCATATTAACTGTATTAATACATTCCTCTTCCTTATTTACATAAAAATTAAATTTATCTGATTTTGGTTTAAACAGGTCTCAATCGGAATTCTGAAAGTCTTTGTGAATTATATCCTTCTCACAGTTCTTACTGCTAGAAAAGTGGGCAGAAATTAAAACAAAACAAATGAATGAACCAAAACAAAACCCAGTCTACTCAGTAGTGGTATAACTGCAAAACCCAAGACTGTGAATAAAAATACCTTATGAGTCTGCTGACAGGGTATTCAAGAATTTGTTAACTAGGCTAGAACTGTGAAAGGGTGCTGGCCAGTTACCATACTGTGCACTGAGATTTTCTTTACATTTTTTACACAGAAGGCCTAAGGCACTGAGCTAAGGCAACAGTGTTTTAAGAGTTTGTCCTGACCTTGGAACCAACCTACCAACCCATAGGACTCTCTGCCCCTGCCTGTTTTAGTGATGTAAATCTAAAGCAGCTCATGAAAGAGATGAACCACATGAAGAATTTTTAGGTTCTGAAAATTATTCCTTCCACTTACAGTCTCTCTTGGACCTTTTTTATTTTTTCAATTTTGTTTTCTGTTTATTTATTTTTATTAAGAAATATATACTGAGCCAATAACTTTCCTGAATACTTTTATATGATCTGATAAAAACCTCTCTTATGAGCTTTCAAACATGAGTCCACAGTAACTACATGAGTAGTTATGCTAACTATGAGTCATCTCCAGAGACCATCACACACAACTGGTCAGCACAACACCAAAAAACTGTTGCTTATTTTTACAGGACCATCAGATATAAGAAAGCAAAAAAACGTGCTTCTCTCCTCTCTCACTAAAAATAAAACCATTTGCAAAGAAAAGAAAGGGCAGGACGAAAGAGACTATTTAATGAGCATAAACCTAATAAGCATTTCTGCTGGGAAGAGTGCACTGATGTCTTAGAGGTAGTACTCATGTGGAAGAGGTTAAAATGCATGTTTCATTTCCCTGTAAGTCTTTGGGGGGGGAGAAAAACGTGCTTCAGCTTAGATTAAATTTTACAGCTACTGCTAGTATAGGTAAAAATTTGTAATTTCACAGGTGTAAAGGTTTTAGATTTAATTAGAGAAACTTGTTTCCATTCACATGGCAACTTTTTAAATTAGGTGTGCCTTGACAATTTGCATTAATGTGTCCTTATATAATTTTTACTGAGTTTCCTGCTGTGAGCTGCTATCTCACAGTATCATATTTTAGGATAAAAATTAAAAAGGAAGTCTTCAATTCTTTCTAGCTTGCCTTTGGAATTTGACTGTTATTGATTTATTTTAAGAATTATGGCCATAGATAAGATATTTCCATGAGCAAGTCTATTGACTAGGTTTCAGTGTGCTTGCTATAGAAAATTTGATATTAATGAAGTTCATGAAAAATTAAGTCAGAGAGTCTTCCTAAGGGGTTCATTAGCACATTCACATGATAGAAAGATTTTATTCTGACAAACATTTTTCACTTTCTGGTACATACAAGATGAGGATTTAAGATTTTCATGAGGACATATGAGTTCATATACGATCAAAGGTGTCATGTTTTAACCCTGGCAACTCTGAGCTGGTGACTCACCCCCACACAGCAGCTCACCCTTAGTGGGATGGAGGAGAGAATTAAAAGAGGAAAAGTGAGAAAACTCATAGGTTGAGTTAAGAAGAGTTTAATAACTAAAAGAAAACAAAATTAAACAATAAAATAAATATCATAAAACTAATAGGTAGTTGAAATTAAAAGCAAATAACAGAAAGTGAGAAATAAACTCCATGTAAAACAAGTGATACAAATTAAAACCAATTGCTCACCACCAACACACTGATGGCCAGACCATTCCCAAGCAGTGGCCCTTGGCCAGCTTTCCTCCTAGTTTATATACTGAGCATGATGACCTATGGTGGGGAATATCCCTTCAGCCAGTTTGGGTCACCTGTCCTGGCTGTTTCCCCTCCCAGCTTCTTGTGTCCCCCAGACTCCTCACTGGCAGGGCAGCCTGAGAAGCTGAAAAGTCCTTGGCTTAGTGTAGACACTGTTCAGTAATAACTAAAACATCAGTGTGTTATCAACTGTACTCTCATCCTAAATCTAAAACACAGCCCTGTACCAGCTATTAGGAAAAAAATTAACTTGATCCCAGCTGAAACCAGGACAAAGACATACAAGAGGATTTTTTTAAGTTATTTTATTTTAGCAAGACATGCTTTTCACAAAATTCTGTTGATGAACATTAGTAACTGATCTACTGTTTAGTCCACAATCAATGATGAGTTCAGTTCCCAATATTTATTTGGATCTATGTACCAGTCAGTTTTATAAGTGCCATAACATCAACCTATAACATTTATTTTTCATATATCCTTTAACACAAAATAAATTTTACATCTGAATATGATCTTTTAAGTCTCTAGATTTCATATTACTAGGGATTATTGATTTTAAATCGAGAATGCTTAACAACTGCTGTGGTTAACATTATACTGATTATAATACCCTGTCATATGTTATCATACTGGTTTGTACATATACTAAGGCCATATAAGTATTTTCTTCACAGCTAACAAATTTTAAAGCTCTACTAAAAATTTGTTTTATCTCTGACACATTTCTTCTGCTTACTGTCAACTTTTTTAGATACTGATATTTCTGAGACACTTTTAAGTTCACTAATCATGTCACTGTTTTTTAAGTTAAAAATTATACCGGTATATTCTTTCTCTCTTTTTATTTGTTATCTATTGTATTGTGTTTATAATTGCTGCCTTCAGCATTGAATAGTGATGAGTTTCTTGCCTTCTTAACAGACTGCAGAATCACAGCTTTTTGGCCACTGAGACTTCTATTGTGTGTCCTGTTTTCATTCACTTTCTTCCTATTAATTTCTTTCAATACTCTTTCAGAAACCAAGTCTTCTGAAACACTAACTGTGTATTTAAATATTATACTAATTGGTACTGCCCAATTAACTAAATAAACTAAATTTAATGTAGTCTTATCAACAGCCCTCCCAAAGTAATCACTAGCTTCCAATGTGGTGATTAAATCATCTTCATCAAAATGGATTTGCTGTTCGATTGTTTTATTTTATTAAGTTAAAAATAATCTACAGTTTATAGAAACTAATGACATTTTTATATTGGCTGCATAAAATTATGAACTGGATTCTCTATTCATAACATTTTTTCTTATTTCCACTCTGCTCTTAGTTAGGAAGTTAAAGAGGAATCCCTTTGCTGGAATTTGGTGGCCCACAACAAACCCCTTCATGGTCACTGCAACAACTACACGTACCCAAAAGCATTTGTTAAGCCATAGTTAGTAGCTCTCAGTGCCATGCAAACAGCTAGGCAAGAACACCAGGAAAGCAGAGAGAACTGCACCTGGCAGTTCATCATGGAAAATTCTAGTTTGTAATTGTGCTCATGTCAGGATCACCGGATAGTAGGCATTTTTCAGCTACCTGGGGAAAATTATTTTACTCTTCCCAAACTCACTAATTTATTAGGATTTTTGCTTTTAGAAAACCGAAAGTTTTCAATTTATCTCTTGTAAAGATACATACTTTTCTCCAGAATATTCATCATTATCTGTGAAATCTTAGTTCTTTCTTTTAATAAGTTCTCCTCATTAGGACTTGACTTTATGTATATGAGAAAAAGAAAAATTCAGGCCCAAAGACAGAAATAAGTCATCACAAAGGAAAAGGGATAAAACAAAACCAATAAAACCATAATGCTAGCTTAACAGTGGACTCTGAGGGTAACTACTGGCAGAACAAGAAGGGGCAAGTCTTGTACATGCTCCCTACTCTTAGGGTCTAAAGTTGAATGGTTTTATTTTATTTTATTTATTTTATTTTATTTATTTTATTTTATTTTATTTATTTTATTTTATTATATTATATTCTTTTATTTTATTATTTTATTTTGTTTTGTTTTGTTTTGTTTTATTTTATTTATTGTTAGTTCAAATTGAAAGGTTAATAATTCAGTTTGTTGTATTTTGTAGCATTTATATCTGGTGGTAAGAAGAGAAAATGCTAATACTCTATATGCATTAACTGGAAAAAGCTTTTACACTGCAGATATTGATGCTGGTTTTGCATTTTTCTTGTTCTTTTAGAAACTAAACAGAAGGTAAAGGTGTCACCTGTCACTTGAATCAATAGCAGACTGGTGTAACAATGGAAAAGAATTCACACGATAGGTATTCCAGCTGATCAACTTCTCCTTGCTAAAATGTTCATATATTGTTCAATTTCCTAAAAGATAAATTATGAGACTTCCCATTAGAGTAATAGTGAAGAAGCATCTAGATATTGCTGGAAGAGGCTTTTAGAGATGTACTTCAAACACCACAGAGAGTTGCTGAAGACCATGGTCAGGGTGAGTCACTGTTCATTTTGGTGGTACCTCTGGTTTGTAACATCTTAACTGAGAGGAATACCAAATACCTTAGTACTTAAACTCTAAATCTGAGGTAACATGACCAAGACCAAGGTCCTGAGTGCTCTGTTCAATATCCATGCTAGTTGTCATTTTTGCTTCAGCCTTCAGTGATTGATGTTGTAGGCAAGGAAACCTGGGTGCTGGGGTGGGAGGAGAAAAACAGGGAAGTGCTAGCTTACACTCAGGATCTCTTACAGGAACTTTGTCCTGAAGTTCTTTGACAGGTGGCAGGAAAAAAAAATCTCATGTTTAATCAGTCTAGCAACAGTCCCAGTAGGGCTTCTCTTTGTAAGGTTGTTTCATGTCTCCTCAGAAACCCTTCAGGGTTGAACAGGCTGTGTTTAATTAATTCAAAAGATGATAACCAAGTGATGTCTTCCCGGCATCATTCCAGTAAGAAAGAAATCACACATCTAATAGACATAAATCCTTGTATTTCATAGAATAATTTCTGGCAGTATCCCCAAGACTTACAGAATTATTCTCATCCCTTTTATACCAATGGTCATTCTTTTAAGATCAACTTCCTGGCATTTTCTCTGTAATCCTTTGTTGTCACATTGTGTTGCTGAAAGATTAAAGGTTTTTTCCTCTTTTTCTCTCCTCAGTGACTACTCCACCTGTCCTGGGGATGGCTGAGCACCTTCCTGCCCACAGGAAGTGGTGAATTGATTCCTTGTTTGGCTTTGTTTGTGCACTCAGCTTTTGCTTTATCTATTAAACCATCTTTATCTCAACCCAGGGGTTCTCTCACTTTTACTCTTCTGATTCTCTCCCCCATCCCACCATGGGGAAGTGAATAAGTGGGTGTGTAGGGCTCAGTTAACAGCTGGGGCTTAACCATGACCCAACCTCAATTGGTTTACTCCAGTTTAAAACTGAAATGATGGGCCAAATTATTCACAGTATTGCATTAAAAAAATCCTAGCTGAATTATAATTAAATACAACATATATTCTAAGAGAGTTTAACCTGAAAGTCTCATAGTTATTTCAAGGAAATATAGTCCTTAGCCAACGTCTTCTCAGTCATCAAATTCTGTTTGTATTTTCTTGGAGGTAGGGAAGGATTACAGATCACTCTCCTCTTCTGCAAAGTTTGGCACAATAGGTCCTTTAGGTTCTACTGGAGTGCAAATAATCACCACATTCTTAGTGTGCTTAAATGTCACAGAGATGTGTTTAATCTAACCAGGTCAGATAAAAGGAAGATTTAATTGGAGAACTCTAGCCTCTGAATAATTGATTGGATTTTTCACCTCAATTAAAATTATTAGCAAGCTCTAATACACTTCCCAGTTTCATCAGAGGATGTTTACTGACATACAGGTGTACCTACTCTTGCCCAGATTAAATAGAACTTCTCTTTACTGCTTGGAAATGCCTAAAGGTTGAATTTACTGAACAAAGAAAAATGGGTTCCTCTGGCAGAAATTCTAAAGATCTGCCTAGAGCTCAGAAAGTAATAGGATTCAGCAATCCAATGCAGTGCTTCCAGTCCAGCGAACTACATAATCCTAAACCTACATAAAGTACAGTTCAGGTGACTCCAGCACAATGAACAAAATAATCCACTCCAGTCTTCATGTGATTTCAGACGAATGAACAACATAATCCCAATTTTGATTAGAAGCTATGGACAAAGAGAAATGGTTTTAAGAGTAATCAGCAGGTAAATGTGCTCTATATAGCCAGAATGGGAATTTGTACTACAAGACATTAATAAATTAGTGTTTTAATACTCAGAATTTCTGTGGACTTCCATTAGCTCAAAAACAAGGAAGTAATGGCTTCATTAACCATAACATATACATTTGTATGTTCCAACTGACCATGGGTGATTACCAGCCTGGGAGGACTGGCTTCTCATTTCCAAGTATGCTCATTAAACATTTTTTCTTATCATCCAGACACACTAGATTGGATAATAAATTTAAAAACATGAAAGATATTTACAGTTCACTCAGTCTGATTCCTTTGTTACTCTCTCTAAATTTTTATTTTAAATTAAAAGTTAAAGATGTCAAAAGTAATTATTGGAAATTTCCATTTTTGAGTACCCAGGGTGAGTGCAGAGGAGATTTACCTATGAAAAACAGAATACTATAGAGGTCATGTCTGGAGAAAAGAAAAGAGAACATTGATACTTGAGCAAGCTTATTTGGCTCTGTGTTAGCAGATGGGCCAAGATGACCTTCAAAGGTCCCTCACTCCTAAGCAGGCTAAAAAAATGAATATGAGTAAAATCACTTCTGTTAAATTGAGAGAAAGTGTGTCAAATAAATGAAAGAGTTAACACCTGCAAACAGATTTCTTCTGTTGCTGAAGTAAAAAAATAAACTTGGAGGTCTGTGTTTCTCCTACTTCTTTTCTGTATCTCATTTTATGTTTACAGTGCCTGTCTTTTTTAGGATGATTCTTCCACTTCTTCTAAAGATTCCACCGGAATCTCCCTGAGATTTTTTCCAATAAACATCAATGTATATGGTATAAAATCTTATTTGTGTTCATGCTGAAATTGGGATTTTTCAAAACAACATTAAAACCCTCAAAATTTCATTTCAAAATGAAATACTTAACTAATAGGAATCTTTTGTTATAATATGTTAATCAAATAAAATGTCTGATCACTAGTCGGCACTTCTGGGGAAAAAAAAAAAAGGCACACTTTTATTGTTCAAATCTCCACTTTAAAATAGAAACATTGAATTCTACTTGAGGGAGCTCCTGAAACAATGAGAGCTCTCATGTGTCTCAGCTTTCTGCTTATTGCCCAAAATTTGATAATTAAAATTTTCTATATTAAAAAAAAAATAATTTAAACCTGTATCAAGGTATGAGGTATTCCCCTATGGTGAAAATTATTTTCTGATCAGTTTGAATTGATACATATTACTTAAAATGTGTTCTTATCCTAAAAACATATCTTTATCAAACATATTAATTGTGAACAGACTTGAACTGCGAATTTTTTAATGGTTTGCAGAGCTGCAGCTGTGACAGGGACCATCTTAGACATTGATGTTAGTATGATGTAAGAGCATGTTCCTGTCTCTTCAAAGTACTAATGGTATACACCTCAAAATTAGCTCCAGTTAACCAGCAATTATTATAAGATTATGAAATTAAAAATGCTATGGAAGAGCAAAATGCTTCCATAGTGTTATCCAGATTATTTTATTCAGTTCTAGCTGTGTGACTCTAAACCACTTTAATTGGCACCAAGAAATCTACTCATTCACCCATGTACTTGACTGTTAGTAAATGGAGAGTGAAAACAGCCATCCAGCGTCTTCAAAACAAGGGTGTTTGGTGGACAGATTGTCTGGCCACTGCAGTATGATCCCCATCCAACTCTGAAAATGTTTGCAAGGAATAATATAACTGCCAAAGGTGTTTAAGAGCAGTCAGCTAGTTTACAGTGCTACAGAATTCAGTTTCTTGGCAAATGCTGTAACAAGCTTTGCTACAAAATGTCAACATTTGGATTCATAGAGTCCCAAGATACCTGTTAGTTGCAGCTCTGCTGAAGCTCTGAAGGTTTAACTATCTGAACAATGAAAAATTAGTTATAGCTAGAAATACAACAGCATTGAAGCCTCACTTCTCTTGAAAAATATGTGCCAAGAACAGGCAAGAATTCTTTTGAGCTGAAACAAACATACTAGAACTAAAATGATTTCTGTGCTTCGGTAGAGTTCTTTTCTCCCAAGACACATATTATTTCATGAGTTATAAGATATAAACTTTATCCAGTGAACTGGCTCATCATGTTATGGTGTTCAAATAATAACACTCCAGATTTTTCTACTTTGGTTATAAAAGAATCCATTGTAGAAGTGTGTTAGAAGTAAAGAGATGTGCGCGGTCAGTCCCCTATAAATGTACTAAATAATAGGTTAATGATATTTTCCAAAGTGTCTAGTTGATGCAGAAGCTTGAAACCAATTTTCTTAAATTGCAAAAGAACTTTACAATTCTATTGATACATTTATGTTTATAAAGCCTTTGGCCTAACCCATAGCACTAGACTGTAGTTCTAACAAGCAGCAGTGAACTTGTCCACTTGAGAAGACAAAAGTATCTTAGGAATTAAGAATTTAATCTCTTGGGCTATCAGTGTAAATCTTTGAAGACTGATCTTCAGAGGTATTCAGGTGTGTCAGTATCCTGACTGTATTGTGTTTGAGCACCTATACTTTTTAAAATAAAAAGATTGCAAAGTAGCTATGGATATCACAGTGTTAGGATAACCCAAATCAGGCATACATTCCTCTTGTGTTACACATGGCACAGACTAAGCAGTTGGAGCATTCAGTCACATTCTGCCAAACAGATGTCCATAAACACTGTGGTAAGAAAGGAAAATGGCCTAGGCCACGTATAGCACAGCACTTTGGGAAATCCAGGTCTTGGGCTGTTTATCATCTGAGCTGCCTGCCTAAACAGCAGGGCAGGGAAGCAGATGTTGCCCAAAGACTTTTTAAAAAATGAGGGTTTGGAACTGGTTGAATAACATGACAGAAAACACACACAGAGAACAAGACTGGCTATAAGATCTGTTTCTTTCTGTTGGTTTCTTGCTCTGGCATTCTTTCCGTGCCTCCCTGGTGCCTTGCTGGAAGCCATTTGTTCTCACAGGTCCCAGACATGGAAGTTCTGAGCCCCTGCCTGAACACTGAAATGCAACAGCACATTTCAGGATATGGTGGCAGTAATGCAGACAAGTTGTGAAAATACAGATGTGAATGAATCTCAGGAACCTCTACAGTTTCAACAAATTAGATCAGAAGTTTCACCTTCAGTCTGAAAGCACAAGCACACTTTAACTGCAAATTGGCAGAAGTTACATTTGAGTTTCCTCTTTTTCATTTTTTTTTTTCTTTTTGACTCTAACTAATAAAGCTTGTCTGGAAATTCAGTGCCATTTAGCACCTACACACCTTCTATTCTCAAAAATCTCAATCTGGACATAAAGAGGTTTTGCTTAAACTCCTCATTTTTTTTTATGTACCTGACTTCAAAGCCTCAAAGTTGTGTCATGTTGATTTCTAAGAATTGTATATGTATTTTAAAATTATTTAAAATTTATTAATATATATATCAGTCATGTTTCTCAATATCTATCTAATTCTATCAATGCTATCCTGTCTGATTTCAATATAACTCAATGGCAGAAGCCAGTTTTCAGCAAGCATTGGCAGTCAAGAAATATGAAGAAAAAAAAAGGAAAGAAAACAGAATTCAGGACTAAACAGAATTCCAAGGATCATAAAAGAAAATAATCTCTGCTACATTAAATCTGGCAGCTACATATTTCTAAAGAATTAAGCATGCACTTAGTCCTATTAGGGTAATAATAACTTAATAAATAAAAAAATCTCTAAACTGGACTGACTAAATGTCTGATTTTCCTGAAGTGCAATGAAAAATATATTTTCAATAGTTATGTAGTAAAAAAGGCATAATCTAAAATCATAATCATTTTCAAAATTGATGCTGGTACTTCTCCTTCTGCAGTATGTGTCAAGTGCCAGAAGTCCATCATCACAATACTCTTGCAAAGCATTTTTAAAGTCTTTTAAGCATTTTGATTTTCCATCACTGAGCCAAGACCTTGCTGCTGAAGCTGTTTCCTGCAGCAATGTAGGTATTTCCTTACAGTCTTCCATGCTCCTGCTAGTGAGTTTAAGACTACTCAGCAAAGAACACCCAGGCTCTCTTCTGGAGCAGTAAGAAGTTATTGCCCAAATTATAAAGCACAATCATCAACAGGTACTTAATAATGAGAAAGAGGAACCACAGAAAAAACAATAAAACTCTGTAGTGATCAATGTATGTGTATATAAAACCATATATAATATTAAGCCAATTCATTCAAGCAGAGAAAAAGTTTTCTTGGGACAGAATTTTGATGGTTTGTATTTTAATTATATGGCTCTGGTACCTTATCAGTCTTTAGCGTATTTTTGGCCCTTTTTGGGAAATAAGATTTTTACATGCAATATATGTATTAGTATACTTTATGAACATGTCATTAAGTCATGACTTGAATTATTAATAAGATGGTATATGAAAACACTTACACAACATAAAAAATTCCCATTCCCAAGAGTTCCACATAACATTAGTTTAGAAATAATAATTTTTGTCCTATTCCATAGCTGCAAAGTTCCAAGCTTAACTGCAAAGTGTATGTAAAAATAGGCGACTTGTAAAAAAAAAAGAAAAAAAAGAGAAAGAGAATCTGAGACCTTTTTCGTATAGATAAATCACAGCCTGTATAAGTACTTTGTCTGTCAAACATCTATGATGTTTTAAGTACTCAATTCAGAAAACAGAACAGTGAAACAAAACAGTATAAGAACTTCAATTTCCTAAAAACAGTTTTTCATTGGAAAATATTAATAAGATACTAGATTTTCCTACAGTGGTTAATGTATGCTTGTAGAAAATTTCTAGGAAATTTCGGAACAAAGTATTTAAAATTGTGGATATAAAAAGTAGTAGCATGCATTTTGTAATTCATGTCAAAATACTTTGAAAAGGACGGTACAATTTTTTCCACTTTTCTCCATTTTTCTAATGAAAAATCAGATTTATTTTTCATTTACTCTACACTTGGTTTGGTGCTAATAAACAAAAGTAAAAATTCTAATAAGAAGGAAATCTCTTGCAGATCAGGAATTCTGATATTCGGCTACTTCAGAAAATATCATGTGTATCCATTTTTATGATCTGCTTCTAATTAGTCAATTTAAAGTGTTGTTGATTGACATACTCCAAGCCTGAAAGTATCCTCAGTGGGATGTAGCTCAGGACTGAGACTTTATTCGTTCATCTGCAGAAACAGAATAAGGAAGAAAGCACAGTACTTACAAGTAAGTGGGAGTTTTTTTGCTTGCTTCATATTTCATAAGGCAAGGCCAGCTGGCTGGACAGAGGCAACAGAAAGAAGGAAATTTTTTGTCTCAATAGTTTAGTTGATTAACTCCTCTCTACTTAAAACAGTAGGACTATTATTTTGATGGGACAGCAGAGTGCCAGCACAAGCCATAAACATTTTAAAATTACTATCACAAACAATCCTCTTATCCAACATTATGCCTCAAAAAGGTTAGTATAGAGATATTACTTTTCTTAGGTATATTTTGGTGATGAGTGGAGTTTTTGAAAATCTGAGGACATATAGCTCTGTTTCTAGATGACTCCATAGCTACCTCATAAGGATGTGTAAGGTACCAACATCAACAGTAGAATTTTAAATGAGGACAAAACCCAGCACTAAATAGAAAATTTTCTAAATTGTTTGGCATATTTAAAACAATAACACCTTTAATTTACATTTTTCTAAAAAAGGATTTTATTCATAGGAATGCCACTGAAATGCTGTCCTTTCATTAAGGTGTCACTTATTCACTGTAGTCATTTATATCTGAAACCCAATACAATCTGTATGTGACCTCTTCTGTCACTCTGAAGAGTTTCCTGCTTTTAACATATCTAAACTACCACGGCAACTTCTGAACAATGTCAGAAAAGATGACAAGTGGGCCTTGTCAGGACAACACAGATGATGTAAAGCATCATGATTGAAACTAGTCTAGAATGACAAATACACAATGAACCACTTCCAACTGATTCAAGAGCTGATTTATTATTTAAAATCTAGAGCTCTGTATGTCCAGTACATTTTATGCGCAGGGACATTACCTATATAGCCCACAGAGTGTACACCATGTGCCAAAAAACAAGTGCTGTAAATGGGTCCTACTCCACTGATGTCCTCAGAAGTGTGATGATTTGCATCAATTGAGGCCTGGCTACCTATCACAGCTGAAGTGCATAAACATCCGTTTTCTAGAGTATATTTGCTGTCATTTTTGCAATGGGAGCCCACTTAAACCCAAGAGATCCTTATGACAGCACTGAATTAGACCTTAGCTTTTTTGTAAACTACGGCTATGGGCATACTGAAAAAGTGCCTCATAAAGAACTGGTTTTGCATAGTGTTTACTTTATGTTGCTCCCTAAACTAATAAACCTTCCTCCTTCTCATAAAAAGAAAAAAAAAAAACTTATCTAGATTTTGTATTCTTTCCTCTGTTCAGCCATTTCCAAAGAACATAGGATCATTAGTCTGGCTTTCTGTGCATATCGTTCATTTATTTACACTTTCCTTATATCATCTGCTGTAATTCTAAGAGACTCAGGGTTTACTACACATACATCAAGAAATCAGACTATCAAAAAAACAGCCTTATGTTTCCAACATATTTAATACACACAGCAATGGTCTTCCTGGAAAAATACAGTAAAAGGAGTAAGAAGACTTGGGATCTACTCCCAGGCATCCCATACAATTCCCTTCTCACCTTAGGCAAGTCTTTGACCTCACTGTACTCCCTTACTGGTTTGAAAATGTAAGCAATAATGCTAAGCTGCTGAACCGGAAAAAATTTGTGAACAAGAGTATTCTGTAAATAAAACTCAAATAAATGCCGCAAATTTATGTTAATTGCATAAAAACATTTTAAAGCAGTCAAAAATGCTCTGTATTAGCAAATGCTTCACAAAATACTTAAAGAACTCACAGTGTTTTTTTTCGTTATGACCTTACTTAGAAATGCAGAGTTATATTGCTGACTCACTTGTCAGGCAGAACAAATGGGCCCTATTAGTTCCAACTCTGGAATACAAAAGGAATATATAAAAATTCTTGTCACAACTGAAAAAAAAATAGCAACACCAGATATTTCAGGGTTTTTTTTCTGATATGCTCTGGATTTGAGAATAAGTGGAGAGGGAAATAGAAAGACATATCCAGCTACCTCAACGCAATTACAATTAAAATCATTAAAGAAAAGTGTAATCGAATCAAGTCTTGCTGCATATTCTGAGCTCTTTAGCAAATAAGCATACTTCTAGGTTCATATATATATATATATATGAGTGTGGTGGTTTATACTTATATATACTCATACAGGGGCATCATGAAAAAGAAAACGAAAAACCACCACCACCACCACCACCACCACCAGAAGAACCTTAACAAAATTGCAAACAAACAAAAAACCAAAACCCTAAAAAAAATAATAAAAAAAACCCCAACTCTACCTTCTAATTCTAGGAAGTTGAGAAGAGTTTAAGAATGATCACTTATGCTTTTCAAGACCAAACTGGTAAGTTTTAGTATTAGCAAATGGTAATGCTCCTTCCTTTCCAGCAGAGACAGATTTTGCTCTAAGGCTCGGTTAACAGTTTACTATTCTACTATTATATTCATTCTGTCATTCATAAAAGCATATCTGCAAACCAGCTTACTCTGCTTCCATATTAAATGTGATAACCAGGAATCACATGAATGTTCACACTGGCTTCATCAGAATTAATAGGTATAAAAAGTATGATAATGAAAAAAAAAACCCAAAAACAAAAGAGAGAGAAAATTCACTGATGGATGTGTTAAGATTATTAGGTAAAAATGAAATGTTATTTCAGTTGTGTGTCATTTTTCTCTATAGATCTACAAAGTAAATATTAACAAGGTGTTTTAAATGAACGCTTCATTTACATTTCACTTGTTCTATTCCATTTCCTTTTTTTCTCTTAGTATGATTCAACCATTGTACACACCAGCTTTAGCAGCAACAAAAAGTAATTTTTGGCTTCAGATTATGTGATAAATTTCTCATCAGAAAATTACATGCCAGTCTAATTTCATGGCTGTATTATCCTTCTGTCTAAAAACTTAATGAAATAATTAAATTCTGAATTAACTGCAATCAGAATGAGCCCCAGACACTAGCTTCTAATCTGGACAAACATGCCTTGACAGAAAATAGAATTAATGTGTGTCTCATGCTTTGGAGAAGTTTGCCTAAAGAAGACCCCTTACTGTGGCCTTGTTTCTACTACAGATGTTGTTTGCTATTACAGTGTTTCTCTTCTGATGATGTAAATGCACTTTCATAAGGTGCATACACTAGCCTTGATACACGAAAGGGGTGTCAATTGTCAGCCCAGAAACACAACTATACTATCAAGACAAGAGGATCTAGTGGTTCCTTTTTTTCTTAATTTGCATAAAACTGAATGCTTCATGATATAAAATGTTCTGCAGTCCTTTTGCAACTATTAGGATGATTGTAGAGTAGGAATGGGGAAGCTACCATGACTTTTCTATAATAGCAGTAGCGGGGGGAGTAAATGAGGAGGATATGCCCAAAGCATGCCTGGAAGAGAGAAAACAAGGAGATGAAAGCTCAGAATGTGAAGGCACATATGCCTTCCTTTTTTTTTCCCCATGTAATTTCTAAAGGAGGCTGCACACCATGTAGGTGAGATCTCCAGCCCAAATGGCAGCATGAAACAGTCTATACAAAATCATAATCACAAAGCTAAAGAGTATCTTACATTACTGAAAAGACCTGACTAGTAGATCTGCATGTGAGCATCTGCTAGAGATGATTTTCACCTCCCAGGCCCCTTAGACTGCCTTACTTCCCTGACAATTAATAGCTCTCACTCTTGAGGATAATATATACGTCCTGTGGCTGTTGCCAGCAGGATGTCTCATTTCTGCCTCCTGGCTACATTTAAATGTTAATGACTAATTCTATAGCTAATACATGCAGTTGATTTTATCTTAATGTCTACCAGTTTAAAATGTCACTGCTTAGACTTGTCTGAGATGAATTTTTCTAAGCCATCTCTTGTTAATTATCTTATACCATTTTCAGTTCTATCGGGTGGCCTGTGTTGTTGACTGGGCTGCTAAAGGGCAGTTCACTTTTCTGCCTTTGAGATGGGGAGGTGGAACAGCCAAGCCTTCAAAAGAAACCATAACCTGGTCTTTCCTGATGTGAAAAAGATTACTTGGAAGGATACAACAAAAAGAAGCAAATGAACCTTAGCTTCCAATGCCATTAAGTTTGTCTGTGTCTTTAGCTGAGGAACATTTACATAAGGGACTTGTTGTTGGTTCCTAAAGCCCAATAGCAACCTTTTTTTTTTTTTTTTTAAGAAAATTGTGACCCACAATTTTTAATTTCAAGTAAAGAGAATAAACAATAGTTATCAACATGTTGGACCACTCAGATGGCTTGAACAAATCTTTTATCCGGATTATATTTCTAGAAGCCTCTAAGCTTCCAGTTATCTCCAGAGCATGGGCTGAGATAGCAGCAGAACACACTCTGCTTTTTTACATTTTGAAGAATGGGCAATCTTGCCCTCAAGAGTGGGTTCAGATTTGCATTTGTCAGAAAAAGTGTAGAGATATCTCAGCATCAGATGTACATATAATAATACTGAAGAACAAAACAGGCTCCTGGAAAAACATTTGAGTCTGGAGTGAGTGAAGATGGGACAAACATAGACAGAAAATACTGCTTTGGAAAGAGTTATAACAACACCCTATTGTCCTCACTGAGTGCACCAATATTTTTGCAAATAGGATCCTCTGTGCCTTGTTACTGTGTCTGAAAATTGTAATGACAGTACTTCACCACATCACAGAGGAATTGTACAGTGCTCAGATGTCATGGGTGCTATGAGCCATATATATGTTTAAGAGATTGTCTGTAGAAAGGTATTCATGCAAATTAAACCCTCATAAAGACATTTTTAGAGTAGAATATTGCATTCTGATTAAATTGCTGCTTTCTAAACAATATTAACTCTTGCTAGAATCCTTCTAGAATTCAGTAAGGTTTCTTACATTTTCTTTGCTTCAATTCATTTTCAAAACTAACAAGAAATTAACTATTTCAGTGCAAATACACATTTTTTGTGACAGGCTGACAAGCCTCAAGATCAACAGATTTATATTCCAGAAGTATTTTCAAGGGCAAAAGTAATTGGCTGCCAGGTTTGAAACAGAGGGCTTGAGTATATGTTCTCAGATAGCTGTGAATTTTTGACAACTGGTGGAAAACCGCATCTTGTTAAATAATTTCTGTTTATGTTAGAAAGCTATGCTACCGTCATTGATATACCTGGCACAGTTGTTTTAAAATGCAGGTGAGGTCTAGCTACAAATCAGAACTGATTGATAGTATTGTTATCTTTTCTATGTCATAGTTAATCATAAATTACTATATTATGAAAATCTTATCTTTTCTTCCAAAAGATGAGTTGCTTAGGTTATGATATGGTACATCAAGCCATGGCACCTATTTCTTTTCTATTTCCTTTCAGTTTCTAAGATTGTACTAAGAGAGAAGAGAAATTTAAGCAATTCTTGCAGCAGAAGTTGTGGGGATCTCAGGCCATGAAAGTTCCTTATTTCTCTTTACCTGTTCAATAGGTTTTCCAGTCTATAAAAAACCTATGTTCTGTAGTTTGTCCTCTCCACTGCATAACTATTCTGAAAAGGCCCAGTGGACATGTCTTTGTGATTATCATGATAAAGCAGTTAAGAAACTCCAGCCCTGGTAAAGCTCCTTCTGCTCAGGCCTTAAAAAAAAAAAAAAAAAAGCCAAAGGGGAAATAAAGGTTGTATCCAGCATGGAATGATAAGCATCACCAAATGTATACAAATATTAACACACAAAAATTCATTCTCCTAATATATATGTCCCTTTCTGAAGTGTTTGTATTTAGCATGTAAAATTTATTTGTGTGGTCTGTCCATGCTCTGTGGTTCCATACACACACAAACACATACATACACACTTCTACACACATAATTTTGTAGGAATGGGCATGAGAGGAGGACACCTTTATTGTAGGAATCAATCATTCCTAACACTTCATAGAAGGAAGCACGAACTGGAAGCAAATGCAGGAGGTCAATGACAGCAGCTGCTGCCACTCAGAGAAACTCAGAAAAGTTTGTGACTGGTAAAGAGGAGACCTGCAAGGAAGTAAAGAAATTGGACATACCCTGTGTGCCATAATGACTTGATATGTTGTACTCAGTTGGCTTGCCTACAATTGCCTACATAATTTTCACAAATCTCAATACAGTTTAGTGGGCAAGGCACTACATTTTCAAAAGTCAGTAGAGGACTTTCCCATTGGGAAGTGTCTTCCTCCTACTTGCTGAAAAAAATATTCTTTTCATGCAGTCATAAATGGCTGAGACAGCAGGATCTGACACAATTTCTTTTCCATGGCTAGTGTTGCTGATGAACTGTGTTTAATCATTCATAAGCAGGTTCTGCTTCTTATTTATCTGGAGCAGTTTGATTCCATAGGATTTGACAGTTTTCTGACATCCCCCAAATTCTTCCAATAATAACAGAGATAATGACAATATCATTTAGAAATGTCTCACATGCTGTATGGGAATGGAGTTACACATCTGCTGTAAGTAACAGAATAATGGAACAGCAAATCGTTTTATAGAGGGAGCTGAAATTAGATTGTGCCATGCTGCCAAAAGAGACAAAAAGAGATAGATGAATTTTGGAAGGACAAGAAATTGTTATACCCATGAGAACTGCTGGTTGCTGTTCCTTATCTCAAGGATGTACAAGCTCTTCCCATCTTGGCAAGAGGTAAAAAACCCTGATCAATTCATAAACCTCTAAAATTCTATAAACAGAGAGGAAGCTTGCAGCTCTTTCCACTCAGTGACTAAAGGAACTAAACTGTAATTTTCAACCTGTATATTTGTTGATTAAATCAGTAAATGCCACTGAGTGCCACTGAGAATTCAAGCCCTCAGAAGTAGTCCCAGGTAATTCTGCTGACACGAGTAACCCCTCCTTCCCATGTATTCCAGACTTTACCTAAAGGCACAAAAATGTTTTCTTTCCCAGCAGTGCAGTGAAAGTCTGGAACTTGAATGGTCTTGCAAAAATATGCAAAGCTATAGGCAATACCAGATGGGAAACAAGACTCATGGGATTTCTTACTTTAGTCAGCATCCTGTTCCGGACTGCAGCAAAAACCAGTTTTGTTTAAAAAGGCACAGGAATGAATTTCCCAGGTATGAAGGAGAAGTTCTGAAGAAAATCTGATCACTTACATGAGTGTAAGAAATAATAACTTTGGGTACATTACTTCGGAGGAGCACATGAGGAATACAGAGGTACAAGGGAAGTTAGTTAAAGTTGTCATAAAGCACGAGAGAATGTACATCAACAAAAAATATCCTTGGGGTTGTTGAATGTGTTTCACACTTATTTGTGGAAAACCGTTTTCTATGAGTTTAGAAAATCATGAATGCAGTATTACGTGTCACCAATCATCATGGCCCATACTGCAGCAGAGTCAGAGCAAGAGGGAAGGGGGTGGAAAGCTTCATTTCACTTCAGTTGTTCACTATTTGGTACATTTACATTACATTGCATAAAATGAAACAATATCTCTCCTATTGACATATTGCCAGACATAATAAATCATACATAAAATAGATTTAAAAGAATATCATGCAATGTAGAACTCCAGGTTCTTGAAACAATTCTGCAAAGGCTATAGTGTAGGATCTGCAAAAATCTCTTTCATGTTTCTTGTTAAGTACACTGCTTAGTATATTTTTGTTTATGTTGTTAAAATATATGTATTATAAATTATTTAGGATTGTCTTCTAGTGCAAATCAGAATAGCTCTAGAAAATGTAAAGTAATGGAATTACTATTAATTCAATTCAGTACCTTCAGGGTTATCAATTAAATAAAAAGTCAAAATCTAATCTTCCACTATCACAGTGCTATTTTTTTCTCTTTTTACTTCTTTATTAATTAAAAAGTGAATTTTTCATTACATGTTACTGTGAAAATGAAGGGTGGGAATAAAAATAGGTCAGAATAGGTAATGTTTTGAGATTTTAAAGAAGTACAATTTTGTGTTTAGCGATACTAAGAGATAGGCAGTAGGGGCCTTGTAACTGGGGACAATGTTCTCAGCTATCTGGACATCCTTCTGCAAGTAGGGATTTAGAAGAGTGGATACATCTTTTGTCTTTTAAGATTAAATTTAAAGAGTATTGAGAATTCTTGTGAACACATTTTTAACATGTAACAAATACCTCGGTCTCTACTGCATAGATTTTCTCTGTCTGGATAGGATTGCTGTATTATATTCAGAACAGGAGGATAAAGGACTTATGGATATTTTCATCTGTCACTCTTTACATTGCCAGATCCATAACCCAAGAAACAAGTTTGTGAATTTCAAAACTGATGACATGAACAGAAACTCAGCTTCAGGGAGTGGCATCTCAAAGGGAGAAATTCTCAGCAAAACTCAACAGGAGAGAGAAGAATAAATGCATCTTGCGGAGCATAAGCAACATACCATATTTTGTCAGATATATATGATTCTTCATGCTGTTTGGCCCTGGGAACCTAAACCATGCATGTAACCATGCAAAGATAGAAGAAAAAAAAAAAGATAGAAATTTTTGCCAAAAAGACATTACATAATAGCCTGGATCAAATTATATCAAGGACCTCCAAATTATGTCCATTGATTTAACTAGACACCGCCCTATGTTATTCTCTGCATGAAGGATGTACAGTCAAGGCCTTGTCACACAGAGGAAACTCGACATCGATTTCAACAGTTATCACAATTTATATCAGAGGAAATCAGCCCAATATTTTAAAGAGCAAAATGATCCAAAGTGGCTAACAGAGGATAAACATCCTGGATTTCATTGCACTATCTCCATTTAAGGCTTAAATTACTTATGAAAATATGTTTTGTCTGCATCATTGTCTTTGCAAGGAAGAGTTTTCCACATGTGACCATTGGATCCCATCCAGCTCATATCAGAGGTTACAGGAGGCTACTCTTCCTTAGCACTTACTCTTCAAAGCCCATATTACAAGATAAGGACTGAAGCATAGAAGAAGGGTATCGTGGGACAATTTTACTCTCTCTCCATTATTACTATAGGAATGAAAATGACTAATGAATTATCTGAAAATACAAAAGGAATTAAAACAGAATTCACTCCAGTTACTGAAACTGGAATTTGGCTAGAATATTATGGTTAATTTTCTTATCTGTGGTGAAAAGCAGAGGATTTTTAATGATCATAGGATACTTCCAACCATAGTTCATCTCTTCTGCTTCCTGCCACGCCAAGTCCTTGCCATGTAACAGTAGTACCAGTGCCACTTTCCTACTGTGCCACATAATTTCATTAATCCTTGGGGTATTGCACAGTTCTTTCGCACATAAATCTTCCATATAGCTATATGGATAATGAGTTGTGTCAACCAGGCATACTGACCTAGATGATTGCAACTGTCAAGAATAAAGCACACACCCCTGCTGGTCTATAGCTGCTTCATCCTATACATCAGACCCAGAAATCTGCAGAGACAATTCCTGTATGAAAAGGAATATTTTTGTCAAATATTACAAGATAGACTTGTAATCCTCTTTGGACATGGCCTCAGGGGGCCAGCTAATCCAAGCTATTGTGATCAGCAGGAAGCTGTTGGAAAGACTTTCAAGTCTTCATAGAGGCTGTTTGCCTTTTTACATAGCTTCCTGTTTCTTTCAGATTGTAGAGAAGCTGTCAGATATGACTTCTGATGGAGTCGAGAGTCTGCTAAGAAGGCAAAGTTTCAGAGAAGTGGACTGGATGAAAACAAAATCTTTCTCCTCACAGCAATACCAATGCTTGCATTTTTCTCTGCTTCCTGGACATTCATACACCCTGCACAAGCAGGGTGTACATTCCTACACTCCTCTAACTCCCCGTGGATTGATGAGTTGCTGTTCAGTTGGGTAATTTACAATGAACTTGAGTGGAGAAGTGCAAGCTAAAGGATGTATAAAGGTACAGATGGAGACTTGGGGATTCAGTTAGTGTGTACCTGATGAAATGAAATGTTCATATTCTTACAGAGTCTGTGAAAATGAATGTGCAAAACAGTTAAAATACAGAATATTCAAGTCTCTCAAAGGATCCTTCGGCGTCTTTGAGGTTTTAAAACTGCTTGATCTGCAGGAAACGTGGCTGGGGGTTTTTAATTAACCTAAAGTAGTTAACTGACATTTACACTGATTTGGAGCTCCTGGTGAAAGGAAGAGAAGGATGATAAATGGGATTATCTTCAATATACAAAAGGAAAAATGCATCTTTTTAATTCATCTACTAAGCACTTTTTTTGAAAAACCTCTTCATTTTTACTTTAGTAGAAAAAATTCTATATTTTGCTGGTTTTTTTTTTTTTTGGTTCTGTTTGTTTGGTTTGGTTTTTTTACCCTACAGCTTTTCAGATTTTCAATATAATTTCTTTGATTCCAGAGTGTGTCTCACCGTATTTGTGTAATTCTTGAGGAAAGGGCAACCTCATTTTATTTGTAGAGTAAGAGAACTACTGAAATACAAACAAAAGGGGATAAGATATCTCAGGAGAAGCACAAGAAAACAGTAAGAAAATTTTAGCCAAATAGATTGTCTTATAAGAGAGAAATTAGCAACCTCAGAGTTTGCTTCTAATTATCACTTCTGATGTTGTATAAGTATTTATTATAAAAATGAAGTAGCCTTTTTTTACTACTTAAGTCTGCTTAAAATACAGATTTGAAATTATTCCAATGTTGACACACTAAAACTGATAATTTTGCCACATTTATCTGGAAAAAAAAAAAAAAGAGACATGGCTATACTTTTTCATATAAACTATTCCTTTTCCATCACTTTTACCAGCTGTTTTGATTTTCCAGTTTCTTTGCCTGTTTCCTCTATTATCTCTGCAGTCACAGTTGACAGAAATCTAATCCAGCTCTCATCCTGCCCTACCTTAATTGCTGTCTTGTCCTCCCCCTGCCCACCTTATCCTTCTGCATAGCTCATGTGCAAGTCATGAGACAGAATACAGATAAACCCATCTTTGAGCACATTGTTAAAAAGTAGTGTTATTCTTCTCTTTACTTTAAAACATGACAAAATCAATTTTTAAAACTTCACATCTTAAAGTGATTTTGAAGTTCTGAAACCTTTAAGTGATGTGCAAATGGCAGAATCATATCACATTGCCAATCAGTTGCTCACTGCTACAAACTCCATTTTCCATGCTGCTTCAAAAGCATGGTACAATCAACAAGTAAGCCTTTAAAATGCAAATTAAACAAAGTGCACCTTTAGACTGAAACAAGAAATTACTCATATTTTCACACATCAAGACCATAAATTCTATTTCACCACAATCACTTAGACAGTGGTACAAAGTTACTGTTATATTTCAGAGGTCATTTCACCCAGATGCCCCAGTACTGAACCCCCTTGCTTTAATTTTTAAGATTTGGGATTATTTAATGTAAATAAAATTTGTATGCTACCTACACAGAACTGATTAAAGTGCCAAAAAACTACTCCCATTGGATATATGCTCCTTGCTTCACAGAACATGGAAATAAAAAATCAACACTAACAGCAGAATGCCTTTCTTATTATGAAGAATATTGGAGAAAAACTTTCTGGTCCTCTCTAGAGGAGAAAGCAGAAAGACCAACCAAAGCCATCTTAAAAAGTACATAATGCTGACAATCGTGCTGAGGGAAACCAGGCAATTCTGGGCTTCTCCAAGATGCCCTCCTCTACTCCCCCACTACCTCTCCCCGTTATCACCATGGCCCTCTGAGGGGGAAATAAAATCCATTAGTGGTTTCTAAGGTCAGAAATGATTACCATCCCCAACAAGACAGTACTGCTTTTCCTCACCGCAGGAATGTGTTCAAATAGGTGACAAAACATTACCTGGTACAAAAAATATATTAAAAAATGTCTTCATGTTTTAAAGTATGAGTGATTACAAGCCTGAAATCTTGCCCGATAAACTTTTAATTTACACTTACTCCCGGAAAACTGTTTCTTGTTTTGATGTTGATTTTGTGTAGCTTCCACTTTTCATTGCTTGGTCTGGTTATTCCTGGTGAATAAAACTGAAATTCCCTCTTTACCCTCTGCAATCAGATATTTTTCTATAGTGTTAATAACTGTCCCAGATAATCAAAATTAACCCTCAACTGCCTCTGATAACCCGAATATATTTTACAGACCAATTTCCCTCTGCTTCCTTGAGTTCTTTTCAGTGATCTTTTCCATGGGTCTTCTGCATGTGCAAATACCAGAACTGGATAGTTTATTGAGCGAACATTCAGAAATAAAGCTGTTTGGGATTTGGTGTTTGTATCACAGAACCAGTAACACTGCTGGAATGCATGAAAAACAAGGGAGGAAATGAATACTTATTCAAATTGTATACAGGATATCTTCACCTTATGAATTAATAGACCACAACTTAGAGCTGGATGTCAAAGCTGGGAGCCTAACACTGGATTACAGATTTACAATGGAGATCTTTCTTCCCAGGATACCTAACCCTTAAATTCCTCATTTCCAATATCCTCTGGTGGCAGCAGTGTTACAGTCTTGTGACTACAGGCACTGAAGTTCAGCACTTATTAAGCTAAAAGCAAGTGCAAGAACAGGTTTAATGGAGCACACAGACAAATTCAATTGAATTAGGATCTGATGTTTTGACTGGGTGAATATTAGGGTGGAAATACAAATAAGTCTGAATATTTGGTGTTACGAATGCTCAACACTGAATTCACAGAGTTGGGAATGCAGCAGCCATGAATAACTATGGCAGTTATAGAAAGTTTACTGAAGCCTCATAATGCAAATTACTACAGCAGCCTGAGATGACAGAAGGAAGGAAGCAAGCAGAGTTTTGAACTACAATGTGCTAAAAGCTCATGAATTTAGCTGTACTAAAGCAAAGCTGAGAAGTTTGGTTTTTCAATACTGCCCCATAAGTTGTAAATGTTGACATTCCCCTGCTTATAAAGCTGAACCCAGACTTGTCACAGCCTTTTCTACACTGGAGACAATAGCCTATTGCCTTCAAAAATAAAGCCACATCCTATTATGTCATCAGTATGACTTGTCTAAAAACACCTTTTTTTGGAGCATAAAGACAAGCGAAAGAAAGCAAAGACAGGACTGCCTAGAAAAGATTATCCTTAGGAAAACAATGGATCCTGTTTTTTCACCAAAGCACCAGTATCCTCATTAAAAGTTTCATTTGCAAAAGAAGCGAAAGAAAAATATGAACAGCAGAGGTTGTCATGAGGCTCTTTCTCCTCACATCTGCTAAATGCTTTCTGCACATCAATGACTACCCAGGAGAACAACTGCCAACTCCCAATGTGTCCCATGTGTGACCAGCTAGCAAGGAGGGTATTTCTTAGCAAAATACAAATATTTGCAGGAAGGAAAATTCCAGTGCATCTTCAATAATTGCAGACAGTTTAAATCCGTCCCAGCAGTTGCTCTCATAAGTGATCAACTGCAAATTGGCATTAGTAAGTACTCGTATTACAGCTCATAAACTAAAACATATACCCAATCTATATCCCTTCTTTTATGCACAAATTGTATTGATAAATAAAACAACTATCTGAGCAGGACTCCATGGAACCCCCAGTTTCATCCTCTTGTACAAAAGAGGCAATCATACCTCAGTTTCAGGAGAAACAGTAATATAAGTTGAATGGTAATTTTTCCAATTAGTTTGCTTGCAGTTTCAACGGCTGAATGTGCGAGCTCATTCATCAAATGAATCTAAGGCCTCACATTTTAATTTGAATGGGAAAATCTCAGCACATGATCTTTTGGCTTACAGAATGCACACCTTTGCATTTCTTTTCTTTAAAACTGGAAAAAAACCCCTGCTAGATCCTGCCATAAACATCTCATCTCTTCCCATTGATCATCGCCAATTTAAGAGCCTTTCTACATATTGATGAAGATCAAAAAATTATATCAATTCTTATGTCTAATAAATAGCCATAGCTCATGATACTGGTTTGGAAATGCTGGAGAAGCATAGAGCTCTGATAAGGGATTTAATTGAATTAACAGAAAGAACTCCAAATGCAGAAAAACTGACATCTAAAAAACATTTTCAACGTCTTTAGAAAACGCTATAGTTTAGCCTTAAAATAAGCTGAGAAAGACCTAATAAAAACAGGGAAAGCACCTCAGGTTTGTAAGAGGACCTGTTTGGACCTCCTTTATCAATGTAGCTTGGTCAGGCACATCTCCTTAGAGAGACCATTTTACAGAAGTACCTAAAAAGAGTCTATAGTGTTAATAAGGTGTCTTACTTGATGCTATTTGTCTGTCTGAAGCAATTGCACAGGAGTTAATAGTTCTCTAGGAAAAGCATCACCCAGGAGTTCAAAAAGCTGCCATCTTATTTGTGGGCTATTCTTTGCCAAAGTATCTCAGTAAAAAAGGAACCCAGGGGACTGCAGATAGTGATCCTATTTCTTCATTCTAGACTGCACTGCACAGAATACAGTGAATAAATAAAAGTGAAGTGAAGTGAAGTGAAGTGAAGTGAAGTGAAGTGAAGTGAAGTGAAGTGAAGTATTTCAGCTGGACAAGAGAGTGCATGCA
>JAWWLV010000183.1:13165586-13200700 GCA_035041135.1 Platyrinchus mystaceus | reverse complement strand
AAGTGAAGTGAAGTGAAGTGAAGTGAAGTGAAGTGAAGTGAAGTGAAGTATTTCAGCTGGACAAGAGAGTGCATGCATGCATGTGGGTTTGAGCACACACATTCAAGAATTCTTCAATCTTATGACACCTTTGGTAATGACTGAAAAATACACAGAATTAAAAAAGTGTGTTTTCAGTATTGACCAGCAATCATTCAAGATTTGATGCTTAAAAAAGTGTAAAATTATCCCTTCCAGGAAATGGATTAATTTTTTCTGTTCATACTGATGAACAACTACATATTCCATACAACAGAAACCAAGGTCTGGCTGTTAAGTGCTGCTAACAATTCCAGAAAAACTCTGATACTCCTAAGATCTCTTTCTTTGGGAGCTGGTTTGAAATCCATAGCCTGATTTTCTGCTTATCCCAGCGTGGTTATTTTAAATACCTCTCTCATTTTGAAGCTAGTGACAGAATACTTGGTCTTCTGCTGTCTAGCAGTTTTAGGTGCAAAAACTGGTTTTGCCTAAGTACTTGGCTGAAGCTTTCTTACAATCAGGATTCTCTAACACAAAACCAGCTCAAGACAAACTGGAGAAGTACCCTAAACAACTCCAAAATTGATGTAGCTGACTTTTTTTAGAGTATCTTAGCCATATTGTGATGTGTTAAATACTCACCTCACTTGAAGGAAAAAGTGAGAAATATAGTACATTGTAGCAGAGTCATCATGAAATGATTATTTATCCTGTCAGATACAAATCTGAACTCTCAGAATTGTGTGAGAAACAAGATGAATATAAATCTTAAGAACAGAGGTGCTTGGGACAGTATTTCTGCTTGCACATGTTATGTGAGGAAAAAATCAGGTGCAGTACAAGTGAAAGAGTAACTTCCAGATTTCAATAGCTGGATTACTGGAGAGCATGACAGCTTCAAGGATGTACTTGTGCATAGTAATTCTGTATGAATATCCACAAACAAGGTCTCGACAAGCTGGGATCACTGCCTGGCTTTGCACTGCACTATGTAGATGGTGATCCTCTAGTTCAGGTGTGATAACTGCATATTCTATTTCTCCAAATTCAATTCCCTGAATGTTGCAAGAGTGTTTCTGCCACAGGAGCACAGCAGCAACATGCAATCAATCAACTTGTTTTAAAATCCTTTTTTTTTTTTCTGCAGCTATTTCAACAGCTTCATTATGATTACTAATTGATCAATGAAAGGCAGATCTGTATTCATTGAAAACAGGACGAATATTTAACACAAAACCAGGTGGATTCTTACTTTTTTCCATTCAAATATGGTGAGATTCCAAATATTGCCAACCTGTCACCCTTTAATTGAGACAAAAAATGTCAAGGAAAATTAGATATTTCTGAGTTCTTACTTTGATGTGGTGATGAAAACTGAAACAAAGTAGAAATCGTACAGAAGCCTTTGAACATGGGGATAAATGGGAGTTTGTAAAAGGGCATTTTCATCTCCTTATCTCTGCAGTCAGGGAGAAAAAGGATAAGCAAAAGATAGTAGGAAAGGCCCCAGGTTAAATCTGATTCCCTTTCAGGGTAAAGTTTCCATTTTTTCACACATTCACAGGGAAAACTGCTTACAGATGCTAGTACAAGATTTACAGTTAAGGAGAAGCATTTATGTCATAGTGAGCACAGAGTTGGAAAACCAGATTTTTTCATTCAAAAGGCATACTTATCAACCCCAAATAGAACAAAACTATGCTCATTTTCACTAACTGATATTTTTTAATAACTCAGAGATTGCATAGAACAACAAATACAGTAGGATTATAAATGGAAATAGAAGCTCTGAACATGTGTATAGAAATGCTTATAATGTTTCAAACTGCATCTCTTATGGTACAGCTAGGCAGTTCTTGAGGCTAGTCTGTGCCTTTGAGTTTGGGATCTCTGTCACAGTAACTGAAGTCCCTTACCTAATTCATGGACATATTCTTGTATTGTACAGTCTTCTGGCAGCTTTCTGCATCATACAAAGTTTCCCTAAAGTCAGAGGGCTTCATGCTGAAAAAAACAGTCCAGGCAATTCTATCCAATGGATTTAGCAGCTTCCCAGAACTACAGATTAAGGCTATATATTTTACAGTATTCTGAGACTAATGATGTAGTTTGCTTTATGTGAGCACCATACATAGCACAGTGACTTTTTATTAGATCTCTACATAATATTGAAATAATCACATTTGTATAAACCATGATAATGTTTCATATTACACTATGAACACTTAGTATGCATAATGAACTTCTAAAGGACTTGATTTTATCTTAACATCTTCCTATACAGCAAAGCAAAATAAAAAAAAAAAAATACACAGAAGAATAAATTTTGACCAGCTCTGTGCTCCAGCCAGGAAAACACTTTACCATCTGCTTTATACCCTCTCTGGGGAGTCCTTCTATGCTTAAAATTAAGCAGTTTCTTAAATGCTTTGCTGGATTAGCTCCCTAGAGCAAACCCACAAAATTCTACAGTTTGTCACAATATTTCTGATTTAATAAGTCCCCGTGCTTTTGTCAATTGACATCTGAACATTACTGATTTCCAAGTAGAGTTGTTGGTTGAGCGAATATGTGTAATAAAAATCTGTAGTGTTGAAAAAAATAATTGATTCTGTCCTTTCATTTGCCATGAATATATATTTTCTGAACCCAATTAATAGTGCAAGTTAATTGTTAAGCAGCAGCTGTTGTAGTCTTGAAGAGTTTCTGAACGCAGTATTAGAAGGAATTATATTCCAAGGTCTTGAAATACTATGCCTATCTACATTCTCTCTCTCCTGCTCCCTCTCTTTTATTCTGTGTTCGTTATTTTAATGAACAGGTTTAGCTAACACCTCACAGGAAAGGTAGGTATTAACAGACCCAATTACTATAATATCCATAACTAATCAAGAGCTATGAAGTGGCTCAGCAGGGACTCTAACTCACAGCCTAGGATTGATCTATACAGAATTTGTATGTGGGAATGAAGCGATCTAATTCCTACCAAAAATAGAGCTTAAGGCATTGTGAGCACTTGCTGTGCTTTCTCTACTATCTTCCAGTATTCTAATCCTCTAAATTAAGACATTGGCACTACACAGCACAAAAAGATCCGAAACAAGAAAACACTGAGACTATGAATACCAATCCCCAAGTAGAGAAGAAGGCCTTTTTCTTTCTCCTTGTTAGCACTACTTCAGTTACTACAAGCTCTAGCACTATATGCTTGTTGCAATACTCCTATGTCTCTGAACAGCAACTGGTAATAGAAACAGGGTTGGGTCAACTTTTGATATGTGCTTACTCTGATATGCTCTGTATAAAACAAAAATAAATAATCTAGAAATTTTACAATGTGAGCCAGAATAAAGAGATGGGACAAAAAGGTTAGTTTAAATATATACTCTTAATTAGTTAAGTAAATGTAATTCATTTAAACTAAATCCTAGTGAGCTTAATATTTGCCTCAAGAAACATTTGGCTAAGAACTTCAGAATTTGACCTTCCTTCCTTTTCTTTTCCTTTTTTTACTTCTTTTTTTCCCCTTGTGTGCCAACACCACCACATAAGCTTATGGATATAAGGGGGAAGAAAACGAATTTGTCATGTCTAAGTCTTGTAAATATAGTAAAGATCACAGGCAAAAAATGTGTTTCATTTTCATTTTACATCGGAACTACAAATTTCAGATAAAAATTAAAAACAATATTTTAGCTGCAGGAAAAGTTTTCTGAACATTTAAAGGGATGAGATAATGTTACAGGACACTGAATTTAAAGGAAAAAAAATCTCTTCAAGGTTGAGTTTTCCCTTAAGCTAAAGGCAGCACATTTGTTTTGAGGACTGCAATGCAGATTATGTCATGTTCCTTAAGAAGCGAGAAGAAAGAACAGTTTTCCATGTTGTTAGCAGACGACAAGAAAACAAACTATATGACGGGCCAAATCCATATTTGGGGTAAATCAATGCTATCTTGGATGAAAATATCATTTTAAAGAAACTAAGCATCTACATAATTTCATTTAATTCAAGATAAAAAGGAGAAAACCCTTCTGTCAACACAAAATTTGGCAGCAGATTCAGGAGGGAGACATTCTAGCACAAATACCTCAACACATGAAATATTATGGTCAGTCCTACTGCCTTGAGCTGTCAGAAGCAACAGTTACATTTGTGTATTTGTAGGCCAAGCTTCTCAAAAGTAACGAAGTTCTCAAAGCTTTTACTTTATGTAAATTTACACTGCCCTACAAAGGGTCCAGGTATACAGGCCTCTCTGAAGACCTATTTAAGAAAAAAAAAATAAAATTTCAAAGGTAATGAAAACACAAAGAGGTTTCACTGAGACACTGATCCTTTCTCTTTAATGGGAACAAAATGGAAAAATTAGAAAGGAAACCAGTTTGGAAAGTAGTCAAATAGTTTCATCTCAGTTTCAGTTACCAGTGTACTTATTTCCTAGAAAATAAATAACTTGCTATTTAGGAACTCTATCTTACACAAACTTCTTATATTACTGCTGGGTTTTGAATTAATTATTTTGCAACACAACTGTGTGCATATATATATATATGTATACACACATATGTATATATTTCTAAGAGAAAGAAACTGATGTTTATTTTCTGCCTTATAGACATATCCTTGCACAATTAGGCCATAGGATACTATTTATCAATAAATAATTATTTTCTTTCCTAGAGCAACTTTTCTAGGACAACTTTCAACATCCTATACATACATGGTTCCTGTAGCATTTGTCCATCCAGTCCTACTGTCTACCATAATAATTTCAGAGGATGGTGCACAATACCAAATAACAGAGGAGCAGGAAGAGACTTCCTCCAAGAACGCAGTTTTTTTCTGACTACCTTCTAAAGCCATAAACACATTAAAACCAACCCCTTCTTACTGACCACCTTTATTTGTTTAGTATTACTGCACAAATTTAGGCACAGCCTCTTTTACCAGTTTTCTGCTAAGCATACAACAGATTTCATTGACTCATCTTCCTTTCTTAAGAGAAATAAACACATCATCCTGCAATGTAGAATGAAAACAGATCTATATAAGTGTTTATTTTATTTTAATGGTGTTGAACTGCTTCTTATTGAAGCAAATCAGCCAGTCTCTCTGTTATCTTCCTGAATTGCATAAAATTAAGTACATCATAGTGTAGATTGAAATGGCCAGGTCTCTCTATGCTCTCATGAATATTTTCTCTTACCCTGCCCAGGCTTTTTGTCACTAGTCACATGGTACCACCATAAAGCACATGACTAAGTCAAGACTGAGAATAATATAATCTAAGATCAGTTTACAAAAATACATCATACTATAAATTCAACTCAATCAGCTACCAGATCTCAGTGGAGTTTGAACCAGCATATTCAAAACTCTGAAACTCCAGTAAAATGCCTGAATATATACATAGATATAGGCATATAATATATATACAAAAAAAGACAAATCAGGATGTGAAAGGTTGTTTGTTTTTCCAATATAACACCTAAAATAGCAAATGAAGATGTGCAAGAAATAGACAAGAATAGACGTGTAAGAAAGTTAAAATAGGTTTATTTCTAATTACTTATTATTAATCAAATGTGATCAACTGCTAAGTTTTTCTTCAACCAACAGGATTTATTTATTCACTTTTATTAAAACTGCCTCTATTCTCAGCCACTTTTAAGGATTGCTGTCTCTTTCTGTAATAATCTGACAAGATGTCATGAAAAACGATAGAAAATTTTATCCTGCCTTTAAAGATCTGAAATATAAACAAAGAATAAAAGAGGGCAAAAAACGGTCTATGCATATGAATACAACTATAGTTACTTATCAGTCTGTACTTCTATAAATAATTCATTAGTGCAATTTCTACTGAAGTCTGTCAAATTTCACTGAGCTTTAGGTTTTAGCATTTTGGTTTATTAGGAGTGTGTTTTATCCACTCTCTGGGAATTTTTTATTGAATCAATAGAGAATTAAAAAAAAATAGATAATTTTTAAAAGCACAAATAATTGATAGTTATTATCCACTAAGTGTCAAAATGAGATTCAGAATCCAGATTTTTAAGAGGCAATGGGCTCTGAACTTCTGAATACCTTTGGAAGATTCAACTACAAGTGTCAGAATAAAACCAGAAAACTTCTTTTTGTGTCTTGAATTCAGTCTGATTTCATTATTGTTAGAATACACAGGTTACTCTTGATATCATGAAAGAGATAAATTATTGCTGAAGAGTGGATCACCTTCTGGTACACACACAAGGAGCAAAACATCCAGAAACTGTACTGGGAACTGAAGACTATGCCATGTAGTCTGATGCTAAAATACATGTCCTGACTGTAGGCTTATTAGGAGGTTAGAGGAGAGGAGGAATTCTTGAAGGAAATGTGTAGCTATGAACAACAAACCATTGATTTCTGTTAGGATAAACAGTAACAGCAACTATTGCAGGTTGGACTGGACAGGATCCATTAACAATAAGCACAATTTTGCCACAGGAGTTTCAGCATAATTTTAATATTAATGAAAAGTATTAAATATGTTTATGAAGAGTTAATAAGTGACTAATAGATTATAATTATCATAGCCCATATTCCCAACAGATTTCTTACGGTGACACTGTTTTTGAAGAAAATGCATTTAATTGATGACATTTTCAGCCCAAACACATTCTTGAACTGTATGAATCTAACAACTGATGACATATATGCCAAATCTTGGTTGTTGATACTTTTAAAAATACAAATTTTTGACAGAAAATGCAATTTTATCCTTAAAAATAAACCTCACAAACACATTTCAGATAGTTGAATTTTTTCCATTGATAACAGTGGACAATAAAGGAAGTTAGAACCAATTTTTATACCACTTCTTTTTCTTTGTTCATAGTCATGAAAAGTATGAGGAGAAAAAGTTCTCTATTTTTTTATAAACTAGAGTGATATTCAGGCAATTTCACAAAGAAGGAAATTTTACTGGGATTTTCAAAGACATTACAAAATCACTCAAAATTATTTAATCCTCCTTGATTTTTTTCTCACAAAGCCCTTTTTTCTCTCAGGCAATCAACTAAACTTCTAATAAAACATGGATAAACACACCCTAACTATAGGAAAGCAAGACCAGGTAGTGTTTCAAGTGAAACTGGAGATCAGTTAGCAAATTCCTCCAATTGCACATTAGTGATTCTAAAACTTCACAGCAGGGAACTCAGTACAAACCACACAGAAAAACTATTTTTCCCTTCAGAAAACCCTACTGTGTTATGCCCCATGGGGGACCCAGTCACCCTATCTAATTCAGTTTCTTGTCATGTTCCACGTAAGAAAAGCCTCAAGAAGCTTTTTCTTATTTTAAGGTAAAACTAACTAGGCTTAAATATACTTGGGTTATGTTTTTCTTGAATTACATCTTTAATGTTTCCCAGAAATGACCCAAAAACCCCTCTGAAAAGTCAGGCACAGGTCTGAGCATAGTCCCAATAACAACATGTTTGGAGGTATTCATCTAGAGGAAATTAAAATGGATAAAAGCTCCACTGTACAGCAGTGACCAGTGGAACCTCAATGGGACATTTGTGATGACTATGGTTTCAAATGAGGTCGTGTTTGAATGAGTATGGCTGGAAGGACAGCCTGTTTAAAGTCAGTGTAAATAAGGTGTTGCTGGAATGTCAGCTCATGGATATATCTCACTGATTGAGATTTTACCTCATAGACTGGAGGATGGTCATTTAGAGATTGGGAGTCTTTTCTGACTGAAATGCAAAAGGTTTAAAATATATTGAAGGTGACACATAAGAAGCAGCAGGGACTACACACATTGCAGAGACATAACTTTCTCTAAAGAGAAAGTATAAAATAGTAAGACAACCTTAGATGAATACACAAACAATACAGCAACTTTGGGAGAAAGAACAATATTTCTCAAGGTTAGCCAGAGCAATAGTTTGACAAAGAAAACCTCTGTCATCAAAATGAGGGGAAAGTCTGCTCATTGCCAGCCTGTGGCTGGTATTTTAAAGGATAGAGTAATAAGCAGTACATAAAGGGACAGGGCTGGAGGACCATGTTGTCATATCTATGTGTTTGGGTTTATTAGCCTTGAGGACTTCATAGCAAGGTAATTTTGCTTTAGTTTTCTTGGGAGCAACACCAGTCTGGCTTAGTTCTCAAAACTACCCCGGAGAAACTCTATGTACATACCCAAACCCACACAAAATCATCGAGAAAAGCAAGTTTTACTGGTCTTATTGGTCAAGAACAGCTACAAAGTCCACAAGATCTCCAAACCGCATTACATAAGGACTGAAAAAAGATCAGTAAAAGCTGCAAGCCATACTTGGGAAACAAATATTTATGCTTTTTCACATGAAATATTTTGCCTTGAAAGTACACAAAGTCACACACCTTGGTGTGAATGCATGTTGTGAACATCAGATGAAAAACATAAATAGTAATTATTTGCATAGCAAAAGCCAATAATGCAGATATTTCCTTTTTTCTACCACTCTTTCCTGGCAAAAGTATACAGAACTGGCCAAGTGTCTTTTCTTTTTCAGATAATAGTCTGGGCGTCCTAAACCATTTTTATGTTGTGCGCTGTGACACTTTGCCTTTCACTCTATTTGTGGTAGGGTGACCCTGATATTTAACGGCTACTCAACCATTAATGTTGTATAAGAAATACAGAGGCTCATACACATCTAATTAGCTTTAGAACCAAGAAAATGACCATTTGAGTAGGAGAGACAAAAACACTTTAGTGTCCTCTAAAACTGATAACTGCTTTGAAGAGTACTTTATGGTTTACAGCTGTAACATCAGTGGCCACATTTTCCATTAAAAGTCAAAAGGATTAAGTACCTTATGAACTTAATATACCTTTCAAACTTTCGTCAAAAATCCAGCCTTCTGGCTTTCAGCCACTAACAGAAACATGCTAATTTGCCTCTGTCAATTTTATTCTGCTAATTGTAGCTAAGAGCTTTCAAATGACATCAGTCCTCTTCTTCAAGTCTGATAAATATGAAACATAAGTTGGACCAGACATCCCCTTCTTGTCCCACCAAAAGCCAGGTGTGGGACACAGAAAAGCTGCTTACCAACCAAAGATGACTCCTTCCTGATCATCATCCATACTGAATATTTTGCCAGTGCCAAGCAGCAACACCACAAGTTTTAAATGGATTAAATATGTAAATGGTTTCTATCAAAAGCACAAAACCCAAGCAATTGATAGGACATAGCTAGGTGTATTGCAGCCTCCTCCCCTACTGTTCCACACAGGATGGCATGCCATGCTGCAGAGAAGGTAACAGCAGGTCCTCCTCAGACACTACCTCTAAGACAGTCCTGGACATTCAAAAATTCTGCATTCACTAAAACTAAAATTAAAAACATAGTTTTCCAGTTTTTCTGGTAGATATCGGCCTCCCTGTCTCAATATCTCTGTTATTGGCGCTATAGTCATGTCAAGGGCTGAGATACTTCTCAGGTCATAGATGTTATGACTACTTAGATGCTAAACACTTAGTTATTATCCCTGGAAGCAGTTTTATCAATGCCCATGAAATAGTTTGAGCAAGCTTTTCACCCTATCCAGTATGATGCCTCCTATGGAAGTTGACTTGCTTGAACCTGCCTCAGGAAAACAGGGAGACACAGTCTACATGGGCTGCCCGGGATGAGTGTGAGCAGAACCTGAAGTGCAGCAGATTTGTATGGTTCAAAGCAACCAGCATGTTGTCTCAGGAAGCTCTAATATTGCCCCAGATATGACTGCCCTTTCTGCAAAATTTTTATCATGGTGAGGCATTACAGACAGACAGAATAGTTTTGAATATGGGAATTGTTTCTTAGGAGATGGGAGCAGGAAGAGAAGAAAACTGATCTGATGATACATTTGGTCTTTATGGATGCAGGCCTCCCCTCTAGCTGGCTCCAAGAGGCCAGTAATCAAGAATTAATTAATTTAATAAAGTAGATATACCCCTAATTTGAGGCTGTTTCAGAGCCAGTAGCATCCTCTGGAACTCAGAAGGAAGGGGTGAGGTCCAGATGACTAGAAAATCTGACACATGTCTAAGAGGGTATATAAACACAGAACTGAATTAAGTCCTGCAAAGTTGCAATTGACTCTAGTGGTATAAGGAGCAATTTCATCATTCCTTGATGCTTCAGGGCTGATATTTCCTGACCTGAGATTGGATTTGCATGACTACAAAGATGCCTTTGAATTTTGTTGGTCTGTACTCAGCATGGAATTCCCACCAATTCTTGAATTCTCCATAATGACATCACATTTCTTTTGTCAAAGAACCATCCTTTAGAACATTTTTTGCTAACACAGTGATGTGAAGGAACTTTATAGAAAGCATGAACTGTATCCAAAATAATGTCTTGAGCAGGAAGGTGGGTGGGAAGGGGAGTTGAGTGGTGGTTAGCATTCAGAATAGCATTCAGGAAAGATATTTAGTATCCATTTTTTCCAAGTTATTGGCCTTTCTCCAGTATCCAGTCCCTTGTTTTTTTGGTGCCATTTTTAACATTTTTCAGCATCGTCTCAATTACATGTGCAACATTGTAGTTATTGTTAGATGAATTTCCCTTTGCTTTCACAAGATATACATCACTAGATGAGGGATTTTGCACCAGAAATAAACCTGGCCCATTCTGTGATTCTGTGAAGCTGGAAATAGACAGCCTCATTTGCAAGAGGATTAAATGCATGCCTCATGCACAATAAGTTAGAACACATCCATACAATGTGATTAACAGATTTTTATTTATTCTGTAGCCTTCTCTGTTTTTTTTTTCTCCTTTGTATTCACTAATAACATGCCTGTGATTTTCTGCTAATAAATTAGACTTCAGCTGTACAGTAAGTATCAAGCTTTTCCTCAGCTTGTTCCACTGGATACATTGTTTGTTTGAAATAAACCCTTTACAAATGAATGAATATTAGCCCTAAGCCTACACTTACAAATGAAGGGCTTATTTGTGATACCAAATTGTAGCACAGATGGACCCTTTGATGTTATTACTGAATATTTTGCAGTGTTAAAACTAAGATGCAATATTATGTAACACTGAATATTACCTTAGGGTAGGAGAAAAAAATAATTAATGTTGATTAGGACTCTTAGATCATTACAGCGAGACTTTTTCCTTTTAGAAAATAGACTTCATTAATATGCACATGTAACTTTTACCTCACATACATTTCAGATTAACTTCTTTCTAAGTAACATCTCATACTACAAGTTGGCTCATTTGTGATACAAGAAATTTTCTGCACACAGACCATTTATTGTCCTTTGGCAACAACAACAAAAAATCTTTAATTAATTATTTCAATCTCATTTGTCTGAGCTACAACTATAAAATATCATTGTTCATTTTTACCAAGAAAGTGGGCACAATCAGACCTGAGTAAGTGTTAGATGCTTTACTGTATGAAAGGTTGATTTTGGCCATAAGGTGGATTGGCCCTGTCCTCTGTTAGCCATATATTTCAGATGGGTTTCTTAATGAAAAAAAAAAAAAACCTAACCAAAAAAACCCAAAGAACTCTACCCACAAGAGCTTTCAAGATGAAAATTTTGAGTAATAAAAAACTTTTTTTTGTCACACCTATGTCAGAGAAGTAAGAGATAAACTGCATTAACTTAAAACAGGCAAACACTCGCCAAATATCCAACAAAACTTTAAACTGGTTTTTGCAGCAGCCAGTAGCAGTTATATCATTTATATTGAATTGAATTATGTAATTCTCAAGTGAAAGGTTAGAGAGGAGAGTAACAATAGTTTTGAACCCAGTTGCCCGTGTTGGAGAGTGTGACCTCATCATCCAGGGCAAGGTCACCAGGCCTAACTTCTTCAGGTCATCAGTTGCCTACTCTTATTAGTGTGCTTTGAATCTTCGAATTTTTCAGACACCACATGCAGTAGGACCATTTCTGGTAGAATTTGTTCTGATGAGCTCGGAATAGGCCTCCTTTGTTGGAAGTATGAGTTGGAAGTATGAGACACTTAGCAGGTCAGCACTGTCAAAAGTGTTCTTTTATTTAGAGGGAAGACTTTTCATTCATTTTCTGGTCTGTTACTGAGAAGTGTTATCTTTATAACATACTGTCTTTTGAAATTCAGTTTGATTTCAGTCCTTTTTTCTTCTTTTAAGGGAGAAAATCTTTATAATCTTTTTTTTTTTTTTTTTTTCAGTTTTACACTACCAAGACCGTTATACAGTCTCCTTATGGCTAAAGTTCTGCAAAATATGCAACACAAACTGGAGTCTAACAGCTGGAACAGGACATCCTTTTTAAAAGCAAGTGGTCAGCAGAGCACAGGGCCTCAAGTAATCAATATCCAAAAAAAAGCACACTTCTAAATGTTTAGGGAGTGGCAATGAAATCAGTAAGATGGCACAGTTATGTAAGATACATGGATAAACCCCTCCTCAGCTATACCTGCTCTCAGGGAACACAAACAGCAGCCAATGCCCACAGAGAGGTCTGTGATGCACCTGACAAAGTTTTAGACACGTCACCTGTAAGATTCATACAATTATTACGGCTATTGTTGCAACTCAATATCTGTTCTTGCCAGCATGGCATTAGACAATGTATACAGAACAACAAGGCCATAAAACAACTCCTGTCGTACTCAAGAATTTTAATCCACTCTACACTCAACAGCCAAAGAAACTGGACTGACGTATTACTAGAAGAGATTTTTTCATCTGCTACTCTTAGTCCTCAGTGACTTCTTTACAATAAAAAATTGATGGCATTTTTTAACAGTCAATATAAAAGGAGTTTGTTGTGTTTCATAGAAACGTCCCCCTGAGAACAAATCTTTTATCCTATTATTTACTATTTCTATATATACTGAAACAATTTAAAGTTAGAAAGATTTCTAATGTGGTCAAGGCTGGAATACAGAGGTGAAAGCCTCTCCATCACTTGGAAACAGTTCTGAAATATCAGCTGAGCAGCACCTACTCACTCAAATGCACTGCAGTTCTGATGGATGGATAGCTTAATGCTGCTATGGTACCCTGCTGATCAATTTATCACTCCAACTATTTCTCCACCATAATCCCCTTAAGGAAAAGAAGGAAGTAGGGAGAATAGAGCCAGGGACATAAAAAGAAGTAAAACAAAAATAATCTCTATCAAGCTAGTAGCAATTCCTCAGTGGCATCAACAACTGACAGGGCCTTTGTACAATATAATGATGGAACCTGTAGTAAGTGTTGTGTCATCTTATAGCTCCTCTAGTTAAAACAGCGTGACAGTGGGTGTCAGAATCCCAGCTGATAAGAACAGACTTAAAACAAAAATTCCATTTATATGTAATTTTTTACTAAAAGAGGCAAAATTAGTCTTATTTCAACTAGTAGCATGCCATTATTTTTTGTTGCTGTTTAAACAATTCTCTTTTTATGAGCACAGATTTCCTGGCAAAGTTAAAGGGACTATTAATATGTGGGGTTTAGTCTCTTGCTATATTGTCCACTTAAAACTTTCAGTACTGATTTTTAACAAATATAAGAAGACAGTAAGTCCTACCTTCAAAAAAGAAAGCTTTTGCTAACCTGTTAGTCCTTGCTGAAAGTACCAATTATGAAATTTGGAGTTAAAAAGGCCTTGGAACTTGTTCAATGTATAAGAAAAGTACAGTTAGAAAAAACCTGGTTACTTTTTTCACATAACACTGTAACTAACTTTGCAGAGTGACATATTTAAATCACTGGTCATCTGAACTGAAGAAATGATTACATTAATCATAGTGTAAATTCTGAGAGCTGAGTTTGAGTTTAGGCAATTTAGCACGACAGGATAAAGTATCCTGGAGAACTTCCATGAGATCTTCAGTTACTGGTAAGTGAACTGATTTTGAGTCAACAGTAAACTTCCACATTGAAAGACTCAGGTAGAGAACTACAGTTTAGGCCACTCTGGACAGAGAAAGAAAGGAAGTCTAAATAATATTCTTTACTTCTTCAAAGTAGAAGTGGGAAACAGGACTGATAAGAGATTTGGCTCAAAGCAATGTATCTTCAACGAAGGAGTCTGGAAGCAAGTATAATCTTCAGTAGAATGACTTCAGATAGCAAATGGAAAGCAATGAATTCTTGGATGATAGAATGACTGTTTCTTTTCTGTCCCACCTTCAGCTACCAAAAAGCTTCAAGAAAAAAAAATCTGCACTATTCAGTTGTTTGAATTTTATGGAGGCAGTAGTCTAGATTTCATGTGATATTTTTCATTAAATGTTATTGAAATAGATATTCCTCTTCTGTTTACAGTGCTTGAAAGCCAGAGGCTTTATCAAATGAAGTAAATATTTGAAATATGCTTTTAATCATATTTAATACTTGCATGGGGAAAATTATTCCACTTCCTCCCCAAATCAAGAAAGGAATAAAGAAAAACATAAAAACCCCTCTATAGAGCACATAAAGATCAGACTTTTGCTGTCTGAGGCTGGAAGAATATTATAATGAATTACATTTGTCCCATTTTTTTATTGTTTCTTAGACATTTGATAATCAATTGGAGACACTATGCATACTGAAATGAATCTGTCATCTGACATCTTCATGAGGAGGGTGGTGCATCATTGGTCACAAAGAAGCTGTGCCTAGTACTGGAGGTTTTCAAGTCAATCACTGAAAGCCATAGCTGACTTGATCATTACAATTATTCCACTTCAAGCAGGATTCTGTACTATAGACCTCCAGAGGTACCTTCTAGCCAACATTAGTGTAGAGAATTCCACTAATATCCTTATGTTCCTACATTATATTTTTATAAAATACTTCTACATTCTAAATGAGTTTAATATAGACATGATGAATTTTTACCTATGTATTTTTAAATCTACATATATTTAATAGAAAAGCAAATAAAAATGATGAAAAATTTTCTTAAAAAATAAAATTAAGAATTATCAAGTAAAGTGGACTTTCATTTCCACTATTTTCAAGCAAAATAAAACAAATAAGCCATCACACACCCTTTTCACTCATTCACACAGAAATGAGAGACACACCTGAACAGAGGTTTTAACAAATAAGTTTTAAAACACCTGGTGGTCTCCAAAACTTACAAAATGAACAGCTAAAGCATTATTTAAATCCATTGCTATAAAGCTGTGAGGAGAAACTATGGTTCCTGTTAATTGGTGGATTGGAAAGGATGGATTCAATGTGTCATGAAACAGCTTACTAACCCGTATAAGATACCTAACAGCAAGGGAAAACCCCGAGTCTTTTCCATTGGAAAAAGGTGTCAAGTAGAGAAAACAGCTTTTAGAAGACTGCAGATGAAGACTGTCTGCAGCAGGCAATGTAGGTGCCTGTATATGCCCCCCACTTTTACTCAGACAAAGGGAGAGTCATTGGCTGTACTGCCTTAAAGGCCCTGAAATCAGTGACAGAACAGACTTTTTCTGATTGTATGTGTTGTAACTTTCTCAAAATAACCTAGTTTAATGCCTTACATTGAACATAGTTTTAACAGTTATTTGCCTAGAGATGATGAAAGATGTGGGTGTGGTTGTTTTCTTTTTGTGATTCCTGAGCCCCTAACACAAGAAAAAATGGTAGTATTTACTATCAGGATTTATTTTAGACAAGGACTTTCACAAAGACACAAATATGAAATTCACAGCCCCTTTAGACACTTCACATAAGTAATTGAATCTTTTACTCTTCTGGAGCAGCCTATTACAAAGCAAATTGGTGCTTTGTTTCTCTTAAACAATCTTTCCTCTCTGATATCCTAATCTTGCCAGTCAGTTAGTATGAGCACGTTGTTCCATTTGCTTGAATAAACTACTGTAAAAAGTACTCAATGACCTACATGAACATAATGTTCAATTTACTCCCTAGGACTGAATGACAAAGGAAAGGTGACTTTTAATGATTCTAAAAGCATTGAATGAGATCAATAAACCATCAAAGATTTGATCCCAGGAGACCTCTTAGCAGCTCTCTTTGCTCATAGTTTCCTTTCAGAGAAGATTGTATGTGAAAATGAAGTTCTCTGTCTGTTAATGGATTTTTAGGCTCTTTCGTATGCATTAAGTAAAGTATAATTAGCACCTGCATTCTTCAAGCTTTCAAGAATATTACTTGTGTCTGTCTCCGCTATTTTCTTGTTTTGCTGAAAGCTGCAACCCTTTATCCTCAAGAGCTTTGTAATAAAAAAATAGTTTGTGTAGGAAAATAATGCCATAAGTATTAATTTGATCTAGTAAGAATTTTTTTCATAGAATACTGTGACTTTGAAAAAATAAATTAAAAGTTAAATATGAAAGATAAAGATAGAGTCTTCTAACATGGCTCTTACAGTTCATTAGGGGTTCCTATGTTTTCTATGGCAATCTGAGTTCCTTGTTAGGTCTATTTTCACTAAAGAGAGAAAGCAAGATCACTAGGTAGTCCCTGGCTTAATACATCAGGGGAATGGAATCCATACAAAACCAGTATTTTGGTGGGGAAAAAAAAAGTATATCAATCAGTTCAACAGCAACTGAAATTAACTCATTTTAACAATAACTTAAGTTTACCAGATGTTCTTATTTGTATTACTGACTTGCATTAGCAGTCACCTAATTGATACAACAGCAAAGAATGCCTCTTGGTAACCTATACAGCTTTGGTTTTGTCTTTTCTTTCTTCTTGTATCATAGGGGAAGCCAGAATTTCAGTGATTTGGCAAATGAACATTTTTCTAATGGAAGTTACTACCATGTAGAGATTATTACTGCTTTTTAGTATTTACTTGTATAAAGCCTGCCTGTAATTGAAGCAGCTTTTCATTTGAATTCAAAGATATGATCACAGGGACTGGAACACAAATGTGTCCCAGTGTTGTGCGAGCACATTCGAGACATAAAAAGAAAGCAATCTGACAAAAGTATAATTGTTCTATTTCTTAAGCTGAGTTCTATACAATACCCACATCTTGTAAAGTAAGTAACTTATGTCCATTTATTTGGAAATATACATAGGTATTTGTAACGCAAATCAGAAAGAAATACATATACATACATAAAAAAGTACAATAATTGCCAAAATGAATGTAAATAGAAATCCAACTAGTCTGACATGCTATCTCTGAAAAGACGGGCCTGATACATCAAAGAATAATCACATGTATAAATAAATATTTCAATAGAGGATTCATATTTATATAATTGCCCATGTTAGAATTTGCTAGAACAGGGATTCTGCTGTGCTAGATTAAGTTACCAAACACATTTTAACAACAAAATCTTGCCTCCCTCTTCTTTAAAGGAACTCTATACACTTAGTTGAATCACAGTTACAAACCTATAAGTTTAAGGACCAAATGGACCTGCTGCTCTCTTTAACTTATTTGGACATTTAAAGTAGTTGGCTGAAGTACAGCTACCTGATTTGATGGGCAGTTCTGAATTTCAAGGTATTATCTGAATTCTACTGCTTTCTTCATTACTTCTCACAGAACAATGAGCCCAACACTGACTGTCTCTTCCCTCATTTCCTCAGCAGAAAAACAGAAATGATAAAACAAAGCTAAGCTATCTTCTTAATTTGATCAATTCAGACTTCATTGTTTGAGCCTCGAGCTGGCAGTCAGGCAGTGCACATATGTAAGTGAGAACAATGGGACCCATTTTCCCTGTGCTCTTTAAGTATTATGCATGCATGCAATATGAATACAGGGGCTAAGAAATATTTCTTACTAAGGGAAAGACACTACAAACCTTGCTCAGATAAATTGAATACTTGGGTATGTTGTTAGAGAGCTCGTAATTTTACATGGAAATTTATAAGCAATTTCTCATGTAGTTTCCCACACATTGCCTTAGAATAATCCCATTACACTGAAATGAAGCCACGTTCCCAGAAGCATTGGTGACTTTTAGGCTAAACTAACGTACTTGGAACAAGGCCACAGAAGTCGTTTTAGCAGTATTTAGAATTACAACCAGTTACGGAATGGTATGTTATTTTCACACTGAACTACAAGCCCTGTTTTTTCTAAGCAATAGAGGGCTTTTTTAAATTCTCCCACTCTTTTCACTGATCTGCTCATCTCTCCTACATTTTCCAAACCTAAAATGGCTTTGTGCAACGATAATTTGGCAGAAGACATTCAAACCTAACGTTTTCCATAAAACTTTCTCATTTTTTAATTGTTGCTAAATTTTCACTAAAAATATAATTTGAAAAATTAAAAATTGTTTCCATTTCTCTTTTATAGTAGTCATTATTTAAAAAAATAAAAAAAAATCTTTTTCCGATTCTTGTAAGCCAAATTAATTGGATTAAACTGCAAATCTTCTGACTTTAATATAGCCAGATAAATGAAATTGCAGTTCTTAATTCAGGTCTGTTGTTTTAACTCTTTAACTCCCTTGTCTCCAGTCAAAATAAGTAAACACATTGATTTTATTATGTGAAATATCTGAACCATGTGGAAAGCCTATAGGTCATTATAATAGGATTTACATGATGATAAAACACTTTAAAAATGAAAATTATTGTTAATAAGAATCCTCCACTGAAATCCTAGTGCATAGCCTTTTCCCCTGTTTTATCTTCCTTTTCAGACTCCTTAACAAAAGTATAACAAAAACATGCTTAATCTGTATTGATACTCTGTAGATAATGGACAGCAATTTTGTTTGGCTTTGACAGCAGCCTCTGAACTATTCCCAGCATTGCAGCTGTAGGATATCTGAACACTGGAAACCTAATATGTTTAGAAATCAATGGAATCACCCGGGGAAGTTTAAATCAGAATTCTTATCTAGGCTCCTTATTAAAATAAACAAAAATCAGCAAGGTTCAGATAAACATGAAAACAGGTATTCTGTGTTTATGATGGGAAATATCTGCACACATAAGACCTAGCTGAACTGATTTAATAGTAATCACATTACTTGCTTAAATCAGAGAGGAACTCAGGTCTCCCAATTACTAGCTCACTTAATTCTATGTCAATATAATTTTCCAGTCAAAATATTGATTAAAAAAATAAAATAAATAGAATTAGTATTGGTCAAAGAAATTAAACAGTGCATGTTCTGGCAATAAACACTTTTTTGTGTCTTGAAAAACAACTACTTCCTGTCAACCCAATTTTATTGAGAACAGTAATATGTGCTGAAAAAATTAAATAAGTAAATGAAAGCAACCATACTTTTGTAGAAAAACAGACATAGAAAACTGTATTATGAACCAATCCTTGTAAGTCAATAGAAATAGGCAGTTTTTTTAAGCCACAATGATGGAGTTTAAGACTTTATGGATATATATCACATGTATATTATCTAATCTGTACCATGTTTCCAGTACATTTTGAATATCTCTTTAGACAGAAAGATACTATTTTACCAGCTAAGCACTCACCAAGGAAGTATACACTTCAACTCACCTATTCTGTGGCAAATGATTTTCTCTCTTCTATAGTCCAAAGAAACCAGAGTAAAGCTCAAAGCATGATAGCACTTCTACAGAGTTTATAATCTCAGTTACAGAAAAATCACACCTATCAGTCCTTTACATCACTCTGAAGAACCTCCAAGTTATTTTTCATAACTTCTTCCTGATTTCCAGCCCACCAAGAGAAGATCTTTAGATGTATTTACATATGAGACATATAACAGGTTATTCTTTTGCAGCAGGGTAGGGAAACGTAAAAATATCAGACAGGTTCAAACTAATACTGAGAACAAAACTAGGACTAATCCCCTGTGGTTGGTTAATTATTGTGTGTTTAAGTTTACTCTGTCTATATATTTTCTCCTTTTTTTTTTTCTTATGTCATCATTCTTTACCTGTTTCAGGGACTAGTAAAGCAATCAGTGCTAGAAGCTCAAATTCACGTTTCTTTTTGACTCTGAATGCTCAAGGTTGAACTTCAAATTTTTATTAAAAAAAAAAAAAGAGAAAAAATCCTTACCTTTTAATATTTTAGAAGTGCAGTAAATTTGTGTTAGTCTTTTTCCTTTAAGTTTGCTAAAACCAGAAAGATTCAGTATTATTTTCCTGTTTATATTCCTTGTGAAGGCTTAAGAAGATGATTCCATATATGGAGTGTAACAAGAAAGAAAAGGTGCAAAAATACCACAAATGAATTATGAGAACATAAGGACTACACCTTCTTAGAGATGCCTGCCAGCTCACAACTGAGGAAAGGCAAAACCCAGAACGAACCTAAAAGTAAAAATTTCACCTCTAAATTTAATTTTCCCTTAAGTTAAGATGAAACAAAATGACACTGGTTAATTATACATCAACTGGAAAAAAGACTCTGCATAGAATACAGCTGTGAGATCTCTTTACAAAACATGACAGAGGTTGCTATGATCCAACACCTTCATATATCATGTAACTTCATATGCTGCTGAACAACCACAGTCAGTGTCAGCAAACAAGTTAGATGAAAACGTTCTGACAAAACACTTTTGTCGTTTTAAAAAGCTCCCAGAAAACAGCTTTATTTCCATTAAATACCTTTATGTCAATGAAATTCCCCTTGAAAAAAAATGCACTCAGAAAACAACCTTTTTCTCTTAGCTTTATCCTCTATGTGTCCTCCACACTTTCAGCTGCAAGCCTTACAAAGCCAATGCTCCAAATCATTCAGCCTAAAGCAAAGTACTCTCAGGAAATTTCTACACCACTAAATAAAATAGGGCCACTGACCAAGTTCAAGCCTTAATTTTGGCTTTTTATCTTTGAGTTTACTCTCTGATACTGTTTTGGGCCCTCTGCTGCTTTGGTATCTCTTCCCTGAAGGGAAGTAGATTTAAATCAGCTGAATGATGCAGTTAATATCAACTCACCAGTCTGCTCTTATGTACCAATAAAGTCATAGCCCGAGTTCTCTAAAATAGTCAATGTCTAGCTCGTCACCTTGCAACCACTCCTGTGACAACTACGAAAGTCAACAAGAAGTAAAAAGGATTTGATTAACCTGGGACAAAAAAAAAAAAAAAGGTACCGAAAACCCCTGTTAACTACATCCATAATACTAAATGAAGTAAGCTAGGGTACCATCATCTAACAATGGGGACAAACTAATAACAAAGGCAGATTTTACATGGCTACTCTCATCTCTGCCCCCACAGGATGGTCTTGTTCCTACAGTTCTAGGAACAGGCTATGCCTGAACCATACCCTTAGTTAATACCAAGAGGGGTTTCACTCTTAGAAGTTACACTAGTTAAGTAAACTCGACACAATTTCTCAGCCACAGAGAACCTTCTTCTGCTACATGCATCAGATCTTCTTATTCTTCCTCCATACAAGAATCTTTAATGGTGTTAAAAAACTGTAGAGTTTTTTAGTTCCTTAAAGAACAGAATCTAGCATCTGCTGAGCCACAGATTAAATCCCTAAGGACCTTGGCACTTGCCCATACAAAAATCCCTCCCTTCCCTGCTGTCACAGCTGAGGTTGCAGCTGTCAGCACTGATGGTCAGCTGCCTGCTGTTGGCAGCAGAGATTCCTCAGCTTGAGTCTCTGGCCAAATGACCATCAGAACTGGAAAGGGTTGGGATTACTGTCATTGTAGGCAATCAGAAGCTCAACAAAATGCTATACATTTACGTGCATGTATATACATGTGGGTGTGTACATATGAGGTTGTGTTTTTTTGATCGAATTGTAGCCTTTATCAGATGTGCTTTTGTAACTATATTTTACCTTCTAGATGTCATATTAAAAAAACCTGCTTTCTTGGGCCAAAGCTGGTGTCCACTTAAAGCAATAGAAAATTACATATCATTTAAATATATCCTGCCAACTGTGCAGATCTCTAGAGTATTTTAACCACAGTTACTGTAAAAGACAGTAAACTCTACATTTTATAATATGTCTTATTCCTCATGACATCACATTTTAGAAAATGTTGGTTTGTTTTCTTTTTAATTGCTGCTCTAATTATTCAGTGATTTTTGAAAATTAAAAGAAGTTAACTCATCATGTTATTTGCAGTTAGTCCTCCTGAACACATTGCTATTTGCAGTGTATAGCAAAATGTATGTTCATTCCAATCTTGCTGGCCAGCTGGTAGAATTGCTAAATACCATTATTTCAGACAAGATGGACCACCAAATTAATCCAAATATTCAGACAGATTTGGACTGGTAGAAGCTAATTTGTCTCTTAGCAGAAAAAATCAAAACCATGTTAGTAACAAATATACAAGTTGCTGTTCATAAATATTGCAAGTAACACTTTAGGGAAAAGGATGATCATTTGAGACAAATTCCTTACTGTAATTAAAAACATAATATTTTTAAAGGGATCTCAATTTAAAATGCATTTACTCAAAATATTTGAGATCTGGTACAACAATTTCATTGTTTTATTTAAAGCATTCAACATTCTAGTTTTTGTGCAAATGACTCTGCATGAAAATCTTCCTACTTGATAATATGATGATTACCTTTATATGAGCAAAATTCTTGTAAGTGGCCCTGTGCTACTCAGACTTCTACATTTCCTTCTTTCCCACTTTTGTCTTATCAGCATCATATTCCAATCTTCTACCTTAAAAAGATGGCAATTGCCTTTGGCATCAGTTAAATTAAGGAGTTTTACTAAAAATAGGGAAGTACTTTCTTCATTTAGGGAAATAGGAACATCTCCAGCACATATTGAAATCTAGGGCTCAGGCAGCACCACGATAATGAAGTCCCAGTCAAGTCTGAAAAACTTCATAACAATATTGCATTGTCCTGCATTAATCGTGGAAGGTTTGGAAGACACACACAAACACCAAAATACACACAGTCCTGCCCATGATTTCCTATGGTTGTAAGACAGAGTATGTCATACACATTGCATACACTTACCCTGCTCTTATAAATTCCTATGCCAAATTACTGTGGACCACTGTCACAGGACACAATGTTAGCCAGACCTCTGATTTGACTAGTTATGGCTGTTCTTACATGTTCTTATAACTGGATAAAAGCAAAGAAACAAAACTCCAGGCACAGTGTTAGTTTTTACAAATGCTGTTCGAGAAGCAATATGCGGCTGTGCTGTTGAATGTTGTGAATGTCACGATTATAATCCAAGGTGGAAGAAATGAAGGAATGTCTCCCTGAATAACTCTGTTGTTCCCCAGTCCTAACACAAATTCAGAAATGTTCTTTTTCTCTCATTACAGAGGACCTAATAAATCAATTGTACACCACCAAGCCTTGACTGTTCTCCTGACTAGCATTGTTTTTGCTGCCACAAAAGGAGTGTTCTTAATTTTCTTCAAGAAAACAATCAAGGCCTCTGAGGAATTTAGAAGAAATCTCTTTAATTTGATAGTCTGGAGTCTATTCAATAGTCTTGTGCCTTCCTTCAGCTATATGAATTTAAAACAAAACACAAGTTCTCAGTTAGCTCAGAATTTATCTGTTTCAGTTATGAAGGCCATTCTACTCAACTAATAACAGAACACTTCTGGAATTCAAAAGTATGCAAACTCTTTTCATCCTGAATTACTGAAGGTGCAGCAACTATCCCTTACCTTCATATAAATATGGAAAAATTCCCTGCTGTTCTTCAGTCTTATCATCTGCAGCAGGTGTCACATGAAACAGAGTGAAAACTCCATATATATGCAAGTTGCTTCTGATAGTTCTGACAGGCAGGTTAAAGAAATCACTTGGAACTTCACTCACATTTAAGACAATTATTTAAAGTATTAAATTCCTTTAAACAGAATTTTACTTGGGTTGCAGAGCAAAACATAAAATTCCCCTATATTCTTCACCAAATAGTTGCTGATTTTTTTTTATTTAGTGATACTGACAACTCACACTAAGACTTCACTAAGGCTTGCAATGCCTCTGATGTGTCATTTACCCATACTGCAAACAACAGACACAAGCAATAAGACATTATCTCTATATTTTGACTTTCTTCTCAGTGCAAAGAAACTATAATCAAAAGGCAAATTAAAATTTATTTCAGAGCTGTCCACTTGTCTAACTGCAAAATAAAAGAAGTTTATGAGACTCCAGTTTGTCAGCATCCAAGAAGTCCATGGGCTGAAGAAGGGGTGAGAGAGGTTCTCTATGCTTCACTGCTTGTCTGAGATACAAATGGGCACAAGTGTAGCTGTAGTAAGGTGGCAACTTACTACTAATACATCTTAATTTATAATCTGATAAAACATGATAGGTAAATATGTTATTCTAATTAAGGAAGATAATGTTACATCAGAAATACAGGAAAAGTCTGAATAAACACACTCAGCCTCTAGCAAAGATAATAATACTTATGTGTTGTGTAATTACTCTAAATATCTGTATAATCAAGTACTCATTCTTTTTAATGTTTTCTATTTTGCAGTGAAAGCTATTGCTTTCAGATAATCCTATAGAAGAGGAAAGGCATGAATGCATTCTGTTTTCACCAAGAGATTGAAAACATATATATACAAAGTGTTTTTCCACAGGATTTCAGAGATATGAAGGCTTGCAAAGATGTGTATCTATTTTCTGATCATATTTCTTATTACTTTAATTTACTTATTTATTTTCACTAACCATGACTTTGAAACATGCTTGATCCACTCACTTCCAGGGAAAAAAACAACTAGGTGTCTCTGTCCTTTTAGGTGCTGGAATAAAGGTTTTGATGAAGTAATCAAAATGTATTCAGAATGCAGGAAGGAAAAAGAGTTCTACAGTACATTATATCATTTAACACACCTTTCAGATCAGACCCTTGGCCTTTCCAGCCTGATGGAAATAGCTTCCTTTACAAAAAGTTATCATCACTTGAAGGATCTTGAACTGTGAGGAAAAAATGCAGTCAGGCCAACTTAGTTCCTTGGTGTCTCGAGAGGGAACTCAATTTGTAAGAGAAGATTTTACATTAAGATGATTGTTTTGAGGCACCAACACTAACACAGCATCACAACCAAAGTGGGGGAAAAGCCCTCAGGATGTTCCACCTTGCCATTTTCTGTTTAAAACCAGAATGTTTCTCTATTGAAACTCTTTTTTTCTGAGACTCATTGCAAAATAAGGAAAACTCGTAAGCATCACATGTATGGAGATTAAACTTAATCTTTCTACCAACTATTCTGTATCTATTTTCAATCTGTATAGTCATAATATTTGTCAGGGCAGTGAGAACCATGTCTCTAAGTGAACTTCACTGAGCCACTTGTGTCTTATAGGTCTATGCTCACTTTATAAAAGGTTAAATAGCAACTGGAATGCATAATGCAGAACACAGACTGGACTTTCTATACAGACCAGGCTAAGGCCATGGGCCATCACAATCATATTCAGAAGCTGATATGACAAGAAGAGGCTTTCATTCAAAACTTCTTGAGAAGTGAAGTAGGAACTGAATTCCCAACCAATTCAGCTTGACTGAGAGGACCATGACTTAATTTTTCATAAAAAGTATGCTTAAGTTAGCAGTAATTCTTGGTTAATTGCAGTATGAATCACCAAACTGACTGAAAAACAGAAAGTATCTCCCTTACAGCCTATGTTAGGTCACATTATTTGTGGTATAGTAAATGTGCATCGCTATTGCCCACAGCTTCACAACACAACTTCAAAATACTGTCGTCTTCACATATATGTTGTAATATCTGACAGATTAATACTAGGAAATGGGCTGCAACTGGAACAATAGCCAAAACTGAAATAAATTGCCTTAGACAGATTAAGAGACCTTCATCATCAGAGGTGCAGAAGCAGATTAGACATATGTCTGTCACTAATGGTCGCTTCTGCCTTACGGAGACTTCAAAAAGTCTTCTGCAAACTTTTTTTTTCAGGATTCTAAAATACTCCCATATAACTCCAAATGTATCAACATGAAAGCAAAAACACAGGGTGTAAAAGTGTTTGACTTTTAGTCATCAATATACAAATAAGTCTGAGAGAATAAAGAAGAAAATAAGAGGGTATTTTCTTTACTTCACAGGTGAAAGGGAAAATTCTATTTTATCAAATGGTTATAAGTAAAATACATAATTTTTTTTCTATTGAAGACCTGAAATCTTCCCACCAAATTAAGATCTGCAATATTTTTTCTGATGTAAGTTATGAAATTATGCATTTAGAAATAACAAAAGATGTGACACAAACATAATACCATCCAATCAGGAACTAGATATGATGGAACATCACTGGTAACAATGTTGTCTGAAGTATAAATGTGAATTAGTAAGTTTTTGAAGTTTTTGAATTCTGATATAAAAGCTGATATTTTTCCTGGTATATTTCATGTAGAACTCAGCAGTCAGTTTAAATTCAGGGAAAAACTAAACATAAAATATAGTCATTAAATTCTTCACATGGATTCAGTGTTTAAACATTGTACACTTAGAAATATTGTCTCTGTTCCCCAGGCCTGATGATCCAGCTTCAGGTATAAATACAGATAAACTGCCAATTTTTTTAGCCAAACCACAGTGACCAGGGTTATTAGTTAATTAGGTAATTAGTTATTATTTTTAATAGCATTCTTACTTCCCTGAATAATCTATCTTTTTGTTTCAACCTCTTTTTGTCCACTTTTTTTTCCAAAAAAAAAAAAGTGTTTCCACAACACATCTTACTTCCTTTTTCTAAAACAAGAAACTAGAAATTTTTTTTATTTTTTATTCCCAGACTCAATCCAGAAGGAGCAGACTATTATATAGGTCTCTAGTCAGACTTCCTTTGGTTATGATTGGCAGTTCTCAATTACCTCATCTCTTCACCATGGAGTCTGGAAAATCCTTAAACTAGCTGACTGTTAATTCAAACTGCCCCTCCTGTCACAAGGCAAGGAAGAATTACATGTATCTCTTCATCTGAGTACATGCTTAAGTGTAAATGTACCTATACCCATTTCATTTACATACTTGAAAATCACAAAAAAATATTTCCAACAACAGCACAAAAACAAAGTGAAAATTGGCTTAAAGAACTATGAATTGATCCCTCAAAACACAGTGTTATCCACACAAAATATGGCACTTCACTAAGAGAGAGATGATCTTTGTAAACACTGACCAAAATCAAAAGAGAAAAACATTTAGAAAATAAGTAAGAAATAACTGCTAGGAACACAAAAGCTTAGCTTAATAATTTTCACTGACACCTGTTAAGGGAGCTTATGAAGATCATCCAGTGAGAGATGGGGTAATCGATACGGGGGTTGAGCACTACTGTGGGTACCTGGGATAAGAGTCCTCATAGTAACATAGGATCTATGCCCAGGAAAAATATGAGACTTTCTGAACTCTGAAACCTGTGCTCTGAAAACGAGCAGTCTTCAGCTACTTCCTAAAACCAAGTAATGACTTCTCTTGTACTTAAGGATCAAATCAAGGTTGTGGATAATAAATTCTGCCTGTCAAACTCTATTGAAGTTCAAATAAGACTTAGTGTTTCAGATTACATCTACATAAAATATCAAAGCTGTGAGGTCATAAGAAAAATAGCAAAAAAACACACGACAAGTGAAATTAAACAGACCAAGACAGTTTTATGACTGAATCCATGGAAACATAAAAAGTGCCACTACATAACCTTAAAGAATATGTTGCATAATTATTATTTTTTTAAAGCTTTTTGCTGTGCTCTACATAATTTCATTTTCCTTGCTCTTGGTCAATTCTTGACCAGAGAATAGGCAAGCTTATTAAAGAAAAGACAAAATTATTGCAGGAGAGGGTCCAGAGAGGATCCCATTTTAGTGGTGCTCATGAACAGGACTAAAGGTTTGACAGCAAAAAACATTGCAAACTTCTAGGCCCTTTCTGGGGAAAAGATTTAATAGAAATCAGCTACACCACTTTTATTCCTTTTCCTTCTATTCCCACCCCGTCCTACTTCACAAGTAGAGTAGTTGAGAAATTCAGATTGTCTGGCAACTCCATCTGCTAGTGTGGAATGTGGTTAACAACAGGGAGAGGGGAAAAGAAGCTGTTTGTGGTGCAGGTACATTGCAAATTACTAATATATTTTTCTTTCTTCCATTCCCAATCTCTACTGGTTTCATGAATAAATATTTATAAGAGAGCTTTGATAATATTGAAAGAGTTTGAGCTGGTATATAGCACAGACTGGTAGACCCTATCATGCTTCCAGTCTCTCCACATCAGAAGGCATGAAATATAGTATGTGTTAGCCTTTTATTTATGTTTTTCTTCTTTCCACAAAAATAGAAAGAGTCACTTCAACTTCTAAATATTTTTAGAACACTCCTTGCTCTAGTAGGAAGAAAGGAACTCCTTCCTTACCTCTGATTTTTGTTTTGCTTTTAATTTAAGGACTGAAAATATGAAATATCCTTCCAAAAGCTGCTCACTAAGAGACTCTCTTCAAAAAGTTGATCTCATTTCTATTAATCTGACAGTCTTTCTGTACAAAAGTCTTGCCTGTTTTTCAAAACCATAGTATTAACCATGAATTGCCTCCCACCAAAACACCCACTCTCTTTAGATCTTTCCTTTTTCTTGCCTGTGTGTTTCCAGTAACCTGTAGATGCTACCTGAGCAACTAAAGAACATGGTGTTTGTAGCATTTCCAGCCTAGAGAAATTCACAACAATATCACAAACTATGGACACATAAAGCAAGAAATAACCCTATTAGCATGCATGACAGATTGGATAGAGGGTGTATGAAGGCACATTTAGTATTAGATTACAACTTTCCCACTCAGAAAAAAAGAATTTGTGATATATAACTGATAGAAAGGCATGAGATAAATGTCAAAGAAACCAGTACATTTAATTTAAAAAATAGGCCTATGACTTCCTTATTCACAGTAGGATCCCACTGACTTGTGGAAAAGGGATGAATACCTTACTCAGAGAAAGCAATAGGGGCAGTTACAGCAAATGCTAATGTCAGAGATACACCATCACCTCCTTTAGATATCTGCATAGCTTTAAATTATTGTTATATGAGTTTGCATATGCTAGGATCTTCCACAGTGTGAAGAATAATTTAGACTGGCACAACCTAATAAAAAAAATATTAGATCAAATTTCATAGAGAGTCAGGCAGTTCTCTTTCTCCTTTCAGAGTCAGTTTTCCTCCAAGTGAGCAGGCCATGCTGAAATAAGCACAAAATGAAAAATTATCAGAATGCCAATCAACCAGCAAAGAACAGCAAATACAAGTTTTAAATACTCAGACGGTCATTTAGCCAACAAACTGAATACTGTAGTTCTCAGTTATTCTCACTATAACTTTTTCAGTGTATATTTTGCTATCTAAAAGTGTGCAGAGTGTACCTGAGTCAGTGGAAAAGTCATCAGCTCATGATTTGTTTAGATAACAGGTTATTTTCAGGCTTTGCTGTTTTCAATGAATTGTCATTTCTCTATGGATCAACGGAACAAAAACAGTTAAAATGCTTTCACATAATACACAGAAAACACATCCATAGGGAAAACAAGCTGTATAGAAGTGGAAATACAGGAAGCAGCAAGACATGTTTATAAGGAAAATGATCCATATGAACACTGAGTACAACTATTTTTCACTTCTACCTAATCTGAGGGTGGCTTGAATTATTCCCAAGTGTCACATACTCAGAGCACAAATTCAATACGAGCTTATCTTCTGTTGGATGGCATATTTTTTTAAAAAGGGCCAATCCCATCTCTCCTGTATAAACCAGTCTTTACCTACTAAAGGATTTTTGTATCCCACCTTACAGGGTGCTAAATATCTCAAGCTCAATAGGTCAATAAGGTGATCCTTGATAATATCAGCTCAAGTCAACCTTATAGGAAAATACCATACTGGTCTATGTGTCTGTTGGTGCAGAGAAATGAGGTGGCATTTTTTAGAATAATTTTGGTATATCTTTTTCAAAGAAATGCTGTTAAAATCTGTCTTGCAAAAAAATCTCCACACTTTACAAACTCAATTCCTTCATTCAAACAGGATAAAGTAAAGAGGAATAGAGGCAAGGAAAAATAAATCAGAATAAAGAGGGCAAGTTCAAGCACAGATTAAAAAGCTGGAAACTGGGAAAACAAAAAGTAGAGCTATTCCATCTTTGGTGAAGCATATCAATGTCTTGTAAGGATCTGTAATCAAGTAAGAAGAAATGTTGACAAAGAAAATGTTGGTCAGCACTGATTCAAATGTGAAACAGAACTACTGAATAAATGCACAAAACTCTGGTATGGAAACATATAACATCTGGATAAGAAACAAAAGGAGAACTTGGTGAAATTAGAAGGGTTTCAGTATAGTTCTTAAAAAGTTCATTACTTTAGTATGGTGACTGATGCATTGTATTTAACTTGGTAAGTGTAACACCATATTGCTCAGTGGATGTGCTTTCTGAGTTAGTTTGATGAAACATTTGTTGGCTTTGACAGTTACAAAAAGTTTTCCTACTTTCAAGATCACAGAAAATATTATTGTTTTGCCACTGTTTGGTTTCCACATCCCAGCAGAATTATCAGTTTATTAATCTGGATGTCTTTTATAAAATAATTGTTTGTGGCAATTAGGGCTTAGTCAGAAAGAATACCATTTTGTTTCCCATTTCCAAGACCGCTATGCAGATTTAAACTCGACTAGCATTTGCTGAGCCATTCTTACAGCAGGGAATACTGTCCAAAATAATTCAGAAATACTTTCACAATACTTTAGGTGTTTTTTTTGAAAGTGTCCAAAGAAACCCAGATAAACAGACACACCTGAGTGACTTGACAAAATCAGTCAGTATTCACAATCTATCCATTGTCACTCCTACCCTGTTCTTTTATAGTAGTCTCTTCCTTTTATTATTTTTCACTAGAGTCATAGAAACATAGAATCATCTAAGTGAGAAAAAGCCTTTACTATTGCCAAGTCATTAACCTTACACTGCCAAGTGCAAAGTGCTTTCACTATGTGCTTGTATGCAGTATAACTCAAATGTTTCAATTTATGAACTCAGTACATATTATATATCTCCTACTACACAAGGACACAATTTGTTACAACCTTTTAATATTTTATCTAAAGGCTTAATTACCATAGCTTTTATACTGTACCCTCTTTTCAACTGTCATCCCCATCATTCAATCATTAGTTTGTGCAATTGGTTACACTCTGTAATTATCAAACTATATTCTAAGTGAAACACAGAAGCCAAGCTTATGTCTCCCAAGAGAAATACATAAACTTCTTTATTCTCTTTTTAGCACAAGGAAAACAAAAAAACATGGGGAGTAAGCAGAAGATGGACATTTTGCTTCAGAAATTGTAGTTGTGTTTCTGATAAGAGAGTGAGAGACAGTGGATTCAGACCACTGAACAATGCATCAGGAAAAAAATAGTTCATTGTCTTAGTATGTGAACTCAGAAATGCTTTTGCGAAGGACTCAGGCACCCAGAGGCAGATTTCAACAGAACTTAGGTAAGACCTTCGTTATATCAAACTCCAGCCATATAAAAGTATTTTTTATGAACTAATTATTTTGGGTTTTGCTATCATTTACGCAGACAAACAGACACTCCCAGGAAGCAATTCATCCCTTGACTATCTTATAATAGGTGTGAATTTGAGTTCTGGAGAGCGAAGCTCTCTCTCCTTTGGCTGGAAAAGGATAGATGACAGCCTTAGTTAATGACTGTTTTTTCCAGAGGGGCAGAGTTAGTTGAGATGATTCCTGTCCTGTATCTAAACCCGGAATGCCTTCATGTTCCTGGAATTTCTATACCCCCAAAAGTCCTCAAGTATGTATTTTACAGAATTGAACACATCAGTATCCAGCTTGAAAACAGCACTAAAGGTGGTACAAAAATGAAGCATTCATTACCTGAAGCAAGTGTAAGACACATCAGGATTCTGCAGGTAACAGGACTTCTATCCCACGATCACTACTGCTGTGTTTTATTCAATTTTGTGTTAAATGCAGAAATAGTCTTGGGAACAGGAACATGATGCTCATCTTCTCCATTTCTTAACATCTAGTCTAAGCTGCACTGCACTGGATGTGACTCTGGTGACAAAAATAACTTGTTGTTCCTTCCCCATGCAGAAATTCAAAAGCAGCTTTTTTTTTTTTTTTTTCAGAGAAACTGAGGACAGGCCATATAATCTCTGTGGATCTTTTTAGCCTCAGGGGATCTCCATGACAGAAACCAGTTCACTCATAGTTAAAAACACTTCACTCATGGCTGCTGCCTGAACAAAATGATGGTGTGGTGCTAATCTAGTGGCCTTGGGCATGTGTCAAAATGTCTGTGCAGCTGGATCTATTTGGGCAGTTTTATATTGATAGTCTGAGAAGAGATGATGTAGAATTAATTATCTGTGGGGATAATGCTTAACTTCCACTGTTTCAAGTGTTCCCTGTGTGATGGAACTGAGCTTCTCCAGCAAAGCTGTCTATGATAAAGCTTGTGTTCCCATTCCAAGGGATTCTGAATTGTAGAACCAGATAGACTGGTAACACTGACTTTCTATGAAACACTTGTTCACAAACTTCCGTCCTTCACCCTATTCAGGGCCAGTTGGGAAGTGAGATTATGCATCTCCTAAGGCCATCCCTGAGACCAATGTTTTAAATAAATAACTAAGACCCCTTTGTCTTTGCCAGGAAATATCTTTTAAATAAAACTCTGCTTGTCCCTGTTGACTGTCACTGTGCACAGCTGCAACTGGTATTTCTATGACATTCTATTCCATTATTGTTCTTGCAACTCAATACAGTTCATGCTTCTCTTTTATTCTCACTAAATACCTTTGTTGTCAATCTAAACTCTAATTTCTTTTCCTTGGTTAGTTTTTCTCATTAGCAGATTCCCTTTGCATTTGTATTAATATTATTATCCACAGTATTAGCTGATGATGTCTTTACTCTTAAAAAATCTGCATCCAAGCTATCTCCATTATAAGATAAGAATAGCAATAAAAGAAGAGACATGGATGATTTTTTATGCTTGATGCAGTACAAGGCCATTCTCTAGGGACAGGCAAATCAAGCATGAATTTTAGTGCTACTCAGCCAGCTGAACACTGTGTGAATGACATTGTGGGCCCTACTGCAGACCCTCTATCTGAGATACATGTGGAATGACAGATTTCTGAGGAAGGAGAGACGAGGGCTGGGATCTATATATTATCAAGTGAATATTGGTGCAATATAGATCAAAGTTTTAATCTTTGACAGGTTTTCCAAATTTTGGACTTTACAAGACTGTGTTAAAAAGAACATCCTACCCAACACACACCATGAAACAACTCCATGTATATTAACAGGTAACAAACTTTATGAACACATTGGTGGTTTCTACAGAGACCAGGAACATCAAGAAGGTTTCCTTTTCTTGCAGGAAAAAAAAAAGTATTAAGACTAAATTGCCAACAGCTGTATTCAAGTTTTATTAGAAGGCAGATTTGTCCATCTGCCAGTCTTTCTCACACCTTTCCATTAAATGGCAGCTAGTTATCAGACTCTAAAGACCACTAAGGACCAAGGGATGAAGTATTATACGGAGTATTAAAGACATTTCTAGGGTCTACCAGAAAAAAAGAAAAGGTGTTCCTGTGTGTGCTCTAAAGTACGAAAGTCTCCAACCTCACAGCCTCATACTCAAATGTATAATTTAGGCTGAGCATAGACTTTACCCAGGTGGTCCTTATCTGCTGAAAAGGATGGGCATTTGTGGACTTAGAGATATTTGCAATGTAATAAAGAGATAGTTGAATCTGTGTTTCAATCCACTAAAGTTTTTGCAATGTGTTCTTCAATGAATCCTATCTTGACACTCCTTTCACTTTTCAGTTATAATTGAAAGACCTAAGGGTCTGAGTTTGTTCTCACAATTGTCAGTACACTGACATAAGTCCATTGGACTTAACTCATATTTATACTAATGTCTTTTTACATCATTGAGTTTTAAATTAGATACCAAGATACAAGAGTATTAATCAGAATCAGGCACTGCAGTCTTGGCTAGAATTGCTCACTTACACAAAACCAAGAAAACAGAATCAGCAGCTGAGACTTGTTTCAGTTGTAAGTAAATTACTGTAAGTAAATGCAGAGGCTGCCCTTTCTATAAAGAAAGGAGCTGTGAAGCCCTTTAGTCTGACTGAAAGCTAAAATATCTTTGTTTCTATGCTTTGCTTCTTTTATCACCATAAAACATAAAGTCAAGAGAAAGAAAAGGATGATTAAACACCCACTAGTGGAAATCCATGGATGCAAAGCATTTCTCACTTGGACTCAGCTGTCAGGACTTTTGCTGGGCAAGGGTGGTTTGCAGCAGCATCCACCTATCAGCAGTTACAGAAGTTACTTTAAAGAACTTTATCTGCATCCCTCTGGAGAAAATAACTCATAGTCACAGAAATGCACATACCCACAGTCGATAAAGATTATGGCAGTGAACAAGACAAAAATGAAAATGATAGCCGTAAAACTCTTTGTTTACATATGCAGAAATATATGTTTTCTATAACAGCCTGAAGTTTGAAAGCTGCAATGCCATATACCATCAGAGACAAGTGTGCACCTCTCTCTCTCTCAGGATTTCTTGAGGCACACAATGCATCAGAGTTATAAGAGAATAAAGAAAAAGAAAAGAAATATAAAAGGTAAAGTACAGGAGAATAAGCCAAAGTACAGTTAAATCAGCCTTTCTGAGTAGCAGATCAAGGGAGACTGTGTTTCTTGGGGAACAAAGCAATGAATTTGTAATCAAGATCAATGAATTATATTCCTGGTTCCCATATTGTGTACCTTTGCTCAAATTACTGAATTTCTTCATTTAAGACAACATGCTGGCTTTGGATGGGATAGAGTTAATTTTCTTCACATTAGCTTGTAAGGGGCTGTGTTTTGGATTTGGGCTGGAAAGAGTGTTGACAATACAGAGATGTTTCAGTTATTGTTAAGCAGACCTTACACAGAGACAAGGTCTTTTCTACTCCTCATACCACCCCACCAGCAAAGGCTGTTGGGCACAAGAAGTTGGGACGAGCTGGGACAGCTGAGCCCAACTGACCACAGGGATATTCCATCCCATATGGCGTCATGCTCAGCATATAAAGCTGGGGGAAGAAGAAGGAAGGAGGAGACGTTCAGCATGATCGGGTTT
>JAWWLV010000183.1:13145785-13156952 GCA_035041135.1 Platyrinchus mystaceus | reverse complement strand
GAGGTCCTCAGGACGTAGGTTTGTTTAGAGTGACCTTCTCTTAGATGGATGGCCTTAGGGGCTGACGAGCTCCATCTTCCCCGGGGGAGTGTCCCTGAACCCGGACCGAGAATCGAACCGGGGTTGCAGCGTTGAGAGCGCTGCACCTTAACCACTAGACCACCAGGGCTCCCCCAGTTAGAAAACTAGAGAAACTGGAAATAACTCCAGATATTCTTTGAGAAACCAATGTTCTGGAATGGTTTCAACCTGAGCTATTAAGTAATGAGGCCTCAGTATGAGATGAAAGAAAAGTATGGGCAGATTGCAAGGGGTCAGAACATAAGTCCCATTAAGGTTAAGTGAATGTGAGTTTGCTTAATCTAAGGAAGAAACAATCAAGGATGTTTCAGTATACATGAAGCTATTGTAATGGCAGTCAATCGTTTGTGAACATTGGGGAATCAGTCAGGAAATCAACTTAAATTTTCAATCATGAGCATCTTTATCCAATACTAAGAGGAAAAAATTTGAGGAAACTCTGTTTGTTTCCATTTGTCTCCAGTGGTGGAAGTGCTTGGTCCTGCCTAAGTATAAGAGCACAGACAAGACAGTCCCTCAAGGTCTCTCCAGGTCTGAGTTTTTATGATTCCACGTTCACACAGAATTCAGCCTTTAGCTTAGAACACCTGGAAAACTTAGTTTTCAGATAGTCCTCAGCAGAGTCTGATCTGGTTGGTCCAATCTTTGTGTGGAAAAACTGCTGTACATCCAGTCCTGCTTTTCACAGTTTCAAGTAATTTTATTTCAGCTTGAAGAATTCAGACATTGCAACTCCTTTAAGGGGCACTTTGAAAAATTGTCATAGCTAATAGCTTTTACTGTTTTCAGTGTCTAATAATGTACCTCCCGAAATAGGCAGAAGATACATGGCATCTCCTTACAATGACCTTACAAACAAATGTTCAGTAACACATAATGAGAAAGTAATAAGATGGGACTGAACAGAGAAGAAAGGAAAGGTGAAATATTGTTCAGATTATGTATGACTTCCCAAAAAAAGCTCCTACAAAGGCTGATGGACTGAAAACAGTATTTTCAGGGGAGGAGTTAAAGGCATAAATTTCTGAATTTTATTTAGTGCAAATAAGCAGCAGGCATTTTGCTAAATTTTGCTTAAAACATGGTTGGTGTCTTTGTGTTTGCAGTTTTTTCTTATTCTCTTAGTCCTTCAATATTCTAAATGATGCAATTAGTGTTTTTTACAGTTGGAATTTCACTTTATACTTTATTCATAATAAATGTATATCCATTAAATACACATGCATGAACACACAGAGAAAGAAAATCTTTTTACCAAGATATTAATGATTTCTGTTTGCAAAAGATAATTTTGCTAGAGCCTTGGTACCTTCTCAAATGTTAGCAGGTGAACCCTAATAGTTAAATATAAAACTTGTTATTCTATTAAATTTCTAATATCATCAATGTACAAAACTGTTTTAGAGAAACAAAACTAGTTAGCATGATAACTGTATGGTTAGCTGTAATACAATTCAATTAAATCCTACAACATTGCTTCTATATTGATGTCATTCCATTAACTTACACTGTATGTGCACCTCTTGTGGAAGGAATGATGGCAACACATCTAATCTTGGGAGGAGACAAGTGCTCTTTTGATGACAAACCACAAAAAGAAATTACTTTTGGCTTTATAGCCAGAAATGGGAGAAGAAGGATGTGTTGTACTGTGCTCCCCCACCCCAACTAATGAGGGAGCTTAAAAGGCAGAAATTCTCTCTTGGTTAATTGCAATGTTGGTAATAGGAAGTGCATCAAAATAAGGATCCTTTCACCTCCTACAAATCTAATTATGAAAAGTTCAAGAAATCATCTGAATAAGCAAAATTCACAACAGAAATTAGAGAAACAATTCAGAGCCACAGAAATGCAATAACATATTCCTCTGGACAGTCATTTTCAGCTCCCATGAAACACAGTCTCAACTTCCAGAGCTGCTGACATCCCCACCATTTTAATATGTAGGTTGACTACCCAGAGTTCTGCCAAATATGTTAATCATGCTTGCATTTTTGGTCCTGGAATTATTCTCATTTATAGCAATTTTATATTCTCAGTCAGTGCAGACAAAACTTTGAAAGTCCAATTTTGCACTTGGATATCTCCTACCTTAATTAGTGCACAGGATAAAGTAAATATAAACTAAATTTATTTGGTAGTAAGAGTGACATAACTGACCCAGAGACAGATTCTGAAAACAGTTTCATCACTAAAAGTGGTAAAAGAGAACTAAAATTGGCACAATAGTGGCTAACTTAATGCCAATTCTGGAAATCTTGGAATACGAGAAGAAAAATTCTTAGGCTGAATCAGGATGAGGAGAAAGTGAAACATTTTCTCCCAAAAATATAAAGAAAATAAAAACTAAAAAATATTTACGTTTCCAAGAAGTCCATGCAACTTTCTGACATGACATAAATTGTCTTATGTTTGGAACATTTTCTTGCTGTTAATTTAAAAATAATTATATGTGCGACAAATTTACAGTTCACTATTTTAGTTAATTTCAATATTTTTAAAATGTAGCTTTTCATTTGCTTTTAAATAGAAAAGTTCTACACATTTCAGAAATTAAAAGAGCTTTAGAATCACCTTTCAGTCAGTCCACACCAACCTGTAGTTTGGTTAGTTACCTTTTTGACACTTCACTAGCTGTACCTTACATCTGGCAAATCAACACAACAAAGTGAAACCAAAAGGACACTTTTCACAATATAGTAGCTCTAATATAAATCTTTATCAGAATATGTAACTTAGTAGAAAACATAGAGCGAGATCTTGCTGAGACACATACTTGAGAAATTATGGAAAGAATACTGCTCTGCAGTAGCCAGACATAATGTTAAATGTAACACTCAAAAGTGCTTCTCAGCAAAGTCAAATACAGATGCTGACACTGTGTTTCAGTTTCATGTTGAGATCTTGTTTATTTTTCCTGGAATAAGGAGGTACCAATCCAAATAAGTATTAAACATTATAAGTGCATGCCCCACCTATCTTCACTAGAGGCAAACACATTTAACATCAAGCTACTGTTACAGTAATATGAGCAAAAAGGCTCTGTGATTTCACAGTAAAGTGGGAAAAAAACACCATCTATCTCAGTTTACAAACAATACTGTAGGGGTCATAAGAGTTTGACAATAAAGCAGAGTCATATACAAAGAGCTAAAAAAATCTAGACTTTGCAATTTCACCTTTTCTGCAATCTGAGAGTAGGCCTTCTGTGACTTCATTAGGATGCCAGCTACATGAAAAACACTACAGTATATTCATTCAAACACAGATTTAGCTCCACATTTGAAATCAACCAGGATTAGGAAAAAATTCTTAAAATATTTACTCTCAGCATGGAGAGAAAGCCCAGCCTTGGGAGTTGGTTGGCAGAAGAATATTGTGCTAGAAAAATCAGATCTGACAGAGTCAAAACCTAAGATATGTGTTTATCTCATGGTGTCTCGAGATGCTTTCCCATCTTCCCAGACTGCCCATATTCCTGTATGAGTTGTGAGGCTCCCTGTATTTTTAGATTCCGGTGACTTGTAGGTGGCCTTAGCCACTGCTTATTCTTGAAAGATTCAGGAACAATTCAGCTGTGGGCTTGAGAGGTACAAGACCTTTTCAACAATTTGGAAACCCAGACCAACTCTGCACAAGCTGATTACCTCTGCAGAGAGATAAGTCTCCATGACACCTGGGGTGCCGTGATTTTCAGATTATTGACTTTCATAACTGATCCTTTTGCTTTCTGAAAAATTAGGGGTCTAGGCAGGACAGATAATAACCTCCCAAAATGATTTTTAAAAGATTTGCTCCTGCACATTGATTTTCAAATTCGTACTTTGTCCCTGATTTAGGTACCTTTTGGTGTTTTATGCTTTCTTTTGTTTTGTGGGGTGTTTTTTCCACAAGTTTGGCATTCTCATTTAAAGGAGCCATTCTTAATTTTCTGTATCACTTTCTCTTTGTTTCGTGTCACCAACTCAGATTTGCTTTGAGCCAAAGTATCCTCCTGGAAAGAATCAGAGATAATAAATCAGAGCTTTTCTTCTGGACTTCTGTTTGCTTACAGTGAGTGCGAAAGAGGCATAATGTGTTCAAGACTATCAGCACTGTGTTTTATTCCTGGTACTGATTACAGAAGTGCAAAGAACAACTACAAGTTAGACCATATTCTTCCCTTAGTATAAAACCCTTGGATGGCTTTCAGCATAATTTAATTTATCAGCTTCATGAAAGAACACAGAACACATAAATGTGCTTATTTTTATAAGAAGTATTGGTTTGCTTTGGGATTTTACCCGCATAAATTTTTCCACCTCTGCAAGTATCTGCTTGTAAAGATAGAAAACTTCATACCCATTCTCAAAACTTCTAAAAATGTTCTAATCATAGCTATAAAACAAAGAAAGGTGGAATAGGAAGTATCTAAAGTGTGTTTCTGAAGTTGTCAAACCATATGGAGAGAGAAGGTTATACAAATACTTCAAAAGATTGCACAATAGTTTTGTTTTATTTTATTGTAGAATAGCTGTTTAGGCCTAATTGATATAAATATTTGCTTCCATAAAATCTGTGGACTTGGACAGGTGAGTCCACATGCTTCTGAAGATCTGAGTTTTCCATGTCTCTCTGATAGGGTGCTTTATACAGTCTTGAGGTGGTATTAGTTATCTAGCATGGTATCAACTAAATTACATATAAGTGAAAGTAGAAGGACACCTCAAAACTGATAAGAGCAAAAAGATTTTCTTAAGATGCTAATCCCAGATCTAGAAGAGAGCCTGGCTCAGCAAAGCTGGTGTGACAGTCAACATGTTTATCTTCAACCTTCCAAGAAGCCTAAAAAGAGTGAAAATGAAAAAAAAAGAAAACAAAAAAAAAGGATTTCATTGTTCAAAAAAGTACATGTGTCATTAGTTTGTTGGGTTTGAGAAGACTGATATATGGCCATGTTTACAAAGACCAAAAATTTTCTTATAATTTTGACATATAATATCGATAGGGTTTTAAGTTTACTGATATAAACAGTACAAAAACATTTTCATTAAAACATGAATCATTGAATCCTACAATAGAAATAATTTTTGATTAGGAAACTATTTCCCCATGTTTATACCTAGTGCATCCTTTTTACAAGTGTCACTGTTTAAGAAAGTAATTTAAATTTCTATATTCAATGGTTTTATCTCTGCAGCTCTATGGAAATGTTGCTATAACACTGGAAGCCATGAAAACTGATTCCAGTTCCTGGTTTAATTACAAGGTTACACCTTACCCAGGTTCATAAACCTTTCACAGAAACTAAATCTTTCAAAAATATGTGGCTTGATACAACAATACTGCTTCATTTGATCTCTCAGTTTAAAGAAGTCACCATTAAATTGTTACTGCTGTGCTTTTTCAATTGCTGCCACTATTTTTATTTCAAAAACCCCAGCAGGAAAACTTCCAGATACAAAATGCCCTCGAGAAATAAATTGTGTGAACTTATGACCTTAATACACACCTGTATGTAACCATGAGCAAAGTTTGTCACATATACATTTTGCTTTTAGGAGTCACACTTCGCCAGTTCAGTGTTTTTTTAATATACCTTCACAAGTTTCTCTGTTATCAGCTTGTGGAACTGGAGAGGTCTGAAATTTCTTTCATTCTTTAGTATGGAACTATTCTATTTTACTTGTTGCTAAGTCTTTATAAAATGTCAATATTAGCACATGCTGGGGAAGTGCACTAAACATCAAGCTGTTACCTGGACCAATATGACCTTTCCTTTTCATTGTGCTTTTGAGAATGGAATGTTCTAACAATTCACAGTTTAGGACTGGTAATCCTGACAATTTAAGAGTTCCCTACAGCTAAGAACAGATCTAAAACAGAGGCAGAATTTGAAGTATCTTCTTAATCGGGTTAAGCAATCATCCTCTCATTATATTGGTATTTTTGATTACAGTCTTTCAATTCTGAAATACATTTATTTGGTCTGATCACAAAGAAGCCTAAAAAAGTAACCTGAAATCAGATATTTCCACTATTCCCAAGCCTGAAGAGAGAGTTTCTTCCTAATTCACTGCTAAATACAGACTTCCATAAATCCCTGTACCAATTACTATGTTAGTACTTTAGCAGGAAAACAGAATTTAAATTATTATTATTTAACTGAGAAGACCAAACCCTGGTAAACTTCAGAATGACTTTGACTATGTTCTGACAATCTGTTCTCTCCTAGAATCCTCTGTGACTGATGATTACTAGATGCGAAATTTGAGAGTAGGTGACCACTGACCTTGATCAGTCATGACCAATACAGCTCTTCTCTGGTTTTGGCTGGGAAGAAGTTGCAGTTACCAAGCAGTTTCTAATGTTCCCAGACTCCCTAAGCCTAAGTATTTCAGTCAGAATCATAAAATGTTATTATCAACCTTCAGTTTCAGATGGGAATGTTTGTTCTGAAAATAATATTGAAGATTGTAAGATTGGTGCATACATAAATATTTGCATTCTGATGTGTAATTTGAGAAAAGACCAAAAAAGCTTAGTCAGAACAAAACCATTCTTTTTATCCCAGTACAGAATTTCAAAAAACTTTTTAACTATTGCCCAATGACAGAGGTATTGTAGCAGTTCTCATCTCTGTGTTTGTTCCTTTCCAATTCTTCTTTTATATTTGATCTTACTCTCACTTCTACTATTCAAAATTTTCTCTTCAGCACTAAGATTGCTAACTCTCTTTTTCAAATCCCCACCCAACTCACTTTCAGGTAATAACAGTTTTGCAGCTGTCATTTGCTTCATCAGGAGAAAGCAGGCGAACCTGAAGTCCACCTACATTCTAGTGCTTGGGAGAGTTTATATCTCTGCCAAATACTGGCTGGGTGAACTTGGGAAGTAGATTAAGATCAACTCATTGAAAATAGTCCATTAATTTGTTTCACCAATTTGAGACATGTCACATTTAATTTTAAGATTTTAGCAACGCAGATGCACCAATATCTCCAATTGAAGTCACAAGAAAATGCCTGTGTTGGGTAACTCCAGTTATTATTGTAATACTTTTCTGTTGTTTGTTTCTTGTTGAGGTAATGAGCAGCTTCCACCTGTGAACTGATACAGGCTCAATGCCCAAGTCAGAAACCAACAGGTCACTATCAAACTATTACATGCAATTCAGTGGTGTAAAAGTAGTTGCAACTATTCCTGAGAAGTCTCAAGTCATGAAAGAAGAACAGACTACTGGCAGCTTCTGAAGGATCCCAGTTAATTACCTCAGCAAATAGGAAATGGGGAGGACCTTGATTATATATAAAATACAGTATCATCAATTTAGTTATTGTATCTTTGTCGTGTGGGAAGATAGGGAAAGACAAGAAGTTTCTTGTCTGTATTTCACTTACTCTTGCTTAGGATAGAGCCAGACATCTCATGCTTTGTCACTGACTTCAAAGTAAGATTGGGGTTGTTCACTGTCTGTGATCTGGATGGCAGTGCAGAAGCTTTCCTACAGGTCTCTACCACCTCAGGCCTTAGAGAGACAAATGTTATAGTGAAATTAATTAGTACTTTCAGAGAAACACAAACAGTAGGATGAAATCCTGGACCTACTGTAACCAGTTTTGCTACTGATTTAATAGGATCAGGACTTCTCTCAAACTCTTTGTAATTTTTATCTTTACTGATTTTGGATTCAGCCTGTCTGGCAGAACTCAGAAGTACAAACATGTAGAGAAGAGAATGAGTATAATGCTGCCCCTCAGATCTATTTGAGAAGGAAGGCAAGTCCTATGCTGCTCATCTTGAAAGACTCTTACAAATAACTTTCAGGTGTGCACCTGTTATATTACTTCATGCACTCCATAATGGATTTATATGTTATCATTGCAATTAAAAATAAACTTGTGCTTTTAATTTCTTGTCTAGACAGTGGTTCTAAAAAGCCCACTCTATTTTCAGTCATCCTGAAATTCAGAGGTGCATTTATTATAAAATATTTATGGCAATGATTTAAATCCTGCTCTGGAGTATCAGTAGGGACAGCTTCTAATTACCAGGTTTATTGTGAGGTTCATCTATTGCCCAACATTTTACCTTTACATTTCACTTCTTCCCTCTCTATCTTTACTTCATTGATCCTTGTCTTGCCATCTTCTAAGGCTTTATAATTCTATCCTTTATTTTTATGGTTACCTTGAAGGTGTTTATGGACTGTAGAAGGTATTTATTGACTTTGATCATGTCTCCCCCTGAGGCTGCTGTTGTCCCAGTCATATATTAGTTTAGGTCCCTGTGTGTTAGCTCACATATCTCATTTTCTTTTCTGGGCACCATTTTTGTTGCTGTTCTTTGTATTTTCTCCTGACTCTTCTATGTGCTTACGTACTGTAAGAACCATCATAATGTATAATACATAACACAGAATTCCAAAGGTTTTTTTCCTCCAGTGTTATGTAAAGAAAAAATAAAAACAAACAAAAACCCAAACAAAAACACAAACAAACACAAAAAGACCTTACTGCATAATCCCTAAAATTCTTTCTCTAATTCACTTTTGGTTGACAGTTTGATTTTGAAAATCATGGTTTTTAACAGGCCCAGCACAGCTTTGGAATCTATTTTACTCAAATCACAATAACATTTTGTGGGGCTGAAACCTCTGCTTTTTCCTATATTTTTTGTGGCCAAGTAATTTTCTTTCTGTGCCTTGCTGTCACAAAATTCAGAGTAGTTTTCATCTGGGTTCTTATGCTGTTGTATTTCAAAAGCAAAGAGGAATATGAAGAAGGAGTTTCCATTTGAACACACACCTTTTAAATACTCGTGCAGAGCTCTGGCTTTTAGGGTTGCTAGTGCACTGCCCTATAATATCAATATTAGTGGCAGCTTTGCTTTTGATTTCAATAGAATAAAGACAGGCTGTAGGACTGGGTAATATCCCATGGGAAAAACAGGAGTCCTGTGTTCTAATTACAATTAAAACCATACTTCTTTCACTGTCCTTATTTCTGTTAGGTCTTTGCCTGCCATGTTAGTATGCTTATTAGTAATACACAAGAACTGTCATTACCTTTGTGCAAAGGTAAGGCTTTCTTAACTACTTTCTTTCATAGACTGTGCTTATCTAGACTGCTTTTGTACAGTCTCCCAGCTCCACTTGGTACTACAGTTTGAAAATCCTACAATTCCTGCATAGAATTTTATCCCTTTAATAGTTCTGCTAGTTTCATGAAGCATCATTACTATTGCAGAATCACAGAATATGCTGAGTTGGAAGAAACACACAGGGATCATCAAGTCCAACCCTCAGCCCTGCACAGGACCATCCCCAAGGGTCACAACACTTGCCTGAGAGCATTTTACAAACACTTCTTGAACTGTCAGGCTTGGTGCTGTCGGCACATCCCTGGGGAGCCTGTTCCAATGCCCAACCACCCTGTGGGTGAAGAACCTTTTTCTAATATCCAACCTAAAACTACCCTGACAAAACTTCAGGCCACTCCATCAGGTCCTGTCACTGGTCACCACAGAGAAGAGATCAATGCCTGCTCCTCCTCTCTCCTTCACAAGTGAAAAAAGGCTGAATTCATATTGCGTGTTATTTTCAATTTCTGATCAATTACTGCTGATCTTGCAAATCTTTTTATACATTTCAAATACATTTTATTTTTGCTTCAGATACTAAAAGCTTTTCTTTTAAATTATTTTCTCAAGAACAAAGTAATACCAGGGCTCTGACAAGTTTTGTGTACAAAATGATTGCATGGTGCAGAATGCCATTTAGATTTCAATGCTTTATGTAAATAATCCAGGTATGCAATTAGACAAAGCCTCATTAACTAAGGTTAAAACACATGCAATCAACTTATTAGGTGGAATTTAGTATGTCATGTCTCTCACAAGCATAATTAGGTTGCAAAATGAATCTATATGTAAATAAGTGAAGTTCTTGTATTTGACGATAAACAAAGTCAGAGATAATTTTAATCACCAAATGTATAATTTAAAGAAAGCAGATTCATAAAGAGGTTTCAAAAGAGTTAATTTCCAGGCCAGAATCTAACAGGATATTCTTCTTTTTTTTTTTTTTTTGCTACCCTGACTCTTCATGTGCCATGTTTAGAAGGACTCAGTGAAGATACTTATGAATCTGCTTTGATATAATATGGAAGTCATCCCCCTTGTTTTTCTACAACTATAAGTTTATACTAATGAATTCTGATGTTCACTGGAAAACCTAAATCAAATAACTTTTTTTCTGAACTTGTTTATACAGAAATTATTTTGTTTGGGACTTACAGGAACCAGTCAGAAACTGAAAGTGAAGAGACTGAGGAAAGGACTCTCCCCAGGTGTTTTCAGCTTCCACCACAAAGACACAAGGCAGTTCAATCAACTATCAAAACGTTAAGGAATTTTCTGTCTTGCAATCTACAGTCAGGAGACGTCACAAGGATTCAAAACTCTGCAAGGCTGGTGGTTCCAGTTTTGGTTAGGGTTAGGGTTTGTTGTTGTTTGGGATTTTTTTTATTTGTATGGCTCCTTTTTGGCTTTTGATTACAAAGAAAAATTAAGTTGAACAGTGAACTGGCAATATATTCAGTACTAATCCACTTGATATCAATGTTTTGCTGTTGTATCCCTATGCAGAGCTGAATAGGACCTTTTATGAGATTAAACCTCCCACTGTTGTGTTGTATTTCACTTTTTCTACAGAAGGTCCCATGTTCACTCCTGGCTATTTTTTAATCAAATTTACAACCTTTAATTTCAGGTGGTTGAATTTTGTAAATCTCTTTTTTTTTATGATAATAACAAATGTTTTAAAACAAATATTAGCTAAGAAAGCAAAACTACTTTAGATCATTAATATCATCATCTGCTCAGCAGTGGATCAGCGAGGTGTGTTTCAGAACTGGTGAGGAAAAAAAAAAAAATCAGTCCAAAGTAAAAACATCAAATGTAATGTGGAACAAGCTGCCCAGGAAGCCTTATGAACGTTTTTGAGACATGCTATTTAGGAAATAAAGGCAGGGGGCTGTTCCTGTGTCAGGCCAGAGGTGAGGAACCTGTCAGACCCCAGGTCAGTGTTACTGAGAAAAACCCTACC
>JAWWLV010000183.1:13120236-13145685 GCA_035041135.1 Platyrinchus mystaceus | reverse complement strand
GGGGGCTGTTCCTGTGTCAGGCCAGAGGTGAGGAACCTGTCAGACCCCAGGTCAGTGTTACTGAGAAAAACCCTACCCAGGCACTTGCTCCAAGAGGAACTGGTACACCTACCACAGCATTCCCCTCCCTGCACACCAGGGCCCAGCCCTGCTGGAAGGATGTGCTATTGGGCTGGGTTTAACTGGTGGGATGAGCCAGCTGGGGGCTCCAATGTGCCCCTTCCTCAGGTGCCCCCACCACAGGTGCCCCCACACCTGCTTGCACCAGTTCCCCCTTCTCCAGCACTGGACACTGGACACAGCCCCAGCCCTCAGAGGGTGCTTCCCAAATCCTGTGCTGGGCTGCTGGTGGGGTTTTCCTCTGAATATCCAAAGTGTGGAATTTTTAATGGATGGGTATTCAGTCTGCACTTATGTTCTCTGTGTTGTGCAGGGATGAGGTCTGAAGTTTGTGGTAAGAGCTCAGGTTATAAAGATGTTGAACTTGATAATTACCATGTAGAGATAAGGGTTGGAGTTGGTAATGGTTGTATGTTCAACCTGATATAATCTTTGTGGTTTTCTGTTGGTGTCTTGGTGTGTGTTTTGTAAGGGTGGAAGAAAATTTTTGTGATACACACATTCTCAGTTTGTGAATGCTGGCAAAAATTTGTGAAAAGTGAAGAGATATATTCTCACTGTCAGTGAGGCGTCTTTAGCAAATTGACATTCTACTCATCCAGGTACCCTGAGATTTCCCATTCATCTGAACATAATAATGTCAGATAATTCCTATTTAGCTTCCTAAGTTGGAAGCTCTGCTCCTTTGAGATGCATGTTACTTTTTGCAAGCTTGTTTGAAGTGGGTAGAAAACCCCCAAAAGGATTAAAAATGCAACACCTGGGATATGAATAAACATACAATCATTTGGAATAAACTTTAAACCCAGCTGACATCAGCATGGTAGCCTGAAGCAAGGCTAAGGAGGTCTAAAGACACTAATTATTGTAGTCATGCAATTGAAATAATGGGCACCTGACAGTATGACTGATAAACAGCTAGAAAATTAATGAGCAGGATGCCTGTCTTCCATCAAGGACTGCCAAATATCTGTACAAGACACTGCAGACGACACTGGCATTATGTGCAGACCAAAATTACTGTTTAAAGATTTGTGGCATGAGCTGAACACATGGTGTTGTTAATGACTGGAGCTTGTGTGCCCACTGTGTATGGATAAAGTAATTAATCACTTTAAAATTACACAATGGGAGATTATAATTAATTTAAAAAATTACATTGTATAATGCATGAGGGAAGGAAAACATAACTTGGATCCTTTGGATTAAGTATGCCAGACTGTAGGAGTGCTTTTTGATCACTTATGGATTTTTTCTTTTGTCACTGTACAACATTGTGCTTATTGTCCATACAATTAATCCAGTTTTGAGCTGCCTCTCATTTCACTGATTGAGGGTGAAAGAAACAGCTTTATGGAAGAGTGAGGATTATAGAAAGAATTTGGAGCAGTGTCAAGGTCCTTGAATAACCTTCAGATCCAGCAGTTAACCAGCAGTCACTGGGGTACTTATAGTGGATAATAGCAGATGCAGAAGCAACTTATATGAACAATTATAACGATCATCATTTTGCATCCAGAATATTGACATAACTTCTTGAAGAAAGTCTACATAAACTCACAGGCATTCCTGAAGTCATTATACAAGCTTTAGCAGGGAAAGTAAATGAGTCAGTGCTGTCTTTACTAGTCCAGCAGCATGAAACATGGTGTAAGTAAATTTCAGCTCCATATCTGACTCATCTTCCCTTTCACAGCATTGGAACCATCATCAGGACACAAAGCTGTGCATTACATGGTCTGTCAGCAGCCAGATGCTTCAGAAGAAAGTTTCAGAGAACTCCTGGTTTAGGCAGATGCTATATAATCTTCCTTCAGTCCTTCTCCTAAACCCTAATGGTAGGAAATGATTGAGGGCTGAGAGACCAGAGAATTACCTGTTGTAGCTGTGTGATCATCTCTTTTATCCAAACACATTTTGACATAGCTTTGGTGAGCCTATGCTCTCTTTGTTGGGCTGTAGTGCTGTCTCCCCTATTCCGGAGAGCCATGGACCCTGAAATGCATCTGGATACATTTTTAAGAGGTGTATATGCTACAGAAATGTATAGCCTTGTATTTCCTTTGGGCAAGAGAGGATCTCTTCCTGTAGGGTGGAGTGAACATGCCTTCTCATGCTGGAAAATCCTATTGGGTTTTCTCCCACAGAATCTGAGAGAATATTTGATGAATTGAATCTTCAAAGAGTCGATCTAACCTGTGCCCAGTTGTCTGGCACTGTCTGTGGGTGTACATTGGGAAGCTGAGTTAGGGAGTGTAGGCTTTCTGTGTAGGGCCTTGATATGTTGATGAAATATAAATGGTAAAAATAAAACAGAAAAGGACTGCAATTTTCCCAGATCAGTAGGGGTTTGTTATTGTAATGTCCATTACCAGTGATGGGTTTTGATGGTTTCAAGAGGCCTTGGATCAGCTCCTATGAACACTGTCCTAAAGAGCCTTTTGAATCCTAATTTACAGTCATATTCCCATGCAAAGCAACTATTGGAGTTCTTGATTTTGTCTGACACACATTTGTAAATGGTCATCTGAAAGATCTGCTTCCAGCCTCAGGAAAACCTTACATAGTGTATTCTAGAGTTCTCAATACTTTCCTAAAGGGCAAATATTTCTTCGAGAAACATTAATGCCATTAGCAGCAGCTTCTGCTTTTCCATGTTCTAGGAATTTAGTAACATTCAAATGCATAGATTTCCACAAATGCCAAGACATGAGCAAAGGGAAAAGGATACTATATCTATTCAACTACAGACTTGGCATATCACAGGAAATGCAAGTTTGTCCCTTGGACTGAACAAGAAAGTTGATGGGTTTAGTAAACCAAACACTGTTCATTTGAATCATCTGTTCTTTTACAGAACATTACTCATGTAATCGCTGCACAGCGTTTATTGGGATGTAAGGCAGCAACATGCATGGTATTCTTATTTGTTGGTGGGTTTGTTTCATTAGGCATTCTCTTATAAACTAACAAAATTTGTTGAAGCACAACCCAGCAAGCCTGGATATTTTTTCAATTAAATTTTTGTATGTAAATTCTAAAACCTGTAGTGCAAGGTTTGTGTCTTGCTGTCACTGCATGCTGTATCTACCAGAATAGGGTCTTTCTACTAGTGGAGATCTCAAGGTGCTGTAGGAACAATAAAGAAAAAAAGCAACATATATGTTTTATGCAATCCAAGCCCCCTCTCTCTGCTGGTGGATATATGTTCCCTGCTGTGTGTTCATAGCAAATTCAATCACCACACTAAGCAGCAACAACAAAGAAACATTTTATAAATGTCTTAGCAAATAATTTGGGCTCTAGAATTTTAAAACGTTTGAAGGAAAACAACTTGCCACCTGAATTTTACAAAAGTCTCATTTAGAAAAAAAAAAATCTAGTATAAAAAATAGAATGACCTCTCATGCAAGAAATAAGGCATTTCCAGAACATATTCAGCTCAAGAAAACTAAGCAGAAATGGTCAACATGAAATTATAACAAGCTCTTGACCTTCTCTGGCCCTTTATGCATTTTCATGAAATGATGTAATTCATTATTTCCACTGATGTCTGCAAAGCAGTGGATCAGTTTACTTTGTATTCATTTATTCAGTCCTGAGTAATCTGTATTTAATAGACTGCTGGAGCATGTCAGAATGAACAATTAAGCTTGGTTGTTATAGAAGACAACTTGCCATTATTGCCAACAATAGTTGTATGTCCTTTATTTTTTAATAAGAAAGGCATTTTGCAAATTCAGTATATAATCCCATATTAAAAATGTACACTTTTTTATTTAAAATGAAAATATATTTCACATACTTGGTATCATAGCACTTTGGACCAAGTTCTCAACTGATGATACAGACTGTAATTTTTTGTCAAGTCTGTTCTGAAAGGATAAGAGACTCCAAAGAATGGACCAAGCTTTAAGAGAGGATTGGGAGAGATCAGCTATACCATCAGCAAGGTGCAAAGTTTTGGAAGAATATTTTCTAGACTGCAAAAATTGAGTGGGTTTGGTTACTTCTCAAAGGCAAAAAAATGGCAGTCTGCTTCAGGGACAATACATTTGATAAACCCCTCTGCCTGGCAGTCAAAGAGAAAAATATGCAGGAACATTTTAAATGAGTGGGGCAGAATGCATACAGGGAATCCCAGGGAGTGAAGAAGCCATGGAAAAAACAGTCTAATGAGAATTATGATGGGGTAGGATAACGTGTAAGATTTTTTGTGCCTTCCCCTAGATGAAATCATAATGGGTCCACTGTGAGCCACAAAGTCCTAGTGGATTAAATCTCCCAGAATAGCTTTTTAGTTCAGTCAGTGGAGACTGTGCTTTAGAAGCAGAAATACCTGAGTTTTATACTCATTGAAACCTGAAAATTTCAGCAGTGTAATTACAACCTTGAATTGAAGTGCTTGAATATACTCATGAATATTATACAACTCTTGTGACAATTTGGCTTTTCTCATAAGAGAAGTGCAGAGATCTCTGAGAATTCCATGAGCAGGAATTGAATTCGGATCAAGATGTGAACCTGTAAAAGGGCCTGGGTGGTCCTGATTTCAGTGCAAGCTGGATGTGCATGAAAGTGGTGCTGTGTGTACATTTGTGTTACTGTCTGGTGTGACCCATCCTCCGTGCCTTCTTCACTTAAAAAGTGTGCGCTCTCTGTGCCAAGTCTGGACCACCCTCACAACAGCCATGTTAGGAGATTTGGCTGGTTTGGATGAGCTTTTCTGGTTTATAGATGTAGTCAGTCCTGAGCCAGAAGGGTGGCAATGTACCCAGGGTGCCAAAGCATCCTTTGTCTCTTTAGTAGATGAAGCACTGATTTTTGGTAAACCTGGAGTATCTCATCTTTCCTTTTTCTTAGAATAACCTGATGGAGTAAGTCACATTGGGTAGTGCCCTGTCACATGAATAAAGGTGAAGGCATAGAGGCAGACCAGACTAGCTGAAGATCAGTCATTATCTGGTATCTCCAATATCATCAACCACACACTGTCATTTCCATGCCTTGTAGCTTATCAAGAACTAGTGATATTTCATTGCAAAACAGATTGAGGAGATGTGAGGAAGGTAAAGAACAGTGAGAACAAAACATTTGAATCTCAAGGGCACCAACTGCAGAGGTTTTTGCCAATAGTTTCCCTCCCTGGGATATTCAGAAGTAAAGGGAAGATATTTTGTGTAAAGAAGCAAGGGGATGGAGGAAGCCCTAAGAGAGCCCTGTGATCCTGTGTTGTCAGCTGTGTCTACATTTGCTCGCCTGCGTATTCCAAAGCAGTGTAGCCTTTTGAATTAACAACAGGAGTGGTGTCCGGTGTTTATGTGTTTATGCATGTAGCAAGCTATGAATTTCATTAAATTCATTTTGTAATAATGAAGATTTTATCTGAGGTAACAAGGAACACCAACTCAGTGATTCAATTCAGAAAAAGCAAGCCTGCAAGTAATAGAACATATAAACATGAGTGGGTCAAATCTCTGAATGCTATGAGGTAAAAAATTATGAGAAAGGAATTTAAAAAGTGAAAAGGGCTTATCAATACTATTGCATCTCCTGCTGTCATGCATAGAAAATTATAACTCTCATTCTTTGCCATTTGGTCCAGGAAAGCTACAAAAAACAGCACTGGAGAAGTTACAGGGTACAACATATATACGTGTGCAAACTGGGTCAGATCTTGTAGAGGATTAAAAGCAGTGAACTAGATAAGGCAGCAGCCCTTCCACAATGACTCCACCTGCCATTTCTGGCTCTCTATGTCATTGTTGGTTCTTGAAATGTCTTTCACTTATCAGAATTCTTAAGGACACAGTATCTTCTCTCAGTGGAAAATACTGCTTGTTGAATGATGTTAGTGTACCAATTAGTACAGATTAAGTTTTACAACCTTAACAGTCCAACAGCTAATGTTTCTTTCCAAAGCTAAAGATAGTTCTTCACTTCATCCCAAAATGCACACTTGAGTCCCTAGCAGCCTATTGACCATGGTGATAGCAGGAGTTGTAAGCAGATTTCTCTCAAGGTAAACAGCAACTCATTGTCTCTTATATTGTCCAGCAAAGACAAATTTGCAATCAGCAGACTCCATGCTGCCAACAAAAAGCACAAGAGCTATATGAGATGCCCATAGGATGTTTCTAGCAGATTATCACAGTTGTTTAGAGCAGGTGTTCTGTTAATTGTGATATATCCAGAACTGCACACTGTGTTTAAAATGACCCTTAAACGGCCACCTCACACCAGTGAAATAAGAAGATGTGGTGCACTGAGCTGTGAAATGAAGTAAGGAGGAAGGATGATTGTGGTCCAAGACCTACCCACCTATGTTCATTGCCAGAGTTGTCAGGGCAGACTTTTTTATCATCTTTGACTAATTTTTAATCTTTCCTTGTTTTTGTTTAATTTGCATTTTGCCAGATGAGTTAAGTTGTTTTTGAGGAAGCTTGTAAATAATTTTGAACCAAACTGTAGGAGCCCAAAAAGTACAAGTTCTTTGGGTTGGAGATGAGAAGCTCTTTGTTCATTTCTGTGGTTTTTCAAAAGGTAAACAATGATTCATTTGAAGCAAATATTTCCACACACGCACCTGTCACACCTAGAAGCACTTAGATTCTGTGTCAAAGGGACTTTAGACTTCCACAATATTTAGATCATAAGATTTCAGGAACATGATGTAGTAGAGAGGATGCTGGGAAGGGTCTGTGGCTGATGGCACACACTGACTGTAATAGTGAGAGTTACATTTAAAGAAGAATTAGGCCAGAAAGGGCTGGTGATGCTCTCAGTGCCTATTGCAGAACATGGTTGCTGGGGCAGGGGCCACTGGCTAATTTGATGTGCCTGGGGCAGGCGCTCCACCAGCTGCCCCAGGGTGACCAAAACTCGGGCCTGGAGAGGGCAGGGACCACCTGACAGGTCCCAGCCCTGCAGGGACTAACAGGGGAGCAGCTGCCAATGCAAAGGCTGGGGAACAGTAAGGCACCAGAAAATCATAGGTTAATTGCAGTTTAATTCATGAATTAAAACTGATTTCAAGAGACAGACTGCCTGAGAAAGCTCAGTTCACAAAGGAAAAAAAGCCTTTTCCTGTTGTTTTTTTCCACACTCAGTACTTTGATATGTTTCTTTATGAATTGTGTCTTGAAACAAATTTTCCTTTTAAAGATAAATAAAATGGAGGGAAAAATAAAAACGACTGGAACTGAATATTTATTCAGGCCCCAATTTTATCCCATTTGTTTACTTTGTTGGCTGACAAACAAAGAAATCCATTTTTCACGCAGCTCTAGTACAATATTAATCATCATGAGTACAAACAGCAGAGTCTAAGCCCATGTCTATTCATACTATGTTATGCTGCTTCATGCTTCTGCATACTGAGTAGCACCTACTCTGAAAGTAAGGAAAATGAGGCTGTGTGTAATTGAACGTGTGAAAGAGGCTGGCACTTTCAGGTCAGTTAGTGACTATTGGGATCTCAGGTATTAAAATTGTTATTTTGGCCTAAAGAGATAATAACTGCAGTTCTCTTTTAAATTCATAAACCCTACTCCTTTTTTTTTTCCTCTTTTTTTCTCACAGGCTTTTGAATAGGACTTCCTGTGGCTGAGAGCTCACTGCAAGGCAAAGGAAGAGATACAGATCATAACAAGGCAGCACACTTTGATGGGCAGGCATAGAGAGGTTTTGCAGTTTAGAGGGTTCTTGGAAGTGTGAAAAGCAAGGAGAAAGGTATATTGCCCATTCCATGCTAGGCTTCATCTGAGTATCAGGAAGGCTTTTCTCCACAGTGCTGAACAAGAGCATATTCAGGGGAAAAGAAAAACCCAGCAGGATTTAGTTTTTGACCTGCAAGATCTGCTTTTCTACAAACACAGGCCAATCTATCCTTAAGCACTGAATTGTAAGCTAACAAGGTGAAAGCATTCATGTTTCCTTCTGTCATGTGTACAAATATTCAGATTTAGTAACTTTAATTACTAATTATCAGTAGATTTTTGCTTCTTCCCAGAAATCCCACAAAGATGGGTAAGGGTCAGTGAAGAAAAATCTGCAGCAAAAGAAATGGCCCAAGTCACTACCCCATTTCTGCATAGCTATCTCACAATTTGGTATAACTGTCATTACTGAATGCAAAATCTAAGATCCAGACAATAAAGACCTAAGTATTAGGCCCTGAATCACTTTCACCTGTATGAAACTTCCTTCCAAGGTGTTTCAACTGCAATGCAAGAAGAGTGGAAGCTGTTTATACAGGTGTTTTCTCAAGTCCTCTGGTGTTCATACAGAACATTAAGAGAAGTATACGGGCTTCTTAAGGCAAGATATATCCAGTGCTTTGGTAAGATATGTGTTTGTGATCATGGGCAATGATAGATAAACTGATGAATAAGTGGATGTCTGTCAGAAACATGGATGAAAGTCACATATCCACCAAAATATAAGGGTGATGTGGTCACATGGAAAGTTACCACCTGTTCTGTGGTATCTGCCAGTGTTTGCACTTCTTACAATTAGCTAATCCAGAGAAAATTGGTCCACAACGAAAGAAGATTAAGCTGAGTCCTGCCTAGATCGTATGTTTGAATAAAACATGCTTGCAAAACATCAAAGAAATTCCACACCTTTCTGGGTGAATACATACTCTTTGCTGGCTTTAAATGGGCCTGGGTATGTAGGAAATTTATGACAAACACTCTCAGGATAAACTCTTCAGAAATACCCACAGTGTTGTGATAAGCTCCAGCTGAAATCAAGCAGATTAAGAGTTAAAGGAAAGGCAAGGAATATGTATCATGATTGAAAGCCTACCTTTAAATCTGGACAAAAACTGAAGTAATAATAAACCAGGTATTTTGCCACATGAAGAAAAAAAAAGGAAAAATTAATTCAGTGTACTGTAAAGGACAAAGCACAGTCACTTTAGAAGCTGAGAGAAAGCATTATTTAAATACACTGTAATAGCAAACTTTGCTCAAAACTGAGTCTCTTTTAGACCTGCACAGCAACAATAGTGCCTCTATTTTAAAGGGCAAAGGAAAGGCATTAATTAGTTACTGTAATGTCTCAGAGCTGCATTAGTGTAGCTGTTTATAGTTAGGGATATGTCCACAGTAGCTAGCATGTGGAGAGTGATACTAAGAATAGATTAATACTAAGGTCGGTGGCTGTTTCAAAAGCTTTCTACTACCTAAATATTAAACACTTCTGCTTATGTTATTTCTTTCGCTTCTAATAATCCAAAGCATCTGACTCTGCCTTGGTCAGTGGGATATGCACAAGGTCCACCAGCTGACAAAGAGTCTTAAGAGGCATCATGCCTAACACTGGTTTGTTGATACAGTAAATTCAGTTTTCAATCTCCTAACACAACTGCAAAATCGTCACAGCTATGTGAACTGATATCAGTCACATTGATAGTTTACGTTCATTTAAAAATACCCATATGGGTGAACTTATTGCATCAGACTTCACACTGCATCAGATGCTTCCTGCCTGCAGCACTCTAATTGCTGGAGCAGGAGCACAATCCCTAAGGCAGGTATTGTGGCTAAGGATGCAGTTCCACATTACAGCAAACTCATAGCACCAAGAGGCTGTTTAAAAAGCAGTTCTGTTCCTCCATCTCCTGTCAGCAACTACCACTGCCAGGTATGACACCAGTGTGGGACTTCTGTTTCCACCACAAAGAAGAGTGGAAGAGATGGACAGGACTGGGGGGCAGTGCAGTAAAGCATATTCTGTCAAAAGCCTGCAGTAGAATCAGTGAAACAGTGATGTGGAATCATACCCAAAACTCAGCACAAGGACAATGACACATGTATGTTTGAATCACATTTAAAATATTGTGCTAGTGGACCTGGGACATTCAGTATTGATGAAGGCACCTCAGTGAGACAATTCTTCCAGGGCACCCTGCTTACTGCTGACAGGTAGTCATTGTCCTTGCCTTGTCTGGCAAGTAATCACTGCCACAATTCTGCACTTTCTTCGTTTACAGTTGACAGTGAAATTCCAGACAAAGTTCTGCTGGGGAAAGAGTAAGTGAGCACCACTGTTCAAGTCAGAATTTGCTTTAAGTACCCACCTGAGCTGCTTCGAAAGACTTTATTGAAAATGTAAACTTTTTAGCTCCCCAGTCTATGTGTTAAAGCACAGCCTAGATGATTTTTTTTCTTTCACAATTACAATAACTCCTCTTTAGAAACAAAATGCATAAGCTTTTTCAATTACTCCTCTTGGAGGAATTTATTAGTTTCTGAAATCATGCAATTTATTCACAAATATCATCGCCTCCTGAACACAGCTGCCAAGACACAGAAATAAATAAATAGATGACACTTCCTCCAGGTTTTCCTCCTCACTTTTTTGTTCCTACCTTTCTTGACATTTATAAAATGTTATAAAACTTTCTGCTAGGAAAAGTATAAAATACATTTACAGTATGGTTGTTTTGTTGATTACAAAAACATTGTTGCAGTAGCAATAAATCAATAGTCTTGTAAATCTCCTCTGTGTACTTGTCGTTCATTAAACTTAGTGGAGTGATAGGTACCACTCTGCAAAATACAGTATTTTTGGGGGAAGATGCAACACATACTGTTTCCAAGTCTTTTATGACAAGTCAGTCAGTTGTCACACTAAATCTTAAGTGAAGATTGATGAGGATTGTTGGGAATATCATATTTGTCACAGAGGTGCTGGGTCACAAAGTCTTTTATTTTTCAACAAGGGCACTTGTTAGACAGCATCAGATACCCTGCACCAGTGATTATTTTGGCCAACATGAAAGTGCTGTGCTCCTTTATACATATTATGAAGATCCAAGCATCCCATTTAAGGTTAGCCATCTGCCAAGTGATCTTGTGTCTGTTACTGTTGATATGACATCAGCAGCTTGCCTGTATCCTTTGCTCTGGACATTATTCACTGCTGCTCACTATCAGCAAAAGTCATTTCTGTGAGAAAGATTTCCAAGCAGCAGATTCCAGTGAACCATTGACTTCATGTTTGTTATTCACAGTAAGTGCTTGGTTTCTTTAGACACTGTATTTGACTCCTCATTAGAAAAGGGACTGCTCTAAATTAAAAAAAAAAAAAAAAAAGAGAAATAATATAAGGTGAACTGTTATAAAGCAAGACAGGAATCAAGAATGTTTGTACTTCTGTGCAGATATGTACACAAAGAATTAAACACTAGTATTGAGAACGTGTTGGTCATGCTAATTGCCTAATTGACTAAGGAGTTAAACTGTAGAGCTAAGCATTTACTTCTTTAAGGTTTTGAATGAAATGGCAGAATTTGACTTCAAGACATGGGAGTTTAGTTCATTTAATTCTTCCAAACGAAGTAGAGGTTGGCAGGGAAGAATGCTGTGCTAGACCTTGCTCTGAAACCCCTGCCTGTAAGGTTGTGGTTGCACAGTGGGAATATGGATTTGGCTTTGTTTTACTTGGCCACCTGGTCAAAAGCCAGTTCCAAAGGTTAAGTCAGAGGGCTGTGCAAAGCATATGACTATTTTGAGAACAGATTTGAGGTAGTACTGGTTACACTGTTTATGGGGTCCTATAGCCCCCATATACTGCAGCCCAGGCAATGCTTGTATATGCTTGCAGCTGCCCATAAAAAGCAATTTAAGTTACCATTATAGCAAGGGAGTATTGTGTCCCACTGGTATACATGGGAATTCTGGAACATTTTCATCATGCAATATTAGTCCATGGACAACATCTCTAAGAAGAATCTGAGCTTCTGTCAAGCAGCCATGTAGGCAGGAGGTACATAAAACCACTACGAATCAGCAAGGGCTTTCTATGAAATTACAGAAAGAAGCAGAAGCTTTAGTTATTAATGTTGTTATATCTGGGCTTGTTCTCTACCTTCAGTTTCTCTTATTTTCTTGGTTTCACAGAGACCTGTAGTATTTGTTTCTGGTTTTTGTATTAATACATCAGTTTTATTATTAATTTAGTTTCAGAGTGACACTCAAAATAAAGCAAATAAAACTTAATTAAAAGAATGAAAATGCACCACTTAAAAAGATAAACAGTGTATACCAAGGTTTCAAATGTTCAAAAGTAGGTATAATTTTAAAGTAATTACATTTTAAAACCCTACAAGAAATCCTTTTCCCCCTCCCCCAAATTAATATTCTGCAAAGTTGTCTCCTTAGTGAAATTTCAGTCACCGAATGAATGCCTATTTAAAAGAATATGTTTTCAATCTCTGCCTGAGGAAGAGTGCACTGGGAGGCTATCATTCAGATAAATAGGATGAGCCAAATACTGAGATTAGTAAGTGGCATTGTTAATTGTCAAGATGATGCTGAATAGACAGAGGCACTTAATTGTTGTGTTTGTGCTCCATTGCATCATTGTCTCTTTGTGTTGCTTTTAATTTGTTTTCTACTGTAACTCATGAAACTTACATTACTGCCGTTAAGGTGAATTTTTTGAAGCTGCATCTGCTCATTGGTTTGCCGATTCCCTCTCTTGAAATTAGATTGATGTAGTGTTATATATTCATTCCAATCTAATGACTTTTCCAGAGCCCCAGAGTAAAGAAAATGGGTTTCATTAATTTCCCTAATAGCATCACTGAAAGACATGTAATATGTGAAGTTAAAACTTCTTTTGTTTTTAATCTCTTAATGATCTCTTTTCCCTTTGTTCAGACTATCCTTAGTTTTACAGAAATAAAGGGGAATGAAAATCTCTCTTGGTGGATTTGTCAGGGAAGCGAGACTTCAACCGTTTTGGTGGAAATGTTTCATGGCATTTTTATGTTCTCTACTGATGTTTATTCCGCTATTCAGTCCATTTATTGCTCCATAAATTGCAATGTGTATGGTTTCTTTTATTTTTTTTACATCACAAGGAAAATGAAGACCAAGTTGCTCAGCCACATCCTATTTAGCATCCTGAATTTGTGACTTGTCTCTGAATTAAAGTGTAGAAGTACCCTTACAATAACAGGAATTCTTCTCATTGTAGTGAAAGGAAGCTCTTCACATGTTTCATTTCTCCTGACCTAACTTCACAGCTGATGAACCCAATTATTTGACACAGAAAGTTTTTACTGAATGTTCTTTTTTACTGAAAAGGAGTTTGATTATTAGTTATGCTCTGACTTGGACAGCATGAAAAGAGATAGATACCTTCAGAATACACTGTCTGAACCTAGAGTGTAAACCAGCACCAGACATGTTTTCATGGCTTAGTTGCAGGAAGAGGAATAAACAATCTTTGTTTAGAGGTGGCCCTAACCTTAATTCATCACAGAAGTTAATTTGGTTGAAAGGTGATAATTATGGACTTCATCAGTGTCAGGGCCAATAGTCTATGATCTGTACCTTTTTTTGTACAGACTTAGATTCACATTTTGGACAATGAATGGAAGCTAGGTGATAAATCACTGTCCAGTGTTGTAAATGTTCCCTGTGCTTATTTGCATTGCTTTTGGGTTTTCATTCCAGAAAAAGAGGAACATTCCATCATCTCTTGCAATGTAACTCTAAAAGTTTATTGGGTCCCTATTTATGTAAATAACCTCAGAGTTTAGCTACATCATGCTGCAGGGTGAGATAGAGTGATCTCCAGTCTGTCTCAAATCAACATATTTGGAACTACTAAAAAGCTGCCCTTACTTAAATAGTAGGCTTGCAGATTCTGGTATGGCCTTGTACTCATGTATTAATATGAATTAATATTTATTGACTCAGGAACATTATGGTGCCACACAAAGCCAAGCCAGGATACAAGGCAAATGCCAGGTTTTTGGGATGTTGCCAGCACTGTGGAGACTGATAATCTTGAGCATTGTGGACAGAAGACTACAGTTTTCTCTGTGGTATAATCTTTGAGAACAATGGACATGAAAATGCCCCTTGCTTCTTTTTTTTTACACCTCAGCTGAAGACAATAAATCCAGCTTAGTCAGGAGATACAATGGTCATTTCACGTAGACAGTTCTAGTTCCACTACTAATTTTAGCAACTCTATGTCTGACCATTATCAGACTGTGCTAAAGAATGGAGACCAAGCTTTGTCATTAAGCACTGCAGTTGTGAGACAGTCACCCACCTAATAACTATATCCTCCAGGCAGCAAAGAGTCATTAGAGGATGAATAGTGAGTCATCAGTGTTTGTACTTTACACATCAGATTTTCTGGCGGGAAGAAGGAAAAGTGAGGGGTTATTCACCTTGTAAAAGATATTCCTGAGTCTTGATTTTGTCTCCATTCCAGAACTCTCTGAATAATTTCTTATTCAACAATTTAGAATGCTTCCAACGTGTTTGTCCAACTTATCTAATTTCTTAGCACAGGATTTTCTCATGACTTTCTACTAATTTTCAAGTGCCAAATTTTAGCACAACTTTTTTGTGCCATTTAGCCAATCCTTTTCAGTGAAAATTCACTTGTTTAGGAGAGTGGTAGGCACCCCTGACCTACTTTTCCTGTTATTTACTAGTTAAGTTATGTACTACAGAAGCTTCCTTGACATGCTCCCTGGTCAACTCCTGTATGTTCCAAATTTGACAGAAGAGTCAGCTCATTAGTGCACTGCCTGTGTTTGTGTAGGAAGAATATCATCCTATTTTAGCATGATGTGTCTGACATTTGCTTTCAAATAGTATAATACAGCAAGAAAAACTAATCTTGAACTTACTCTGCTCACCAAGTATAGTGGAAAACTCTAATTATGCCATCCTGAATCCATCTCTATAGTGCATTTTGTTAGAAGTCCCAGAAGTCTACATTGCATACTAATAAATATTTCAGTTATAACCTAAAGGAAATGAAGTTTGAGAAGATTTCTCAACATAAAGACAAGCAGAAATTCAATTCTGATTATTTTGGTTTATACATATGAATTAGCATGGAAACGTGACCTGTGGCAGGTAAATCTCATTGTATGAGGTCATGTATTCCTTCAGTTTCCTTGGTTATGTCATGCTGTGATTTGTGATAATCCAGGCAATGTTTCTCTTCAGTTAATGTTTTGAAGTTCTCTATGTATTTCTCTGTGACAGCTTTGACCAATTTCCTTACTGCCATACAGCTTTATGTGTTCAATCACTTTATAGCTATTGATTCCTATATGCATAGGAATAAATGTCGTACCATCCACTTTTAGAAGGTCCCAAGAGTAGGAGACATTCACAAGAAAAGAGAAGTATTCAATGGGACATGAAGAAACTGGTTTTGAAAAACAGTTTTTGACCAGGGCCAAAATGTCCCTGCTTAGCAGAAGTGCAATGTATCCTACACCTTCACTAATCTCAGTCAGTTCCTTCACTTCTTTGCTATGTAGACCAGTATTTCCTACTGGTCTACAGAAAAAGTAAGTGATTATCTATCTTACTGCAAAGCAGAGTCCATACTGGCCATGTTATTGAGGTACAGAAAGAGATGGACCTTGAAAAAGAGTTCCTTCTTCCTCCGGCTTCATGAGGAGAATTAACTGCCTTATGAAGGTGAGAAGTATGATGGATTTGTAGCTACTGCAACTTTACACAAGTGTGATGCCAAAAAATACAGCATGCCCAAGACTTTTCATGAGAAATTCAAATAAGTCCTGTCTTGTATATGTCTAGGTTTTATATGTCTGTCCTTATCCTGTTAACCTGCTGCTTTATTTAACCATGAAGCAGAAGCACAGATTTTACTGCTCTTCATTGCTTTGTGCCTTTATAGATCATATCTTCTGCATTTTGCCATTGTCTGTGTTGTAAGGACAATTCAAAGTGATGCAATTACCCAACATTCTTCAGCAGAGTACAAGCCTTCTAAAAAAAGGATGGAAAAGATAGCAAAAGTCAAAGCAGCACTTTTTTTCTTCTAGATTTTTTTTTCAAACTGAAGACATATTTGAAAATGTGTAATAGTATTTGCTTACAATTCTCTAGCATCTCAGGCAGTGGTCCATCTCAGATATGAAGGAATAAAATTCTGCAGTTAATTTTTGCTATGCTTTAGTTTTATTTACCACATATGTAAGTTAATATAAATAGATCCTGTTAGGATATACCATATTCCTATGTTTTGGCTACTGAATTAAACAGTCACTAGGGGGTTTATGATGCTTTTCATTTCTAACAGCACAAGATGTCTCAGAACTACAAGATTCAGTTGTTGGTTTGAGTACAGATTTGGAACATGTTCAGGGGATGAGCTATTTGCTCTCTTGGATATTCAGTTTGTGTTTTCCATCTTCAGAACAAGATAGAGTACTTCTTTTCACTCTGAACTTGAAAACTTCTCTCACCCATCAAGATTTTGGATCTACTTCATTAGATCTAGAGTGATGAAGAATACTCAGAGGAACAGGGTAGCATTGTCTTCATACAAACCAATTTTTAACTGGAATATTTAACGTCATTCTGAAAGCACAACACAAAAGGCAAGGATGTGAATGTAGCTGTATTTCTGTCTTCTCTCTGATCTTTCCAAATGAGCTGATCTCAAAAGGTGCCTGAACCTTTTTCCTTCCCTGTCTGCTAGAATCTTTTTTCTATTTTTCTTTCTTCTTCTTCTTCTTTTTTTTTTTTTTTTCAGGATTAAACCAGCTGTCAGGAATATATAGATGTCTCAAAACAAAAGCATTTTGAGAATTGTAATAAAGCATTAGAGGGCATTATTTAAAATTGCAAGAAGCCATCAATGTTATTCAGTTTCACAGGAATATATTCTTTATTGGAAGCTGATAACTTTCCCCTTAAGTTGCAATGTAAGAAACAAAGAAATTCTCAGTTGTTTGGTTTTCTCAGCTGTTGGTGAAAGCCAAGGCGTACAAAAGATTTTTACAGTATAAGGATATTGGGCCACAGTTCAACTGGCTTCAATGGAAGTCACTTATCAAAAGATAAGTACTTCACTTGGGGATTTCATTTTTTGCTACCATCAAAGGTCAACTGCCAGCAAAGAGCAACACCTTTACAATCAGTCATATCTGTATTTATTCTACAGTGCCCATCTCTGCTGAAACAGAGAAAGGAAAAATTGCCATGGACATCAGCTCACGGTTAATCTTTGTCAGTGATCACATCAACTGATAGTGCTACAAAAATACTGATACAGGCTGCAGGTTTAATATCTCAAGAAAGGATTCCCTGCAGATATGTGTCAGCTTTATCAACCCTAATTTAGATAGTAGCTGAAGCATCTGTACTTGATTTGTGTAGACACAGAAGAATAAAAATCAGTTAGCAGATAGTTTACTTGCATCCCATTTCTCAGATGCATTGGCTGAATCAAGTGACTTACAAACCTTACAAGCAAGAAGAGACTTAATTTTTTTTTATGAACCCAGATTCATATGCACTGTGTTTTAATCTTGGTCCCACAGTACTTGGGCCCACAAGGAAATTATTAAAATGAATAAAACTCATTGGATTATAAAAGGAGATAAAAAAAGTTAAATGATCTGAAGTACATTATATATAAGACTGTCATTTTTCAATAAGCCTTCAAACCAAGGCTGTCTGCTAGAGGAAGGAATATATTAGTGCAGTGCAGGAGGTTTCAATAACTTCAGCTATTCAGAAAAGATTATTGAGACATTTATGACTGAAGGAAAATGTTCCTCATCAAAATAAACTGAGATATGTTTTCTAAGATGCTAGGCCAAGCAACTGCTTGAGGGGTTGGAAAATTTGCTTGGAAAGTGTTATGCTTTAGCAAGGTCTCAGTGGCTCTTGGTGCAGTGGAGTTATATGAAATATTTGGAGTTGGACCTACAAGTGATTGTGTACATCACTTCTGCTTCCTGTGCTGCATTTCTGTTCCTCTTCAAAAATCCCATCAGATCTTTGGCCTTTTTTACTCCATCCTTTACAGACCTACTTTGGTATAAAAGACAGGTTTCAAAGTTCACCTCTCAAACCTAATTGGTTAGTTTCAGCTTGGAGTGGGATATATGCACAGCTCCGAGCCTGACAGGGTTCAAGAAGCGATAATCTCAGGGACATTATTTGACTCTTGGGGAGGGTCCTGTGCAGGGCCAGGAGTTAGACTCGATGATCATTGATCCCTTCCAACTTGGCATATTTTGTTATTCTGTTAAAAATTTCTTCACTAGAAGGTTGTCAAGCATTGGAGCAGGCTGCCCAATTGCACTTAGGGTTATAATTTAGTGGTGGCCTTGGCAGTGCTGTGTTAGCAGTTAGACTCGATGATCTTAAAGGTCTTTTCCAGCCTAAACAATTATATGATTCTGATATATTCATGAGTTGCAGTCTCTTAAATAAGCTCTTATTTGTGGCTGAACTTTTACTTTTAAGTGTTACCTGTGCAAGTCACAGTAGTTTAACATGATGGACTTGAACCAGCTCATCTCTCGTTTTAATTGCTTGGCTTAATTTACAAAGGGCCACAAACTAAATCAGTCTAAGGGAAATTTAAACATGTTCAAAGGCACTTAACGGTAGAGTTTGCACTGCTTTAACGTGATTGATTCAGGTTTGAGTCACTTGAATTTATACTGCACTTGTGTATAGATGAGGTCATGAGCTCTACAAAGACATGACATTAGAAAGGTGAATGTCATTCCCTCTGATCTTTTGAAGACTCAATCAATACACAGGATATGCTTTAAGATCTTGTTTGTTTTGCCAATAAAGCCTAGAGAACATTGTGTATTTTACCAGAGTGGAAGGAGAACAGAAGGAAAGTTCTAAAATTCAGCATTTGAAAAGCAACCACTCTGTATGTTTAGCTAATTGCTATCAAAGCTTAATCTGCCCTGTTGAATGTAAGAGCAAAGCATCTCAATGGGTTTTGGCATCACAAAGGTGTGCTGCTGAGACAATATATACATTCTACTCTGAAATGGACAATGCAAATTAAAAATCTGAGCCTACTTCTGTAGAAATTAATGGGAATTTTGTCACTGACTTCAAATGGAACAGGGTCAGAAATCTATTTTCTTGCTATGTTGTCTCTAATTTCATTAGTGACATAAGGTGTAGGAGTTGAGCAGGGGGATGACTTTTTATTTGAATCTTAACAGCTTTGCTTTTACATGAATAGTGTCCCTTTAATTTTTCAAACTTTATTTACTTTTGAAACATACCTCAAAATCCGGAGCACATATAAGCAGTATGACATAGTTACCTTTCTGCATGGACACTGAATTAGCCTGCCTCATATACTCCTTTATTCCTCTTCTGCTTTTTAATGAGCTTTTTATAATCAGTGACTGCTAGAAGTGAAATTTAGAACAGGACATCAGATGCCCAGTCTAATTACTTAAACATCAAATGGTCACTTGTTACAGAGAACTGATGGACACCTTGTCTCTGTCTTTATTCAACTATTAGAATACGGGACATTGATACAAAATGAAGTTTTGAAAAAAGAGAGTATTTTATTTTTCTTGTATATGTTACCTTACATCTGGACTAAATAGAAAGAAAAAAAAAAAAGCGGGGGGTGTGAAGAAGAAAGAGCAGATCGATGTTTTGGTTAGATTAGGAACAGCAGGTTCATAATTAATTTAACTTCTTGTTCCAGGCTCTTGTAGTGAGAAATACACATCTGATTTGTAGACTACAGGGCCACCTCAGGTCACCAGTGTGTTTTCAGCTTTTACAACATAGTGAAGAAAATGTCTGTAATCACATATCGTGGGCTTGCAGAATGACACTTGACACTTAATTTATTCTTATGTAGTACTGTTAGAGAGTATGTATTTTCCTGGCTTAATCACTTGACTTTGTCTCAGCTATTACTTAACAAAGGATTGTAACAGAGAACCACATTCAAGTATGTGCCTCCTCTGGCACTTTTGTGTTTAAAGCACTTCCCCATTCCATTCTTGAACACTCAAAACCTCTCCTTGGCCAAATGTATACTCAACATTTTGTCCTTTTGTTATCTCAGTACAGTAAGATTTATCTCACAGAAGAGGCATCACAGTCATATTATCTTACAAGATCTGGTCAAAAGGTCATAGTTACAAAGAAGAAATGACAACCTTATGAGAAAAATGAAAACCTGTATTTTTATTCGCAATAGTTTTCACAGTGGAGATTCAGCTTATAAACAAAGGGTGCAGCCTATTTAAAAAAAAAATATTCTAAATGTTACTTCATCATTCTACTCATCAGACCGTTTTTTCTTTCTCATCCTCCTTGGGAATTTTATAATGCTAAATATTGGAGATCTCTGAACCACAGACAACCTGATAGCACCCTTATGCCTGGCATAATCTAACACAAAAGACTGTCTTTAGAAAATGTCAGCTTACTGTTTTTAATGAGGGAATAAAACATTAAATAGTGACACAGAACCAGTTATAGGAAAGAGAAATTACATGCAAACAGTTACTAAAACCAGCACTTTTCAACAGGTTCAAAAATACCCTGTAAAGTGTGACGCACTCGGGTGCTTGCTGGAATAGAATCTCATGTTTCATGATGCACTGGAAAGCACAGCCACCTGGTTTTGAAGCTCTTTATGGAAGAAAGGATGGATGCTTTTGATGAAAATTCTCCCTTCTGGGACTGCAACCTGTGGTGTATGATTGAAGATAATTCACCCAAGAGTTTCACATATACAAAGGAAAACCTTGCAAGGAAATGTAACTGCCTTTGGCACAGACATAGGCTGCTTTCCCCTAGACAGAGATCTTTAATAAGAACTGTTCTACTTCATCAAACACATGCCCTTTTTACCAGTGAAGAAACTCCCTAGAGCTAATGCAAACCAAAGGCATTTGCTCGTCATGCTGCACTCATGAGGTCTAGTGACCCACCACACAGCAGTGCCTAAACTCTAGTAAAATCTGTGCAGAGAACTTGTCTCAACAAAATAGATTTCTGCTGAAATACACTTTCAAAGCCAAAAAGTTTTATGAAGGGTTCTGATGGAGTGTTTGAGGGGAGAAAACCTAAAATCACCTGAATTTAAAATCTGCCCACCCACTTCCAACTGAAAATGGAGATTTCAACCTGATGCCCTTTGGGGACAGCACTGAAGGGTGGACAGAGAGCAGCAAAAAAAAAAAAAAAATGGAAGCATCTAAGTTTTCATGAAATGAAACTTTTTTCTCTGGCTTTTCCTGTAGCATTGATTTCATCCTGGCCTAGCTTTTTCTGTGCCTATTTATGTGGGCCTGGAGTTACCAGTTCTAACCTCTAATGTATTTAAGAGATCATAAGAGACCAGCAACTGCCCTAGCAAGTTCTTCTTAATTTCCTTTTAAACATTCAGCATGATATTTGTAGACTAGTACTCTTAAACTTTTTGAATTTACATTGACAAAAAAAAAATTCTTAGTTACCTTTTTAGGGACTTTCCATAAGTGGACTGCAGATCACAGGACTCCGTGTATCACAAGATGTAAACAAGGGCTGTAGATAATAACCTTGGGAAAAATCTGCCTTTTTTCCCCCTAATCTTACTTTGTGAATGAGGTGTTTTCAGATTATTTTCAAGATAAAGACCAAGGAAGAAATCAAAATAACAAGTTAAAAAAATAAATAAAAATTGAAAAAAACTCTGGAAATAACTTTTTTTACTAGCCCCACAAAAATTCTGTTTATTTTTGGCATCCTGTGTTTGCAGCTACAATTAAGATTAGCCAATGTCCTAAAGAATAGAAAAATCTTTGATGGAATAGGAAATTCTGTGGATAAATAGGTGAGCAAATGAGTCTGTTACATCTACACATATAACCAGCTTCTACACTCCTGCTCAGTCCCATTGTTTAGATCTTCATAAATGGGGGAAAAAAAAAATCTATGAATTTGGTGATTTTCCTCCTATTAAAGTTGAATAACTTTTTCATCACTTCATCACTGAATAGACTATTTCTTGCCCTAAGGACTTCTCAAATTTAGATGCTGCACTTCAAAAAATCAGTTTTGCATCCTCAAGTTCATAAAGTCCTGGGTCTCACTGTAATATCTTTCCACTTTAAAAGACTATAGCTGAACACCCTATAGCAGAACAAGGGTAATATTCTTGTCAGTCAACATGCCTGTCAATCAAACCCTTGTTTCATTACTTTGATTTTGTCCTTTTGGCAGGAGACATTCATCTTCCTTACAATCAAATTTTGTGGTGTCAAAGTTCATGTTTTTTTTCTTGGTCTTCATGGTCCTCCTTATGCAAAAGTCCCTATCAAGTGAGACCTATGGAGAAACTGGCACATATCTCTCAAAATTGGAATGGTACTTTTTAGTAAATGCAAGCTGTTTCGCTGCTTGCTGATGCTTAAAATCAAAGAATTGCATAGGATGATTGCTCTCCTCTATTGCTTTTCAATTTTATTCTGTATCACATTTCACACTTGCAGATTATGTCCTTGCTTTTCTTCCCTGGAAGGGAAAATCCCCTCATTTCTCTCAATATTGGAAACACTTTCTTCAGCATATGAATAGACCAGTACACAGAGAAGTTGATCCCTTAGGTTTTGGAAGCACTATGTTATTTAGTGCAATCAGGTGCATCCTGAAGACAGTGTGAAACCCTCATTTCTAAATTGGAGAGATCAGTAATATCTAGAGATCAGTGATTTTTTTCAGGAACAGACAAATGCCATTTCATCTTCTGTGGTTAGTTTAGACATTTTGTTTCCTCTTCCTCAAAAAATTGATATTCAACTTTTATCTTTATGACGTACAGGATGATGAAAAAGTTTCTGGTACCTGAGTCCTGGCACATGACTAGAATATTATCCCTTAATAAACCTGTTGTATAGCACCAGCTCCTGGATCTGGGTAGAGTACATAGAAGTTTTGCAAAAGGTGGGTTTCCAGGAGGTGAACCTCTTCACAGCAGGGCCTTTTCCCCGACCCAGACCAACTACTTTAGTTCATATCCACATCTACTGCTGCTGCTGCACCACCACAAACAATGGCAGGATAGCTACTCAACACTCCACAATGCTATTGCCTGACAACACAGCCCAGCAGAAAAGGCACATGTTGAGGACAACTGCTGGTTTTCTGCCCTTTTACTCTTCATCGTGATAGAGCAATAAGGCCTATTATGAAGGATATCTGGTCACTAGAAAACTGGTGGAAATGACTGGTTTCATAGGGCAGTACTGCTTTTGTAATAGTTCCAAGTCAGGACCAGCTTAGACTGAGATCAGAGGTGCAAACATAAAAAAAAAAAAAAAAAAAAAATCAAAACCTCATTATTCATTCTAGAAGCTACCAGTCCTACAGCATTCATGGACAGCAGCAATCTGTGGATCTTGTGGATTGTTTTGATACTTCCACTGAAAGATGCTTCCTTTCATATGCCTCCTTCTACCCCAGCCTTCAATCTGTCTAGCTTGTTTCTTGATTGCCTGAAGTCTGTCAGGGAAAGCTCAGTGTACACCATGACCTAGCAGGTGTATTTGGGAGTAAGGTGCTGCACACACTGAGAAATCTGTTTTCTACGTCAGTGTCTAAATTCACATGTTTTCTACCTGTTACATTTCTCAGGGTAGGCTTTCTGAGTCTCCAGGCTCTGGATCAGAGACAGACTCTTTACAACAACAGTTTTCCATTTACTGCATAAAATAGAAACTCATTAACCAAGGGATAGGCTCATCACAGTCAATAAAAAATACCTGTGGCAAAAAAAAATGATGTCTATATCATACAAATAATGCAAATACAAAGATAATAGGATCATCAAAGATGTTACAGATGGGGGAAACTGCTTTTCCTCATCTACTATATGATGGATTTCTTCTCTGCAGTATATTTAACTCATTGTGATATCAATTTCAACTCTTATAGCTTCATGTCTCCTTGGGGGGAAAGGGCATACAGAAAAACATGCTGAGTCTTCAGCCTAAAAATTCCTGTACTGTGGTCCAGTCAAATAGACTGGAAAGAACTATTATTATTGTGATAGTGACCTTGGGCTATTCACTTCTGTCTTTCTTTTGAAGTTTTGCCTACCCAAGAAATTAGTAGAAAGGTTTTAACTTAACTCTTCTCTCCTGATGAACATCATTGAATAGGAACCTTTCATCACAATTAAATGAACACATTGCATCAGAGGCACACCTGTCAGATGGCATCCCACAGAATTCTTCTCTCTCCTTAGCAAAAAACGAAAATGTGCCATAAAAAAAGATCATCTCCACAGCAGAAATACAAGTTAAATTAAATTTCCAAAAGACCATTACAATTAAAGTATATGCATTCAGTACAGGGCAATTTCCATCTGATCACAAAGAAATAATCAAAGTGGTCTTAACTTTTAATCTTCTTTCCCTTACTTTTTTCTTGTTGGTTTAATCCCCAAGGGTTATAGCATTTTAGAACCGTGAGCACTTGGACATCCTGAAATAAAACTTCTATTTCACAGTGAAAATTATTCAAGACTAGAGATCTGGAGTCCAATTTCTGTTGACTGTCCGTAAGCAAGGCATAAGCAGTAACAATTTGCAATCTCTCTTCACATGCAATTGCATAGTGTAAAGCATACAGCCCTTTCACATAGCCATGGGAAGATGGTTTAATAAAACAGGACTAAACATATCAGAATTTAAACTGTTGGGACAAGTGATAAAAGTTGATTAAAGCAAAATAATTACAAATTCATCAACATAATTACCTTGTTCATCTCAAAATTCTTTATATGTTTTAGTTCCTGTCTTCCTTCTCTTTCTTATAGTTTTGAATTCAAAGTTTTAAAACAATATTGTTTCAAAATAGAATATCAAAATACTTCAGTTTGAAAATGTCAAAATGGATTTTTATTAAAGAGCAAAAATATTTAAATGTATTTTGGTTCAGATGTTTAGCCATAATTCAGCATATGTTCACACTAACCTCAGACAAATGAAACTTAATTTTTCTGCAAGAAACAGTTCTAGCCACAAGTACAAATGTCCTGCTTTGCCAACACTTCTTTTTTCAGTCTTGACTGCAATGAAGCAGTGCATGAGGATGAAGAAAAGAAACCAAATCAGTTTTGTTTTAAAAAGTTTCATTTTGAAAATGCTGTGTGGCATAATCCAAATTTGTTTTTTTTCAATCTGGTGCTGTAACATTCTTTAGCTATGTTTTCTGTTTCATCTGTCCCTTTGCATATCTTGTTCATTCTTGCAGCGTTATTCGTATACTTTTTTTTCTTTCTTGACCAAACATTCGCCTCCATTTCAATGAATACAAATGTTAGTAATTCTCCTTTCCCCATCACCGTCTTAGTGTGGAATATCAATTAAGAGACTGAAACTTCATCACCCAGATTAAATTATTATTACATTTGGATTATATGAGACAAGTCCCTTTATTAAGATAAGTGGCCAGTCTTCGCGAACGAAGATCTGGGAAAGGTCTTTTTACCTTTCAAGCCTGCGCAATGGATTTT
>JAWWLV010000183.1:13058194-13120136 GCA_035041135.1 Platyrinchus mystaceus | reverse complement strand
AAAGTGCATCTCTGGTTCCCATAGAATTTCTTTTTCATTCTAAAGTCTTTGCAATCTTTTTCTGTTTGCACACTCCTCTGAGTGAGTCTGATGGTATAGTCAGATGTAAGATGCCTTATCATCATGTCGGACTCTCAGTGTTTATGGAGAATCTTCTACTGTGCAACAGCCCTCATGGTTCTTATGTGCCAAGCAAAGAACTCATGTTGGTTGCTATGTCCCAAGGGCAGAAAGAAATGGAGGCATTTTAGTGCTACATCCCATCAGCTTGGCAGTGAGCAGATTCAAATATTAACCTTTAATGCACTGTCGATAAAGATTTGCTGTTTCTCCTATTGCAGCTACTGTGATTGATATTACCAGAATATCCTACACATTTTACTCCCACCTGACACTTTACATGTTTTCCCTGTCTGACCCTAGGGATACACATGCTTCTGCTTTTCATTTCTGAAGTTTGATCAGATTTCTGTGTTGTATTCAGATGTCAGTGTAGATAAAAATCCATTCCTTGCAAAACATGATATTTGACTGTCAAAAGAAAATCACCTTTTATTTTGTTAAAGCTGCTTCTACCACCAATACTCCTGTTGAATTTTATCCACATTTCACATATACACTAGAAAAGAGGGCAAAATTACATTCCTTGTGGTGTTCTAATCTCAGCTGACAACTCAGCCCCCCACAGCTCCTTATTCATCCCCCATGCTGGTGCAATGGGGGAGAGAATCAGAAGAGTGAAGGTGAGAAAACTCCTGGGTTGAAGTGAAGACAGACTAATAGGTAGAACAAAAGCCACACAAGCAACCAAAGCAAAACAAGGAATTCATTCACTGCTTTCCATGGGCAACCAGATGTTCAGCCCTCCCCAGGACAGCTGGGCTCCATCACAAGTAATGGTGACTAAGACAGACAATACCATCACACTGACCCACTTCTTTCTTCTCCTCCACCTTTTTGTGCTGAGCATGGTGCCATGTGGTATGGAATCTCCCTTTGGTCAGCTGGAGGCAGCTGTCCCCACCATGTCTCCTCCCAACTTCTTGTGCCCCACAGCCTCCTCACTGGTGGGGTGATGTGAGGAGTAGAAAAGGCGTTTACTCTGTGTAAACATTGCTCAGCAACTACTGAAACATCTCTTGCTCTTGTATTATCAACACTGTTTCCAGCCCAAATCCAAAACACAGCCCCATAGAAGCTACTGTGAAGAAAATTAACCTCCACCAGCCAAAACCAGCACACACTTGTGAGAACATGCTTCTACAAGCCTTCCTTTCAAGTGTTCTCCCCTCAAAACTTTTCCCTCCAGGCAACTGTGAGATAAGAGACTCTATTACAGAAAAACACTGTACTGAATTGTAGGAAATTGTTAGACATAATTATTTCTAAAATGTGCCCTAACAGTGGTATTCAAATAACAAGTCATAAGTTATTAGTTCTAACGCATGCTATGTGTTTCTTAGTTACCCACTGAAATTGTATTTACAATGCCACTGGCATAAACATTTGCCATCAAGCAAAGACAAATGTATAGGCCATTTTATAGACTTATTTGTGAACTGCTGAGTCTATATTAAGGTCAACCAATAAGCTTTGGGTTTTAAAGGCAATGAATACATGATCAGAAAAAATGAGCATGTGCCTCTGCCCTGATCATATTACAGTATTTTTTAAAAAAATGAAGGCAGAGAAGAATTCATTTCTCTTCACAGAGTTTGAGTGAATTCCAAATAGAGTTAATAGTAAGTTTTCCATTAACTTAAATAGAGCTAGGAAAGATCAATGTATGGGTTTTGCACTTATAATGGCAATAACATTGCATTTGCTTTGACAAAATAAGGAAAAGAATCCTGAAGTCTCAATAAGGCAAGAAGAGTTGTGGATTAAATTGAGACTCAAATTAAGTTTAATACACTGGCATTACATTGCTACTATGTCTTGGTACACTGAAAACATGTTAATGTCTTTCAAAGAAGCTGCAGTGGAGTTCTGACTCTGCCAGACAGATCAGGTGGATCCAGTTGGAGTTTGTCATCCCTCCAAAGAAGACTAAAATGATACTTCAACAGGTACTCCTGCTACCACAGTGGTAGAGAGGTATGAAAGTGTTGCCAGTGGAAGGAGTTGCCCCCTAGTAAATCACAGTGATATCTAGCATTTATGAGGTCTATTTTCTTTTGGTTTTTTTGTCTTGGTCACAATGATAGAGGACAGGCAAAATGTTGGAAATAGGTATACTGGAAGAGGACTTTACTTATTCTGCAGGCTATTGCTGGGACAGATGTTTATGAAGTTGGTGAGGAAATACAAGATTTTGTGTTACTTACAACAACAACAACAAAAGAAAAAAGAAAAAGCTTCCCACCTGAAATTTTATAAAACCAAATTATGGCTTTTTACTGAAAGAAATGCCAAAGAAAAGGCCAGCATTTGGACTCTGGTGCAGTTTAGAGGTCTCTGAGGAAAATAATCTTGGTAGTTAAGGCATTAAGCTGAGTGTTCATATTCCTAGGCTGAGCTTCTGACACAGTAGGCAGTTAATCTCTTACTGCTTGTGTTCCTCTTTATGGAGAGAAAATTGCAAAAGTCCTTTGGTTGTGATCTAGTCCCTGGTGCAGAAATGGAAAACTGAGGGACTGGCATCACTAATGCATCCCCTTCAATGTTTGCTTATGGCAGTTTTTATAAAATGTCTTTCACCTCCTATTCTCTATCCAAGTATCCATCTTGAAAACTCAGTATCCTCTATCCTTTCCTGATTTCTGATCTGACACTGCTTACTACTGAGTTTTACCTTCTCAGCAGACTCCAGAGGTAGCAACAATGCAATCCATGCTGCATTAGGGAAGGATATCAGATATTCAGACAATGGCTTTAATCAGCATGAGAATCTAATATTACAGAAGAATTTCCATTCTCAGAAATAATATCATGGGCTGAGTAGTGCTGCAACAAGCTGTGTGCCTATGTCTGTAGGTCTGGAGTTGGGATCTAAATCAGGGTCCAGCATTTTGAGGCAGGGAAAGGTTTGAAAGAGAACTCATTGCCTGTGCAGTCTTGCATAGATGTAGCCTGGGATGCCTCACTGGTGTTGAGTAGGATTTTGCAGGTTTAGAGACAATCTTCTAAAAGAGGTATGACAAGCCAATTTCAATTTTCCCATCAAGTTGCTCCAAATCGTGATGTTAATAATGTCAGGTCAAGATTTTTTTCACTGTTTTATGTCCATGGAATGTTTTATGTGTCTGTCATATTTCATTATTTAATTTTTAAGAATTTATCTTAAGGATTTCAGTATTAAACCTCAGGGCCATAGTATAAATACTGATCCATACATACTGGTTAATGTCTTGAAGTTGAAAATCACAGCCTATCTTGCCTTACGTTTACACAGGTTGCTCCAGGCCAAGACCTTGCACTGGCTGCCTGACAGCACTATGCTTCCTCTTCTCCCAGCTGAAACCATAGAAGTTGAAGATGCTCAGTACTCCAGTCCAGGGCAGTGTTCTGCTCTATATTATTTCTGAAATAGAAGCTAATTACTTTTTGAGCTCTCTCTTGCCAATATCTAGGTTTATATAAAGCATGTGGTGATGGCCAGTGGCATATGTGAGAGTTAGAGCTGTTACCTGGACCTAGCAGCTTCATGATTTCACAGCTGAACTCACACAGCCACACTTTACTTTTACTCAGCTTTATGTTATATTTTCATGCCACCATCAATAGGTTTTCTGTCATAGAAGACAATTCTTTATACCCCTAAGAATCTCTAAAACATATCATCCATGAGATTAGGAAGTTGCTGAAGTAAATACAGGCAGTTGTGTATTTTTTTTGCATGTGACAGCTTTGCAAGTGAAAGCTTTTTCTGGACAATTCAGACTAAACTTCTAACCATGGTACTTCATGCTTCGTAACAGTGGGAGAAACCTTGTTTAACAGAGTTAAGACTCAGCAAGATGTGGTACTTTAAGTATGTGTCCATTCCAAGCACATTACATTTCAAAAGATCCCTAAATTTAAGACAGCTTGATAATCAAGCCGGTTGACTTACCTTGATCAAAATTGAAATAAAGGAGGATTCTATAAAATGTTCTTTTCAGCAATCCTGCCTCCTACTGTGTATATTTAGCATGAGGAAGTCTGCTGGTCAAGTTGTTGCACAAGCAATTTAAAGATTTATTTTAATCACATACTTTAATGCTTACACACATACTTGTCCATGGCTAAAATCACACTTAAGCCCAGTGTCTGAGATTGTTTGACGTGGGAGAAGGAGGCTCTATATCTACCTGAAAGCATGTTGTAGCCAGGTGGGGGACGATCTCTTATCCCAAGTAACAAGTGATAGGATAATAGGATATGGCCTCAAGCTGCACCAGTGGAGGTTTAGATTGAATATTAAGAAACTCTTATTCACTGAGATGACTGTCAAGCATTGAAACAAGCTGCCCAGGGAATGGCTAGAATCATCATCCCTGAAGGTATTTTAAAAACCTGTAGTTGTGACACTTAGAGACATGGTTTAGTGGTGAACTGGACAGTGCTGGGTTAAAGGTTTGACTTGATCCTAAAGGTCTTTTTCAGCCTAAACTATTCTATGAAAAGCTCAGTATCTCCAGGGAAAAAAATGTCCCTTTTCTCTCAATTCTTCATGTTATTTTCAAGCCTTTTGCATTAATACTTCTCCCAGGAGTGAAAACTACAAAGTTCTAGCATCAGCTTTGATGTAATATATCATGAACTCAGTCCATATTTCATGCAGAAAACCTCAGGGACTGATAGAATAACTCTGCGTAATTCTTAAATTTCCATGGATACAATATCCTGAGGTGTGCAGTAGGCCTACCACATATTTAGGGCTGGTTGCTTAACCTTTGAATCCAGACACCATGCTGGTACAAAATGGAAAGGCAGTAATTATCAGAATTAGAAAAAATAATAGGAATTTATTAATGAATCATCTTTCCCCTTAAGCTGTACTGTAGCAAGAAATAATCATAATAATAATGAACAGTGTTATTATTGGACTGCATTATGATAACACCAGTGATTTTGTACCAAGCTTTTACTGTCAGGGGAATGGTTCATTAACCACAAAGAACACTTCACATTAGGGATTCAGTTTATCTGGCCAATTTAGACATTGTTTAAGTTATTTTTAATTAAAATTGGGATCCTGCATTTTGGAATGGTGTACTGGTTCAAAGGAATTATAATCACAATGACTACAATCAAGTTGTTAGTAAAGGTTTTTATTCCAGATAAAAGTTGGCCACTGGTCAATCTGTTAAGAAGCCATTCTGGCCTACCCTGCAGCTTCAGTTCCAATTAGTGGGGTGGATGAGAATAGGAAGAATAAGGCAAAACCTTTGCATAACATAGAAAGTTTTTTATTTGGCAAGGGGTAAATAAAAGAAATTCCCTGGAAAATGTGTTATAGACAGGGAAGGAAGAATTTTGTTGTAACTTTAATATCAAAAACTGATTACCCTTGATCAAGCCAGCTGTATGTCACATTATTTATTGCAGTAAATATCCTTTTGGGATGAAATTGAAGCTGAGAAAAAAAATCACTTTTATTGTTCATAATATTTCATCCCATTGCAGGATAATATAAAATTAATGAAAATGGCCTTTAGTCTGGAGAACAGCCCTAGCTTCCTAAGCACCAGGAAAGAAAGACACTATTCTTTACAGAGAGGGTAATCAGGCACTGGAATGGGGTACCCAGGGAAGGGGTGGATTCTCTGTCCCTGGAGGTTTTTAAGATGAGACTGGATGTGGCACTTTGTCCCATAGTCTAGTAACCATGGCGGTGGATCCAAGGATTCTGTTGGATCAAGGGTTGGACTTGATGATCTCAGAGGTCCTTTCCAACCCGGCTGATTCTATGATTCTGTGATTCAGTGCTGTATCTTAAGAAGGATTCAGATTTAATCCTTGGTCAGTATAAATGTAATGTAATTTCATGGACTTCTTTGTCTCAACACCTGCTGAGGAACTGAAGTGTGGAGTTCTCATCATTTTAGGCCTCATTTAAAATGAGTAGCATGCATAATCCATGATTTAGGTACTGGTTCCAGTAACTAAACCATAAGTAGGAAATGCTAATTCAAGTTCATTAAGATCAGGCATAAGTGAGCACACTGTGAGTGTTTACGCTGCTTTCATTTACCTGGCAGCCAAACTGGGCTCAAAGTACCAACACCACTTTCAAGATGGATGCAGTCATGCAACATCACTGCAAATGATGCAAATGAGCTGCAAATTATGTCTTGTGCTGGGGGCCCTGGAAGCATGTAGGCTGTGTCTGCATGAACTGGGGACTCTGGCACGAGCAACACAAGTCAAACTATGTCCTTAGAAGCTGCAAAAAGACAGATTAAAAAAAAAACTTTAAAGAGGTATAAAGAGTCAGACCTTCAGACTATAACAAACCGTATGTGGTTGGAGGGTAGAATGATGGCTACTATAAAATTAAAAAATTAGTTATCAGAAAGGCACTTCAACATACCTAAATCTGTCATCCTTCTAAGCAATGCTGAAGCTCATGCTTCAGAAATTGGATGCTTAAAATTAGGTACATGTGTCAATTTAAAGTACTGAAGAGGAATAGGGTTTCAAATACAGGTTTTAGGGAGGGGGACACATGTTGTGGCAAACTTGCCTTTGTAATTAGCCAGACAAAAATGTTGAGTTCATCATCTACAAAGCTGATTTACACCAAAGGTATCTAATTCGCTTTCTTCCTCTTGAGATTAATCGTGATAAATCTCTTCCAAATGTACTAAATAATGAAATGAAATGAAATGAAACATATTCTTCATGCCTAAATGGATGGTTTCTCACATCCTAATGGAATATTGTTGAAGAATTACAATAGACAGAAATGGTTCAAATACACTTGTTAAGAAGTAATAACAAACAAGTAAAGAAAGACCGCAGGGATTCCACTAGGCTGGTTTCTCTTTGATTTCCTCATTTTAATTCACTTTATTTTCTTCACACTATTCCCTTTGCTTTCTTCACTAAAGAAGTAATTGAGATGTCTTTTGAAGATTCTAATGACTCCTGAAGTCATATTTTTTTCTAATTTATTTCATGTGTGTGTTCCTTCACAGGAAACAGTTGTGTTTTCTAAATTGAAGACATTTTAGAAGTCCCTGATGGCAAAAGAAGGCATAGGGATGGGGGTGGTTGTGTAGGGGACATGTGAAGGATGGGAAATTCAGATGGTTCTCCTATTAACAAAAGTATTAAATATGTATTAATGAAAGTATTAAAATGCCCTTCCTTCCAGGGAAGGTGAGAGGGATAGTCTGTGATGCTGTTCTCCTCAGCCTCATTACTCCCAATGACTGGTGCCTTGGATAATGGAATAGGGAAGTAAGTGCTCATCCCACCCTAACACATCACCATCTTATTTTAGTTTTGGTGTCACAAATACCTTATATACACAAGTTAAACAGGATTTCCCCTTCCTTGGATATGTACTCTGACATTACAGTTTCTCCAGGTTATTTGTCTTCTTCATCAAGGACTCTAAAGTTACTCTTAGCAGTAGGGCTTCAAACAACACATCTTTTGACCCCTAATCATATATTCTTACAAGTAGTTTTCTCTGAGTTTTTCTGGAGTGCCCAGTTCATCTTGACATCTCCTTCTACCCAGTGTTCATCAAGTGCTCACTATTTGCAGTAACCCGTTAGTGACCTTGGAGATCAGACTCTGGTCTCCATATCTGCAGATGCTTCTAATTCCCACTTTGTCTTCAAAACAATCAGCAGATTTGCCTCTGCTATCACAAAGAGAACTCTTCTGTCTTAAAAACATGTGACAAGCTCCCAAACTTTGGAGATAAAAATTGAGACCTAAAAATATGTTGTCCACATTTAACAACAGGGATAAGAAGATAATAAGTTACATAACCTAGTAGTTAAACAGTTATAGATAGTTATATGATGAAGACTGATATAGCCAAATCAGTCTATATATTGGGAGCCCAGAAAAGAAGAGACAGTAGCAGGAGATGGTGAAAGACAAGCCAGAAGTCAAGAGGAGAAAGTCTTTCAAAGGAACGTGAAGAAAAGATAGTAAAAAAAGAAACCAAGATGTCAAAAAAGAATCAGATGTTCTGATTTCTTCAAACTCTTTTGTGGCAATTTTCAAACGGGTATGATGAATGCCAATCAGATGTGGGCACCTAATTCAATTTATCTTTCTTGAAAGGCCCCCACATGCAAATCTATTCAAATTAAGAACCAGAAAAGGAGGTGGTGGGAGCTGGAAGAAGAAACACAAAAGCTTGAAAAGGTTGATATTTCTTTTCACTCTTCTATATGATGAATTGAATTTCTGGTAGTAACTAGGCACTTTTTCAGATGCTTATTTAATGTCATGCAGGGAAGAGGCAGTAGGTGTGGGCAAGTGAGGTGAGTCATGCCTTGCTCAAGAGGGAACCTGCTGTGATGTTCATAATGCACTGAATCAAGTTAAGAAATATGAAAGTTTCTTTTCCTCTTTTACCTACACCTTTTGTTACCTCATGTCTGACAAATGTACAAATTCATGAAAGCTTCTTAATACTCATTTTTTACATTGATAATTAGGTCTGATTACAAGTCTAATGATAAGATGATACATTTTTCCTACTTTTTACATAAATACAGTAAAAAATTATTGTCTTATTTATAGCTGCCTGATATAAGACCTCTCTGCAAAGAACTAGGAACTTGGCCACCTCTCTCAGCAGCAGTCCAAACTGGTTGTAGCATATGTTGTAACAGTCTCCAGATTTAAAGATGTGAGGCAGTCGTCTGGCTGTTTCTATACTGGAACATCCTTTTCTGGTGATCTGAATAAAACCCAGGCTGTTTGGGATTTAAATCAGGGGTGCATGTAACACCACAATGCTCTGTCATTATAAGGCTGAAAGTTGTCTGAAGACATTGCCATCTGGTGTGTAGAAAACAGGAGATTTTGATGTTTGAGGAAAAAAAAGCCCTGGCACACTTATAGAAGAGGGGTGATTTGTTTCCTTTCCTTCATTAAAATAATGTGTAAGCAGGTTCAAATGTAATTTGTGAAGTTCAAATTGAAGTTACTTAAGCAAGGGGGAAGAGAGGGTTCGCAACAGGATTGAAAGACCTCTCTCTTTTGAGACCCTACTGGGAGGCCCTTTTGAAATAAGATATCATTGAAATTCAAAATAAAAGGTTCAAACATCTGGGATGTGTTATGGAGGCATCACCAGGCCTTAAGTTTCATTCACCCTTATTTATTTTATTTCTCTGTGAACCAGTTGTCCATGCAAAACATGACAGTTAATTGCACCTCTCTGTTTCCCTCTGACAAATAAAGCACAATTAATGCCAACAAAGATTAAACTGTTTGCTTTTGGTTTACAAGGAATTAAAACATGTGTGCAGTAAATTTTCCTGTAAAGATCTTTCGTAAAGCTGTAGACTAGGGAAACAATATTAGTGGCCAACTCTGTGGACACAGAGCTTGGTTCAACAACCTTTAAATAAATGTCCAATATGTTTTTCCCTCCAGATGGGCTTTACTCAAGGTGTGTTTATGTGGGCTTCAGCAGGCTGATGTGAGCACTCTACCCATGAGCCCTGCCAGCCAAACACCTTCACATCCATGGCCAATCCGACAGCCCCAGGCGGGTTTATTAGCCGAGTGCTGCACTAGCCACAGCTTACTCTGTTTCCAGGTTAGAAGAAAACAGAACCTGTTTACACCTGCCCTGAGTTCAAGCACGACAGAGTCTAACCAGGCCTTGGTACTGGGAGCCTCCTCACACAAGCAAAGCAGGTTCAGTTCCAGCACAAGCCTGGTCTGAAAATGCTACAGTGCACTTTTCTGCAAGGGAAGTGGGAGCCCATCTGCCCTATGTGGGCTCCCCAGAGGGAACATCCCCAGAGAAAGGGGGAGTAGAGGTGTTGGGGGGAACTTAGACAAAATCACAAGCTTGACAGCTCAGAAATTATCAAAAAGCATGTGTCAGTGGCAGTGGTCAGAAAGAGGGATGAAAGAGAATTGAGAAAGTGGGGTATGTGGTGGGTTATCTAAATAAAATGCTTGAGCTGTATATGAGGTAGTACTGTGCATAAACCTACATTCCACCTCTATAGGATTAACCACAGAAGAGCCACATGAAGGTAACACCATAGAGTAAGATTGCTAATGCTTTAGATTTCCTATGGAAAACCAAAAATCAGTGCCAAAAAATATTACATGTATTTTATTGAAGTAAAATCCAGAAAGAATACATGAATACAGGTGTAGCCTATCTATCCATAGATATCTGAAGTAAGGGAAAATACACCAAGCAAAATATCATTGTATGATCTTTTCTAGCACACATTTTGAAAATGAAGTGCAGTCTTTAGCCTTAGACAGTTGTCAATAACTGTTATCAAAAACTTGAATAAGGAAAAAAAAAAGAGATAAAGAGATTCTGGAGCACACTTTAATAAAACAGAGACTGAAAGACCCAGCAACAGACTGAAAGGAAAAAACACTGCAGGTGTAATATTTAATGGAGTGTTAATTGTGTAGTGGCTAAAAATAAATAGGCAGCACAGAGGTTGGTTTTGGGTGAGCAGTTGATTTCAAGTGCTAAGCTCTACAATTAGAATTAAAAATTATGAGCTCACTTGTCTGTGCCATGGCTTATTTTAGGATTCAGATGAACTTCTCTGTGCAAACTCTTATCAAACACATACTGAGAAGGATAAGAAGCCCCAGGCTGTGGTTTCTGGTGGTTTACCTACTATTTACTCTAGTGTTTATGAATATGAACCACCCCTGAATCTCTAAACCTCATATCTTATATTCAACGTGAATTGAACTTCTCTTAAATGATGAATTGAATTATATCAAGCAAAAAGGCAAAAACACTTTAATTATTTAAATAATTAGGGGTTTAGTACTTCCATTGTTAACATTAATCCCTATTCTAATGACAATCAATAGAGACAAAATTCTTTTTAGTGTTAGGGAAGAGCTTTTACAGAATCACAGTATCACAGAATGCTTGGGGTTGGAAGAGACCTCTGGAGACCTGTTGGTTCAGCCCTCAATGCATGTTAGTATACAAACTATGAGAAATAAATCTGAGGATCACCATCCAGTATTTTTTATCTCAACTTGTGTTTCAGGTTTAGATCTGAGCAAACTACACCAAATTAAGCCCTTAAATAATACTAAGGGCATGATTCTCGAGAAAAGTATTAGTCATTTTTGAAGTTACTCTTTTAAGTCAGTAATGTCATTCTTTGGTTAAGGTAAGGGACTCTGAGGACCAGGTGTTAAAACTGTGTTGTTTGTTATTTATGCTGTTGCTGTTGCTATTTAAAGATACACAAGTATAATGCAACCACTTCTATGAGAAGACATTTGGATATATTTGTGTTTTCATCCAGAAAGAAGTGCCGGATTACCTGTGTCAGCTTATTAACAGACCTACAGTAAGTATGTGCCTTGTCCTGCTGTTGCTGTGGGAATACAGTTCTGCTTACATGATCTTCCATTTTCTCATCTGCTAAAGCATCAGGGTGTTAAAGCTGAATATCACTCATGAAATACCATCCTGTAAGCACAAAAGAGTACTTTCAACTGATTTCACTTGAACATGTCCCTTCCCCACAAATTAAGTGAAGCTGATAAAATAGAGTGGAATGGCCTCTATTGGAAACACAGCCCACTGAAAAGGTCAGAAACTTAACAGCAGATTTCTATAATTCACAGGAGGCACAAGACACTAAAAGTTACTGCCTCATTCATGTAACAAAGATTGTGTCAAGAAAATGAAATAGTACAATATTTATCTATTCTCATGAAAGCTTTCATCAAAAGATGAGGAAATGGCTATAAAGAAGATCATTCATCAAAAGCTAGGGAGAGTTTTTAGCTGTACAGTCCACCACAGAAGTATCAGGTTGCTGCATTTTTGAAAGCAGAGCAACAAAACACATCTAAATCATGAAGGATTCAAAGGACCAGCACATTTCTTTATTAGTTTTCACAGAGCTCTAGGGTCACACTGTGTAAAGCATTGGAGAAACCAGTATCTGCAAATCCCCCCTTCTTCAAGAGGGGTGTCCCAGGTTGGGCTGAGACCCAGCAGGTAAAAAATTATGTGCCTTTTTAAGCTGGGCATCTGGAAAATATGTCTTGCTGCCTCACTTGGACCACAGTGGGGCCCACCCAGTTGCAGCCCCCACACATCTTGGTTTGCTCTGGAAGGATGCCAACCGAAGGACAGGGGCAGGTTGGGCATCGTGCATCTATCCTCACCTGGGTGACCAGACTGTCAGTCTCTTCCTTCAAGCCCCGCCAAGAAGTGGTGGCTTGGTATGATGGGCATCGCTTTCAGCCTCTGAACAAGGTAAGGAGGTCTCTTAATGAAGGAGCAGTTTAGGAAGGCAAAGTACCTTAGTTTCAGGGGGATAACTACACCACCCCAGGAAGGAAAGAAACTTCTTGCCTTTGAATTCACTGACATGCACCAATTTGCATTTTCCATGTAAATCTCTTCCTAGAAGCCACCTGTCACTGCTGCTTCCTCTCACCCTTAAGGCGCTTTTCAGCTAATTTGCATCATGCAAATTACAAATCTCACTGAAGGGATGACTGGGCATTTTTTTTCAGGTTCAGAGCCCAAAACACATTTGGCTTGCCTGCCCATGGGAGCACACTGCTCGTATAAAGGCAGCACAACACTTCTAGCAATCTATGGGTGACTCTCAGTACCTGTGCATGGCTTAAAGAATAACAGCAACTTTCTATCTATCTATCAGACTTTCTTGCTATATAAACTTATTTGGGAAACTGTGTGTAACTAATTGTCCCGTTACCCGTACATCAGTCATAAGGAATAGTGACTTACAGTGTTAAAAAAATTCAAAGGTATGGAAAAGCACACAGCACTTGTTTGCTTAAATCTTTCTTTTAACTTCAACTTTGAGAGCTTCTTGAGAATGTCAGAGTTTTATGAGCCTTATTCTCACTTGTTATTACAAAAAAGAAATTGGCTATGACTCTACCAGGCAGGCCTGGACTTGATGTAAGATGGCCAAGGAATGCTTAAACTGAGAGAGTGATTTGATTCCCTTCAGCAATGCCCTTCACTGCATCCTTCAGGATATAACAAAAAACAATTAAGAGACTTCATAACTTCAGAATCAATAGTTTTCCTTAAAATTGTTCCTGTTTGTTCATTGACTTAATTCTAATGCCAGTAAGGTTCATGTCATCAAATTAGATTTATTAACCCTTCCGTGTGGCATCCTCTGTGTGTTTTAAAATGCTTTCAAATAGTTTTTTATTGTCAATTGTGTTATTTCAGTTGATTTTTTTCTGATATATGTGAGTTTATATCAATTTTTTCCCAATGTACTATAAGCTTGTTAATTGGTAATGCATAGTGCATAAAGCAGAAGTGATTTCATTTATGAAAAAGACAATCTATCATGGCTTTTTTAATTGCTTTTGTTATTTATATCTTGAAATATTATCCATTAATCATTTGTGAGCTATTAATGCCACATTTGTATCCATTAAAACACTGAGCTGAAAAACCAGGAAGATAACATTTGAAAAAAATGCTTATCATGTTGGATGAGATCCAAAAATAAGGCAACACTGTGGTATCTATATAAAAAATAGGTGTTTTCATGACCAATTCACGTATACAAAGTTATAGATAATAATATAATGTACGCTATATACAAATAAAAATAAAGAAATAATTTAAACTAATTTATATAAAATTAGTTTAAATATTTATATCAAAAATGCAAGTTGGTTCAAATACTACTTTCATATTTATGTTTCTATATCTCATTTATTTTATTATTTTATCTATATGAATTGTTAAAAAGAACTTCTCTCTTTACAGCTATTGTACATATTGAATGCTATATATATGTTCCTGATTTGCTAAGGTTATTCAGCATTCATATTATAATACAATCAAAACTATCTTGACAAACTTGAATTGAAACATGATTTTCAACAAAATATGTTTATATTATAAAAAATGGGCTGTTTTCAGAAAAATAAATTTTGCCATTTTTATTTACATGTTATTTTAACATTTCTGAGAGGTTTTTCCTACATTTCTGAGTGAAAAATCTCTGATTTTTATGCTTCATGTGGAAGAAGATTTTTTTTTCCTGAACAGTTCCAGTTCCAGTAGTGTGGAATAGCAAATTGAAGATGAGCTGAACAATTCTTAGTTTAACTGATTTGTCCAAAGGTTTTGCATCTTAATATTTCCACAGATCAATAGTCCACACACTACAATACACAAAGCTTCCCTTTAGGATTTTAAATCTGCCCACATTTCCTAATCATAAATTTCTTCCCAGAGTAAGTATTTATCTGCATCTTGCATGGCAATCAATTGTGATGAAAAAGGAAGTTCCTCAAAGAGGATAATGAAAGATTAATATTACAAGTAGGAGTAAAAATTGCAGTGGTAAAACTTGACCTCAAATAAAAGCTGCACAGATAATTCAAAAAGCCTGAAACCTAACATCATATGAAATTTCACAGTGGGAAGCCATTTTCATCTATGACTTAAACCTACACTGCTAAAACCAATGAAAGCCTTGCCCTCAAATTAAAGGAAGGAGTCATGCCTTATATTTTACAATATACCCTGAATTACAGCTTGCTTGTACATATCATAGTATAAATAATGTTTTTCTTCTTCTACGAACTAAAAATAAACATGCTGTATTACATGAATAAGACAATAAATTTTTAGCTGCAGCAATTATTAATACCTGTTACCAAACTTTTCATCCTCAAAGTAAGTTAGTAATTAATCCTTACAAACAAAGCTATTTGAAGAACCTGTTTTAAATAAATTATCTGAAAGTGCATTATCATCTTTTTTCCAAGAATTTCTTGCCACATTTCTTAATGTAGGGAAAAGGAATGTGATTCATATGTATAGTTCAAATTGTGTTCATTCTTAATGAGGTCTGACTCATAACATAGGATTAGTTTTTCTTCCAGATGACCATTAGGAATCGCCACTTTCTTAGGTGATCTTTGGAAAACATCCCTAATTGTTGGTCTAGTTGCCAAGTGTATGAACAGAAATTAGTATTTGTCTAGTACTGTCACATTTGAAAGCTGATACCATTTACATTCTAAAGCAGAGACATTAAGGCTGAAAGTGTTGACAGCTTGCCCAGATATTTAGAGGAATATTGTCTTTGGTCCTGCATCTCTGACTAACATGACTGTCAGTTTAGCTGACATAAAAGGGACTTTGTCATTATCGAATAAATTTGTTTCACTATATTGATACTTCTTACTATGGTGTTCCTTTCTCTGTGAAATTATGAGAGTTACGTTAAATTAGGAAGCATCTGGCCTTGAACCTTCAGAGTCTAAATCTGTTGCCTAATTGATCATGACCACATTGCATCTTTTCCAATACGATTTTCCTTGTCTACATGAGGTTATAACAGCTGCCTAAAGGATATTAATGTGTTAGCAAACATGATTTAAATCCTTTTTGTTCCTGTAGTCTGGAGAAGAAGAACAGTAGGATCAATAAAGGCAGTTGTCTTTTTAGCACTGCCACTTAGCTGTTATGGTTTGATAATTCATCCATCAGATCTTGTATCAGGAACTAAGGATGCATAAATACCATCAGGTGAAATATTTCCAAATATTACTGTTTATTCATCCAAAAGAGAGCTTCAATGAATAATACTCAGGGGATGACAAAAGTTTAAAAAAAAATGCTTACCTAGTTCATTCTCAAAGTGTATTTTGAGAGTGAGAACATATATACAAATACATTTTAAAATACTTTCCCATCTATTCTGAAGTATTTTGCTTTGTTTTTTTTCATTTCAGTTCTTTGCTCCCCTACTAAACCTAGCCAAATCTAGTGGTGTGCACACCATCCACACACGGTGATTCCTTAGACCTTGTGCTCCCACGCTGTAGATGTGGCAGTTCTGGTGTGATGATGTGAGGTCCCCAGCTTTGGCCCATCCCCTACCTTCACTCACAGTGGACAGTGGGCAGACAGCAGCTGCCATCTGAAAGCATGAGTTGGAAGAGCTTACACCCACGTTTGGGAAAGGTAATGTGCTGCCTCAGGTACAGAACTCTGGGGTGTGTTCAGGATCCCTGTCTTGTCTTCAGGCTGTTCCTTTTCCAAGAATAGAAATTACTTACAATAATAAATAATTGTTATCTGCAGACTGGAGACGACTCAATCATAAATATTCTCTATTCTAGGCAGTTTACACTTTTGGTTCATGTCAGCAGCTCCTTCCTTTACTTTGATACCTCTTTATCCCTCTGCTTCCCAAACTAGCTATGCAGCAGCAGCAGCAAGGCTGAAAATGACTGTTTAGCTGTCAGTCTTTAAAACTGCAGAGGGTAAGGAGGATGGGAACCCCTGCTGCAGATATTGGTTTGATGCATTTTATTAGATCAGCTTCCTGAAGGGAAAGCCAGATTAAAAAAAGCATAGAATGGATTTTTGCTCTCCACTGTAATAATGCTCCCAGTACATAAGGTCAGTTTTGGATGGGTTTCTATTTTTTTTATATCAAGAAAACACCTATACTTGAATTCGACTTCTCAGGAAACAAGTAAGTAACTGGGACAAAAATGTGCTTCAGTCATAGATAGTGGTCCTCTCTTCTAAGAACTGAATTCACAGTTCACCAAAAAAAGAGCAGAGATAAGGTGGGCATTCCAGCATAGCTTTGTGGTTCCTTGCACCATGTTTAAAAGCAAAAGGAAGACTTAGTAAATGCTTGTCTGATAGCAAATATGTACCAAGACACCTAATTTAGGTCCAAACCTTTCTTGTCTTACCTTTCTCCCAGTTTACCCCTCTCTGAAGCCATGAATTTAAGGCTAGACATGGGTTAAATGTTGTAGGAGGGACAGTTCTGCCTATTGAATGTCTTTGGGAGGGTGACTGCTCTCCTGTCCCATGTTTATGAGGTTTGGTAGGGTCATGAGTGCCACTGCAGTACAAACTGGGGGCAGGAAAGGCTTCAGGATCACTGTGTTAGCTATCACATACCTTGTCATTTATGGAAAGGACTGTAAGGAAAGCGGTAACAGCCCAAGCTTCCAAAAAAGGCTTAAGGCACTGATGAATACTGATTTCTACTGGTTGATGATACAATCAGACTGGGTTCTGCTCTAAAAAACAGGACCTTGTAACTGTTGGTCATGGAAAACATTTCTGTGTCAAAATGGCATATTACTACCAAAAACAAACAAACAAAAATCCCAAAACAAATAAAACCCCCAAATAAACAAAAAAACCAAACCAGTGTTAAAAAACACTGAAAAAAAATTTCATAAATAAAAGAAGAGGCCCAGAAATACTTTTGAAACATTCACAGACTGCTTTTCCTGAGTGTGGTCTCTGCTGGCCAGCTGCACAATAACATCTGTCTACAAACCACCCTCTGATCACTCATTCAATCATCAGTTAGACCCATAGCCCATACTATCAAGGTGTCCCTGCCCTCTGAATGAGTCAACAAGAGCAAATCCAGTGTCATCTCCCCTTTGTGAGGCTTACATTGCCCCATTGGATCCTGGTAAATGAGTTTTTCATTGTCTGAAATACAACCTGCAAGGCAAGCAGGCTTTCTGAATAAAAAGTCATAGATATGTAATTATAATGCAAGTTAATCCCCTCCTTATCATACAAAATAAAGTGCATTTGTGAAACACTGTATCCATGTTCTGAAGACTATTTTGTTTAGTGGATGAAAAAACAAATCTCCAGGGGAAAAAGCCGTATCTTTGACTTAAGATACATAATCAATAACCTTGCAAGGCATTCAGGCTACATATTCACTAAGGAGCTGCTTTAATCAAAAACATCCATGTCTCTTTTAGGATAAATCCCTGTTGTCAGCTACACTATAACAGTATTTTCAGCTCTTGTTTTCATAATGTGAGTCCTACATGACAGTTCTGTGTCATCTGACAACCCTAATCCATCTCAAGGTTAGAATCTATTTTGTATTTCAAATCTCCCAAATCTCTGACCACTTAGTTTAAGTAGGATTAACATAAGCACCAGAAACCACCGAGAAGCAACGAAAGCCAAAATTATGCTTTGATCTGCTCAAGTAGACATTTGCTGAACTCCAGCAATACAACGAGCAGCAGAGTAGAGCAGAAAAGGAAAGCACAAGCCTCAGAGCAAAGCTTTGTGACGGATGTACACTGGTAGGAAATTGCAAGACACATTTTGTGCTTCATTAAAATGTGTTACTGAGAAAGTTAGGAGAAAAATACAGAAACTGTTCTTATCAATGAAGCAGAAGCAGGTTTTGTTTCCACGCTATTGTTAGTTCACGGAACAAACTAAAATCACGCAGGAAAAGTTCCTTGTGATACTGGATTTTAAAAAGTTATTCCTGGCCCTATATATGCACTAACATGCATCTGAATGAGAAGTATTTGTCTGATTGTAAGTGGAGAGATTACCTTTAGCAATTACTACCAGCTCAGTTGACAGAGTTGGGTAAGCTGTGTCTGCTGCGTATCAAACCCTGATGCCACATTTTTGATGCAGGGTTGCTTTAAGTTTAATTAATGATCTAATGGAATTGCTCAGTCTCATTTTCTGTTTCCTGGACTTAAAATTTATTTTATAGCACAGTTTTTGTGGTTCTGTGCTCATGTGGGTACAGTGCAAAAGGAGCTTTGTTCACTGATAACCTAAGAAAGTAGATTGACTTTTTACCACTTTTCATGAAAGAAATGTAAAACGAAATAAATATCTTAAATACAAAAATAAGATTCAAAATAATTTTTAAAGTTATAATTTCTTCCTGTTCAGCTGTGGATTTGTATGATGAGTCAAAATTTAATAATCATTTACATTTATTTTTTCTATAAGTCTGATTTTTAATTAGAAACCTTCCACTGAAGAAGGATGCTGATATTAATCTCATATTTAAAACCACAGTGTGAGCGTTGTACATATTCTGAATATGAGCTTTTGCAAAGCACCTTACAACACACTATCTTGTTGCCTGATGCTAGAACAGTGAGCATATTTTAGTTCTGAAAAACTGGGGTTTTGCATTCATTATTCTTTTGTATGTTTTTTACACCTTCAAAATAATGGTGTCATATTTCCTGTTCCCTGAACTAACTAATGCTCTTCACATTTTTATTTTGTTTTGGATTTTATTTGGTTTTTGGAGATTTTCTTTGTTGCTGCATTAATGTGGAGTATTCTGGCTTCTGAGAGACAAATAATATTAATGAGAGAAAATACAAGTTTTTTGAATAAATACGGATCATATCCTCTCCTCAAGAGCAAAGCTTGACATTGCTCCTGGTCAGTTTTGGGATGTGTAGTGAAATCTCCGAAGGGACATTAAATCCTGGAGAGTCTGTCACACCCCAGTCATGAGTGGGTGTCAAGGCAGCTGAATCCTTTAGGCAGCCAGTTCCCATCTGCTTGTGTTCAAATATGATAGATCACCTGCAACCAGGTCACCTGCAAGGGCTTGTCTGGGGATGTGAGGGGGCAGCAAGGATGCCCCATTTTCAAGTGTCTTCTGAAACAGCTGTGTGACACATCATTGCCAGCAGCCTGGGTGCCACCGGTAAAGCCAGTGGCACTTGAGGGAGCTACACCCTCTTCCCCTGTGTTAGGCTATAGAATGTACAGCCAACTGAATGTCATGAGACAGCAATCCTGTCTTTTTCTGGTATTCCCAGTCTTTACAACATGCTACCTGGCTGCAGAGAGCTGCACCGAAGGCTGTCCTAGAAGCCAGTGTCCCTCTTGCTGTGGAAGTGGATCTGTCTGCTTCACCCTGAGACTCAGTACCCTTCCACTGTTGTCTGGTCTGGTGAAATTATCATCCTAACCTCAATAAAGCAGTTCATTATTTTCAGTGTTGTAATTTCACGGGAGTGCTTATAAAGAGGACAAGATAGGAAACTGTGTGGGATGATGGGATTCTGCAATACAATAAAAACGGATTATTTTTCTTAATAAAAAGGGCTTTTCTGAGACTTGCAAGCCCAATGCACTCAGCTCTCCTTTTAGTACTGAAAATCCACTTTTTTTAAGGCTCATATGCAGTAAAATACTCAGCTGAGTCTCCCTGTGTCTTTTCCTCTCAAAAAAAATCTGGTAATGTGTCCCACAATATGATGTTATAGGAAAATCACCTTTGTTCTACAGCTCTTAGCTGACTTCTAGGGGTGAAAGCTAGTTCAACTCAGACCTGGTGTCATTTAGAAACTCGTGCGCCTTACAAAAACAAACTCCTTTTCCTAGTGCCATGTCAAAAACATACCATCATTTTTTTTATATATCTTGTAGGTCTTCTCAGGGAAAAAAGTCTGAGTAGTGGAGTTTGGGTCCATCAAATATTCCCTTTCACTTAAAAGCTGTTTTTAAATCAACCTGTTTCATACTTGGGATAAATCTGAGCATTTTAAAGGGAAGTAGCATCTGCTGAAGTTTTGTTTTGCTTTGTGTATGCTGGAAATTCAAATGTGGGGTTTACACATCAGAAAAAATGGATTCTAATGCCTTTCTCAGACTTTCCTACTGGAGAATGCAATAAGTAACATCTGAGCTGAATGAAAACCGTTTACATAGGGAAGCTTCATGAAGTAAAGCGTTCACAACACCCACCTTAGACAAGAAGTAGACTTCTTGCTATTCAAAGATCTCTCATGAGGGCAAAACAAACAGGAACCTGACTCAGGTTCTGTGAATCATCATTTAAAAAACATAGAGAGATCTACTGACCCTCCAAGAGCCTCATTTCCTAGATGGAACTTAGACTTACTAGTCTAAAAGTTAGGAAGTGTGCATATTCCTGAATATTCTATCAGCTTTATATATCCAGCCTTCAAGCTGTAATCAATTTTTCTTTCTTTCATTCTATTTTTACTGCTCTGCTGAAATTACAGAAGCACCAACCTGGAGTGCATCCAATAGCCATAGCTTCATATGGATAATAAAAACTGACCCACAGCCAACAGAAAATGGAGTGATAGAAAAGAACCTTTTTTATATGGGCCTTGAGAATCCCATTTTCCTCTACCTTTCAGGCAAGAGCAAATAGGCTACAAAAATATCCACTGCTTCGATCAATCATCTCTGTCATGATACCTCATGTCTATGATCCCTCTTTCCATTTCATATAGTAAAAATCGTCCCATATTTACTTTCAGAGATTATGCTTGATGTTTCTTTATTCTTTTTATGCTTGAATAATCTATGAAGCTACAGATGCCCTGCACTTACATACTTCCATTAATGCTGACCTTGACATCCAAAACATACTTTCTTCCTTTCATGGGAGAAGTTCCCCAGATCAATCCAGTATCTTTGCTTGGGGCATATTCACTCGTTATAAACGTTTAAATCTTCTCCAAAGCTGTCCTTGTTTTGCATTTGAAGTCCATTTAACATTAATTATCTATTTTGCTGTGACTTACCATAGCAGTTTCACTATCACATTTCAGCTATTCCTTGTCTCAAGACACTCATTCTGTATGGGACACACAGCAGCTTTTTCTTACATGTAAAAAGTGTTTTAGAAGGTCCTGGACCACAAGTTGGGTACATTTGACATGTTTTTCTTTTGTACAGCTTGAAGGCAGCTATGGGAATTTAAAAAACATAGGAAACAAGATCTGATTTTGCTTGGCCAGTCAACAGCTTTCTGCTTAAAGTGGCGCATTGGACAACCTGTAACTGTATTCTCTAAAGACTGTCCAAGGAGATAACCCAGTTGGACTGGACACAATCCAAAAGTATTCTGAAGTCAGCAGACTTCTTTAAAAGCAAACTTTCAGCTAGAGGGAGAGAGAGCAGGTATTAAAATACTTCACATTTCTTCATTCTGAACCATCTGGGCTGGAGAAACAGAGAGGACAGACAAAATCCATTAAGTGTATTGAGGAAGATTCATGGTGTTTAGATTCTTTCTACCCATTATTATGCTGGCAGTTTCAAAAAGGTGTCAATTTTCTGTGTCAAAATATAGGACTAAAACTAGAAATCCTCTTTTGGATTCATGTGAACAGAAACTATTTATTTGTGATTCATGATACCTTATATATGAGTATAAAAGTAGCCAGTTTTGTGTTGCATAGAAAATAGCCTTGTAAATATATCTTACACTGAATTGCTCATAGTCTTCATGTTTTATATGCAGGATAAGCCCTGGGTTTGAAGTGTGTTTATTATTTAAAGGCTTGTTTTGATGTATCAAGGTCTCTCCCATTCCTCCTGATGATCCTTTCCTTTGAAGGTTCACTACCTGATTGAAATGAGAATTTCCATCTACTGCATCAAATAAGCAATGATCTCTCCTGAAAGGTTCTGTATTTAATGGTACCATGTGTGATGGGAGCAGAGAAGGAGGGGAATATTTTTTCTTTCCAAATCTCCTTGGTCATCTTGTTATGTATAATAGTGTTGAACCTACTGTACTATAGATGGCAGAACTAACCTAACCTTGTTGTTTCTCTAATAAATAGAATTCAAACCCAGGTATTAAATGAGCTGTAAGCTAAAAACAGAATGAGAGGTCCAGAGGGGGAGACAATGCACCCAGTATGGTCAAATACTCTTGTCTCATCCATAGCTATAGTTCTCCACTAAACAAGCTTTGAACCATAAGAGGACACAAGAAAATGCAAACATGAAAACACATTCTGTATACTGCAATATTTGCAGATTATAATTTTTCCAGTATTACCTCCTGTACCCAGATGCTTTCCTGGAGGTGCTTTATTCTGATTTTTGTTGCTACTACCATCACTTTGTGCATGTTAGCAAGGCATATGCAATAGGACATCTTGAAAAGAACAGATTAAAAATACTCTGTTTTCTTATTTTACTGAAAGTTCTCATATTCTGAAAGGAAACCTGGTAATAACTTTTATTTACATGGTAAATCACTGGGTAGACACTGAACTCCATGAAGTCTGGATATTTTGCAGCAAGGGTCTCTTCCCTTCCTAAATTTTGGTCTCTCCGCTTCTTAAATTTTGCATCCTTACCTTCAAGTAGCGTAGTGGGCAGGCTGTGAAATCTCCAAACTTGGAGGATTTCAAAACTTTGAGCAAACAAAACAATGATTCAGTGTTGGCAGCAGTACCATTTCAAGGAAGGTGGACTAGGTGACCTCCAAACAGGCAACTGAACAGGCTTCTACCCTGGCTTCATATTTCAGGAGTGCTCTCAAATATGGTGGTGGTGAGGGTAGGACAGAAAAGAAGATTACAGTTCTTTTGTCAGTGTCAAATGTGGAAGCTACAGCACATACACATAAAAAACAACAACATAGCACAAACTTGATAAAGCTTGATCATAGATTAACGTTAGCACTTGTGCCTGAAAATTCTATTTGCTAGCTAGATCTGTGGCTAAAATTGCATGCAAACTTGAAGTCCCTGTTCTACCTTTTAGTTAAACAGTAGAAGACACATTTAGGCAAATTTGGTACAAGCTCAGACAAAGACCACAAAAACAACACTTCAAAAGGCAGTTTTCATATTGTTCTGTGCATAAAGATCCAACTGATTTATCTTCATTGATGATGATTGAGGTTGATCATTACAATAGTCTGAGTGCACTTCAGTGCATTCTCCTGACTTGCATCACACCATGTTCTATTTTGTTGACAACTTTTGATGACATCAGCACATATGTTATGACCGAGAAGATTCTGCAGTTTACAATTTAAAATTTAGCTTGTACATTGTATTGTATAATGTGGTTCACTGGTCTACCTCTCAGATATTCAGGATATTTTGTGAGCCAATAGATAGGAGATTTAGCAGCCAGACCTGTGATGTATCCACCCAATGCCTGATCCAAGGTTGCTGAGACTGTAGAAGTACTGCTTTTGTTGCTGAATATTTGACAAAGCCTTTGATCAAAAAATGGAATTATTTCATTAAGCATTGTTATATAACAACATTTATAAAGATTAATAGGTGGGCACAGCCCTGACTCATATACCCAGCAATGAAATATTTTGATATCCTGAATTCACATTAGATGTCTCCCACTGAAATATACTGAAATGAGCAAACAATGCTCTCAAGCTTTTCTGAACATCCAAGTTTCTGCTGTTAATATCAAAGAGCTTGGCGAGGTTAATTTAAACTCCCTTCTCTGATGTTTTTGCCACCAATTTCACAGTGATGAAATGTGAGAAATCATTAAATCTCATGCACTGTACTTTCCAGCTTCAGCTTTAAACATTGTTATGATTCTTCCCTAACCTCAAGCTTTGGTATTGTATCAGCACCCACTGGCTTCAGGTAAAGCCATGTCCAGTCTTACTTCAACAATTGTAAGAGGCTCTCTCTCCTCCAGAGACGTTGCAGTTACACAAAACAAGCAAACTGTAGGAGGCAAAATGTAGGGAGTATGAGAGGATCTCATCATTGTCAGAATGGACCATAAAGCTGGACATGTCCTTACTCACTAAGCTATTAAAGACATTTATCCAAGAAATATAAGACAAGTGACTTAGAATGTTCTAACAAAAGAGTAAAAGGAGGCAGAAGAAAAAGTATACCAGTCAAGTCAACAATATCATTAAGGGCAACCATTAAAAGAAAGAAGATCGTTAACTGTCGTTTCAGATTCTGTGCTGTTCTTGAAACAATGTACTGCTATTTTCCTCTTTCCTCTAACCTGGTATATTACTTCTTTGCTTGTTTAATGACACCAGACATGTACTTAAGAAAATTGCACACCAAGGATCTGATTTATTGCCGAGGATTCTATCTGCATGAAAAAACAACACCAAAGTAGTATTTGACAGGTACGTATCAATTCAACTCCTAAGGGGTGCATTTTGAGTCAATTGTGCGAGGAATTAGGCATGCAGTTACTTACAACATTTATTTAAATCTGCGAGCATTTAGTACTTCTCAGGAAATAAAATTACAAGCAGGCTGTCTTTATTCAAGTACATTGCAAGTACAACTTGGCTGTCCTGACCCACCCAAAGCTCTGTCATTTCAGTCTACAATGTTCCAAAATATTTCAGTTAAACTTCATTTTTATTTTGGTTCTGCCAGTTCCAAGCCACTGACAAAAGTGGTTCCAGATTGCCCAGAGCTAGTCCAACCCACATGAGTTCATTATTGGAAGAATGATACCTGCCTGTTCCTCTCCATGTCCTCTTCAAAGTACATTCAGAAATCCATCTAGTAAAAAAGTTTGCAGAAGAAAACCTTGCTGGTTACAAAGATACAAAACTCAAGGCATTTTACACTCTACTGGCAATTAGACTTCTTTTCTGTGTTAGTGTAATAGATATAAATGCATTTTTTTCAGAAATCAGCTACCAGAGCAAGCTAATTGACTTAAAACTGTTGGCAGAAACAGGAAAAAATATTGATAAAAAGAGGAATAATTATTTCATACTTACAGCTGACTGGGAATTTGCCAGCAAAACAAAAGTTGCAATAAAATATAAATTTGTCATTACCATCTGCTCCTCAAAGTCCTAATACTTTATGAACATTGATGCACTAAGTCTTAAAATACCCACGCTATTCAGAAAACTATTTATTAGCCTGTTTTATAGACACACAGCTTTCTGTTGGCCATTTGCATAGACATGAATTTAATGCTGTGGGAGCACCTCTGGGTCAGACTTTCAGGTGGCCAATTCCCCCATACTATCTGTGGCACTCAAGCCTCTAAATTGCTTTTCAGCAGCACGGGAAACAACTGCTTTGTGGGTCAGGCTTTTAAAATAAACTTTGAACGTTGGTTACCAGAGAGATATGCTGATGTATGTGATACATCCCGAGAAGAAAAAGAAATATAAGTCCTAATAATGCCATATGAGATGGAGGAATGTGACCTTATGTATTTTAAAGTGTGAGGAAGCTAGTTCTTTCTTCATTAAAGAAGTGTCTAAGCAATGAACGGAGCATGTATTCATATAGAGAACACCAGCATGAAAGATTATGAAGTAATGCACCAAGGATAATTTACAAGAAGGACTGCATGCAAATAGAGCATCACATTAAGGCAGGAGCTGTAGGCTCTAATACCAGATCCAGCCCTCCAAATACGAGCGACACTTTGGTTAAGTTACTTAAACTGTTTGTGTCATTCCTTCCTCTTTCTCCTTTTGTCTGCGTGTTCTATCTAGACACTAAGCTTCTTAAAGCATGGACTGTGTCTTTCATGCTCACACAATGCATGGAACAATAATGAGCCCATGATTAGCTGGAACTTTTAGAGAGTACTATAACAGAACTAATTAATGGTAATGAGATCTATAGAGTATTTTACCTGCTGCTTTTTAAAGATATCCACGCTGGGTCAGAGCTGTGAGACTTCTCATGCACACAGTGAAGCATATACCATTCTGCCAGCTGAACAAGAAAAGCTTGCATGGCTACCAGGTAAGGAGTATGGTTTCTCCAGCATCAAAGTACATTGGGAAAATCCTACCAGCGATGGTGACTAGGCAAATATACTATTCTCAGGTGGAATAGATTGAGGATGAAAGCCTTGGTTTTGTGCTTTTTTTCTTTTGTACAATATCCAGCTATATAATAAGAGTGAATCACACTAGTAATCACTCTTGTGATGATATCAGCAATAATTCTTGTGATAATATTGGGATATTTATGACATTGTCTACTTTTCCAGTTCAGTATAGATTGGGAGGCCCATGATTTTGCTGTCTGATTTCTTGAAAGGGGAAAAAAGTCAACCCAGTTTCCAGGGAAGGGTATTATCTTGTCTGAATTAGTTACTCACCGTCAAGATCCAATTCTAGCATGTCTGTTCATACATGCCCTTTCCACGCAGTTATGTATAGAATATGCTGAGTTGGAAGGGACCGATCAGGGTCAAGTCCAACTCCTGGCCCTGTGCAGGACACTCCAAGAATCACACCATGTGCCTGAGAGCATTGTCCAAATGCTTCTTGAGCTCAGATTGGTGCTGTGACCACATCCCTGGGGAGCCTGTTCCAGTGCACAACCACCCTCTGGGTGAAAAAATTTTTCCTGATATTTAATGTAAACCTCCCCTGACTCAGTTTCATGCTATTTCCTCAAGTCCTGTCATTGGTCACGAGAGTGAAGAGACCCGTACCTGCCTCTCCACGTAAGGGTATTGAAGACCACAATGAGGTCTCCCTCCACTCAGTCTCCTCTCCTCCAGGGCTGAAACAACCAAGTAACCTTAGCTGCTCCTTACAAGGCTTCCCCTCCAGATCCTTCACCATCCTTGCAATGCAGAACTATGTAGAACTAAACTTGGCTAAATTTCTGCAAAGGTCCTCCTTGGAGCAGGTTAAGGGGACTGAGTAGCTCAAATGTTGGAATTCCTTATTTATCACAAGCTTGCCTGTTCCTCCAACTCATCACGCTAGGGTAATGTAGGGCACAATCACAGAAGACAGTTCAGGTGCCATATTGAAGAGGAAGCTGCATGGAGGGAAAGGAATTAGTATAGTTTGAGTGGGGACACATTAGTCTTTCACATTGTTTCTATCTCAAAAAAGGTAGGTAGAGGTTTTCCGTTTGGGTTGGATGAGTTTCAGTAATGCTGACTGTGGAAACAAAGACAAAAGATTCCTTGTTGTCATAGTTTTGCTGTTTGGGTTTTGCTTGTTTGTTAGTTTAACAAAAAGGGAACTTCAGCAAACCATATACACAAACACTACCAACCTCACTGCCACAATTCCTGTGCATGTGCTAACTCACTGCCAAAATAGCAAATGCAGCACACGCTAAGCATGGCATATTTTTGCATTAAGTAAAGAAGTCATAGATGAACTTGGTTCCCACTTGGGCTGACTTTTTTTAATGAGGACTTCATGCAGAGAAAGTTGACTAGTCAGGCACATTTTCCTCAACCCAGCTTCACCCATGGGGTTATATGCTTTATTTATTTTTAAATTAATGATAATGGAGGAATCTGCAGTGTTTGGGTGTTTTATATCAGTGGAAAAAATGTGGCCAATTTTATTTTACTATCAAGAGGGTTTTTTTCACCTTCTATGAGCAGATATTAATCTGTGTTTCATTTAAAATAAGAATATCACAGACTTTTCTCTTAGTTCTTTAATCTTTTCTTCTTTCTTAAGGTATGATGAATATGTTTGGATATGGCAAAATATTTTCTTTTCTTTCTGCATTGAGGTATTCTTCTCTGTCTTTCAGTTCCTCTTGATTAGTCTTCAGTGTTCCCACAACAGAGACACAGTGGTAAAACTCTTGTATGAGCAGTCTGGGCTCTATATCATTATCCATTTAAGTTGCAGTTACCACTGAATTTCTTCTGAACGGGTATTATAGGAATTTTTTTCTGCTGAGAGAGGAAAGGGTTACTCCTCTGATAAGACTCTGATGAAAAAAAAAAAACAATTTTCCTTTATTCTTTCTAACTGGCATAGTTTTAAAAGAAGACCAGCTTCTCAGAAGTGATACTCAATAATAGAAAATTGTGAAAGGTATTTTTGAAATTAATTTTGTGTAGAACCTCTTGTCTTGCCAGAAGGGAGTATGGTGCCACTTCTATTACTGTCATCCTGGTGACAAACAGGCTCAAAATAACAAAATATATAAAATCATTCTTTGTAAGTCTCACCATGTTCTTGCTTTCCACTCTAGCCTGCAGATATGTTGTACTATTCAGCTTTGAGTCTCCAGTTTGCTATTATTGTGGTGGAAAATAGTATGTCCTTCCATAATGTTTTCATCAACTTAGAAGCCATAGCAGATAAACAGCTCAGATTCAGCCCTTGACTCTTCACAGATAAGAAGTAAACCATTACCAGTAATCTGTTAAAGACTTCAGAGTTACTGGAATTTTCTACCTGTGTCTATTTGCAATCTCATTTATCAGTCTGGAAACAGGGGAAAAAAATAAAATACCCCAGTCTTTTTAAGAAAAAAAGAAAAAAATCAGCTATTGTTTTTGTGAGAGAATTTTGTGAACACTTGATAGTGCAGTGTAAATAGTTTTGTATGGAACAGCATTGATTTGGAGGATACTTCTCATTAGACCAACTGATGCAGTTCATAGAATCATAGAATCATAGAATCAGCTGGGTTGGAAAAGACCTCTGAGATCATCAACCCTTGATCCACTACCACCGCAGTTACTAGACCATGGCACTAAGTGCTATGTAAAGAGACCAGTTTTGGAGAAGACAAGCTTATGAAAAGCCTGTTTTCAACAATATAGCCTCTGCTAAAGGTTCAGAGATCAGAGCTCATAAAATTTATTTTGTTTTCAGTGCCAGTCACAATGAATAGATTTATTTGATTTTTTTTTTCTTTAATTGCTGGATGACTCCATTGTTCATATAAATAATGTGTAGGGGACAAACACTCAGGAATTAAGCTGTAAAAATCATACAAATATGGTCTTTCTGCTAATATTTCTTCTGAAAATCACATTCACTTAAAGAGTTCTACAGGAAAAAAAGAAAAACATCAGTAATGTCTTTTTGCTGGATTAATGACAAACTGACTAATGTGCTCTACCCACTTTATGTCGTTCCAGTGACATTGAATAGCTTTAAATATGGTTTTAATGGCATTATTGAAATGCTGTTGAACAACCAGTATGTACTGGCAAATCCGTTCTTTCAAGTATAATAGATTGTATAGGCTCATTTCATGTTTCTTATATCCAAATGAGATTAACACATACTTTTGTTTAAATGTAAGATGAACATAACATTCAGTTCAGTAGCTATTATTCAGAAAAAGATGTTTCCACATTTTCTGTTCAAGTGAGAACAAGGAACAGGCCAGAAGGAATCATAAATCATAAATAAACATATTTTTATGCACTTCAGAACTCTGATGATCCCCATTGGCCACTGCTTCACAACAATAAAATAATCCAGTGTTGTAGAAGGATGATGGGATGGACATTTCTCTACGAGATACATAATCTGTGACAGATGGTCCATATCTGTGTGTCAATTGCCACAAATTACCACAAAGTAAACTAGGACATGAATTTGCCTACTTTACTTCAGAGGCCACAACACAACCTAACTCATTCTGAAGTCTCCTCCACAGAACTGACAGAGAATAGTTTTATATATTAAGCAGGTTGCTTTCACACTAATGATCCTAGTTTTACAATGAGTTCATATAAAATATAAACAACATTTTTTACAACCACTAGTTAGTGCAATGTATGCACAATTAGCAGCCTTTATGAACATTTATTAAAGAGTCTATAAAAATGCCGAGTTTAATATATTTAGCATTTTGTCCCCTTCTCTGCAATAAAGCACCTTAATATGAGTAGAAAAGAATGACAAGCTGAAGTGCTTTGCATCCCAATCCATCATTTAAATTATGCAGGAATTACTAAAAATGCATTTTTCATACTTTAACAGAGCTCAAGTGTTTCTTAAGCCATAACAACACAATGGATTTGGTGATCGCTTCAGAATAATCATGACACTGTGGCTCCTTCTGCAGATTTAAAAGACCATTCGGATATTTTTCTCTATTTTAAGCAGCTTTCAAAGCCCAAATTCTCTCTGCCAGTAGCAGAGCTAAGCTGCATATGGAATTGAGATGTGTTTCTCCATTGCACATCAACTCCTGTGTCTAGCTCAGCTGAAACATCTGCACTAAGCATGGCCTTGAAGGGAGTGAAAGATACAGCTTTTCAGTAAGGAGGTGATAATAAAAAAAGCCATATACCTGAGACCTTTTTCTCATTCTCCTGGTGAGTAACTGAGGCTGATGCTATGAAGGTATGAACTACACCATTCTTCTCTATATGGGTATTACATCCAAAATTATTACATCTCCTCTTTATATCCTAGAAGCTTTGCTCTGTATTTCTCATGCTGCAGAAGAGACAATCCTGAAGTCCTCCTAAATAAGAGTTAATCTGCTTGTCCATCAAAAAAACTGTGAGAGAATTCATGTTCCAAGTCACCGTCAACATTTTTAATTGATTTCCTTGCATATTTTCCATGTATTACTGACAAATTATGAAGTTATCTAAAATTATACTTATGATGAAATTGTATTATCAGGTTAAAAGAAGCTTATCTATAATTACCGTGAATATTTGTTGGAACTCTGACAAGCTTCATATTTTGAAATTTGGTTAGAATTGATGAGTGATCAGTGATTTGCAAGCTGTCATTATCAAAGTTATTCTTCTGAGAGTTATATCCAAAAGTCAAAGTCTATGTAAATAACACTTGTCTCTGTAAGACTTCACAACTAAAATTAAAATTTCCTTCGATGGAGAATATGTACTTTCAGTGGTCTGGTGATTATTTTTTCTCACAAAATATTGGGTGTGGTCCTCAGGCCTCTTGAATACTATTGATAGTGATTCCCATCGTCTGTCCAGTTTTCATGAAACAGAACTGACCAACAGTTCGCTGGAAAGACCCCTGGGAAATCTCTCATTATTAGGACTCAGGATAGGCATCTATGTAATTCATGCACGGCTACCATAAAATGAGATTGAACAAGGATAGCATTAGGGGTTTAGAATATTGCTATAGGAGCTGGGAATCAAACGCTGCTCTTGAAACTGAGTAATCTAAAACTAGTCCATAAATGGAGCAAAGAAAAACGTGGCAATTTCAGTGGTTTCCTAATGATCAGTATCATAGACCCTTCTGCTTTAAGGCTGCCCTCCCACACTGTTGTTGCTGAACACAAAGGCATTCTAACCCTAGAGGAAGACTAAGTGATCAAGTAACAGTTTTAACAGTAGGTTGTATCACTGTAACTCAGCAGTCAATCAATGTCCCCACTCTGGAGCACACAGCACTGCTGTGCTCCTCAGCAGTCAGCTGAAATAAAAACCAGCTTATGACCACTTGTACTCATGAAGATTTTTTCAGCAACTTTTTTCTGTTTTGTTGGGGTTTTTTCCGGATTGAAAACTTTTGCTAAATTTGCATATGCCTAACATTATTAGCACAGAACTACAAAACAGTCAGTACAGTTTCACAATTTAAAACATATAAATGTACAAAATAAGTCTAGAAAGGCTCTCAAAAGTTGTTCAGTTTACTACTCTGCCTCAAGGAAAAAAAATGATTTGTTGCATTCTAGGTACAGCTTATTTTATCATCAGATATATTAGTGAGAAACCTTATTTAAAATTAGAAACTGTTAAATTGTTGTCATATTGTATTCTGGCAATAGCTACCTGCATTATCAGAGGAGGAGAATTATTCCATAAAACAGAGAATGAACCTCAAGTGGGTAAATCAACAAGAAGGTTGATCTCAAGCAAGCTCAGCACTGGCTGAGGAACTGATTCATAATTTATAATTCAAAGTATATAGGTCTTGGTAATCATCTAGATGGAAAGCACTATTTTAATATAAATCCCTATGAATCTATTATCTATTATTTGGCAGATACCGAATTAAGTACAAACAGCAAAGTGTGTTTGACAAAAGAAAAGGAGATGAACTTTTGTGGGTAGAGGAAAGCAGATTGTTGGAAAGGTTAGGATGAGGGAACAATGAGATTTATTAAAATTACATTACACATTGAACATTGGGCTCTGCTATTCTTAGAATCATAGAATTGCTCGAGTGGGAAGGGACCTTTAAAGGCCATTTAATCCAACCCCTCTGCAATGAGCAGGGTCATCCTCAACTAGATCAAGTTGCTCAGAGTTCCATCCCACCTCACCTTCAGTGTTTCCAGGGATGTGACATCCACCACCTTTCTGCTACAGCTTCACTATGTTCATCATAATAAATTTTTTCCTCATATCTAGTCTGAATCTTTCCTCTTTTACTTTAAAATCATTACCCTTTGTCCTGTGAAATAGGCCCTACTAAAACTCTACCCCCATCTTTCTTACAAGCCCCCTTTAGGCACTGAAAGGTCTCCCTGGAGGTTTCTCTTCTACAGATAGAAAAACCTCAACTATCTCAGCCTTTCCTTACAGAAGAATTGCTCCATTTTTTGGATCATTTTTGTAGTCCTCCTCTGGATTTGCTCCAACAACTTCATGTCTTTTCCATAATGAGAACTCCAGAGCCGGATACAGTATTCCTTAAGTTATGACAATTTTCTGATAATACCAAGGTTGTTTGGGCAGTGCTTTCAGTAGAAATATTGGGAGCTGTGAAGCATTTCCCCACTGCCTTTAGGAAAAACACCTACCACAATACCAAAGCTACATGCTGGGAAGCAGAAATCTCAACCCACTGCTATTTCACAGGGTGCTGTGTCCTCTGGTGGCCTTCACAGAAACTGCTTACACTGCTATTTCCAGGTTAGGGGATGAAGGAGAAACACAGGGACACTTTTTCTTGCATACACAAGCAGGAGGACACAGACCTGGAAGCTCAATCTGCGGTCAGCATGAATTCTTCATGCGGGGAAAAGCCCTCTCTGCAGTGGCAACACCTGAGCAAATTCAGCACAGTGGCCACAGGCTTTAAGCAATCCTTAGGCTGCTTCAGCTTGCATGGGAACAGATGGATCACAAAAAATCCCTCTTGGCTGTGACCTTTGCCCCTTTTGGGGTCTGAAATATGAGCTACTGAATGACGTTCACCTAAGGAAACTTTTGATTCTTCTCTCAAGGTTAATCCTAGCATGAGGATGCTTTTGTCCTATCTGATATGTGTAGATATTTGCCTTATAGATCTAGAAGTAGCACCCAGGGATCTAACATAGAATGCCTGGTTATTTCAAAGAAATTCTATCCTGTGGTCCAAAGGCTGTGTGGTTTATCATGCAAGTGCTTTTAACTGGATAAATGTTGTTTGTTTGGCTTTTAAATTAGAAATATGAAACACCATAGGACCTGGCAGACCAGTAAAAGGTTCTGCAAAATAGTTGCATGTTACTGATTATAATAATTCAAAGTCCTCCTGAAAGAGCTATAATTAAATGTTCTTACAGTAGAGTACATTCCCTTTTTTATTTTTTTAATCTTCTTTTTTTTTTCTGTGCTTAGTTTCAATACTGCCTGGGCCAATCCATTCCTCTGACTGATGCCTATACTCCAGCAACATGCACTGCATGTCAAAAGTCCTTCTCAAACAAAAGAGGGACAAAATTTCTTTTAGGGTCTGCACTGTACTCTTCTTTGCGATAAGAATTGGAAGGCAGGGCTCTAAACAATGTCTTTTAGAAAACTTCCATTCTCTGTTCTGATCCCATTTCACTGCTAATGTTCTGAATCTGGTGAAGTGACAGTTTCATGTGTTTCATTGCTATAGTAACACTAACAAAGAAGCCTTTCTAGCTTAAAGGAATTTAGAGACACTGAAGGAGATGGTTATGTGGAAGATGAAAATGCAAGTAGATACGAGGATATTAATCTCTCCTTTTTTTTGAATACTAAAACATACTTCTTACTTGGTAGTAATCTGATAGTTCATGTTAGAAATGAAATGGCCATTGTTCTGGGCCCTTTCATAACACTAGGAGTCTTTGCTTTAAAATCCTAAGATCATAGAAAGAAGAGTGCAACTTTTATTATCTACTTCCTAAAAGTGAGGAACTGAGGCACAAACAGATTTAGACTGAGCATTAATCTCCTGAGTCTCTTTATCTACAAGTCTATGACTTTACTGAATAGCAGTGTGGGAAAAAGATTACAGATATTTATGCAAACAGATGCAAAATAAAAACTCCTTTTCAATTTTTAACTTTTTTTGTGACGTTTGAAGAGTTCATAGCTCTTAAAGAGCACTGGCACTGCTACTGATAACTTGCCTTACCAGTAATTGCTGGTAAACTCAACAATTCATTAAATAGTACTCAGAGAAGCACAAGGTAGGAGTACAGCTCCCTCCCACCAGTTCTTTGAGGGCTTCTTACATGTAATTTGCCTAGACTTGCTCAATTAAATGTTGTCTAGCATCCCCCTTAGTTTCAAATAGACTTCAAAATACTTTGTCACCCTTATGCAATACCAACACAACTCTTCCTGTTTGCTCAAATATGGACTTTTGCCTTTTCTGTTCATTATTAGCACTACTACATTTTCCAACTGTTAAAAGTCAGCAGTTTTGTAGACTCAAGAATTTACTTCTCCAAAGAGCAATTCCTTCAACTTAAAAACTTGTCTTCGGATGATGCGAATCTGTTCTGTTTCTCCACTGAGTATAAAGGCAGCTTAGTTGGCTGCTTAGTTTGGGGAGTTTCCTGAAGGCTGAGGTTAATAGTTCACGTCTATTCACTCCCTCTGCTGAGATCAGTGGTTCTAATGCTTGAAGGAGAATTACTTGTGTCTTGTTCTAATGAACAAGTTCTGATTTCTTCTCTTTCTCCCCAAATTCCATGTACTTCTGCATGAAGACCTAGAGAAAGACATCATTTTAATCTTTCTAAAGACAGAAAAAATCCTTTATTTTCTGACACAGAGAAGACCTTTGATGAAAAATCAAGGATATGTACTACTTGCACCAAAAAGTTTTGTGGGGTTATGATATTATATCTTTTTTCTCTCTCTCTTGGTTTGTTTTGGTTTTAATAAAAAGTAACTTGTATCCACAGCTGCAGAGATGTTTTAAAAGTTGGAAACAAGCATTCCTAAAGAACTGTGAAATCTGGAAGGTAAGATAAAGTATGTTCAAGATTTATAATTTTACAAAAGCTTTATTAGTGATAAACCAGTCTCATGGCACTTTAAATGCCTGACACATCAGCACGAGACATAATATTGCTTACAGGAGACAAATAACAACTTAGCAAGGAGAAGAAAAGAAAATGATTTCACACTTTCAGTGCTACAACGGTGAGATGAAGATATAATGAGCCAACAGGATAGTAAGAGTGAGAAAAATAGGAGTCTTCCTATTCAACCTTAGGTGTTGATTTTTTCAAATAAGAGAGCAACTTTGAAATGAAGCTGAAAATAAATGGGATCAGAATAATAAGTTTATCTTATTCAGCTTCCATGTCTCACTATAATGTGCAGTGCCTTCAACAAATTAATTAGGATAGTATTTATCCTAAATGCAACTCAGGTTTATCAAGAGAACAGATTGTTTTGCCTTATATCCTTTACAGCCAGCTTCATGGTGGTGAAGATAAATCAACTCATAATGTCAGTGCCAAAGGATTTTCCTTGCCTCCCTTTTATTGACAAATATTTTTTTTACAGGACAGAACAACGTGTGAAATCAATCCACACACATGACAATCCCTCACGTAATGACAGAAGGATGAGCACCAGCCATTAATCTCTCCTTGTCACAGCCAAGGACTATGCAAAATGATTTTAGAAAGGAAAAAGAAATGCCAGTGGGTCTGTGGAAAGGAGGAGGTCAAGTTCATCTCAAATGAAGAACAAAGTAGACAAAAGGCTGGTTATTATCTCACTTGTGTGTGTTGAGTTGAAATTGTTGCAGTTAATTAGATTACTCCAATCCAGAATCCATAGCAATGCATTTATATGACACCGAGTTAGAATGTCCTATCTCAGTCAAATATGTTCCCTGCAGTGAAGTAAATTCTAACTTATAAGGGCAGTGCAAAACCTGTTTCAGGTTACAGATGTTTCCTTCTTGAGTATTTATTTTCTTCTTCACAATCTCACTCCTTGTTCAATATTTGCTTCATACTTATGTAGCTGACTAATGAACACAGCATGGTTAGATGTTCAACTCATAGAAAACAACTTTGTCAGGAAAACTTCCAATTCAGGGAACAAAAAAATGATTTTGTTTGGCTTTGCCTTTCTCAATGTTATCAACCCATGCTACATTCATATGTCAACAACATTCATTTTTAGGTGTAAATCCTTTATATCATGTTGAGGACTGGGCTGATACACAACAGGTGAAGGCGAAAGCTTCCATTATGAGCACCCAGGGACCCTCTATGGAAATGCCTTTCACATGAGAAACTGAAATAGTTTCTGAAGCTTCTCACTTGTGCTCTCCTACATGCAGAGCATATACAATTGAATGTTAAGAATCTGTTTGGTATTAGCAAGAAAAGAACACACTCTTTGGAATTCATTAGGACAAAGTATGGGTGTTGGATATAGAGATTCTTTTCATTTTTGAAGTGAAACATAATAGTAATGACTTTCCCCACTAACAGAAGCGAAAAACTTGAAGGATCTCCTTCATGTCCTCATCCTGGAACAAATTTTAACAGGTTTTAGGAGTTTAGGAGCCAAATCATAAACTGTAATTATAAGATTATTGCAGAGATCTGAGATTAAATGAAGGGTTTTTTTTAATTGATGTAAATTTTGAAACGGTCAAAAAAACAACCTTCCAGGATTGACTCTCATGAATCTCTTCATTTAATACGACCTCATTTTAAATAAACTCACAGATCACAGTACTCCAAAAGTGATCAAATGATATTAAATTTGATAGAAAAATTGCAATGGAAACTGTGTTAGAGACGACCTTACTGTAAAAGTAAGTACACCCATGTGTACTGACAGTACACCCAAGATTGCCATTTGCTACTGCCTCCAAGACCAGAAGAGGAAAACAGAAGAACATATTGATGAGACACTGAAGATGCAAGCACAGTAACAGGAGGTGATGAAATCAGCAGAAACACCAATGAAGAATTGTCAGGTCTAGAGCATAACTGATGGACTCAATAGGAGGAAGGAGATTAGGAATGCCAAGGCTACAATAAGTTTCTCTGAGATTTGTGCAAGGTAAGATCATTATAAATTTTTAGCTTCTTTATTTAAGTTAATGTGGGCTTCAAAAATTTCCTTGAAGAATTCTGCCTAGCTCCAAATAAGATAATCTAAAACAGTGACAATGACGTTCATGATGTTATCAACAAGCAGAGAGAAATACTGTGCTGCAACATTTGGCTACACCACATTCATAAGAAACAAATTGAGACTTCATCATTTACTGAAACTTTCACAATTATTGGTCTTTACCAACAGAGTTGTAATGTTATCCATTATATCTTTGTAAACAATTTGTTATTTCCAGGTGCAAGACTTTAATTTCTAGCACATTTAAAAGCAGAGAAAAAGTATATGTATCTTTTTATCTGTAAATCCCCAAAGTAGTCACAGCTTAAATTAAACAATCCAACTATCGATTAAAACATTAACTGCCAAAATAAACATGGCAGGTCTATGCACAGAACTCAAGTGCCTTCAAACCATGGTTATCAGTAACCAATAACACTGTCAAGTAAATCTCTTTCACAGTTTAGAGTTTAATAGCTCTTTATAAACTTGAAAAGACTTTTTCTTTATTAGGCTGAAGTGTTTCAGATGGCCTCTGACATTTTATTTTGTGAATTTTTAAAGTAACATACAAAATGTCTATTATGGTTTGTATTGCCTTAAATGGAGGAAAATAAATACTAGAGAAAAAGTAAGGTAACACCACTCCCCCCCACCCCATCCACATTTGCGAAGGAAACTATGATTTATTCCCTTGTTTCTCACCATTCATCACTAACACTCACTCTTGAAGGGTCCAGTCCTTCAGAGGTGTAAATCAGCAAAGCTCCACTGGCTTCAGTGCAGTTATGCTAATTTACAGCATGATCTGTTCCCTTGCTTTTTATTTCTCCAAGTGTATGAAGCACCTAGGAATGCTGGCAATACTTCGCCGTGACTCATTATTCATCATTTATCTACACTGAACTGTCTTTTTCATTTATTAGTCTTTAAATATTCTAAGCCTTTCCTTATCTACCCACACTTTTCCTGCTATCTACTTTTCCTCTCACATCAGCAACTAACTCTGTCATGTTGTTATCCATACTCTAATTTTCCAGACCAAATCTCTATACTGGTATTACAAGTGTTCCAGATGCTTAACACAAAAAAAAAATCAAATTAATTTTCTTATTAACAAAAAATTGGATTTTTATAAGCTTAATTACTCTACCCTATTAATATGCTGCTGCTCCAGCATCCACTTTATTTCTGTTAAACAAAGGTTAGATCACTCCTAGAAAATGCCACAATATGAAAAATGTAATCTCATTTGTCTAGTGCACTACATTTGATAGTGACCAGCACCTTTTATTTCAGAGAAAATATGATGCCTGCAGGGTAGATTTAGGTCTATGTCCAGAAGTAGAGTCTTCTGATCTTTTCTGACTGGATAGCGCTTTTTGTCTTTTTGTGCCCCATTAACTGGAGATAAAGCAGTAGCACTTGTGAAGAAACACCAATCCATTTCCACATGCTCTGTGAGCCTTAAAGTACCACCTAAGGAATACAAAAAGTCCAGCCTAAAAGCCACCTTGCAGGCAGTAGGAGTGAAGCCTCCCAGAGCAGGTGATGGAGAGCCATAGCTGGAGACACATGCTCCGGTAGATTAGAGCACCAGCAGCTGCGAAAGGCTACTGGGAGAAAATGGGGGCAGCTTATGGAAGCAAGGCCAGCACAACAGGGATATCTCATAGCTCAGGCTTCTACTTCCTGCTGAAGGCACCAAGTCTTGAGATCTTTTCCTGTGCATCATCTGGAATGGGCTATCTGGATTAGCAACAGCTGGTCTGCCTTTCAGCCTGTCACATAAAGCCATCCTATCTAAAGGAACTGCAACGTTTCTATTTGGAAGTGTTTAGTGACACCTTGTCCTTCACGCCTCAGAGTGTGGACCTCCCGAGAGGAATCCAACAGTGCCTGAACACCAGTAATCTCTGCCATATCCCTTTGTGGCCGACACATCCCAGCAGTCCTCTAGCAGCGTACTCCACTACAGTGGTTACTTTTTCTGCTCCAACATATTCCTTTTCATGTTCCTTTAGGACTTGGGCCAGACTCTGTGTATATGTCTAGGGACATCAGGCTAAGATGCTTTTCAAAGCATGTTTCCAGAGATCTGTTGCAGCTGGATAATATTTTTTGGTTTATCTCCCAACTAACAGGGCTCCCTTGCCTTCCAGATGACAGACTTTTTCTGTTGTAAAAGTCACATTTGCTGGACTAGAAATTATTGTCGCCCTGAAATGGCAAAAAGCCAGATTTCATCACTCTGGTACTTCAGCTCCTGTGCAAGAATTAATTCCAATAAAGTGAAATATTTGGATTTTATCCTTTAAAAAAAGAAAAAAAACAAAAAAACCCCAACACAACAAACAAACAAGAAGAGGCTGCACAGATATTGTTACAAATAATTGTGTTAAGCCTTGGGGCAGCTGGATACACATGCAAATATTTGCTTGCCCTCTGCATTTTACTTTCTACTGTAAACAAAATGCTTTTTTTCCTTGTGGGAATGCCAGTGTAGTGTGTACTAAGAGCACAAAGCTTAGAATAACAGCAGTAACTGGCATTTCTTCCGAAGGAATGCAAAATAAGCTTTTCTCCATGCTTTTATAAGAAGTAAGCAGAAAATATAGAGCTTCCCCTCTGCCACTATGACAGAGTAGACTCTCCAGTTAATATAAACTTCATGCCAAATCACTTCAAGTCAGAGAAAAGAGGAAGGCCTAGCTTTCTTAGTCCCTGTGATACACTCATTGACAGCATTTTACAATTATCTAGCTGACCCAAAAGCAAATTATCACATGTGTAATAAGGACCGTTGAGGAGCAATAGTTTAGGCATGCTAAGATCAAGACAGATGGCCATTTAACAGTGTATTCTGCACTGACAACCTGCAAGGCTTCTGGCCCTGAAATCTTTTATCCATCTATACTTGTTAGCCAATATGGTGACCATGTCTTCATACAGTGAAGGGCAATTACTAGTTCACACTCTTCTATCAGTAGTCATCCTCTTGTCAAAGGCAAAACTATTGTGACTGAGGAGATTTTACTGAGTTTAGCTTAGTACCAACTAATATGAATAATTATCACTTTGGGTATCAAAGAGGTGATCAGTACCAAAAATTAAATGCTTTGGAAAGTACCTTTCCTGGTTCAGCATGTTCATTTATCCCCAGAGAAACCACTTAAGTAGGTAGATCAGATAATTGGTGCACCCTAAACAGCCAAGGCTAAATGAAAACACCTGCCATCCCTCTCTGTGATGGAGCCCAGCCCAGCATGTCCTGAGAATACCTACTGCACCAAAGGGATGTGCACGAGTGGCATGGGTAGCACCCCTGCATGCATGGACGGCCAGTCTCGTGTTTCTGTGAGATGGGTCTTGGGCAATATACAGTCTTTTGCCATTTTCCATGGAATAAAAGTTATTATCTAAGCAAGGCTTTTCAGGATAGCAATTTTATATTTAGATGTCTAAATTGTACCTCACTTTCACTTGAAAAGTCATGTGTCTAAGGGCTGGTAGAATAAACCATGATATTAAATTGCAGTTTGAAACTGCAATGAGCTTTGCAAACACATTTACCATTTTTCAGAGTAATATGACTGTAGTTTTAACATACATAAAAATTCTGTAATGGAACATTATTTTAAGAAGTTCCCACTCCCACAATGAGACAGAGTTAAATTTATGATCACTTATTCATTGGCAAAGAAAAATAAACAAAGACAATACATCCTTAGCCCATTTAGTCTCAATTTCTCCTCTGTCTGCCACTTATGCAGCACTAAAGGACTGATCCGATGCCTATTAAAGTCAATGATAAAACTCAAATGGATTTTGAATAGAACTGGGTGCAGAAGTTCCTAGAAATTTCTTCCGCCTAGGTGAGCAAGTGCACTTCACATGAAGCGCTGTCAGCACACGAGGCACTGCTCAAACACCAACCATTCAGCTTATTAACGTTTACCCCTCTGACTGACAGCAACCAGCCATCCTCTCTGCAAGGTAGCAAATGTGAAATGACAGAGTGAACAGAGACCTGCTGAGTCCTGGGATGCCATTTTTTTCCCTTGGCCTTAGCATTTCTTAATTATTTCCACAAGCAAAATTCTCCCTCTGGTTATCCACTGAGAAAGGAATATGTACCTGTCCCTCACTATTCCAGTCAAAGCACTTATACATGCATCCACCTGTAAGGAATTTACAGGGGTGACTATTCACATGCTAAAAACCAGCTATATAGATTAGATGTGGGTGGTGGCTCAAATTGACACATGGGAAATATTATTGCTGAAATGCATTCTTAATAATAGTAATGTTTCGGTTTAGAGTACACAGGTATATCCAAAGCAAAGCATTGGAAAATGCTGAGATTGATTCTTGTTCTTATGCAATTTTATCATAGTGTGAAAAATTAATGGAACTAAGCTTTCTTTTTCTCTAAAGTCAAATGTTATCCCCTTTTTTGTTCCTAAAACTAAGCGGGAGGGATCCTTCCATTAGGCAAAGTAATCTAAACTCATGCTTGGAGTGTGTATAGAATAGGATAACCAAGAAAATGCATGCATTTAAGTTCAGCACTTGAAACCTTACAGTACACCATGGAAGAGCTGACAATATGAGTACTGACTGGAAGGATTGAGCACCAGAGCCTTCAACAGCAACTGCAGGAAAACTTACAGCATCAGAAAAGAGGTATGGAAAAGAAATAATGTGAAATGCCCTCAAAAAATTTCTTATGATAACTCTGAAACAAAGAAATGCTGATGTTTCTATTGCCAGGATATGACATGCTCACCCCTCGTGTCTAGAAGCACAACTACAGGCATAGTCATCCTGCACAACCCAAATGCCACCAACAGAACCTGGTAAAATCCCCTCTGGTGAACAGGATCTTTCTCCACACCAAAGGAACTTGTAAAGTCTTGTATAACCTGCTTTTAGGTATTCCAGGCAGATTCCAGTCAGCTTTTCGTGTGCAGAATACAATGCAGCTTAATAGGGAGGACAGCTGAAGTAGTCATTACGTAGCAGCTCAAAGGCAAAGACTAGAAAGCAGGTCTGCTGGCTCCTTGCTCAGCAGTGGAAACGAGGTCCATTCTTTGCCTTGTTAGTCAGCCTATGAACAATCACTGCAGCTAGCAAAACATAAGCTGCAAGAAAGAGTACCCATGAAATAATGATCGAAAGGACAAGAAGTGCACCAAGATAAATTCTGTGCTGAATCGATGCTGGCAGTGTTCATCTGTACCAGAGGAGGGAAGACAAGAATTTGAGAACCACCTGCTGCATAGCATCCAGAGAAACCAGTTCTCTAAAAGCAAGGGTGAATCAATATCAGCATGCATCCTTATGAGAGAACACAGACTCATATTTTTGTTGTCAGGAAAATTCCTTGGATGGGTAAACCTGTGGAATTGGAAGCGTTACTGAGAAAAATGTGAGCTGTGAAAGACAAGATAGAATCATAAATAAAACAAGAGATTCTAGAAATAAATGTGCCCTCAAAGCTGCCACTATGACTAATTCAGCATTATAACTACATAACACAAAGCCTGTCTTTATTAGATCACTGAGCCTGGCATCATAAACCAGCAGAAATTTTAGTTACAACTTAAAAAAAAAAAAAATCCCAGAAGGCACGCAATTAATTTCAAAAGCCAGAGAACAGTACAGGACTGATTTGGAGCAGCGGTATTGGCAAGATTCCCTGACCAACGACTGAAGTTGGCAGAATAAACATTTGATGCCTCTCACCAGTTGTGTGCAGAAACAGGTGGAGCAGGGAAGAAGAACAGACTTTTGAACAACACTCGAGATGGGCCACACTGGGCTCTGTTTCTGGCTACAGACCAGCAATCTGCTCTGTGCCATTTCCCTTCGCACTGCTGCTGCATCAAAGCCCTGTTCTCTCTGGTCCTCTCAAGGTTTTGCTGGCAGTGCTTTGGAAGACACCAAGGCAGAGTGCTGAAGTCACCTGGGCCTTCAAGGAAACTCCTTAGACTGTAAAGTTAGAGGTTGCTCAGCTGTTTTGTTGTTGAGCAGATCAATTACAAAGGCAACGTATTTACCCTTTTCTTTCTGAAGTACCATAAGGGAAAGAAAAAAGTGAATGAAGCACAAAAATATTACAGGCTTGGATTTTTTCTTTCCTTCTTTCCTGTGGATCCTAGCTTCCTTGAAATTTTAAAAATAATTGGCATAATTGGAAAATACCATAAATACTCAGCAAACACACATTAAAGCACAGGATCACAGACCGCATTTCACAGGAAAACTCAATGTCAGGGTATTTTAATCTCTTTTCTCATCCTGTGGTACTGGGCAAAACTCAAAAAATGCAAATTGATATGCCCATATAAGCCACTCAAGTCAGCAACATCTACTAGAAATCAATGTAAATTTTCTGGTTAGTCCTGCTCTCTGATGTTTGACCAATGCTTTCTTTAAAAGTCTTTAGAGGCTTAAGGGAATGGTTTGTGGGTTTGGCTATTTGTGTTATTTTTGGGGGTTTTGTTTGTGTTTTGGTTTGTTGTTTTGTTTTTTTTTAAGAAGATACTGAATGACAAAAAAAAAAAAAAAAGAAAAAAAAAAGAGTGGGGAAAAGAAGTCCTAATGATACTTTACAACAGGCTTCATTGCAGGCTAAGTTTTCGAGTCAATTTTCATTAATCTGAACTTTCCTGTAGCAGCATCCCTCAAACAAGACTTCGGTGACACAAACACTGGACTGCACAAAAACTGTTGAATTAACACAGCTGTGTGTCTGTGAATTTGCTCTGCCCATTAGTTACTGGTTGGTTGTTTTAGGGAAGGGAAATGAAGGTTTCTTTCTCTCTGAAACCATTTTTAATTATTCTTACCTTCAATATCCAATGGAATTCAAATACATGGTCTCCAGCTTCTCACCTTCTGGTATAAGGATGTTCTCTTACAGTTACCTGTCCCCAACTTCTCTGTTGGGATTTTCAACAGGACATTTCTCTAAATGTTAATTTCTGAGTGGAGCTTGCAGTATGGAAAGCCTCAACTCTGAACTGTCCTTATGTCGCCTGTTAACGTATGGCTGACCAACATATTGTTGGTTCTAAAGTGGCTGATGAAACAGCTGCTAGAACAGTAATCAGCATTCATTTTTTAGAGTGTCTGTTAGCTCAAGAGTTTATGTACTGGCATTGACATATTAAAGCAGAACACATTTTTGCTGGCTTTGATTAATAATTAAGTCCTAGGTTTTGTTTTATGAGCTCCATTTGGCTCATCGCTGGCACTACTGTACCTGTGCTTTCAGATCTTCAAAAGGGCCCTATTCACTCATTCTATTCTTCCTGACTAGTAGTCTGATTTCTTCTGATAACTCATGGGAGAGAGAGGCTGCATGCCTCACAGAGAAGTTGTGCATGCTGTCTGCTGCAAGCAGGAGCAAAGCAATTACAGAAAGCTGCCTCATCTGCACTGGCACTTCCACTAAACAAAGCAGTCTCTCTCCTATCCTGAAGGCTTACACCACTCTGACTTTGGCACTGAGGTTGAGCTACTGCTGTGGTCATTAGATAATGTGCACAAGAGAAGAAAATTCTATGAAAACATAAGTTTCCCAAATTTATTTTCTCCTAGGGAAATGGACTCCCTAATCTTCCAGGCATCCACCACGGTAATCTGGCAAGGACATCAGTTACAGTTGAGAGCAAAGCTTAATGCATGTGCAGCAGGCTCTCAATGTAAAAAAAAAATCTATTTCTATAGAACACTGGCACTACAAAATGGTTTCTAGTTTCATCCAGCTATTAACAGCAGCTGAGGTTGATGACTTCTGAAAACCTTCAGTCTCAGGCCTCTCGGAAAAGGCAACATCCTGCCTGCCTTTTCATGAGAGAATTTCAGCCAGCTATTCAGCATGAATGCTAATTAATTAAGCCTCTTAGTGTTACTCTATAGAAACAAGACACAGGGATCCCTCTGCCCTCCCTAACAATGTTCCTGTCTCAGGTAGAAAGGCACTATTGTTAAACGGTGTTCAACACGGCACACCTCTTCCTCCTCCAGTGAGGTTGGGATGAGAAGAAGTCAGAGAAAGATAACTAGGATTTTCAAAAATGATAGTTGTCAACACCTCTGTTCATACAAAATGGTCTTACAGGCATAGGTGCTTGCCTTGTGGTTTCTGCATTTACGTTCCTTCAAAGCCTGGTACTTATAGGGCCTCCATTGCTCCTGGATCCATCTTTGTGAGCACAAGATGCTCTTGAGGCCTGTAAAGGTGTTTTTCACAGCTTGCTCTGGGCAAATAGTGCCACATGTCTCAAACATGCCGGGGTAAATAGAAATCATATTTTCTAATAAAAGAGGTTTTCTGATAAAAACAATGACAGCCACAAAATATTCAGCAGTGAGATTGTCAAATTTTTTTGGACTAGCACTGACTCTTTCAACTGGACTCATTTCTAATTCCTGAAGTGTAGAGTCATACACATTTGTTGGTGTTCCTCTGCCTTTCCTCCATTTTCATCAGGAATCACATGCTTACATCAAACAGATTAAAATAGTGCCCATCACTTGCTGATTAGCTGTTTAGTGGCACATTAGAACTGAAACATGCTTTCCATGAAAGAAGTCTGTAAATGGTTGCTGGCTCCAGTTGAACATTTGTAGCATTAGATTGGCTCCCTTCAGGGCTGAATTTCAGCTTAAGATCTTAATAATTTAAAAGGAATAATTTTGTGGATGCTGCCATGACATTGATGCTTCAATCAAGTGACATTGACACTTCAATTTGCTGGTAGATATTTCTAGCCTCTGAGCCCAGGATATGTCACTCCTTTGGAATTCTAGCCAAAACCTAACAGAATCCTGTGTAACAGAGCATTTTAAGGTATCCTCAAATTAAACATTCAGTAGGCATTAATGGATCAGTGTCATCTTAATCACCAACTTATCAGTAACTAGATATTAAAATATGCAAAATAAATGGTTTTTAATAGAAGTGTAATTGGTCATCCAGTGAAAAAAATTATGTTAGAATTATAGATAAAATACTTTTAAATTTTCCCATGACTAATCAAATATTCCAAATTTCATTACCACTTTGCAATATGTATTCACATTATCCATGACATAAGCATCTTTAATATCGACAATGCATAATTGTATTTGCCGTAGAATGATCACTTGGCATATAATGCCTGAACATGATTCTACCTCTGATGTCTTCTCTTTGCAGAAAACTTATCATTACTTATAAAATATGTTATCAGATTTTTGAGCTTGCCTAGCAAATGTCATAGCCAATGCTGTGCTCAGTAAAGAATTCTTTGTGAGCAAAATAGACATGTAGACACAAGAAGCTGACCAAAGGGGACTTAACATGGTTAAAACAAACCCCTTCCACCATCTCACATTGATAACTATGTCAAAAGATGACCACAGACCCATCAGTGGGAAATTTTACTCTTTGGGGGCACACACATTTCCTAATCTTTCCCTAACCCCACATGTAGATTTTATTAACTAATGTCTTTAGCCAAGTTTCCAAGTTGGGATCTGATTGAAGATCTCTCTGAGTTTCTCAAAGACTCCTCAAACTTTGCCATGTGGCATGGCATGTTTGACTTTCCTTAATGATCACTTGCAGTTACCTCTACAAATATGCAGTGCAGTAAAATGTAGGAGCTTCACTTCACTATGCTACTTACACTTCTGGTTTCTTATCATTCATCTTATGTCTTTTCTCACAGAGTGGACAGTGAAGACAATTGTGCATCCATACTCTGCAAAGACAGTAAGTTAAGCAGCTAATAATGCAATTCATATGTTTCTTCCTCCCATCTAATACCTTTTTGATTATGCAAATATGTCTCAACCCCATAACCACATCAATTCTATGTTAATTATTCTTCAGCATGTAAACTGTCATATTGTAATCAATCTGATTATTCATCTGTTTTTAAATAACTACATAAGTGATTGTAAGATATGGGTCCTTACATATAAAACGTTTTCTCTGCCTGTAAAAGTAATGGAAATAATTGAGTTGCTGAGCATCACAACTACTATATTTGTCTCAACTGTTTAAACAGTAACCAGTATTAAGTCAGGAAATAAGTACCTATACAGAAAAACCTATGTCAGCAAAACAGATCAAAACCTTGATCTAAACAGAGAACTAATGTAATTGAAAATCAGTGCCTTATAATTCTGTGGGTTTAACATCATATCCTCATAATCCTGTGTTTTATAATAACTTTGCCCTAATGAACAAAATATTTCACTATTTTTGTTGTTGGGACTTTATTTTTCGATAACCATTGCTGTTGCTAACAGTCAATCTGTGGTGTTGTGGATGGTCCAATCATGGTGTCCTAGTGAAGATCTACCCTCTCTGTGCTTCAGTGGATAAATAGAATATGAAATATGAAAAATATAATGCAATGGTATAAATCAAAAATACTACTACATGCAACATCCCAGATCAAAAGAAGCTCTATGGAGTTAAAGGAGGTCCCAAGAACATTAGCTAGAATTATCATGAAAACTCACCTACAAAGAATGGAAAACAGGCTTGCTTTATTTAAGGAGATTAATAAGAAGTAAAGTTTGAAGGAAAGTTCTGCACCCTTCCTCACCGAATTGATGACCAGTGACACTCATCACTATAAGTTTTCATTGGTATCAAATATAGGAAGAAATGGGAATTTACTCTGATAAAAATGTACAGAGCTACTGGACAGAGAGGGGAAAAAAATCCTGCAAAACAAAAGCAAACAAACAAACAAAGAAAGCCCCAAAAAAAAAAATACCTCATGTTTCAGGGTTAAATCAGTTCCAAGGCAATCCTGATTAAGATGGCTGCAAACTATTCTACCTCTGCCAAGCATAGGTTTTCTCATGCCCTCCTTTGTAACATTCAGGGCTTCAGGGCTGCCCACTGTCAGCCAAGGGACTGATTTAAAGTTCCCAGCTGTCTTTATGTTGCAGATATTCTTATCACACATTTAGTCCAAACCACTGCCATCATAGAAAACATTTGATGAAAGAAAATCTTTTCATTTTGTTGCTCAGAGAAAATAGAAGTTAAAGGAAGAAAAATCTCAGGTGAATATACCATCTCCATTTGCTCTTTATTACTGATTCTTCTACATCAGCTTTAGAGAGTTTTCAGGAGATTTAGAAGAGAAAAGAGCATTTCACAGGCACACACAAAATAAAAATGAGGAAACCACTTACTAAATTGCAAGTATCACTTTACCCATCCGACTCTTGCAATGCAACTGCCCTACACTGAAGTGCCATTCTTTAAAGTTCTCACTCAGATTTCACTTACTACTGTCACCTGAGGTGAATCATAATCCACAAATCCACTCTCAAAAATTACAATCACCTGCCAAACAACTTTCAGTATGCTCCCTGCAAGCATGACCAAAGCAGTTCAGAATTTTTTTCTTTATTTTGTTTATTTCTAGTGCTGACTTCTCTGTTTCCTTCTGAAATTATTTTGGTAAACCTTCTGTAATTCCTTCCCAGTGATTCCCAGAGACAGTATATTTATAGACATATCAAGATAATAATATCTTTATTGTTTGCTGTTAAAGTGAAAAATAAATTATTTTTAAAAAAAAGAGCAGTTAACGAAAAAGCAAGTGATGACATCATATATATCCCTCTGAGCTATTTTGGAGATGATGTCATACAGGTTGAGTCCTATGCATTCAGAACATTCACATACTGTCCTAAAGCTGCCTGCCTAAAAGTTAAAACATGATGTGAATTAAGATACTGTGATGGTGGGTCTGAACCATCACAGATACTGACTTATAATTTAAACTCATAACTGCAATGTAAAAGCATATGTCATCAGTGTATCAGGCCTGGCTTCTACTGTTAAAAGTAGATAAAGGTAAAGGATGAGCAAAACTATTACAACAGATTTCAAGGGGAAGGCTTCAGCAATGGCTTGATGTACACGAGCCTGGAGTGGCACCTGACCCGTGACCAGTCAATCTGAATGCCATGCTCAGAGAAGAATAGAGAATGCCTATTCAGCAGAGTGGCCTTGTATGCCTGTGTGCACCTGGAAGAGCCAATTATAAAAGTTGAGTAGTTTCTACCATTTAATAGCAGATGAATTCCTATGCTGAAGATGTTGTCCAGCCTGAAATTGGGGTCAGCCAAACTAGAAGGGAGGAGGATCACACTCTGGCCCTAACAGTTTTAATTCACGCAAAACTAGAAAAATGCAGCCAAAGATGTACTGAATCTAAAAAAAAAAAAGAAAAGTAAAAAACCTGAAAAGCCTAAGCTCAAAATCTCTGAACAGAATAAAATAAATCTTACTCCAAAAACAATGGGGAAAAAAAAACTATCCAGACCTCTCAGAGCCTTAAATATTTAGATTTGAATATGTTTGGATAAATTAACAATAGCTCATGTAATAAGCGCTGGGGTTTGTTGCTAACTGCTTAACACATCCTCACTACCTGAAGCATAACCTCATGCTTTTCAGGCTACTTTGCATAGGCATAACAAAATGTTAAGAAAAATCTTGGTTTGATTTGGTTTGCTTCTTTTAAATCATGGCATTGGTTTTTGCTGGCCTATCTCAGGTTCCTATTTATATACAACTAATGTAAACTATCAAAAAGTTAGAGAACAATGTAGTTCAAAGAGGTATAAACTGAGGCTTTCTGAAGCACTTTCAGTCCTAATTAAAAATGAACAATGCTGCACTGAAATTTTCTGTGGGTTCTCCAGTTAATCAGCATCTGATGAAGCCATGACACTTTTGTTTTGGTGGTTTTGTCCTAGATGAAGCTTAAGAAAGACTGAGATATGCTTCAAGGAAAACTTTTGCCATTTCTTTGCAGTAACCAGAAGAGTGGCAGCAGTAATAATTAATAACTCTGTGCTTCACAAACAGTGAAATCAGATGCATAGTTTATCAAGAGTCTGTGTATGTAATTTTTCCATTAACAATTCTGCAGAGAGAGCATTGATAATTGTGCCTGTGGTGAATCCTGATGAGGCATATTTGCTTGACATTGTTGCAGAACTGGAAAAATGAATACATGCATTTTAAATTTTTATGATTACATTTTTACTGAAGTGTGGGGGCCTGAAGTTTCATGACTGTTTTAATGCAATTGGTTCCACTTAGGAAAGATGACATGTTGAAATGTGATGTGCTGAATGTTTCCCAGGTAACTGGAATTCAGTCAACAACAACACTGGGCATTGTCACAGCTTTTAAATAAAAGGGCTTATCTTCCTCTTTTATATTATAGGATATGATGCATCATATTATACAACATCATGATCCTATATGACAGCCTCTCCAACAGAAATTAAAAAGTTTACTTCACTCTGCATACTGCTGATCTTGGATCACACGAGCACATTGAACTTGGATCACACAAGCACTGCACATGCAATCAACACTTCCCAGTTCCCTTGCTCACATAAATGGCCATATTAATTCTTGATGCAACTCTGATGATTTGTACAACATTTCAGTCCCCTCAGGCATGAATTTGGGCCACTGTTCATGCTGTTACACTCACTGTTTGTGCATCCTTCCCCAGAGCTATTGGAGAGAAAAGCCACAAGGGAAGAAACGTGCAAAACCTTACAGCAGAAGTTAAGAATGTTGCATAAACAGCTCAGGGGGTTGTCATGGGAAACATAGCCTGACACTCACTGGTTCTTCCACTAAATGAATTTCTTTCATATTAGAACAGGGAAATAACTAAAGGTGAGTTAGCCAGCTGGGAAGAAAGAAGAAAGACTCTGCTGCCATTGAAACCTTAAATTATATCTCAAACAAAATTCAAATCAAATTAAAACAGATACTGAAGGTAAATTTTCACATTCTCTACCATTTAGTTTCTATACAGCTCAGAAAAAAGATGTACTGAATTTTCTTCTGGAAGATTTGAAACCTGAGTTTTTCCACCTGCTCTTTTTACACAGGGAACAACTGTCTTTCTGAATATTTGTTTGCAGCTCAAAGATGAGGAGCCCAGAGTGGAATCCCACAGTTCTGAGATTGGGATAAACCATATACCATTAGTATTCTACAACAGTTATTTCCCCGAATACTTTTCTTTGTCTGGACTGTTCAAAACGTCAAGATAATTTAGTGTTAAAAAATCAGAAGGAGACTTAAATCCACCACCGTTATCCACCTCATAGGTTTCTTTCGAATAGAAGAAAACTGGAGTTCTTCTATGTCATGGAAGACCAAAAGTTGAGGCATACCTTCCAGTCTAATGCTTTAGATATAAAACTAAATTCCGCCTGTAAGGTTTTTCTGTCTAATAAGGATACCAACCCTAGCTATAAACATTGTCCTGTAAATGCAGCAAAATACCACTAAGGCTTCTCATCTCTGCTTGTCAGGGCTTTTGACTGTACTAATTTCTACACTCCCGTGTAGATGCTGAATTATCTGTAAAGTCTAACTTACAGTCTCATAGCCACCCTCTGAGCTTTAGTTAAATCCAAAAAATTGCTACCAGCTGAAAAAGATTTCATGGCTTGAGCAGCAAGGCTGAATTTGGGGACAAATATCTGCCTAAACCCTGCCACTAGAGATAGAGTCTTCTGCAGCAACTCCCAGACTGAAAGGACCATGACAATCCAATCATCCTTAACGACTCTGTTTCATGTATCTCTCAAGCACCAGTTGCCTCTGTGTCTATACAAGGAGACATCCTTTCTGTGAGAGAATGTAACGCACAGTGAAAGATGCCTGGTTTGTTGTTACCATCAGAGCTCCAGTGCTGCCAGTACAGGTACCTACTTCACTGTGACTGAATGTCAGGGTCCTGGGCATCTGATGCAGCAGAAAATAATTTGCTTTGTAAACCATATTTGAAAACACAGACTATGCTCCTGTGTTCATTATTTCTGTGTATATGAAAGTGGAATAAGCAAAGGGAGATTTATAGCAGAACCCAGTAGTTTATGGGCACAATTTGTAACTTGTTAAGGAGCTCAGTAACATGACAAGGGGAATGAAAAGCTTCTGCCTCTGCTTGTGGTACTTCTAGCAAAACAGATGCAAAACAGCACCAATTCTCACCCACACATATGTCATCTCTCTGTCTTCCTCTCTCAAGCTTATTTTTAATACTTCAGAAGTTCATACTGGGCTACCTCAACTTTCTTTTTCGAACTTCATTACACTATATCACGAAGGAAAGACCTGGAGAGAAACACATGGCAGGGATTTGGTCAGGATGCTGAGGTAAACAAAGATTTTTTTCCCTTTACATTGAGCATAAGTCATTAATTTTTGATGCTTTGAGATTAATTTCTGCACGAAACAGAAAACCCACTGACTGATATTTCCCTGGAACAGATGTTGTAAATGCCAAGTACCAAAGAGGTGTTCTGTGCAAAACAAAGGCAAGCTGGTGCCCTTCCTGAAGGGTTAAGATAAAATTCCTAATGTTCCTGAATGGTTGGTCCAAGCAATCCACATATAAATTACCTGTATGTAAGGACCATATTCTCAACATAGTCCCAGGAGCACTCAGCAGAGCTTTAGTTGTTATTTTGTTAGAGTGGAGTTTAAACCTCAGTTTCCTGCACATGAATATTGCTGTGGAATTTAGTGACAGAGTGGCCTGAACCTGTAGGGTCATAGCATTTAGTCTGATAATTTTGATGCCCAGTAACTGTGGTTTGACCACTGAACTGGGCTTGGGAGATCTCATCTTTAGCTGTCCCACAGACCCACTCTATGATTACAGCCAAGTTATGCAAGGTCTCTGTGCCTTAATTTCCTTGCATGCCAATAGGATATAATAATTATTTCTCTATTTATGTATTAGATTGGAAGACAGTTTTTTGTTTGGTTTGGTTTGTCTTTTCTAGAAAGGAAAATAGTTTGCTATGTGTCTAAACAGTGTCTCAGTCCTGACTGGGTTTCCTTGATGTCATTCCACTCAAAAATGACAGAGCAGATATAGAAATCTCTTTTTTCAAAGCATGTGTTCCCTGGGATGCCGTAATGTTTTCTACTGGCTAGCCTAAGCTGGGCAGTATCAGGCCAGACAGAAGGCCATCCATCTGTAGAGACTGCTCTCCACATACCTATGTTGCACTGGAAGCCTTTTGAAACTCCTCTGCCCTTCGGGTAAGCAACATTGAAGCCAGAGTGGAGAAAATTCACTCCTGCCTTCTGGTGTTAACCATTTGATGCTGCCACAGAGTAGATGGGACATATTAGACTTTCATCCTAAACACAGGGCATAATATACCATTCCCATAACACATAGCAGGATCTTGAGCCTAAGGTAAGATTTGGGACAGACCAAAATGTTTTCCTGAATCGTGCTGAGTAATGTGACTCAGAGCTGGGATGGAGAGATGCCCAAGTTCCAGAGTAGGCATAACTGATGTAAGATCATGTCTGAGACCTCTGCAAGGGTTAGAAGAGCCAAAAGTGCAAAGGCCATACCCTACAGTTTGCACAGCTGCAGGATTTGGGTGAGAGTGAATACCAACCCCTTTGGAGACTAGAACAATTATTTATTACTTGTATTGCAGCAGCACCTTAAAAATGGTCAGAAAGGTTTCTACTCCATGGAAGCTGTAATACCTGACTTTAGGAATCGGTTCAAGTGTATTTAAAAGCACAACAGCACAAAATGGTCCTCTTAAAAACAGAACAGGACACTGTGGTGGTAAAGCAATACAGAAAACATTATTTATATGATTTTTGTTTCCCTGCTCCTTCCAGAGGATTACAGTGACATTTTGTAAACCGCCATAAACCACTATGAAACTAAAGTGCCTTAACAAGAGAAAATTAGTTAAGGAAAAATGTAGCTTTCAAGTACAGAAGCAGGTAAACTAGTTCCAAATCAAAAGTTCAATTTAATCTGAAAGGAAAATAAATCCATCAATGTCTATTCAATTTGCACTAAAGCCTAGAGGGACACTCAACTCAGTTTCAACTGTGTCTGTATATATGCTGTTTAAGTCTTAAGCTCTCTTTTCTCAACATAAGCTTTGCACTTGGCTGTGTAATTTAATTTTCCTTTCACACATCTGTGCATGTCTAAAAAATTGTTGTTTTTTTTCTAGTAGACTTTTGTTTTGTGTTTTCTTGTATTTTTTTTGTCCTAACATTTATTTTTGTCCTAAAACCCAGAATATTTTTCACTTAACACTTTACATCCTAGTAACAGTGATGATCCCACAAAGGAGATTGTTCAAGTGGCACATGGGCAACCTCACCATAGCAGTCCCCTCTTCACAGTGGGAAACTGTAGAAGAATATTTCCATGACCTGTGTTGGACATTGTTGCTACCAAAAAAGCTGAACAATGTCTTGGAATAGTAGCCTAACTGAGACAAATCACAGGAAAAGGGAAATGTGGGCTTTGCTAATAGCAATGGTCTGCTATATAAAACAAAATTGTGTATGTACAAAAAGAAATGTTGTATTGGGTTTGCATGGCAAGTTTTTTGGTAACAGGAGGCTACAGGTGTGGCTTCTGTGATCAGCTGCCAGAAGTTTCCCCCCATGTCCAACAGTGTCAATGCCAGCTGGCTCCAAGTGGCCAAGGCTAAACCCATCAGTGACAGTAGTAGTGCCTCTTCAGTATCTGACCCCTGGCTGCTTGGACACTTTCTCTGTATTCTTCCCAGTCTAATGTGCCCTTGCTTCCATCCTCTGTTAGCTTCCTTTTTGTGTTATTTTGTGTTAAATTTATTTCATTTCTTTTTGTTTATGTCGTGAGATGGACAGAATCTCCCATCAAGCTATGTGAGTGTAATAATTTCCATTCCCCATTTAATACCAGCTCTTTACACATTAATTAGTTACTATATGCTGGTGTACTGGTGTACCCTGAAGTCCTTATTTAAAATAAGCATCCCATAGATGAGGTTCTGAAGAAAAATTGAGAACTGATTCCATTTTTTCTCTTAGAGATGTATCCTAATCAAACTTTTCTGTAGTTTTAGCAAAAAAATTCAGATGTTCTTATTCTATTCTTTTATCTTTATATTCTCTTATTTATAAATAGATATCCTATAAAATTAAACAACAAACCTGGTGCTGTGAGTTTTTTTAAAAAGGGGGAAAAAATGAAAAGGAAAAAACAGACAAGCTATACGACTGAGAATATGAAAGCCTTGGAACTTTTCTACACGTTGAAGTTGATCCAGAGCCACCAGTTCTTGATGTTCACATTGCTTCAAAACTCTAAGGCAGAAATTTACAGAAAACTAATATTAGTAAGAAACCCCACAGCCTTTTCTGTCCTTTGTTCTGTAGTATGAAATTACACTTGTTTTGTTGACTCTGCAGCAGTATCACTCTGCTAATGCATTACTGTACAAGAGACTGTAGAAGCTAGAAAAACTTGTGATCTAAGTTATTCTTTCCCACTCTTTACTCAGAATTCTTGCAATGCTTTTGTTTCAGTCTCAGACTCAAACACTAGGAAATGCTTTATGGCCTGGCATGTGTGGTGGTGTGTGTCATGGATCTTCTATGGGCCTTCTGAACTCAGATTTCATCTGAATAGTTGCGGTAGTCAGGACTATGTATCCAAGTTTCCCCCTTTCTTCCCCTGTTTGCTTGGTTCAGAAATCCAATTGAAAGCTACCCACAATCACAAAACAACTACAGGCAGAAAACCAGTGGCAATTCTCATCCTAATCTATCAAATTTGGTGGTCATCATTTTATACTATGGAAAGGACCACATGGGAACCAACTGACAACGCAGCAGGCTAAACAGTGGTAATATTATTGCCTTACTCTGGAAAAATCTGCAGTTATTGTAAAATTGTCCAAATGCCACAAGACACTCAGCCAGAGGCCTGAGGGTTTGGGTTTTTTTTTGTTTGTACAAACTGTATCTCTAATGGTGTACAACAACTCCAAAGTAGGGCTGCATTGAAAGATTTAATCCTATCAAACCCTCACTTGGAGTGTCACAGGCCGAATAATATTCCAAATTGCCTGGAAGAGGATATTTTTTCACATGCCTAATATTTTAAAACAAAAGCAAGGGGGAAGAGAAATGGTTTTGTCTCTTCCACTTGGATCCACATGTTTAAGTACTTCTTTATGTAGGGAAAAGAAAGAGCAATATTCTTAATGCTTCCAAAATCTCTGGAAAGTCACCTTCAAGCAATTTCTGTCCTTAAGAGAGATGATAAATTTCCTCTCATTTTCTGTTTTGCGTCAAATTTTCAGTCAGTGAATAAGTTCCACCTTCTCATATAGAATCTAGTGACTAAACTCAGTGGGGGTGTACGCACTCTGTAAATCAGCTGGAGAGCTGAAAAACTCCAAGTCAAGCTCAAGAAATATTTACATGTTGAGGAAATCTATTCCATATGTCTTTTCATGATATTTTATCTCCTATATGCCCAAAGGCATTGTCAGCAAGTGGAAAAATAAGGAAAGCTGATTTTGCTCTTTTGATCACTTTTTGGTTCGTGGCTGTCCCAAGAGGCCTCTCCAGTACAGTTCTGCAGCAGCCCTCCCATGGTCAACAATGCCACATTGGTCTTATCTTACTTTAAAAAAGGAAAGAATTAAGCTCAAAGACTTAACATTTCTTGCCCACACATCTGTAGGTCGGGTGCTTACCTCGCTTGAATGGCTCAGAGGCTTGACAATTAACATGCAAATACTGTGGGTGAATGAATTTGTGTCTTTTGGCTTCTTGACCCCTTGACTGAAGCAACCTAAATGAGAGCATGTATTTAATCATAGAGGAGCTCCCTGAGGAGACAGTGTAACCTCTGATACTCTTCATGACAGCACAGTAATTAGATGTCCCCTTCACAGAGGAACAAACAGAGTGCTTCACTCATATTGGTAGGCTTTCACAGATCTTCCCCATGGGGCAAAATTTCTTTAGAAGAACTCCTGTCCCTCATGCATTGAACTGCAGCCTAACAACTTGCAGAAATGTTTTACATGGATTGATCTTGTCATATGTTATTCAATTTGCCACAGTAGAGCCCCTTACAAAGTTTCAAAATGGTACAACAGGCGGCCCACAGAATCTTAGCATAACAACTCTGACATAAGAGGAAAGGTAGAATTTTTTTAAAACGGAATTAATAGGATAATTTTCTAAATTTTTAGACTCTTGAAGTTGTATGTTCTATACATTTGAATGGAAAAATGTTGGAAGAAAACAAAATTATATAAAAAGTATTTTGTGATTTAAAGGAATCTTTCACAGTGAAATGTTTTAAAATTACACCAAATTTTTTTCTAAAATCATTTGACTAGAAAAAGAAATTCCTTAGGGCAAGGCTGAAAATGTTGGCTGCTGCAAAGCAGTGCAGTATTATTGAATAATATCTTGGAGAAAAGTAAGAATTTCTTTATATCTCTGTTTCATACCATGGGCACTCCAGGCTAGATTACACTGATTGAGTATGGCTGATTTTGGAGAGATTGCCCAAGCACCTGCTGGAACATCATTCTTCAGAGCTTTGGCTGCTAGGAATGTACTCAGTCATACCTAAGTGTTTCATTAAACTCCTAAATTTACTTATAGTTTTATGAGCTTGATTCTCATTTTTGAAGCAGTTGGTCACACATCAACTCTATGGACAATAGAATTTTGATCCATGGTGGACAGTGAAAAATATAATCCTGATGAAGAATTCCAAGCCTAGAAAAGTCAACAAGATGAAACATTCACTTGCTTGGGGATCTGGCAATGACTCAGAGCTGACCAATTGAGTCTGAAGTCTGAAGTTGCCCTCTTTCAGATAGTCTTTATGAAGCAAATTATTCTCTCAGTATCCAAAAAAAAGGGAGGTAGTCATGCAAATTTCATTAAACTGAGTAAGTATGTTGCTGTCAGCTCTATTTTTACATGCAAGATGCATCCATAATACAGTGTCTAATAGCTTAAATAAAACCTCAAAATGTGTGTGCTGCCTCCATTGGTTGGACACGAATGAAGCAAAGCATCCAAGTTCCCTGGTGGTTTCCTGTTAAAACATGCAATTGTTACCAGTATGTCTGTTATGAGTATTTTCCAATGACTTAATTAGTGCTGTTTAGGTCCTAAAACAAAACTAGCAGCTGAGTAGTGTTTATATATTTGGCAATGAAAATCAGGTTGAAAACTTTCTGTTGTATCTCTTTGCCTTTTGGTTTTTTATCAGAAAGTGTTTCCTCCAGGTTTTGTTGGAGTTTCTTTTGTTATTTTTTATTATGAGAAGTGAGATTTAGATATGCTGCCAAGGTGCCTCATGACAAATCTGACACTTCAGGTTTTTAACTTCCTCTGTGGGGCAGATCCCTGCTGCATTTATTTTCTATTTTAGGTAGAAGACTCAGCTTCTCTAAAATACCTATAAATATTGGTTCCAGCAGAGCCAATTTTATATCCAGATTGCTTCCTTCCTGAAGCACCTGCCTTTGGTTTAGACTTCATATTTTTGTCCATGCTACCAACCATGCACTGCTTTCAAGTCGAGAGTTTTCTATTTTCACTTAATATGGTTGAACATTTATTCATATTACATCATCAGACTAACAGAGAAGACAGGAGCATTTAAAGTCTGTTTAAAGTGAAATTTCACAGATTCCCCTGCCAGAATGAACTGGATTTTAAAAAAATTTAAAATAGGCACCTGCTCATATTGCTCTCTCTCACACACATACAATAAAAGTGGTAGAAGAAGTAATTTGTTGAATTATCTTTTGTGTTTTTACTACATTAAATCCGAGTGTAAGACATAATTGGTTTAAGGTAACATTTATGCTAGATAGAAAAGTTAAAGTGGAAATCCATAACAAGCTAAGGATTTTCTTTAGATTAACACACTGCTTGTTACAATGTGCTGAAAACATGGCCAAAATGCACAAAAAACCCCAAGTTTGCTACAAATATCATCAGTTTCTTGACTGATTTGGTAATTTGTCTTGAATCTCTTTGCACATCATATTGTGTTTAATCAGAGACAGAATTATGTTCATACCTCTCTGAGACTTCACTGACTCAAACTAAACTGTCTGTATTAAGTCAGATTGTCTTTTTCTGACATTCTTCTGGCTGAATCTTAGATAATTGGCTCAGTCTTATGCAAATCCTCTGAAATTTGCCAAGAGCCTACATGAGACTTAACATTATTCTATGAAAGCCTTCTTCTTAAACCTCCTCAATTAATACTGTTTTCATCAATACTCAAAATACAGGGAATATATGGAATAATGGGGGAGGGGAAGCATACACAACACAACATATAATCATTATTAGCCCTTTTTACTCAGATTTATACATAGGTCTTAAATATATGTCAACACTTGTCATGCAGAAAACTCAATAATACAGTCAGCTAAAATTTGAAGAGCAGATTATTCCCACTTGGTTTTTCTGTCTTCCTTTTAAAGGTTGAAGGATGTGAAGGAGTTCTTTTCAGAGGGAGAGGGAAGGCATGGGGATTTGGGATTTATTCTGTTTTTACATTGTTCATTTAGTCAGTATTTATAAATGTCATTTCTGTCTATTGGCATTTTCTTCTCTCAGGCTGCTGCAAATGAATAGCAGTTGTTTTAGATGCCATTCAGTTTAATAAGAGACTTCAGGAATAAATATATATATATCCCACACACAATTAGGCATAGGCATTTCTCTTTTGGATACAAAATTAAATACCTCCTTGTCTTGGTGCACAGAGGTATTCATCATGAAAATAATCCAGTCCACTCTTTGCTATCAACCATAACCAGATGGCTTGATAGGTGTGAGTGGCCCAAGAGTAACCTCTGCTGCTGTTGGACAGAGCTGCCCAAAGGATACTTCACAATGAGCATGGTGGAGAATGAAGGATGAGTGCTGTTAATAATAGGGAAATCACCTAGTAAAGAGAAACACTACAACAACAAAAAAAGCCCTGACTGTTGTCTAAACGCTTTTTTTTATCTCTTGCCTCCTGTAAAAGATTTATGTTTCCAGCCCTGATTTCTGAAGACTGTACAGACAAGGCCAGCCCTATGAACAGTCTGTCTTCCTTCAGCATCCCAGCAGTGTAACAATCCACCCCACCCAAACTGTCTCCTAAATAAGCATCAGCCAAAACAGCCCAGTTTCCTTTGATTAAGCCATATAGAAATCCTGCTATTAATGTGTGATGGTTTAATCCGTGACCAGGACATAATCATATTCCAGCTTACACAGAACACCATATTGCCTTTCAGTAAGAAAAGTTAATTTATACTCCACCAACCTTTTGGTTATGCATGTGTGTGCATCCCATTGCCCTAGGCTCAAGGTAAATGATACAGTCTAGACTTCATGTAGTTCATTAGATCAATATTCTATCTCATTACATGGGTGGAATTCGCAGTGTCCTCCAAAGCCCAATTTTATTTCTTTCACCTCTCAAATTAAACACTGCCTTAAAGGTTTACTTGATGGATTACTCTGTTTTATCTGATGATGGTCTTCAAGGCACATGTGGCAGTATATCTTATCCTATTAGTAAAGATCATTAGCTACAGCATAATTGCCTCTCTATGACACATAATAGTTTCATCTATTATTATCATTCCTGTCCTGTAATTCAATTTCATGATTATGGTTTAACAAATCAAGGGGCATGGCAAACAATATATTTTAGCCATCATTTAAAATAAAGTCAAGTTCCTGACAAGATACATAGGGTAGTGCTACAAGACATTTTGCCATTTGACTCTTTTTGGTTTACCAAAAATTTCTCCATTCTCTCTCATTTTTTAATAAAGAAAAATACTGAATCAGAAAAAAAAAAAAGGGTAGATTATGCCTTCACTGCATTCAGTAGCCTCCTGTTTCTTTAGAAGAGCATCTGTAAATCGCTAGGGTCTTTCCAGGCATTGAGGATAGCCCTTGTTTCTAGTTGATCAGGATTATGAAAAAATTACACTATGTGAGAGTTGTCTAGTTAAGATTTGCCTAAAGGGCATCTATTCCATGACTCAACATTCTCTAGCTAACTCGAAGCTTACAGGAGAAACCTCAAAATCCACCCCAACAATATGCCACAAGGAGAGAGGAAAGCAAGTTAAGGCAAGTGCTCTTGCCCTTCATCAAGAAAGGTATGTACGCATACTGAAAAGCAGCGCTTTTTTTAATTTGAAAACTGTTTTCATTTTTATTTGAAAATGTAAAGTTTCAAATACTCACTATGCACTTCACAAACAAGTGAAACCAATATCCACTCACATCTATCA